>OU343062.1:27254512-28004258 GCA_910593695.2 Ocypus olens | reverse complement strand
CAATTCCTTTTCAATTTTTGACGCCGCCATAACCAATCGGTTAAGTAAGATGTCAACAATGTTAATCGAATAATCGCATCTAGCAACAAAATCAAAATTAATCAGGAGATGGCAATTACACTCGCCTCTAAAAACAGACTCGTTTTTATGGGAGCGCCCCGAGTTTATTTTTAAATGAAAACGATAATAAAAAAAGTCGACGCGGCGGTGCAATAATTCCAATGCGAGTGAAGTGAAGTTGGGGTGATCCAAACGATTGCGCCCGAACAAAAAGGAAGATGGTACACGTGCGAGATGGCTGGTGCGCCACGGAACGAAGTTCGCGAAACAAACAAACGACTAGATAAAAAATAACAAAATAGCCAAACATTTACCGCGTGGGTAATTTATTAGCGATTTTGAAAAACGAATGAGTATCTTAATTAAAACTATTCGGTTTCTAGAAGGACCGTATGTTTTAAGCGCCTATCGTTTTTATTAATTTTAAAGCGATTACGGGTAACTCCGTGCAAATTTGACTAACAAGAAAGTAAATTTCACTTACCTATTAATTGACGTGATCTCTGCTCTCCTGAAGTAAGGATGGGGTGGTAAAGGGGATTGAATATCACTACCGATGATAATTCAAAGACATGTACACTAATTCACCCCGAGGTTTTAATTAAAATATGTAATCTGTGAGCAGTATATCAAAACGATATCTCACGCTCTTCTCTGCACTACGTCTCAAATAATTCTGCCGAATACATGCGAAAATTGTACTCGTAAAACAAAACAAACAAAAATCGATAATTCAAAATAAGCGACTTTTATCTTAAATAACTATTTAAAGTGCGATTAACTAAATGAACACGAATTATTTTAGCTCCCTAATTTATATTTAACCTAATAAATATTTTAACCGAAAACTCAAATAAATAAATATTGCTTTAGGCACGAAGCCTAAACAAGTACTATCAGTAACATGCATTTTTTTATCATTCAATATCCTACAGGCATTAGCCAGGAAAGTATTTGTTTTAATAAGTTATTTGTAAGACTTACTTATACAGGGTGTCCCACCGCACATTACTTCTAATTGATGTATTGTAATGAGATTCTCAGAATTTATATAATCGGAAAATATTTTCAAGACTGTATAGTATAACCTCCTGTTATACCGGAAGTTAACACCAACTTCCTTATTTTAAATGTAATCCTATACTATTTTTTTTTTGCAAATTTGAATTCTGCATAAAATTCTGTGAAAAAAATCATAAGTAACATAACATCGAAATTTAAGCGTTTGCAAGAAATTTGACGTTTTTCTTAATTTAGTGCTTTTTCATAATTCACTTTAAAAACCAGTATCTTCAAATAAAAGAAAATCGACGGGTTGAAATATTGGCTACAAAAAGACAATACCCGAAGGTACCCAGGAGTGATTTATTTTTGAAATTATAAAATACAAAATATTTAAAATTTCAAACCACATTTAGTCAACTTTATACCATTAAATCTCTTTTTTTTAAAGAACACTCAGTATAATATTACATATTCTGCATTGATCTGTGCTAGTTTTCCTTATACCTATCTTTTTAGGTTTCAAGGTATTACTGTATTTCTATTCTCTTATTTGTCCACTAAGCCATCAAATTACATGGATTGGGTACGTCAAAAATACATAATACAGGTGTACACAAATATAAATAAATAAATATTGTAATACGCGGGGTTGTTAATAC
This sequence comes from Ocypus olens, assembly GCA_910593695.2. Taxonomy (NCBI): domain Eukaryota; kingdom Metazoa; phylum Arthropoda; class Insecta; order Coleoptera; family Staphylinidae; genus Ocypus; species Ocypus olens. The sequence continues at coordinate 28,002,534 of OU343062.1, read as the reverse complement.
TTCGCAGAAGCCGTTAAGTCTCTCGTTTTACTGTGCCAGGAAATAAGTGCGCCGGTCGGCGACGTTTAAACGTCAAATGCCGGGGCACGAGGAACCCAGGTCACTTGGTCACGCCAAGCAAATTTCGTCACCGTTCGGCGACTCGATTTTTATACATGGATGAGTTAGGGACTAGCATGGACGTCGGGGAAAACACACGCGGTGTAACTAAAGCCTTAAGCTTCGCGGAACCTTTTTTCGGCCTTGTTGGCACGGGAAATTCGAAGGCAACTTTCAATTAAGCGAAAAATACATTGTAATGTCAAACAAATTTCGGGGCGGCTTCTATTGGTCGACGGTCATCCGATTGGCGAAATAACATGACGTATCTCACCTGATTGGCTCATTACTTTTACAGCCTAGGCATAAATAAGCATTTTTAAAATCTAGTCCGCAAAATTGATATTTCGCAGTCTAAAAGCAGTCCGAAAAATCGGACAAATTGGTCAAATACAGGGTGTCCTAAATAGAGTAGGATTGCATGGGTATCTTTCTTATTCTTAAAGCTAGAGATCTGGTTAAATAGGCAATGTTGTGCAGTTTTCTATGCTGATTCAGATTATGTTGAGAAATTTTCAAAATTCCGAGCAGTTTAGACAATATTAAAAAAAACTGAAAATCGCGATTTTCAAAAAAATCAAATATCTCAATAATTATTAAAGATGCGAAAAAAAGTTTTAAATAAAAGTTACTTGGTTTAATAAGGCAAATATAGAAATCAAGTCAAAATAAAATTCAAGATGGCGGTTTCCGAGATATTAATACCAACTTTCTTATTTCAAACGGCCGCCATATTTGATTTTTACACGCATAAATAGACTTTTTTTTCTCTTTTCAACGATGTACAACAACCTATGTCAAAATAAAAAATAATGGAAATATTAATTGTTTAAATTTAAATTTTAATTTTTTAAATTATTTTTAAAGCAAATGTAACAAAACAAAAAGAGGTAATACAACCAAGTAGTAAAATAACAATAAATTATAAAAAATGCTCAAAATTTTGACCGTTATTGGCCAAACACAATTGACAGCGTTTTACAACACTGCCAGTTACTTTTCGCAATGTGTTGCGATTAATGCCGTTTATTGTCTCTGTCACTGCTTCGCGAAGTTCATCCACATTGTTATAATTGAAGTTACTTCCATAAACTTTGTTTTTTTAAGTGCCCCACAAATAAAAGTCAAGAGGCGTCAAGTCTGCAGATCTGGCTGGCCACTGTACAGGTGTATTAGTCGCTATTACTTTATTATTAAAACGTCCATTTAGATAAGTAATAACATCCCTGGCATTGTGCGCTGGAGCGCCATCTTGCTGGTACCATATTTGCATATTTTGTGCCAAAGGTAAATCATCCAATAAATCTTCTAAGGTTGTTTGAAGAATTTCCAAATAACGTTGTGCAGTTAGAGTTCCATCAAAAATTATAGGACCAAGTAAACGATTTCCCATTATGCCACAAAAAATACTAAAGCCGAACCGTAATTGGTTTCGCCGTGGAATAACTATGTGTGGATTTTCTTGAGCCTAATAGTGCTTGTTATGACGATTAAATAATCCACAATTAGAAAAGTAAGATTCGTCAGTCCATAAAATTGTGTTTATAAAATCACCATTTTCCGTAATTTTGTTGATTAACCACCTGCAAAATGTTAATCTACGGATGTTATCATTTGGTTGTAAAGTCTGAGATAGGTGCAATTTATAAGGGTGAAACCTGTGCTTTTTTAAAATTGTTGATGCTCTAGACTTAGATACGTTAACTTCATTTTATATCTGCCGACATGAAATGTTCGGATTAGCTGCCACACAAGCCAATGTTAATTCTCCATCATCAACGATCATATTTCTATTTCTCTTAGGTTTTTTAAACTTTCATACAATTGCATATTTTCATCCAATCTTTTAAAAACCTTAATGTCCGGCTGCCTTCTTTCAGGAAAGTTTGCTTGGTATGTTTGTGCTGCTATATGGGGGTTTTTGTAACACTTGATGTAATTACAAAACATATCGTACTGTTCAGATATTGAATAATTCGCCATTTCAAGTAATTAATATTTATCGATATTACAACAACTTAAGACAATACACATGTATGAATGATTAATACAACTGATAAATTAATGTAAGATGACAGTTAGTCGTTATGACAAATTTTGTTTTATTTTTATTTATGCCTACTGGTTTTAAACTTACAACAATTAATATTTCCATTATTTTTTATTTTGACATAGGTTGTTGTACATCGTTGAAAGGAGAAAAAAAAAGCCTATTTATGCGTGTAAAAATCAAATATAGCGGCCATTTGAAATAAGAAAGTTGGTATTAATATCTCGGAAACCGCCATCTTGAATTTTATTTTGACTTGATTTCTATATTTGCCTAATTAAACCAAGTAACTTTTATTTAAAACTTTTTTTCGCATCTTTAATAATTATTGAGATATTTGATTTTTTTGAAAATCGCGATTTTCAGTTTTTTTTAAATATTTTCTAAACTGCTCGGAATTTTGAAGATTTCTCAACATAATCTGAATCAGCATAGAAAACTGCACAACATTACCTATTTAACCATATCTCTAGCTTTAAGAATAAGAAAGATACCGATGCAATCCTACTCTATTTAGGACACCCTGTATATCATGCACATGGTCTAGTTTGTTTTGGTCACAGTAATCAGTTGATGAAATTTTTTTCTTTGAAAAATGTATCTTCTTACACCAACTTCTGCGGGCCAAATGGACGGGTCATAAACGTCCTTCTGATATTCTATGAGAAAGCTGACTCTGGATTATGAAGAAGTCGAACCCTTACTTAACACGAATTTTTCACATTGAAAATTAACATGGGGAGCCGTCTTCTTTAGATACTTGAGAAGATCATACTTTTTGGTATTTGCGTGTAATTGGTACACATGTATGTCCATATCGGGGCGCTCGTTTTAAGCAGGCTTCCGTTGAATTATTTCCAATTATTGATTTCTTTTGATTCTTTTTTGTTTCCATTATCTTCGATGATTGTTTGTTTTGTTTGGGTCTCTGTCTTCGAAGAACACTTGTTTAATCATTCGTGAATTGGTGGTATTTATATTTTCAGAATGCAATTCTTTGTAATATTTTGCTTTATCTTCTTTTCCATGTTATTAATTCCATTAATAGATACCACACTAAGAACCGATTCGGAAGATTAATATTTTCCTTCAGAATTTTAACCTTGTCTCGTGGCTCCATAATTAGTTATTCCTTGTGCTGCATTACAGTGTTTAGCAGCCTCGTTTTAGCCGAGAAGTGCGATTTGGTTGTTATGTCTTCGCGTATTTCACTTGACCAAGTAACAATTAGATTTAATTAAATTAATCAAGATGGTGTAACAATAGCGCGTGTGAAGACTTAATTGTTCGCTAATGTTATACTTGCTTCGAGTCCAAGAAGATTTCAGGTTTAATGGTATTTTATTAAATAGTTTGTAGATGTTATATGAGAATGATCTTAAAGAAATGGCTGACTTGTGTTTTGGTGGCGAGATAAGTCCCCGAAATCTAACATGAATGTTGTGCAAACGCTTCCGATAGTGATGAACTAATAACAGAAGATGAGTACCATCTAAGTGAGTGTAATGATTATTCTGACTCAGATTGTGATTCAGAAAGAGAAAAAAAATTTCCGATACAACCCAAAGTGATAATAGTCGAATAAAAAATAAAAATATAAATTGGATGCTGGAACCATTACCTGTACATGGACGGACATCTGCATCAAATATTATAAAATTTACTCCCGGCTCAAAAAGAAATTCAACAGCTAGAATAGATGACATAAAGTCATCCTTTTATGTTGTATTCAGTAATCAAGCCCAGAAAATGTTATTGAATATGACCAACTTCGAAGGAAAAACGGTTTTCGGCGATATGTGGAATAAAATAGATGCAATAAAAATGGAAGCATATATTGGACTACAATTACTATCCGGAGTATACAAGTCACATGGCGAATCAACAAAAAAATTGTGGGATATTGAAACTGGCAAACCAATCTTTCGAGCAACCATGTCGCAGCACGATTTCCAAAAAATATCAGGTGTATTACTTTTTGATAATCGAAGTCATCTTCAAAAAAGAAGAGCAAATGACAAGTTAGCTCCTATTCGATAAATATGGACGTGTACGAAAATAAATGATCTTATAGTAAAGTGTGTAACAATGTAAAATCCTTCTATTATACATATTTAACCAGTTCAACTCAGTACATTTACCGGAAATATGATCATATTTTCTAATACCTAATATTAACCGTATACAGGAGTTCTGAACTTTCTGTATGCGTCCAATCGTCACTTTGTCTAGGCATGCACTATAAACAACGTCACAAAAGTCGAAATGACTAATGTATCACAGAGCAGACGCTTTGTATTTTTATTTAAAAAGTTTCTATTGGAATAAATCATTCTTAAATTATTGTAGGCTCTAGAAATGCATCTACTAATATGTGACTTATAGCGCAAATCTGAATCAATAGTTAAACCCAAGTTACGTACTGAGTTTACAAAGGGTATAGTAATATTATCTAATTTAATATCGAGTAAACTCTTGGCAGTTTCGATGATATTTTTAGGACCAAATAATATTGCAGTAGTTTTATTAGGGTTAATATTCAAGGAATGCCTACGTGACATTATTAATAGATTTGATAAATCAATATTTATATTTTGGTTTGCTGCCTCAATATCTCGAAAATTAAATGAATGTAATATTTGGGTATCATCTGCATATAAATTACATGTGCAAAATCGCAAAGCATCAAGGACGAAGGACCCGTATATGGAAAATAAAATGGGGCCTAAAATTGATCCTTGAGGAACACCTGCAGTAACATTTGAAAAGGTTGATGGTGTGTTATCAATTTTAACTTGTTGTTGTCGGTTATAAAGAAAACTAGCCAGTAGATTGACAGGACTGCAGTCCAGTCCAATGTACTTCATCTTGGCTAATAGAACATCATGATTAATGGTGTCAAAGGCTTTGCTGTAATCTATTAAGATTAAGCAAGATAACATGCCCTTATCTGTAGCAGAAATGATCTCATCTGTAACATTTAATAAAGAAGTTGCACAACTATAGTCTGATCTAAAGCCGGATTGATTGATCGGTAACAAATTATTAGATTCAATAAAATTAGTTAATTGAAACTTGATAATTCTTTCGAGGATTTTTGATAACACTGGTAATATACTAATAATATACTAATGGGTCTAAGATCTTCTAGTTGCTGAGGATTATCTTTTTTTGGTACTAGAATAACAGACGCTAATTTCCAAGCATGAGGAAACGTAGATTGCTCTAGACAGCAATTTATAATAAGAGTTATATACGGAATAATATATGGGCAACACATTTTAAGCATGGTCGCACTAAGTCCATCCGATCCCATTGCGTTAGTTTTAATATTAAATAATAGATTTTCGATAATATGAGTATCGACAAATGTGAATCGAAGTCTGTTTTGAATATTGGGATGCAGATTATCCTTATAAAATGCGACCAAATCGAAGTCAGTGACAGTTTTTATTGAGTTAACTAAAAACGTATTAGCAGCATCTGCATCCTTTAGATTGTTAGGGATATTGCGAATTTTTTGCTTTAGCACATTGGTTGATTTTAAATGTTTCCAAGGGTATTTCAGTTCATTACTGAGCAGATGGTTAAGGTAAGCCTTTTTTTCTCGTGTGATTGCAGAGTTAACCAGGTTTCGCCAATTTGTATAGGTGTTAAAATTCGATCTTTCCCTGGTAGATTTAAACTTCTTATGGGCATTATCCCGATATGCCATCATAAGTTTGATAGTACTTGTTAATCATGGAGCTGTTTTTTTAGTGATACGTGACGTTGTTAAGGGTGGATGAATATCAAAGAGTGTTATCAAATTATCATTAAGAAACGCAACTTTATCATCAATTCCATTGAAGTACAATAAACGATCTATGTTCAGAGATTTTAAGTCATTTAAAAAAACAATTTTATCAATATTATACACTTTACGGTATGTTAAAAGATGATCAGATTTAGTGGAGTTAAATAGGAGCTTACAATAAATTAAATCAAGGTCTGCAATATCGTGTTTTTAATTACACCCGTTTCACTAATATCGCTTTTATTTGATACAATAATTAAATCAATTAATGACTCAGAAATTGCAGTAGCTGTGGTAGGTTCTTCACGTACCTGATAAAATTCATAAGTATCTAGAAAATTATTAAAACGCCGTGTGATATTTGAATCGAGGTTAAACAAGTTAATATTAAAATCCCCTAAAAATAATATATCATCACATTGTGATAGAATGTAACTGACAGCAGTATCAAGAGATTCAATTAATGTATCTATATTTAAGGAAGGAGGTCTATATACAACGCCTACACAACAATAGCGAATGCCAAATTTACATTTGATAAAAATCTGTTCGAGGTTGGTATGATTATTTAGAAAAGGTATAGTTTCAAACTTAAAATTATTTTTTATGTACAAACCGACCCCGCCACCACGCCCAGTAACTCTTTGTATACCCATTAATCTGGGTAAGAGATACATCAATTGAACTATTTAGCCATGTTTCAGACACCGCAACTAAATCAAATGAATTAGCAATTACATGAGCTTGAAAGTTGACAAAATTACAAACTAAGGAACGAACATTCAAGTGACAAAGAGTAATAAGATTCATACGAAATGTTTAAAGTGATTTATATTATTATTACGTATTCTGATTGATTACAAACCAAATTATATTATGTGCGCCGCCTATGGGTAAAAAAGAAAAATAAACGTTATTGAAGTGAAATTAATGAAAAATGTGCATAAAAAAAGAAACAATCTTAATTAGTGACATTTTAATGAAAGAAAAAACAATATTTTGGCTTAGAGTATGATTCCAAGCCAATTGTATTTTTTTTTTGTTTTTTGTGATTGCTTGATAAATTTTGTTCCTATCGTTTTTATATTGCACAGAATATTAACTTATTTTGACAAACTGCTAATACCTTGAAAATTTAAAAAAAATGCTATAGAGAATGCCAGTATGGATCAATGCAGAATTGAATTCTGGGTCAGAATATATAAAAATATACAGGGTGGTCCATTAACCCTGCTGTTCTGCTCGCGATGCCTATACACTTGTGCTCTTCGGGTCATATTAACCCAGGCATCCTAAATTAAGAGAAAATAATTAGGGACACAAAAAATACTCAATTTTCAATTCAAATTTATTATATTTGGGATAATACATACTACTTAACAATTGTATGTCATATATTAAACAATTATATAATAACATATTAATATTTATATACAGACTTATTACAGTGGACATTTAGGGCAATAATTGGTTACATGTCCTTTACATATATAACTACTACACTTTCCACAAAGGATATTTGTTTCGTTGTCGTTTGACTTGCAATATTGGCATCTAGCTCGTTTATTAGTTTTAATATTTTGTGGAAAACTAGCTTTTGGTTCACTGCTTGAAGGTAGGTTGTTTTTGTCATCTTCGTTTTTCCTCTTTATAGAATTAATTATTGAACATGCTGCCTTATCTCGTGATATATTTTTCCTTGATAATATAAATGGCGCGATTAATGCTTTTCCTAATTCATGCAAGAATATTCGTCTTTTATATAACAATTTCTTGTTCCACTCTGGATTAATTTCCGTCCATAGCACAAATGCGTTATACGCACTTATGTCCAGTATATTATAAATACTATAATTGGCCATCGATTTGTATTTCTCTTGCATGTATAACTACTTATACATTGATCCAATGTATCAACTGCGCCTTTCGTTTTATTGTAATCGTTTTTTGTCGGAACTCTCGCTAACTTGCTTTTCATGATGCAAAGTACTCATCAGCATAACGTTTTAATTTTTTGGGAATATATGATACAACAGTTGTATCTTCTGTGAAATAAAATGTTGAACTATGTACTTCCTTACTGATCATTGCGGCGGGAAGCTCTGGTTGTTTTCGTACTGTTCCTAACATTGTTAGTTTTCGTTTCTTTAACATTTGTCCTAATTGGTACGATGTAAAGAAGTTATCACATGTTACATTTTGTCCTTGATATCCCTGTGTAATATCTAATACAACACGCATTTTTTTCTGGTACTGAACCTGGCGCCTTTCCAGTACAGATTTGGGATTTCAACACAAAGCAGCTTTCACTTCGATTATCAAAACGTAATACACCTGATATTTTTTGGAAATCGTGCTGCGACATGGTTGCTCGAAAGATTGGTTTGCCAGTTTCAATATCCCACAATTTTTTTGTTGATTCGCCATGTGACTTGTATACTCCAGATAGTAATAGTAGTCCAATATATGTTTCCATTTTTATTGCATCTATTTTATTCCACATATCGCCGAAAACAGTTTTTCCTTCGAAGTTGGTCATATCCAATAACATTTTCTGGGCTTGATTACTGAATACAACATAGAAGGATGACTTTATGTCATTGATTCTAGCTGTTGAATACCTTGTTGGGCCGGGAGTAAATTTTATAATATTTGATGCAGATGTCCGTCCATGTACAGGTAATGGTTCCAGCATCCAATTTATATTTTTATTTTTTATTCGACTATTATCACTTTGGGTTGTATCGGAAATTTTTTTTCTCTTTCTGAATCACAATCTGAGTCAGAATAATCACTACACTCACTTAGATGGTACTCATCTTCTGTTACTAGTTCATTACTATCGGAAGTGTTTGCGAGGATTTCCAACTCTGCTTCACTAAGAACACGCTTTGTCATTATTGATTTTATTTGATGTATACTCAAATGAAACCAAAATAAAACTATTGATAATTTTGGAATGTTTAGGTTTATATACTATTGTAATTATGGCGTAACATGCTTATACCCTGCTAACAGTTTTTGAAATATTGTATTATCACAGTAGGGTTATCCCGGTAATTATAGGATTATCCCGGTAATTATAGTGATTCTTTGAAATATATGTGGGCGTGGACACTTTTCATCATAACAAATACCTGGATATGTAATCCTAATCATAATCCTAACGAACACTGCAGACTGTACGAAAAGACATTTCAAAATTTATAATATATTAACTGGGTCAATATGACCCGAACATGACAGCTGTAACAATGTTATCTAATAAAGTTGATATTGTCATTTTTTTTTGAAAAAAAAAAAAAATGCAATTGTCTAACAATATCATGTACACAATGTCAATCATTTTTAGGAAAATAAAATAAATTTCCAGAAAGTTATAAACATATAAATTTAAATGCTCATGGCGAGCATGTAAAATTTCGTGTGTTCAATTAAAAAAAAAAACACATCGCACAATCGCACTGTGCCTTGACAGTTTGCAACGAGCCGTACAGTAAAGCTTTGTGTGTTGCCTACGGTGGCACTAATTTGATTGCATCCCCCTCTAAGGGACCGTTTAACGTACTTCAGACGGTACCCCGTTAAGTGTAAGGAGTTATTTCGCGTTACAAAAGGAAATTAGATATTAGTAAAAATTAAAAACTATTAACGATAAAAATAATTATAATATTTTATTTGTTACAATTCAACGGCAAAAAAGCAACAGAATACAACATCAACAAAAATGAATAATAAACAATTTACAAGAGATGTTCGAAGTGCCCTACTTTTTGTTCTAAACAATAATCCAGACAATTCCTAGAAGCTTTGTCGCCGTTTCTTAGAAAAGTGGGATTTACTTTATTACAGGCTGTAAGTATTTTATATTTTAATGCTTCGGTAATCCATTTAACAACATTGTTGTAAATTTTCGATTTTAGATAACCGCGAAGCAAAAATCATTTGGTGATAAATCAACTGACCGCGAAGTCCAATGTTTTGTACCAAATTTACCAATGCAGCGACCTGGAAATATTTGGTGAATATAACAAGTAATACTCATACTCCTGGTAGAATCCATTTGAAACAATGCATTATCAACATTCACTGCTTCGATTTCGGGTCTAATACGTTATGCAGTTCTAGATATTTACTTTCTTTAAGTTTCCCTTGATTAATAATGAAATTGTCGACAATTCCTGCCTAGACATTAACTTTTTCGAAATTTTGGGTCAAAGATCGTTTATGGATGATTTACAAAGCCATTTATTCAAAATTCAAAAAAATTCAAAATTAAATAATGTTACACAAAAATCCATTCTTTTGAATTTATCTTCTTCAAAAAGTTGCTGATGATTGGAAAATTTGTATGGTTTGTATTTAAAAATTATCAAAGTGTTACCTACGGACGTAGTTGAGATTCCAAATTCTTCAGCTAAATTTCGAAGAGATGTAATTGGGTTCTTCTTAATACCTGAATATTTAACTGCATCTCTTTAAAAAAAAATTAAAACCACTGGAATTACCTCGTTGTTCCACCAAAGGTGTCAATTTGAGCACCGTTCTTAATTAAAACTCGATTAATCTGGTCCGTTATGTACCTATTTGTTATTTTTAATGAAAAACAATAACTAATAACAAGAAATGTAGCTGCCTTACACAAAATACAAACATAAAAATAATACATATAATTATTTTAGTTTAGTACTTCAAACACATTATAATCTTAACCAAACACAAAAAAAATATGATAAACATAAAAGGAACAATATAAACATATTTTAAGTCACTGGTTAATATCGTCATCTGTAACTTCAATTTCTTCAACTTTTATCAATCCTTCGGATGTAAGTTGTTGGTTATACCAAATGTCATTCTCGGGAACATATTTTTTAGCTAAACCCATTACGTTTTCGTATTTCAGGCTCTTTAATGGTAATTTTCCATCATAAACAGGAACAGCTTGGTCTAAGTTGGGTATTGCACTCGACTTATGAATAATAAAACTGTCTAATAGAAGGATCTTGGTAGATTTACTGCATTGCATTCCTTCATTATAGCCAGAATCATAAACAAACATTTTGTATTGGCTTATATTAAACCGTTGCCTAATTTTATTTATGGCAACGCGCTTAAAATACGGTTGCAGGAGTTCAACAATAGTATATTGTACAACGAGCATATAATGAAAGCCATTATAAGCGAGTAAACTTTGTTCACGAAAATTAAAATCAAAATTAAAATAAACAAAAACAAAAACAAAATCAAAATCAAAATTAAAATTGAAATTAAAGTTGTAATCACAATTACAATTGAAAGAAAATTTAAAATCAAACTTAAAATCAGTATTAAACAGGGTAAACAAAGTATTATCATAAATCGCGTTCTGTAAATCAAAGCGCGAATTAGCGTGTTTAATAACCATATTAAAAACGAAAATCCGTGTGCGTGTTTAATAACCATATTAAACACGCAAATGCATGTTTAATGAAATTGAGTGTTAAATGTACCCCATTAATGCTGCCCATACAATTAAATAATGCGCACATTATAACATTTTCGTGAACAAAATTCCTTATCTGGCTTTGTTCAATAGCAACAATTTCAAATAACCGAAAACTCTTTCTCATTATTTGTAAGTATTCTTGTGGTCGCAAGGAAGGAAACTGTGTCCTGGCTTTGGAAATCTGTGAATATATTTTTTTTAAATCGATTACATTTTACTAAAGTAAACAGAAAAAAGGGTGTCCACATTTTTATCCAAAATATTTTCCATATAATGGAAAGATAACAATAGAAAGCTAATAGGTTCATTAGGGGTTTTCTTTCCTACAGTTTCATCATAAACATAAAAATGAGCTATACCTTTTTTGCCAGAATAAACACAAACATTGAAGAGCCAATGGCGTAGGTGAAATGCATCTCGTGATGCAACTTTTGGTAGAGGAACATTCTGCTGATAATCAAAGCATAATACTTCAATATTCTCATTTCCTTTTGCAAGTGTAGTTTTGTGCGCTAAATCGTCGAAAAATGTTTGAGCTTATGTTTGATGTAGTGTTCGGTCACCTGTTATTTCCTTTAGTCGTTCTTCTGAAACTGATTGAGATTGTGCTTCGGTTGCAAACTGATCGCAAACCCGACGTGTATCGGATCTGGGTTATCCAAATCTATAGTTAAAGTTTGCTTTAAAGTAACGAAAATAAAAATCATACATTATTTTTGGTTTGTAATCAACTGTTTTTTCTTTTCTTTCATCTAACAACTTTTTCATGTCGGGTTCGTGTTTTTGTAGGTATAACTCATACATTCGCTTGATATTTAAATCAGGGGATAGATAGCGAGTTCTATAATTTTTATTCCTGTTGTGATAGGAAACTCTTCTAGGAAAACTTTTGATGTGGAGATCTACTTGATTGATAAGCCGCTCTGTAATAGCATTGGGTCTATTGTGGTGCGTTTTCCTTTGTTCGCGTTTTACTGTTAAACATTTTGGGAATACATATGTGTTGCTAGCAGCTCTACACGTTTCTTGGATATACCATGTATATGACAAAACGCCGTTTTATAAACATCTATTAGTAATGTTCCCAGTCTTATTCTATACTTATGTGTTGCCTGTCGTTTTCCATTATTGTTCATTGGACGAGAACGAGCAGGAGTACTTGATATAATGTTACCCACTAGATAGTGGTCTTGTCTGATTTTGTCAGCCATCTCGTTGAATTGTCGTAAAATCGTGTTTCGACTGCTTTCATTTATTTTTCGTAACACTTCTTTCTACATCGGCAATCTGCACCGACTTTTCTTACAGATCTAAAAAAATTACCTAAATTACTTGTATGAGCTTCGCCCGATGCCAACTGCTTCTTCTTTACATTTATTTTTCAGTTCAGTTCAGATTTGGTCCTTCTTTTCTTAATCTTAGATCGAGTTTGTGTTTCAGGTATAACCTCACTTTCAGTTTCATTGCAGTTGTCACTACCATCACTGGGTTCAGAATTATCTGAATAATGTGCACTACAAGGTTCTTCGTCACTTAAATCGCTCATTGTTCGTACTGTTTTAAAACTTATTAGACACACAATGCGCAGATGTGAAGGTGTTCACGATACCAGTGTATGCTGCACACCGGTACACTGCGACAATAAGAATTTATTTCAACTTTCATGCGCAACTATTAATAATGTTTTGTGCAAAAACGAGGTAACTCCGGAGTTATCTCGTTTTTGCACCTAACAGCTGAAAAAAATGTTATAAATTGCCTAAAATCACGTAGAGCTACGTCGTTGTTGCATCAAATGATGCGCAATGGTCTATTTAGTAATATGGTATAATAACCTCATTTTCGCCAAAAACTGGAGTTGCCTCCTTTTTGCAGCAGACTCCTCATTTGTATTATTTTTTGCAATGCATTTTGTATATTGACACTATAAGTGGACTCGCAGTCTGTTGGGTTTAAAAGAAATAAATAAATAACTAAATCATTTGCCTTCAATTCGAGGAAAAGAAGAAATTGAAACAATTTCGTAAGCAATGTTATAACATATATAATAACGAATCTGTGTTTTTAGAATTATTTAAAACATCCTTGTTGAGCTTGAGAATTTTCAGACTTCTTCAAGTTTTTTCAAATATTGATATCTAGTGTTTTTTTCTACAATTCATCACCCTATCGGTCAGTTTTCGTTTGTTGTTTTTGAGTTTTTAGTGTTCTGAAGTCAAGGTGCCAAACGTGAAAATTTTAACTAACAGCGAAATCGACAAAGATCGAAATTTTGGCTTACGCGAAGGTCGAATTTCATGTAAAGAAATCGTGCATCGTCAGACATGGGAAGTATTATAACGTCGTAGGAGAGCAACCGGAAGCCATACACACATAATTGAAGCTTAGGACCTTTACTTTTGTATTACGGTTTTAAGAGCTTGTTTCACGAGTACTACGTCAATTGCTGATCAATAGATTTATGAAGAAGGTCGTCTCGCAGTTTTCGAAAAATTGACGGCCGAATCAGACGGCCTGAGATCACATGGATCACATCTTGGGGCTCCACTCACAGCTTATCAGCTCATAACTAACAGCATAATTTGGATTGGTCAAGGTTTAGACCGCATTGTAACCTCAAATATCGAAGAGTAGTGTTCAATGATGCATCAAGGTTTTGTTTGGTCCTCTCTAGTCTTTATTCAAGGCAATAAGAATATGACCGCCCGGTCATATGTAGATGAGGTGATGAAACCCTACTTGTAGCCCTACTTACGGCTGCTAGAAAATACTATTTTTCCAGGACTTCCCTACAATTCATCTCTTACGCTCGCACAGTGGGCCACAGCCCATAAAAACCTGGCCATTGAAGAAACAAAAAAATCGCTCCTTTTAAGTTAAGTTCCATTACATAACATCAAGAAAGAATCAGTACACACTAATTTAACGCAGAGAGTGCATTGCAGTCACACGTTTCTGTTTCCCGCGTCTCGGAAGTCTCCAATCAACTGCTTACTAGAACTAAACTTTTATTTCGAATAGATGTTCACGTGTGAGTAATGTGATTTACGGTAACTGTTACGAAGTTTTCATCAATATACGGCATAGATATCACCTCTAAGGGTAAGTTAAGCCCTTTTTCAATTTATTAAAATGAATAACATCCACAGTAAACAAATAAACATACTAACATCTTTTTTGCAAATCGAATTTTAGACAAAGTGAGTACTACAAAATTAGCACCGCTTTGTTATTAAGCTTGTATGTCGAATTTATATGGACTTCATTGAATTTTATAAAATTTTGCTGCCCGAAATTGCAGGAATTTATTTTATCGCGACTTTTCGTGAAAATTCGTTACAAGCACTAATTAACGTTTTAGTTATTTTTGACTTGCCCGGATATATAACCTAATAAATAAATATGTAAACAATGAATAATGAATATATAACAAATAAATGATAAAAATAAATAACATAATAAATAAATAAAACGAATTGCATAACAAAACGAACTCAATATAGAATTATTTTATTTAATATTTACAAAACCACAAATCGTACGCTCATTGTAATTGTCGCAAAGGTGTCTATTTAAAAATGTAAAAATATACAGAGTAATTTATTTAAAAAAAAACATCATATCTTGAAAATTGGGGTAGCTTTTGAAAATCAAAGTAAGTCACGTAATAGAATAAACAAGACTATAAACAATTCTTTTAAAAATAATAAGAAAAAAAACAGACATTTTGCCAGAAATTAGGTGTTCCGACACATTTGACTGCGTGTTTGACGCAATGCAATATTGAAATGTTAAAATCTAACATTAATTGAATCTGCCTTTTTTATTGTTGAAACTTGTATAAAAAATTCAACCAGCGACCTTAGAAACGCTCCTAAATGCAATCTTGCCTGAATTTGATCAATTTTGACATATTTGGTCCACCACATCGGATCCGTCATTTTGAATTTCAAAATTTTGACATCGAATTTATAATTGGCGACCTCAAAAGCATCCTTAAGTGCAATTTTGCCCGAATTTGATTCATTTTGACATATTTGGTTCGCCATATTGAATCCGCCATTCTGAATTTCAAAATTTGGGCATCGAATTCGTAATCAGCGACCTCAAAAACTTAAATTAACGAAACATTTTGCAATTATATATACATTTTCATACGATGGCCAGGTTTTTTTGGGCTGTGGCCCACTGTGCGTCGCCACCAAGATCTCCAAACCTTTCCACATAGTGGGGATTTGATAGGGAGAAGTGTAGCGAGCTTCGCAATTCCTCCGCAGACATTAGTGGCTCTCCGCTTCGATTTGCAAGTTGCTTGGGACACAATACCATAAATACACCTATTTATTGTTGAAATCAATGCAATAACAAAAATGAGGTAGTGCATTAACATAGGGTAGGAGCAACGCATTTTTTTTTAAATTAACCCTGTGTTCTTTTCTTTCAAATTTAAATAAAATGTTACTCTTATAATGTAAGGTTGCGGCCAAATTTAATTAAAACATTTTGATTCCTTCTTGGTGTTGCAACAACTATACCATTTTGTATATTTTGCACAATTACAAACAGGTTGAATATTTATGTATTCAGGCTACTTTTCGTCTTGATTTGATGTATTTATTTCTTCTGCTACAAGTGGGAGTTTTTCAATTTCAATCAAATATAAAGGGTTTTCCAATAAGATGTTTCATTTTGATATTAAAAAAAACAAGTATATTTTAAAAAAAATCAATGGATATTTATTTCATTGTAAAGAGCCATTAACGATGAAAAACGATATCAGCCAAATGGCCGCCACGACTACGGTTGCAGCACCATATCCTTTTCATGAAATTTGACCAATTTGACCAATTCGAACATTTGCGGCTGTATGTCCTCGATAACTTCACGAATTCCATTTTTTAGGTCTTGAATCGATTGTGGAGCATTGGCATAGACCTTATCTTTCATCTGGCCCCAAATAAAAAAGTCTAAAGGTGTCAAGTCACAAGATCTCGGGGGCCAATTGTGATCACCTCTTCGCGAAATAACACGGCCAGGAAACTTTTCTTGCAAAGTTGCGATTGTTTCGTTGCTTGGTTGGCATGTAGCGTCGTCTTGTTTAAAATAAACGTCGTTCACATCAATATCTTCCAATTCCCGCCATAAAAATCATTAATCATATCTCGATAGCGCAATCCATTCACCATAACATTTGCACCAGCCTCATTTTCAAATAAGTAAAATCCAATCACACCTCCAGCCCAAAAACAGCACCAAACAGTGTCTCACACGTTGAGGGTGAAGACGCTTTTCAATAAGCATTCTTGGATTTTCCGAGCCCCAAATACGGAAATTCAGCCTCCGTGGTGAAAATGGGTCTCATCACTGAAAATGATTTTTCGATGAAATTCCGGATCATTTTGATGCATTTAAAGGACCCAACAAAGATACGACGTTGCTGGTGATCGACCGGCTTGAGTTCTTGTGTTAATTGAACTTTAAAAGCCTTCAAACCTTTATGCAAAATACGGTGTAATGTCGTTTTTGGAATGTCTAATTCCAAAGATCGACGAGGAATCGACAAACCTGCGTTTTTGTTAACACTATTGGCTACAGCAGCAATATTCTCAATTGTTCTTCAGCGACGCTCAAATTTTTTAACCAGTTTTACTATTGCTGGCCGAGAAGGTGCTTCATGACGACCCAAAAGTGCTTTAGTTTGGCGAACTGTGACTGCAAAATTTTCACTATTTCTGTAGTGAATTTTAATAATTTCAATGCGTTGTTGAAGCGTGTATCGTTGCATTTTTACTAATGGCATAATTTTTACTTCTCAAATGTCAAAAGATGACAGCTGCAAAAGTGACAGCTGCCCAGATAGCAGGCTATTAAGAATGAAACCTCTTACTGGAAAACCCGTTAAAAAGGATATTTTATTTTCAAAATTAACGTTGTAACTTATTTGCTTTGTATATACACTGTGTGCAATAATAATAGCTATTTATTATACGAGTGTACGTAATTAGTCCCGCAATAAAAAGTTTAGTTTCGCTCTTCGAGCTCACGGTTAATTTTCTTAGGGGAATGAGTAATTCCACACGAGTGCAATATAACATTTTATCCAAAATCGTGTGTAATTGAATTAAATATTAAAATAATATTTATAATATTTTGACAAGAATATATTCCAATGGAGCTGTGGGATAGTTGCTATAGTGACAGTTTATTTTGTTGTAAAAAAACGTACTTGGGGCGATGAATGAAAACGAGAAAATACCGCTTGAAGTTATCCTCGAGGCTTAAAAAGCTTCACTGAACTTAATGCCATCGACGTCAAGGGTGTACGTCAAAGAGTATACATATTTCAACGATTTTAGAGAAAAAGAGGCGTGAGTAGTGCGAATGAAGATGTTCCTCTGTCGTATTTATTTATTACCAATGATCAAAAGAAATGTGCTTCATCGTCTTTGTGGAAAAAGTACTCCGTGTTTAAATCAACGTTAAAGGTTTTTAAAAAATGACATTTCTCGTTGCTTATTTGAGAAATGAATCCCGATCGTATAAACTGAAGAAGGCGAAAATTTTAGAAAAGCACGATATTGAGCAATTTTTGAAAGATTGCCCAGATGGCTATTTAATGAAGAAGGTAATTCAAACAAGGGATATTAATTGAGGGTTTAACTAATAATTTTTCAGATAGCTTTATTGATGGGAACTGCAGGTGCTTGTCGGTGTAACGAAGTCATAAATAAGTATTGACATAGAACACAAAGGATCACATTTGTTTGTGACAATCACCGACTCCAAAACTTACATCTGACGAAGTTTTAATCTGATTCAGGAAGGATAGCCGGTAAACGGAGTTGAATTGTATAGAAAATATGTAGCTTTGTAACCTGTTAGGACTTTGTCATCGGAGATTTTGTCAAAAATGCCTCAGGAAAATGCACTAAACAACCTGTGGGAATAAATACACTGTCGAGAATACCTGCAAGTATTGCATCGAATTTGAAGTTTGCTTCGTTCATCTGCAACATTGTTAGCGAATGGAGGAGGAGATTGGTTGATTGTCAAACGTCTAGGTGGGTAGAAGTAATCTCAAATATCAGAAGGACATATTGATGATTATACCAATACCAAAATATTGCAATAGCAAAAAAGATTCAAGGGGTAGTAAATGAAAATCAACATTCAACATCATCGTCTGTGCTTCAGAACGTAGAAAATAGCGTCAACGTAATCACGACCTCTTCTGGTTCTTCAGTACTATAAATGTTAGTGTAAGTTGCAAAATTAAATAGTTTTGAGTAGTTAGTGTTAATTTAAATTACTCCAAAAAATTTACGGACCTAATTATTCCGAGAGTACGAGTTATTCTTTTACCAGTGGCCAATGAAGAACATTATCACAGTTATTTGCTTATTACACACGATTTTGGATAGTAGTTATTTATTATACGAGTGTAGACTGTACGAAATTAGTCCCGCGAGAAAAATTTTATTCCCTCACTCAGTGGGGAATGAACGACATTACATTCCTCAAATGGCCACAGTGGCTCGCTTATTACACCAGATTTTGGATAAATACATTTGTGTAGGGGAAATGGAAAAGGCTGAATGCCAAAAAATAAAAAAACGATTTTTTGCATGGAATGTGTTGTAAACGACATCGCCAATAACCTAGAGAAGGTCCAAAGGGCCAGAAAAATTCCTACTGGTTTGTAGAGCAGTCGCAAGGAGAAGCACCGTGAAAGCGCCCACTGTCAATGGGAAAGGCTGAAAGTGCCACCCGCCATGATGAATGTGCCTTTCCATTGCAGTAGTTGCTTTTTGCGTGTGCGAATAACAAGTGTTTCGTAGTTCCTGCATTTTCGCGTACTGCGAATAGTTTGTGCGCTTTTGCTGTTGTGGTGTGTGTTTTGAGAAAAGTTTACATTTGCTGTGATTTCAAAATGAGTGAAAATCAAACCCCTCCGCCGAAGAAAGCCCACGTTCGAAAAGAGAGGAGGAAAGCACGAGAAAAAGGACATCCTTATACGACTAGTAAAGGAAAAAACGTATCAGGTAAACCTACCCCCCCCCCCCTGATGTCGCCACTTGCTCATGCAAGTACTTTTGGAAAAACTTGACTCATGACCAAAAATAGTAGATTTTCGGAGTAACTCCCAGGAAACTGCAAACTCTTCAAACAAAAAAGAAACAGGATTGCTTGGTTTACAAAGATATTTGAGGTCAAAATCCACATTTATATGAACATAAAGTTAAGTTCATAGAAAATGATCGAAATCTAGTTCGGCACCACATTAATTCGTTTCCCAGGTATGAAAGCCACTATTCCCGTAACAGAACAAGTATGTTTTTATCTTTCAAAGCCCAAAATCCAACAACTAAAGTAACTTACAAATACTATGCTCAAGTTTTTCAACATGACTTTCCCAAACTAAAATTCAAATGTTTAGCAACAGACAGTTGTAAGAAATGTGACGTGTTTAAAGTCGAAATTCAAGCAGCTGTCAGTGAAAAAGCTAGAAATGCCATCAAAGTAAAGCAGGAGTTCCATCATAGAAAAGCAGAAAAAGCACAAGCGTGTATGAAGGAAGACATTGTATCATTACAACTTCCAAGTATTAAGAATAACTGCTTATGTATGGACTTGCAACAAATAATGTTTGTACTAATGCTCACACACAGTGATATTTTTTACTGCCGGCAGCTCTCATGTTACAACTTGGGAATTCATGTAAGTAACCATGGGTCTGCATATATGTGTATGTGGCACGAAGGGATTGGTGGTCGAGGGGCCAATGAGATATCATCTTGCTTCTTTAAGGTTGCCACTAAGGTTGCCTTGTTAACAAGAAGAAGGTTAGTTTTATGGTGTGACAACTGTGGAGCACAAAACAAGAACCAGTTCCTCCTAATGGCAGTAATTTTCTTGGTAAAAAAGGGTTTTATTGCTCAATAGATTTAAAGTACTTGGTTAGTGGACATGGTTACATGAATTGCGACCGGGACTTCGGTCTCATTGAAAAGCGGCGCAAAACATGCAAAGCAATGGTCCCAAAAGATCTTAAACATGTTGTTGCTACTGCATGTTTGAGAAAACGTTTACTGCTGTTTCGATGAAATCTGAGGATTTTATTGACTTCAAAGAGCTTGATAAGAAGTAACTCAACACTAAAAACCTTGGAATCAAAAAAAAATCACATTTTCGTATTTCTCACAAGAATGCTGGTATTGTAAAAGTGGCATCAGTTTTTGCAAAGGAAAATGATATTATGGTAACTTGGGACAAGGTAGATGTTTTAAAGAAAAATGCAAATCTTGAAGACTTTCCCGACGTGGATGAGTTACCAAAAATTCAGTTCAAATGCAAGATATCTCAAGAAAAGAAAAAGGATCTAGAGATAATGATAGAATACCTGGAGAAAGAAGAAGACAAGGCATTCTACAGGGCCATTGTTCATGGACCTCAGCAGCCTGCGGTGGAGGAGCAAGAAGAAGACGACAATCAGGAGGAAGCAGAAGACGACTTCTAGACGACTACTAGAAGGAGAAGGTGGGGGATAAGAGAGAAGAAAGAGAGAGAAAATATGTATATGCGAGTCTTTTTTATTTAAAATATAAGTTTATTTTTTGTAATATCTTCTAAAA
Source organism: Ocypus olens (assembly GCA_910593695.2). Lineage (NCBI taxonomy): Eukaryota > Metazoa > Arthropoda > Insecta > Coleoptera > Staphylinidae > Ocypus > Ocypus olens. The sequence continues at coordinate 27,981,469 of OU343062.1, read as the reverse complement.
ACTTGACATTCTAAAGAAAAAACCTAAATAGGGAACAAATTTAAAAAATTAGGCCTAACAAATTACATTGTATTTAATTACTTTTGTATTTAATTTTGAAATAAATTTGTTTGTAGTTGTTTGAGGTTTTTTTTATAGAGATTCCGTTTTTTTTAAACCTCTATGAACATTCATCCTTTACGTGTAATGAGCGCTGGACTTCCATCCTTTTAACTAACAAGGTATGGCACTTACAGCGTTTCCCAAAAAAAGATATAATAGCACTTTCAGCTTTTCACATGCAAAATCAAGTTGTATGTACAATAAAAAAAAACTCTTGAAAAACAAATAAAAATATATTTTGTATTTTTAATGAATTTTATAGATTTTTAAAGGATGAATTAAAGTTTTAGGAAGTTTTTATTGAATATTGAAAATTTTATTTTGTGGCACTATCAGCCTTTTCCATTTTCATTACACATTTAATCTCATTTTATTTCGATAGTCGTGTCATTTGTAGCAAATGTAGTTGCATGTGCATATTATTTTTGTACATTTCAACTTGCCGCGAGAATTCAAATAAATAATTTGTTCATATTTGAAGTCATAGTCAAATTCATGTTTTACAAATTAGATTAAGACGAAAGTAGCCTGAATATATGAATATTCAACCTCTTCGCAACTGGTTCAAACATTTCATAATTTCCTCAGTTGTTTCCGAGTTATTCCCGACCACGTAAGTGTGTTTTACTTTTTAACATTCAATTCTAAGACGAAGTTGCACTGATGAGAGATAAATCTCGAAACGCGTCTGCAGATAACTATTTACTTAATTTTTACATATTTTATAGTTCACTTCTATAGTTTAAAGTTTTCAAATTCAATTTAGTTTAATTTTCAAGTTAGTCCTTTGGGTAGAAATAAACGATCTTAAACCAATGTGGTTTATCTAGTAGTACTAGTAATTACATGCAAATTTCTTTTGTATCATTCAATATCCGGCGTGGCATTAGCCAGGGAAGTAGTTGTTTAAATAAGTTATTTGTTAGTAGTCATAATAAGACTTCATTTTACAGAGTTACGAACAGGTTTAATATTCATATATTCAGGATACTTTCGTCTTTATCTAATGTATTTAAAACTTCTGCAACAAGTTAGGTTGTCTTAAATTTATTCATGTTTTACATTGAGGATACTTCCATATTTAATTATTATATTTAGATTTCTTTTGCCAGTATCATTCCACGCTCTGATGATTTTTGCACGAACCATTATCGAAGTTCGAGTAAGTTGTTATTAATTTTTTTTTCCGATAACGGCCGCAGTCTATATAAAAACATGATTTCTCGATAACTCCATGAAACTCGGTCGCTTCCATTTAAATTGATTCCCGTCTTGGAATTTTTTTCCAATATTTATTCAATACAACGTCCTCGTGCAGAATATTTACTATATTATGATTTATGTATACCAGATTGCATGTTCGTGTGGTCCATTTTTGTATCGATATCGATACAAGGTATCATTATCTTAAGCAACACACATATTCGCGGAGAAACCTGCTGAAATTTAAATAACAAATTTGTTTCTCAAATTCAGAATTGGTTTACTTTTGAAATTACATCTATTATGTCAATTTTATCTGAAACAACAACTGATCATTATTAGGACTATAATATTACAATAACTTTTCAATTTTAGTTAATCGTAATACATTAGTTACAAATTATAAAAAAAATATCCTTAATCACACTTTTGTTACTCATGATACAATAAATTTAATAAAGACAAAAAAATAGCCTGAATATACCGGGTGACCCTGGGTTCTGTAAATGCCCCATAACTTATTTGCCATTTCAGATATCGACTTCTATTATTCATAAACTGGTACCCACGCCCATTCTACATATTTTAAAATATGTATGTTTTTATACAGGGTGTCCTAGTATAATTTTTTATACTTTATTTTATATTTTATTTTCAACCCTCTTGAGAAGCTAATAAAAATAGTATAAGATACTATGGGTCTATTATTAACGGTTGGTTAGTTATTGGCAATTTTGTGGCAAAAACGTGTACACATTGAAAACATTGCAGAAGCGTTCCTAGCAAAGATAACATCATTATTTATACACTAGAAAATTTTACACATCATGAAGAATAATACATATCGGTTTTGGTCCATCTTTGTTCATATTGCTATACAGGGTATCAACAGACGCAAAACAATGGATAACTATTTTTTTTTCAAATGGAACACCCTATATATGTTGTCACCAATGCATGACATTTTTGATAAGCTTTTCAGTGATCCAGATTCAGTTTGATAACGAAATGTTAAGGACTCGAGATTTATCCATAAAAACATTTTTCTTTTGTCACCTACTGCTGGTTTTTTGATTTTCACCCAAAACTATTAGTCCGGGAGGTAGTGTCACTTTTACTTACACTTAAGTAATTTTATGCAAGCTGGATTTTATACCATTGGTAGTTCCTATATTGGTAATGAGGTAGCCGACAGTCAGACCCTCCACTAGCGGTGGGTAGAGTTGTGGTAGGCTGCAGAACTTGTCAAGAAAATTTTTCCGAATGGCTATTTTATGCACGCTGAAAATTGTTGAGGTAAATATTTACTAACTATAATTCATCAAAAAACTCGTCAGACGGTTGTCTGGGGGTGGAATCTGCGTCAGTTACGCGTATTAACTTGAAAATGAAGTCATAATAAGCAGGTTAGAATTAATTCAGGTGATGGTTTGTGGTTCACATAACATGAAAATAATCGTCAGACGTCACCAGAATAGTGGAAAGACCGTCAGTTGGGCCTCCGAAGTGAAGAGCAGCATTGCGCGCGCGGCATCTTTTGCGGTCCAGCTGACGGACTTTCCACCACTCTGATGCCGACTGACGTTATACAGGGTATTTCAGAGCTCCGGGAACGGTCAATCACGTGCTTATTTTTAAAAATTTGGAAAAAAAAAATTATACAAAAGTTGTGTATTATAGTGAGCTGCACGCCCTAAAAATATTGAAATTTATACAGGGTGTCTCATAACAAAGTTACAGACCAAATTTATGTTTTTTTAAATGAAACACCCTGTATTTTTTGTCATTTTTGAATTATGTGGAGAAAATAAAGGTGAGTTACTTCAATACTCCCTATACCTATTGTTTGCTGTTTTCGAAATATTTGAAGATTTGTTGAAATTCATGGTCTGGGTGAAATTTTATTTGTGCGCCAGTGTTTGATGTTGAACGATTAAAATCATTTCTATTATTTGGTTGAAGGTTCGAACTATAGACACAACCATGATTTCATTCAAAAAATTATACTGGGTGATAAAAAAAATCTGGTAGAAAATACCCAACTTATAAAGTTGAATAACTTCGTTTTTTCAAATGGCACACCCTATATTTAGTAACGTATTCTTAAGTAGAATCCAATTATCTTTCGAACCTTCAAGCAAATAATTAAAATGATTTTAATTGTTCAACGTCAATCACTGGGGCAAAAATAAAATTTCACCCAGACCTTGCATTTCAACAAATCTTCAAATATTTCGAAAACGGCAAACAATAGGTATAGGGAGTATAACACACTTTATTCAAAAATAGTTATGGCACATGATACAATAATAAGAATATTACAGAAAAAAATCACAAACCACAGCTGTTTGAACGCGTCACAGAAAAGGAAAATAAAATTATTTACAATTGATATAATCCTCTATAGAGTAGTACTCTTTTCCGACTAGGAAGTGTTTTAATTCTCTTTTAAATACACGTTCACTCGAGATATTTTGTATGTTTTTTGGCAAGACATTGAACATCCTCAATGCAACGTACATTGGTGATGTTTCGAACAGGGAAAGTCTATGGAGTGGGAAGGTATAGTTGTTTATATTCCGAGTGTTGTATGTGTGGATTGTGTATGAGAGCTGAATTTATCTTTGTATTTAAAATTGAAGATCAATATCTCGTCTATGAACAAGCTATAAAATGTTAGTATGCCAGTTTTTTTAAATATGCCTTTACAGCTTTCATTTAGTTTCATATTTAACATAATCCTTAATGCACGTTTTTGAGTAATAAATATTTTTTTTGCATGTGTAGAATAGCCGTAATGTATTAGTCCATATCTTAGTAAACTTTCAAAGTTTGCTTGACATACCATGATCAACGAGGAGGTGTCCAGAGTTTGTCCTAGAACTCTCAGAGAATAGCAGGTTGAGTTCAATCTTGACAGTAGTTGATCACAATGAGAGTGCCAATTTAGATTGCTGTCAATTACTAACCCCAAAAAAATTGTTTTATTTTTAATCTCAAATACTTCATTATTTATATGTATGTTCTCTGGTATGTTTTGAGTATTTTTGTGCTAAATATGATAATATTTGTTTTAGATTTGTTTATTGATAATTTGTTCATTTCCATCCATTCCTGAGTGGCAGTAAAAGTCTGATTTGCTTTGTGAATTGATGTGATATTATTTTCACCGGATATTAGAAAACTAGTGTCATCGGCATATGTAGTAGTGAGAATATTTTCCTGGTTGATTACTCTCGGTAGCTCATTGACATATATAACAAATAGAAAGGGGCCCAGAATGCTACCCTGCTGTATCCCTATGTTTATTGTTTTTAACTCTGACATGTTACCGCAGATTTTTGTTTTATGAGTTCTGTTTGTTAAGTACGATCGAATCAAATCGTTACCAATACCTCTCACTCCGTAATACTCGAGTTTATCGAGTAAAATTTTCTGACTTACTGTATCGAATGCCTTCGATAGATCAAGAAAAATTCCTAATGGAACCTTTGACTGCTCGAGGGCATTCATGACTTCAGTTATATAGTCAAATATGGCTGTGTTTGTTGACTTATTTTTTATGAAGCCATTTTGTGCACTATGGAGTAATTTTTGTGCTAAAAAATAACTCATCATCCGGTTAGCTATCACCCTCTCGATTATTTTGGAAAAAAATGATAACAAAATTATTGGTCTGTAATTACTGAAACTGGATTGATCTCCTTTTTTGAATATAGGTATTATGATGCCTACTTTTAAGCAATCCGGAAATATTCCTTTTGATCAGATGAGTAAGAGGACCCACAAGTTCATTGACAGCTGACTTTATTAATTTACTTGATATTTCATCATAACCATGGGATGATTTATTATTCAATGATGTAATAGTATTAAAAATCTCCGATTCATTTGTTGGCTTGAAGAACATAGAGTTTATTTGTCTATCTATTCTGCAAAGAATGGGGCGATACGGAATTTTGTCAGTTTCGTCATTAGCAATTTTGTTAAAAAATTATTTATTTCATTTTCTTTACCAAGCAAGCAATCATTAGTTTCATCTTGGTTATTATTTTTTCCTACCATGTTATTAATTATTGACCAGGTGGTTTTGGTTTTGTTATCACTGTTTGAAATTTCTTGTATAATTTTTTACTTTCTCCGTTACGAAGTACGAGAAAGTATTGTGATCGTGATTTTTTCTCCAAAAATTTTTTTTACGGAAATATCCGTTTTGGGGTCCCTAGATGCCATTTCAACAATTTCTGGAAAAATTTTTTTGTGTCTGTGTGTGTGTGTGTGTGTGTGTGTGTCTGCTGTGTGTGTGTGTGTGTGTGTGTGTCTGGCTGTGTGCGCTGTATCTCAAAAACTAATAGAGCAATTGATATGAAACTTTGAAAATACGTCTTATTTGATAATCTGAAGAACTGAAAAGCTTTTGGTAAAATTTCGTACACCGGAAGTGGATGTTTACCTTAACTGTTTTTTGTTTTTTGCCAATATTTTCTTAAATATGAAAAATATCACAAAAACATTTAAACAAACTTTTAAGACGACAAAGAAAATGAACATCTTTTGCTTGAAAATATTTTTCATAAAATCATTGCTATTTGAAAAAGAGAGTATTAATATTTTTTTTAATTTTTGGTTTATAATTATGAAACTATAATAGTTACAGCAAATTTATATGAATAATAATTGTAGAGAATGCCAATATGAACAATTTCTAAAGAATAAGTTTTTTTCGAAATCTTGTTAGTTTTTGAGTAAACCGAGTTTTTGAATTTGAAGTATAATTTTTCCATGTTTAATCATTTTGACGTTTTAAACGTCAGTTTCATCCGAGTTTACGCAACGCTCGATGTACATTTAAAATATGATTTCAATAAACCATGAAAATGTAAATATAAATGGCTATGATACCACCAAGCCGGAGAAAGTAACATGATGGCCACATCACCATTTTTTTTTCTTATGTTCCCGTATTTGCATGTCGTATTCCTTTTTTAGTGTGGAATACAATGCTTTTGCATCAGTGTTATAATGTTTAACGACAGATAAATAGTCTAGCATCTTTTTTATGTTGATTATTGTGGGATCGGTGTGATGGTTACTTTTAGACCGTTTGGGTAGCTGGGTGACTTTAGGACAGGACGCGTTCAGTGCTGCATTGATTATGCTCATGAAGTTGTCCCATGCCTGGTTAACACCATTAATTACGAATATCTTACTCCAATCTACGTTAGTTTTTAGAATGGAAACAAATTTATTTATATTATCTTGAGTGAATTTGCGTTTTTAAATATTACTAGTTTTAGAGCTATTGTTAATAATTCTTGGCCATGATATTTTTTGGGCATGATGGTCAGATAGGTGTGTTTCAAATACACTTGTTTTATAGTTATTGTTCATATTTGTAATAATATTATCGATTATTGTTTCGGTACATTGGGTTACTCGTGTTGCGCATGTAACTGTGGCTGTTGCATTAAACGACTTTATGATATTATTGAAAATTATAGCTTCTGTTGATATGCTTTTCAAGTCTATATTGAAGTCTCCCGCTATTAAGTAGGTTACCTTTTCGGAGTATAACTTCTGTAATAGTAACTCAAATATTGTTAAAAAATTAAATTGAATTGTGACCTGGTGCGCGATACACTACCACACACACGAATGTTTTATTTCGAATGGTCCATTCAGCTGCTGCACACTGAAAGACTCCGCAAACTGCAATCTTCTTTATGTCCGCACGTTCTCTGCATATGAAGTCCTTCCTGGCGTAGATGGCTGCTCCACCGTATGCGGTTGTGCGATTGGTAGTAGGCGTTCTAGAGTACGATGATACTAATTTGAATTCTTCAATTGCTGTTTGAGTCATATTACTTTCCGTTTGCCAGTGTTCAGTGATTCCCAGAAGTTGGCAATTTTTGTGACTTTTGAGCATTTCATTCAAAATCGGTAGTTTATTATTTATAGACCTTATATTTATGTGTATTAGTGATGTATCCGGTTCATTGGTTGTGTGATTGTTGTGTATTACTAATTTATTTGCTGTGTTCTTTTGCGTTCTGCAAAAAAAGAATACTTTTGTATTTTGAGATCAGTTGGCCACTTGCTTGGGTCAGTGAATACTGTTTCATTGTTTTTTTCGATTTCTATTTTGAAAGCGGATTCTTGTTTATTTTTTATTTCAATTTTTGTTACTTCTAAATGACCGTTTGGATATACCGAGTGTCTGGGATAAGGGGCGAACATAGGGATTTAACATGTAAAATTAAATATGTGTAATTATTAGTTCCCCTATTCATTTTAGAGAAAAATCGTAAAGGAATATTTTTTTAGAGAATTAAAAATTGTAAATGTATCATCCATTTAATTTACGTTAAAACTAGAATCCACCTCAGAAATAATAAAAATAAGTTTAACCATTTACCATTTAATAAAAACCCTTGCCATGACTTTGACAAATGTCATGTTATGGTTAGAATAATTTTGCTAGTCAAATATCAATTCACGCAATTACTACGAAGAATAATCTGAGTTATTCCAATGACGAAAGCGTATTCATTATCAAAACATTTTGCAGTGGCGTCAGTTTACTCAGAGTTCGTGACATTACATGCAAAGGGAACAGAAGAAACAACGATGAATTGGAAACAACAGTTTTGGGTTTGATAAATGCTGAACCAACAACTAGCATACGATGCATTGCTCGTGAGTTCAACGTGTCTAAATTCTCTGTATAGAAAATTCCGACGAAGCATGGTTATCATTCCTACAAGCATCAATACCATGAGAAGATACTGCTAGTGGATAATGAAATAATGCAGGATCGATCAAATACAGACCGAAACTTTTTTGCAGATGAATGTTAGTCCACACAACAAGGAAACCAACGTTATTGTTCATAATAATCAATGCGTGACTGATATCTGACCAGCAAAATTATTTTCACTATGACATGACATCTGTCAAACTCATGGCAAGGGTTTTTATTAAAAGGTAAATGGCTAAACTTATTTTTATTATTTCTGATGTGGATTCTGGTACAAATGTAAATTAAATGGATGATACATTTACAATTTTTAATTATTAATATTCCTTTACGATTTTTCTCTAAAATGAATAGGGAAGGTAATAATTACACATATTTAATTTTACATGTTAAATCCCTATGTTCGCCCCTTATCCCAGACACTCGGTATATTTTTACGTATATATGATTGAACATTCTGAATCGTCGTACTTGGATTTGCACGTCCCATAAAGAAGTACGCTAATCTTGGTACGGCAGTTATTGTGTCATCAGTGTTACCCGTCCCCATGATTGCTTGAACTTTGTTGCGTCTCTTTCTTTGGACGGTGTTCTATTCATTCGACGCATCTTGGTTTTTGTGTGCTCCTTGATTCATCGATGGAATATTGAATTGTGATTTGTTTTTGTTGGCATTTTTATCAGCGACTATTTTGGATTCCGCCGTCATTGTTGCGGCATCCACTTTTCTTGTATTGTTGTCGGCCATACTATCAGAATTCCGAGATTCAGGGTTATTTTTTCCCGTCTCGTATATTTTGATGGAATTTGTGTTATTAGAAGTTTCTGCAGATTTACAGGGAATAGTTTTATTACAATTTCTGCAGTTTTCGTGGGTATGCAGAGTTCTTTATTCTTTTCACTTTTATTAAGCCTCTCTAGCAAATACTTATTAGTAATTATTAATGACTCGTTATTCGATTTTAAAGATCGATTCATATCTTCTAATTGATCCATTTTACTTGTTAAATATTCAATTTTTAAATTAAGTATCTCAGCGTTGCCTGCATCTTCTTCTGCTGAGGTTAGGTGCATATCACTAACACTATTTACTTTTTTATTATCCGGGCAGAGTATTGAAGTAACTCTCCTTTATTTGCTCCATATAATTCAAAAATGACAAAAAATACAGGGTGTTTCATTTAAAAAAAACATAAGTTTGGTCTGTAACTTTGTTATGAGACACCCTGTATAAATTTAAATATTTTTAGGGCGTGCAGCTCACTATTATACACAACTTTTGTATTAAACATTTTTCGAAATTTTGAAAAATAAGCACGTGATTGATCGTTCCCAGAGCTCTGAAACACCCTGTATAAACTACAAACTATTACCTGAATAAATTTCAGGCTGAATACAACGATTTTGATGAGATTAATCGAAGATACTTCACTTATCATTTACAAATGGGAATTAATGAAGTAAAAAGTTTCATAATAACAGTATTTTTAAATTTATTATTACTATAGACAATAAAAATAAAAATTGAATCTTGATGATTCAGTATTTGTGTAAAATTATTCCTCTACATCTTCGTAGTCAGAATCACTGGCCTCCAGAGAACTATCATCGCCGCTGTCTTCGAGTGCACTATAATCGGATTCTCCTTCAACATCGTCTCGTGTATTTTTCTTCTTCAAATCATTTAAAAAATGCAGCCATGTATAAATAATCATAAAGAGCTGGTATGGTAATGCTATCTTTAGAGGCAATTTGTCACCTTCAAACCATTTAAATATATATTTCCCATCTTCTTCTTTCAACCCACAATCAGTTGGGGATAACAAATTCGGTTTTTGTTGAAAAGCATGAATCCACATTATAGCTATATAACTAGTTCTTAAGAAATGCTGACGTAATTCCGATTTGCAAGGTGGTGGTACAGAGCCCTCGAAATTGTCATTAACTTTTAGTATGTCGTCATTCCCTTTTACTTTGTAGGTTTTCATGAACGTAGCTACCCGTAACAGATTCACATCATTAATATTCTTGTATCCATAGAAGCGACATACGAATTCTTCCAATACTGTGAAATTTTCAACTATGTTTGAGTTTAACCGATTGGAAATTTCAACAAACGCTTGCATATATCGGGTCGATTTCCTCAGTAATTCTAAGGGCTTTTTCTTTCTCTTTCTGTGAAATGTGGGATTGAAATCACAACCCGTAAGAGCATGGAAACCTGGTAATTATTTACATAAATCTTCACCCAATTTCTTGGACAATTCTGTGATATTTATATACCTGCGTGCATTTCCATTACCCGCTAGTATCGAGATCTGTAGATTTCTGGTTAGTGAATCCATGTTTCCAAGCATGATTACCATGATATCAATATCAGAGCATCAAAGTTTAGCTTGCACACGTGAAAAACAATCTTAGTATCTGCTTCTTCGTGATCTGGACATGATAAATTACTCTCCTCTGTTTGTATAACTTTATCATTCACCACTTCATATTTGTAACATGTCTCATAATTTACATAAATGGTTTTCCCTGAAAAGAAGGGGAGTCATCTGATCCTGTTTCCAATCATCGCAAAGGAATTTTACCAGCGCATCTTTAAAATGAATGTTTTTTAATTCATTCATAAAGTCAGTCGAGCGTTTTTGATCAGGTCCATTGATTATAAATATATTGCCTTCTATTCTACCTCTTTAGCCGATGGAGAAAATAACGATCAAATGCAATTATGATTGTATTTGCATCAGTAGTTGTGAACGAGCGAAGTATTTTTGTTGAAATATTACCGAAGGAAATGGGTACATTTTTCAACGAATGAATGATATAAAAGCCATCGTAAATTACGACGTCACATTTTCCAGGCTCTGAACTTTCTATTTATTTTTGCAGCATGTGCATTAGAACTCGTTTGTTTGTTTTGCACATTGCACCTTCTGTGTGGCATAAAGCCAGTGGAAGTAAAGTTAGTGGATATGATGATACAATATCAATATTCAGCATACTTTCTAAAGACAGTCGCAGTAATTTCCCAAATAGATCTCTCTGCATTTTTACTTCTAAAAGTTTTCCATTCACCATCATTTTTCGTTTTTGCACTGCATCAGCAAACGTTGTGACTTGATTTTTCTTTATCGCTTTCTCAAATCTTATGAGTAATAAATGTTTGTACTTGCTGACTATGTTTTTTTTTATTCTGCTGCATTCAAGATCAGCTGTGATGTCTTGCGATTTGCATAAATCTGTTCTATCCATTATGGAAGTAATAATAGTCGAGCGAATGTTGTGACTTTTGCATCATCGCTGTCGAGCTGCAATCGAATTCGTCAGATGGCTGATTCCTGTTAACTTGTTTGCCGAGTCAGCGTTTATCAGAATGACTTATTGGTTCTTTTTACACCGAATGAACCTTCTTGTAATTGTTGCTCTAATCCTGGATGAGATTCATGAACTTTCAACCATTTTTCGTGATATAATTCTAACTAACGAGAATAATTTTGTTGATTGAAAGTAAACACTTCAAATACGAGGTAGAATATATTTGATTAGATCGAAGTTTGGTAATCTGATGCCGCGATTCAACATTAGATAATCATCTATCAGACATATAAATAATGTAAAATTGAGGTGTCTTTCCATGTTCACCAGCTTAAGTCTCCTGTATACTTCCCGTATTTCTGCAAAATTTGTAATAGGTTTTCATCGTAAACTTGATTTCTACGACTTGAAGTCTAATAAATAATTCATTTCTTTAGACTTAGTTCATCACTTATTTTGTGTGCATTAAGAAAAGCTTTAAAATGTAATATCTGAAGCGCTAACGATATATGTATAGATGCAAGCGCTTGCATCTATTGAAATGCTTACCTGTTAGGAAGCTATTTACTGAACCACTCGCTAATATTTCACTATTTACCATTAAGTCCACAGCTGTATATGAATTTCCCTTGGCTTTGAAGAGCGCCATTGCGATATTAATGAACCAATGCGAATGAATAAATTATCAAATAGTGGTCGCTCTACGCTTTGAATTTGGAGCGCTACTTTCGCAATTGCTAGATCGTATGTGACTTCCATGTGTACTTTACCGATTTCAGATGCTGCTTTCAACGCTTGTTTCATTGTTTTCAATACAACTGAATGATTAGTCGGGGAACAATTTATAGTGGTTAAGTATTATATCTTTTGTTTACAGCTAGATCCTCGTTTATCATACTATTGTATCCCACCCAAACTGATATACTGGGAATTTTCAAGTAGTGAGACATCATCCAAGTTGCATAAATTAGCTTGTATTGTTTTAGAATAATATTTTATGAGAATCTAGGTCTCTTATTGTATGTTGGTAATTCAGGCGTCACAGCATCCAAAGTTCAAAGTCTTTTTCTCGTTTGATTACACTGTCCATTTACAGAACTAGTTGAATAAAAAGGAGTATATTGGCTTTCTTGAGGACAATCGATGACGTCTTGAAAATTTATACCTACAGTATCTTTTCCTCTTGTAGTGTCCACAAATCTATCGAAATTGTTACAAGCAAGACCTATTTTAAGATTCGGTGAACGTATTATGTCTTCAGGACAAATCTCTGAGTGAGAAATGGATGCAAAAGTCGCTTCTGTTTCCAGTGCTTCGAGTACAGTATAACTACAGCAGTGACCGAGTCTATTTACTATAGTAATAATTTTCTTACTGTTAGTTAGACTTTTCAAAATCATTCCCAAGGTAATGTGTTTCGAAGGTTTGATTTTACCGTTTGTAATTGCATAAATTACATCTTCTGACAAATAATTAGACAGTCTTTGTTTATTTGAACTACGCTGACGACGTTTCGTTGTGGAAATCAAATTAGAAAAAAAAAATTAAAAAAATATGAAACAATTTCTGATACTTCACATTCTCCAGTTATCATACTGTTCGCGGTAATCTTATCTGGCAGAGGCTTGAATATTTTCAACTTCAGACCTCAAAATTAAAACTGGCCTATTCAAAATATCTTGTTTCTCTATATCTTCGAAATTATTCTGCACCAAGTGCCCACAGAAAGGTTTGGTGATTTATTTTTATTCATTATTATGACATCGATTTTACTTGGAAATGACTGCAACAATCTATTTTCCAAATTAAATGGTTCACAAGTGACATATCCAATATTTTATTTCTTAAGATACTGAGTGTACAGTTCTTTAAAAAATGATAGGAATATGAAGTATGACTCTCTCCCTGCCATTTACATCTTTGGCAACGAAGTTACAAACTTCTCCATACGCTGATTTATGAGCGCCTCTCGATTTGTGCCATTGAGTTTTTGGAAGTCGTTGATTTTCACATGACTTCATATGGTTTCGCAGATTAATGATACAAATACGGTGATGCAAGACTAGTTCTTTTGCTGATTCTATTGCGTTGAGTGTAACTAATAAAGAGTCATAATGGGATTGTATAGCATACGTTCTCAAAAAGTTTATGGAATCGGAAGTCGTAGGATAGAGTGGTAGTTCACGTCCTTTGTTTTTTTCTATTCTTCTCACAAACAATACAGCCATCTGATATGGAAACAACCTGTTCTCCTTCTGAAATTTCTTCACCCTCTGCTTCCTTTTCTTCCAATGAAGATTGTGGTAAACTGCATGTGCACTCTTTATGACTCAAACTAGAATAAGCATATGAAATTTCTAACTACATTTAATCCGTTTTTATTGACTGTATATTTATTTAATATATATCTTCTCTTGTTTAGTTGAATAAGACATTAACGTATTAGTTCATTCAATATAATTAATAACAATTCCCTACACATTTCATGATATTAACATTGACGACGAACACTTTTGAGTTTATTATATTTTATATTTAAATAACAATTCAACATAGTCTGTGAACAGGAGAGAATAATAGAGTTCGGCGGTCTATCGTCTTCTAGTTTGAGCATAATGTCGCTGGTAATAATCTCACTTAAATAATGAGAATATGTATCCTTGTTCAACGTTTACATAACGAAATTATATTGTATCATGTACCAACCTATTAACGCTAAGAAAAGTAGGAAGAAATAAAATAACAACACAGCGATTTATACATTTTAATTCTTGTCCTACATTTCTCTGGTCGAATTAGTACGTGATTACAAAATCTCATTCTACAAATTATTTCAAACCATGAAATGCGAACGATGTTTTAAATTGTTGAATTACGGTCACTCACCTTGAATCTGCCGATGTTTCTGTTACCGTTCCTTTCTCTCTGTACTTTTTTGGCAGAGCTATGAATCGTCGATAGCACTGAGAATGGTACATGTAATTAATAGATAGTTCCGATGGTAGCCTCACATAATTCATATATAATTGATGCTTTTGTCGAATCATAAGCACTGCTTCACATTTTGCAAGCGTTCCTGCTAAGGATGATCGCAACGGTTCACTTCTCTTGAAGCAAAAAACACAAAATGGCTTCGAATTAGGCATGCTTCGCAAAGAAATACGATTGAACCTTTGACTATATAAACATGGACTACTATTCCCCTTCCATTTTCCATATGATCACTGCTCCAAAAGTTGCCCACGCGCTGGAGCCCGATATATGTCCCGTCCCTAAGCCGAAAATGCAGCGTTTCTTGATGTATCCATCTAGGAAAATGCAAATGCGAGCATATTTTGGCAATTCGGGTCCACTTTCCTGCCTGTTCTTTACAAGCAAAGCATCAACCCATAATTTGCGATGTTCCGGATTTGATGGAAATCTAATACGTTTAAAATAAGGAATAAACAGAATTTTAGGCTATAAGTCAACTGACGTGTACATCGGCTGACGAGTATTATAACATCGTTGGCACATTATACGTGGACGTAAAGCAGCCAAAGGTGTGAATAAATTGCAGGGTATCATAACATGCAATGCGAGCTCATACAGTCATATGTCATAGACACAAAATAGCTACGAATTTACTAACATACCGCAACCACTTAGGGTCGCGCCGCGCCACCGTTGCTTGGAGACACACATGAAGTTGGCGTTAGCAGTCCATTTGTATATAGTCAAAGGATTGAACATATAAGTACAGCACAATAAACATAACTTGTCGTTGCTTAGTAGCAAAAAAAATTGTGAGCGGTAACTTTGATCCGCGCTCTCGATAGATTTCGTGAAGAGTTCGCGCGCCTGATACATTCATTTTCAAAAGTGACAGTGCGATGGTGACCATTTGCAATAATTTTCCGAAATAATTGGAAATAATGGGCTGTCGTCAATTTTTTCATTTATTACGTTTTATGTCGAGTGTCTAGATTTATTCTGCTATTTACAATACAATAAATCTCATCAAAGTAATTGCATACAGCTTGAAATTTATTCAGGTGATAGTTTGTAGTTTATATAACTTGACAATAATCGTCAGTCGGCATCAGAGTGCTGTAAAGTAGTTATGGGATAATCGGATGATTTTAATAACCGGAATATTTAGATTCGGATGACGGAAATAATCGGATGATAATCGTAATCGGAGTATCTCGTGATAATCGGAAAAATAAAAAAATAATCGGAATTGGAAAAAATAATCGAAATCGGAAAAAATAATCGGAGTCGAAGAAAACAAAAAATGGCCCTCCCTTGAAAATTGTACCCCTACCGGCCATGTTCGATAATTTAATAATCGCCAGCGCCCATTATTTTCATCCGATTCGTCTCATCACTGGTTTCATTATCGGATAATGCATTCGACAACAAATATCATTTACGTAGGAATATCACCTTTGGCAATGAATTCAAGAACAAATGTGCGAATTTATTAGATAAACAAAGGCCTGAGATTCATTCAATTAAATTATTTGGTTAATGTAAATGATACTTTGACGTTTGTTTCATTTATTCAAAGTTAACTCTATTCCATATGTGTTCATATTCGGCGTTGTTATGGATGACGGGTGTTTATTGCGACGCTATTACGATTTATCATTGGTTTATTTTGACCGAATGGAGGTGTAAGTGTACCATTAGCTCAGATACGTAGAGTACTAATAGCCTTTTTGCACCAATAAAAACGATCTGCTATTATATTGCTCATGGGTGCTTACATACATAAACCGTTCCTCTTCTACCCATCGGGTGTAGAGCATGCGTACTTAAATTGCGTATTTTATTAAAATACCCAATAACATTACGCATCAGTTTAAAACTGTTAGGCAAGTGCCCTAGATTGATAGCGATGCGACGTTCAAGGTTTTTTTTTTAATGGCACCTTGCGGAAAAAAGTCTTGGGTTTGGAATTATTTCCGAAAAATGGCGGATAATATATTGGCTGAATGCATTCTCTGCAAACAAAAATTAAAATATTACGTGAGTACAACCAACCTCCAGCAACATTTAAGAAGGAAACATCCACTTTAATGCCAAGAAAGAAAGGGAGCACATGTCGAAGCCGAAGAATACCAAGGAGCAAGTACATAAGTACATCAAGAACGCAAACGGGAATGGAGTAACTGATTTTATCTACTTTTATTTTGTAAATTAAACATAATAAAATAAATAAATAGTGGTGGGAACCGTGGAAAGCTTCAATATTGACCTGAAAGTTATATCCAGAGTTCTCATTAGAACAACCATAATTAGCTATAAAGCTACACTATTATAATTAGGGTTGAAAATGTTGATATGTTTTAAAAGGTTTTTTTTTTTAAATTGACAAATCCTTAAAACAAGTGTTACATTTTTCTTTAAAAACATGTTTTCATGATACATATTGCTGAAAGAATAATTCATTAACAATAATATTTTATTAAATTACTGATTACTATGATTTTATAATTATAATTAGTATTCAGTTTCGGACCTGAGTGGCGAAAGCATCGCCGGCTTGGGTTAAAAATGGTTGGCTGACCAGTACCATTTGCCATTGTGATACAGTTACCAGCGGCGGCTTGTGGATGTTCAGCCGTGAGGCAACGGAAGAAAATTTGACCTAAAAAGCAACGGAATATTTGCTTCCTCCATTAAAGTAAGGCCCCTTTCACACGGAGAGCGACACGGCTACAGCTGGCGAGTAGGAGGACGGCGCGGAAGACTTAAATGCAAAGAGTGTAATGGGAGCTTTCACATGGGGAGCGCGAGCCTTTAGGGCGCGCGAGTGAGAGCCGGTACGGCTCGTGCATCTCGAGCCACGAGCTTCGAATAGGATCACGTCACTTCCTCGAAATGCAAAGGTAGGAGTGGAGTCATTCACACGAAGGGCGATTAAAGGCTCTCGCTTTCCCTAGTCTCT
This sequence comes from Ocypus olens, assembly GCA_910593695.2. Taxonomy (NCBI): domain Eukaryota; kingdom Metazoa; phylum Arthropoda; class Insecta; order Coleoptera; family Staphylinidae; genus Ocypus; species Ocypus olens. The sequence goes on along the minus strand of OU343062.1, from coordinate 27,964,154 downwards.
CGCTCTGCAGTAAGTCATGTATTTAGATATTGAATTATTAATTAGAGCAGTGAGTATCCTATCCGCCCTTTGGGACAAAAGTACCGAATCATACAAGGATTGAGCTCATCAAATGAGGCCAATGACATCCGAAAATAATTGAAAAACTTGTTACCATCCCGTCGAAGTTCTTGATAAAGCGTGGCCAAAACTTCTGCTTCATCGCGCTTTTGGTTGATAGGATGAACCCAATACCTTCTGGAGCGTTGGCGTTTTTGACGTCAAAGACGGCGTCGACCGTAAAGAAGATAAATGGCCACAGCACGTGTACGATCCATTGCGACGCGCACTTCGCACTGTGCGACCGAGCGAGCCCTAGCCGAAAGGCTCCCCGTGTGAAAGCGTAGAAGGTAGGAGCGGAAAAAGCTCCTGCTCGCGAGCTAGAGCCGTGTCGCTCTCCGTGTGAAAGGGGCCTAAGTAGTGCAGCACGAGCGGCATCTTTGTGGAAATCCACGAGCCGCCGCTGACAGTTACCTAAGAGTAACGGGGTTCGATCTTCAATTATGCGGAAATCATAAATGAGTTCGCTTTGAAAAAAGCCTAGCGCCTTACGCTCGTAATCCACTCACGTCGAATTTAATTTTAACCTTGTTACAGAATATACTATTCCACATAAAGCGTGGTATTTTACCGTTATTTTATCTTTTTAAAGAAAACCAAATGAAATCGGTCCAGCTCTGTGAAAGAGTTGGCTTATCCTTTGTACTAAAATCATAGTTTTTGTGTTATGTATGTTTTTTTTAATGTTTAAAACATGTTTATAACTTAACTAAAACAAAACAGGTGTTTGTTTTAAATAAGGAAAACAGTGTTATCTCAAGCCTGACTATAAGTCAGTAACCACTATTAACAGTTTGTTGTATTTTATATTTTTAGCCTGCACAAGTCATTAAAACAGTGCAAGAGGTACAACAAGGACTCGTCAATTAGCACTGTATGGATGCGCGAAGAAATCAACTTTAACAGAAGGTGACAAAGAAACCATTGACAGAGTCCTAGTAAAAATGATTGCCGTAGACTATCAACCGTTATCAGTGGTCGAAAACCGAGGATTTGTAATGTTCTTCAACAGACTATATACACTGCCCAGTCGAATAGCATTAACAACAAGATTATTACCTGAATTATACCAGGAAAGACTGAATAAGACAATAAAGACATTAAAATCAGTAGATTATCTATCAGTAACAACTGATATATGGACATCCGACAGCAATAAAAGTTATTTAGCGGTAACTGCACATTATATACAACAGTCGAAGTTATATTCTCAAGTATTGACCACTAGAGAACTAGCAGGTGCCCATAATACTAGTGTAAATATTGCAAAAGAACTTACGAACATTTTTACTGAATGGGGAATTATAGACAAAATCGTTGCCATCCTTGTGTCGCACACAAACTAAACTTGATTGTAAATGAAGCTTTACGAATAGATGACGGATTGTCAAACCTTATAAAAAAGTGCCGGTCTCTAGTTGGTTATTTTAAACATAGTGCAATAGCAGCAAAAAAAAACCTATGATGTACAGATGCAAATGGGCCTTCCTGTTTTAAAGGTTAAACAGGACGTTAATACAAGATGAAATTCTTGCCTTTTTATAATGAAGAGGTTGGTGGAAATGAAGGACCCCTTATCAGTAACCATAAGCAACCTTCCACAGGCGCCTCCATTTTTAGATGAATTTGAATGGGAAACTTTGAAAGATTGTATATCAATTTTAAAGCCCTTCCACATAATGACACAGATTTTATCGACAGAAAAATATACAACCATATCACTCGTTGTGCCGCTGATTAGTGGAATGCAGTATTCGATAAATGGGTAGAGCATCAATACTCCAATATGGCAGACGCTTCAAAAGGAGATAGTTAAAGTGATCGAACGGAGATTAGGAGCTGCAGAAACCAGCAAAATAACGTCCATTGCAACCTTTTTGGATCCAAGATTTAAAAAGACTGGTTTCTATCACGATGATGCTGCGCACAATGCTGAAAATGATCTTCATCGTTGTGGGATTTTTTTGATGATAAACTTGCAAAATCAAATTCCTTTATTTCTCCCAGTACTACAGTAAAATCTACAATAAAACAATATTGAGAAATGCCCCACGTAAATATATTTGAAAATCCACTACTCTTTTGGGCGAAACATGAAAAAATATTGCCCGAGTTGTATCGCCTCCATACAAAATATTTAAATGTTCCCGCAACGTCGGTGCCTTCAGAACGCGTTTTTTTCCAAAAGAGGTCAGATGACTAATGACCGAAGAAATAGGTTGTTACTAAAATGTTTGGATAAATAAATTTTTTTAAATAGCTACCTATAAATGTATAGTATGTCCTGTTGGATATTCAATAAAAAAAATAGAGCATTCTTTTTTTTTGTACCAGACCCTGACTTACTTTATTATAAAAAATGGTGATGTGGCCATCATGTTACTTTCTCCGTTTTGATGGTATCATTGTTATTTATATTGACATTACAATTAAAATCATATTTTAAATGTATATGGAGCATTTTGTAGAATCGGAACAAACTGACGTTTAAAACGTCAAAATTATGAACAAATTATACATCAAATTATAATAGTATACTCAAAAATCGAAGAGACGTATTGTTTATAAATTGTTCATTTTAGCATTCTCTACAATTACTATTAACACAAATTTGTTGTAACTATTATCGTTTCATAATTATAAACCAAAAATTATATTTTTTTTCATTCAAAGTTTCATATCAATTGCTCTATTTGTTTTTGAGATATAGCACAGACACACACATACAGAAAGAGAGACAGACACAATTTTATTCCCCAGAAATCTTTGAAATCGCCTCTAGGGACCTCAGAACGGATATTTCCGTAATTTTTTTAATTTTCACGATCAAAGTACTTTCCCGTACTTCATAACGGAGAAAGTAAAAAATTTTCTATCTATTTCTAACAGTAGAAATATATTTGTTCGAATTGTAATAACTTAAATCTTCAGAAATAACAGACATGTGCCGCTTTGTTTTCTCTACGTTTATTATCGACCCGACCGACGCAATAAAACGAGATCCAAAGCACCACTGTATATAACGCAAAATCACTGCGTCGAAGTTTTTCCCAGGACCGATAGGGATATATTAAAATTAAATTTATAAAGTGTTTAAATTAATTAAAATTTTGAATAATTGGTTGAATAATTTGTATGAAAATCTCCAAATGGCGATTTACGGAAGATCGGCACCAATATTAACAAGCGATGAGTGATCCACATGTTTAGACATTCTAAATCTACCAAATTTACTAGTCTCGCCTCGAATGCCAAACATGTTTTTATACTGTACTGAAGTGTCGAACTGTTGATATGCCACGCGAATCCGAATCCGAATATTAATCCGAATCGGAATACGAATCGTAATCGGAATACGAATCCGAATCGGCGTACGAATCCGAATCGGAATACGATTACGAATTGAAATACGATTCCGAATCGGAATACGAATCCGAATCGGCATACGAATCCGAATCGGAATACGATTCTGAATCGGAATACGCTTCCGAATCGAAATACGATTTCAAGTCGAATTAAAAATAATCGCCACTTAACGATTATTTGAATAATCGGAGTCACCGATTATTTGAATATTGAGTCGCCGATTATTTGTATCCAAATCGGCCCATCACCACTGTAAAATCCATCAGCTGGACCGTAAAAGACGCCGCGCGCTCAATGCATTCAAACGCTGGGCTTCACTTCGGAGGCCCAACTGACTGTCTTTCCACTGCTCTGGTGGCGTCTGACGATTATTTTCATGTTATGTGAACCACAAACCATCACCTAAATGAATTGCAATCTGCATACTATGACTTCATTTTCACAGTTTACCAACAAGTTGATACGTGTAACTGACGCAGATTCCACCCCCAGATAAGCGTCTGACGAGTTTTTTTTTATGAATTATAGTTAGTAAATAGTTAACTCAACAATTTTCAGCGTGCATAAAATAACTATTCGGAAAATTTTCTTGACAAGTTCCGCAGCCTACCACAACTACACCCACCGTTAGTGGAGGGCCTGACGGTCATCTACCTCATGAACAATATAGGAACTACCAATGGTATAAAATCCAGCGTGCATAAAATGACTTGATTAAAAGTGACACCACCTCCCGGACTATATGCATTATCTGGAAAAAATTGAAGAGACCAAATTTGTAGAGTGGGAAATTTCCGATGGATATAGGTCTTGCGACTTTTCCAATAATGCGAGCATTGCCCGCCAGAATGCGCAAAATCGTGACCGTATATGCATTTTAGGGTTTTTTTCAATTTTTTATTAATCAATTGCACAATACTTTATTTTCCACGTACTCTCGCGGAATAACGGGAAATTATAGGAAAATTTCAAGTTGCCTAAACTGTTATACAAACAAAGTAAAAAGTGTTTCATTCTATGTAAAAATATAATGTTAAAGAATGAAAATACATTTCAAGAACTTTAACAACTCGTGCACAACTGTCGGGATTTTGAAATGTTGGTACCATTTTTTATATTACCTAAGCGGTGAATGGTTAGAGACCTGTACAGCTCTGTGGAAAGAATGATCCTTTTTATGGTTGGATTTATGATTTTACCTACTCACACTTTGTAATTGGCAAATTACCGATCTGTTTTCACCAATCGTTTCAACTATCCATTACGAATATACAGGGTGTCCTATTTTAATCTTTCATTTGGAATATATCGAGACAAGTGCGCCCAATCGAAAAAGTTGTCTAATGCAAAGTTTAGTGGTTTGCAGGGGGACATTTGATTCTGTTATCAATTTCACTCCCCACCCCCCAGGGGGGTGAATAACAGGGGTAACTTCTGAATCTTAAATGGGAACCCCCATTTTTTATTGCAAATTCGGAAAGTGTGAAAAAAACTATGTAGGTTTTACTCAGAAACTTTTTTCGTATGGGCAACAGGTGGCGCTGTAATCGTCAATATTAGATTATTTTACACTTAATCTAGAATTGATGTAAAAAAGTTTAAACAAATGGAATTGAAAAAGCCAATCTACTTACCACCACCACTCCACCACCACCACTTTGACGTCTGTAAAAGTACAAGGGTAATAGAAATTCGAAATGAAATTGTGCAGTTCAAAGAGAAAGATGTCAAAATTATTATTGTTTTTTGTACGGATCAGTTTTAGGTAAAATTTTCGTTGAGTATGAAGATCATTTTAGGAGGTGTTCGATGTGACCACCATGTTCTCGAATACAAAGATTGACTCGTTTTTCAAAATTCCGAACCGTCGCCGTCAACGTAGCAGGTGTTATAGCCAAACAAGCTTGTCGGATGCGCTCCTTCATATTTTCACGAGTTGTCGGCCGCTCACGAAATACTGCGTCCTTGATATATCCCCAGAGGAAAAAGTCTGGAGACGTTAGATCCGGCGATCTAGGTGGCCATTGCACAGGCCCCCCGCGGCCAATCCACTTTTGTGGATATGCGGCGTCCAAATGATTCCGCACAATTCGTGCAAAATGCGGAGGTGCATCTTGCTGAAACCACATCGTTAAACTTGTGGCGTACGGAATGTCATCCAAAAGCGCAGGAAGGCCGCCTTGCAAGAAATGCAGATAGCGTTCCCCATTGAGTGTGGTCCAACTTTTTGCGAACCCACGATACCGCACCAAACGTTGACGCTCCAGCGATATTGATGGTTGATCGACGTTGTCCAAAACCGCCTTGTTCCTTTTCCGGCTGATGACGCCACCACGAGCACGCTGCTCGAGAGATCGGATGGTGATGCGAGAAGGACATCTTCGTAGTGGAAACCGTCGGTGATATTCGCGTTCAGCCTCGGAGTAGTTTCCCCCCGCGAACGCGACACACATAATCATATCAACAATTTCATCTGGCAAGTAATCTGATATTTTCGCTAAGAAGTGCGACTTCAAAACGTCAAAGGCTGACTGACAAAAATAAAAATGTTTCTAGATGGACATGTGTTGAAAATTTTCTAGGAAACCAATGAAAACAGGTGAGCGTTGTTGGCTGACTTTCTTCCGGGAATTTTACGCTTTTAACTTATTTATGAAATGCTTTAGCACTGGATCACTGGGTTTTAAACCAGGGAACTAAATATCAAATTGATTAAACCCACCTCCCTCCTCCCCCCCGATTTTTAGTCGTCACATTCGAAGTTAACTTATTTGTCAATACAATGTGGCAGCTTGAAGTAATTCCAAGGTATTAATTGGACTTAAAATTACCCTAATGAATCTTGGAGGTGGAGGAGGTTGGGGGGGGTACAGAAATGCATCAAGTTGTCAAAGGGCGCTTATGTCTGGAATCTGATTATTTTGTAATCCTTAGGTGGCATTTTTACATCAATTCTAGATTAAGTGTAAAATCTAATATTGACAATTACAGCGCCACCTGTTGCCCATACGAAAAAAGTTTTTGAGTGAAACGTACACAGTTTTTTTTCACACTTTCCGAATTTGCAATAAAAAATGGGGGTTCCCATTTAAGATTCAGAAGTTACCCCTGCTATTCACCCCCTGGGGGGTGGGGGGTGAAATTGATAACAGAATCAAATGTCCCCCTGCAAACCACTAAACTTTGCAATAGACAACTATTTCGATTGGACGCACTTGTCTCGATATATTCCACCTGAAAAATTAAAATGGGACAGCCGGTATAGAGCATATATAAATATATTTATTTATATTTATTTATATATCCTAAACGCAAGACACGAACCTTTAATAACGGGCGAACGGAAAGAGGTAGAAGGGTGAAATTTTCAACAAACGTTCGGGATCACCAAAGAGGCCGGTTTTTGTACATTTCAACCCCCGAAATCAACCCCCCGCGAAAATGGAAAAAACACCTTTTTTGACCGTCGCGGCTAGAGTTTATCAAATTTCAAAAAAAAATATATACTTAACTGTGCCTCTACCATTTACGCAACTATCCATATGCATAAATTCCTCTCAACTCACCCCCACCCCCCGGGGGGGCCCATTTAACACTTTTTTCCAGTCAAAATCTATCTTCTTTTACAGTTTTCGAGTTGGAGGATCGGTTTGTATCTCAAAATACTCGCAAATACTTCCTACACAAAACTTGCTTATTTATATTTTGAAATTTTGCCCCTTTCTCGAGATATGATTTTTTCACCCCCGGGGTGCAAGCAGAATTTCTTGCAAGGAAAAACTTTGGACCGCCATAGCGCGCTCAGTTTTGAAGATATCGCAAAATCGTATGAATGTTTATTGTAGGGAATTCTTTTCTCTACAACTATCTATTACCGTTATTTTCATAACTATTGCCCTTAAGGAGTTATTGGGGGTAAAACACCCCATTTTTTACATATTAACCCCTACAACGTCAACCGTTATCTCTAGGAGAAAATGTTGCTATAAAAAATTGTAGATAAATATATTCTAGATCATTTTGGTAACCGGTATTTTATACGTACGGCAAACCGTTTATAATATATGACCGTTTTCCTTTGACCTTGCAGATTTTTTCATTTCAACCCTTCAAATAATTGAGTCAAGCGTCGAACGTGACATGTACGTCAAACGGGCCAATCGAAATTCGAGATTTCAGGTTATCATTGCTTGCTACCATCACTAATTCCAGGCAATTAATAAACGTCAGAATTCATAGTTCTCGGTTAAGAGTGCATGTAACGTGGATCAATCTTGACTTTTCCCGGCCTCTTTCGTTGGCATCTTTACGAAATTTTTTGCATTGGCTTCTCCTTTTGTTTTGAAATTACTTTCAGAGTAATGCTTTATTAATAATGTTTGGTGTGTCGATCGCTGATTACACCGCCGGAAATCCCTTCTCAAGCCCAACAGAAAATCCAAATAAATTTATTTGATCCGACCCCTCCTTCTAATTTAAAAATCAATTAAACTTTTATTTATTTTGCCGGTAAATATTTTCGATCGTTTTGAATATTTGTTTTATTTCTTCTTAAATCACGAATCCAACGACGAATTATCATTGCCGTATAGCGTGCACGCAAAACAAACTTTGAATTTTTAAAATCGCCCGGTTATTAACCGAGATATGAATATTTGAATTATTGTCGTTTTTGAACGTTGAAAATTTTTCACCGGAAAATCAATTTCGAAAAAAAAAATATTTCCGGGAGGGTTAGAACAATTAAACTTTGGGAAATCATTGAGCGTTCCATTTGAAGTAGACCAACAAAGTTTGGTAACATTTCGGTCACCCCGTCAGCAGCCAAAGACCAAAACAACCCCCATCAGTACCGCCGCCCAAGTTTTGTTTGTTTGTCTGTCGGTCTGTAATGTGTATACGCTTCTCAGACGGCCCCTAAATAATTTTTAGAGGGCCAAAGTTGGTGAAAAAGAAATAACATCTTCCTGTTAACGTCCGAGTGCTCTCCAAACGGCAAATTAAGATTCAATTGTCATCGAATGAGCAAATTTCATCGTCCCCATGATCCTCCCCGTGGCCGTGGGGGCCTTCTCAAGAAATTATACAAGAAAATTCGGCCCGGCCTTCCGGGTACATCCTGGATAATTTAAAACCACTCCATCCTCTCCACAAAAAACCCCTCTACAACATTTATTCTCATTATTTTTTGATTTTTCCAATCGTTTGCGTGTTATGAATTTTTTTATGTGTCAAGGCACCAAATTTTTCATTTTTCATGAGTAAACCATCGGAAATTTGAGTGAAAATCGCATTACACGGATTTGGCCAAATATACCTTTCGCCTGAAGGGGCACCGCGTGACAAGTATTTTACCTCTGGGGGCCCCCTTACGCCTTATTTTCACCCCCAGAGTTCGTTTTTTTTTCTTATGAGGACGTATTTTTTTTATGGAAATTTAAGAGCTGAAACTTTTAGGGTGGGTGGGAGATGCGACCAGCCATGATCCGTAATTTTTTCAAAAATTTTCAAACACCCCCCACCTCTCCAGAGCGCGTTATTTGGCCCACCCCAGAATTTTTTTTTCAATTTCTTTCAAGGACGTATTTTTTTCTTTTTAAATTGAAGAGTTGAAACTTTTAGGGTAGGTTCGGGGTATAACTGGCTTTTGCTCCATATTTTTTTTTTAATTTTTGAAACACCCGCTACCCTTCCGTAATTTTTTAATTCGACATTCTCGAAATATCTCAGCAGGGGTGTGGAAGGGAAAAAATTGAATTCAACTCAAATGTCAGATTTTTCAATAACTATTGAAACCAAATCAAAAACATATACAAAATTTTTACATAAAGTGCATACTTTTCAAAATACCGATTTTCCCCACTTTCAAACTGCCTAAAGCGATTTAAAAACATATTTTATTTTTTTGTACCCTCTTCTGCACTGCCGATGGAGATGTCCTGTTTAGGCAATGTGGCAGCTATGATGTGGCACGGATTGAGCAAATTTGATCGTACCAAAGATCTTTCCTGTGGTCTTTAGGGCCTTCTTTAGAAACCTTTAGAAATTAGAAGAAAAAAATTCGCACAGCCTTCCCTGTATATCCTGGACAATTTAAAACTATCCAATCCTCTTCACAAAAGACCCCTCTACAACATTTATGCTTTGAATATTTTCGATTTTTCTAATCGTTTGCGAGTTATGAATTTTTTTATGTGTCAAGGCACCAAATTTTTCATTTTTATTGAGTAAACCATCGGAAATTTGAGTGAAAATCGCATGACATGGATTCGGCTGAAATTTTCACCAAAGATACCTTTCGCCTGAAGGGGCACCGCGTGACAAGTATTTCATCTCTGGGGGCCCCCGTTCCGGGGCCCCTGCCTTAAAAGTGAGCAATTCAAGATTATTTTCAGGGAGCCTGTCAAAGCTTCAGTATATTTGCAAAGCTTTCCCCTGCAATATTTATGTTGGAACATTTTCTGATTTGTAGCTCCCTTAACGGGATACGATTTTTCAAAGATTGACCTCATTGTTTTCACCTGTTTTCAAGTTTCTTTTATATAAAATGACAGTTTCTGTCAGATTGAAAATTTTCAGATTTAATGACATTGACATTGACGGGTTTAGGTTAGAAACCTATCAGCTGTGCGTCAGACATGACATTCACTGACATATCTGGAACAAGGTTATGATTGCACGCAATTTTCAGATTGAATCACATTGACATGATAAGCCAAAGTCGCGGGTTTAGGTTAGGAACCTATCAGCTGTGCATGACATTGACATGACATGCCAAAGTCGCGGGTTTAGGTTAGGAACCTATCAGCTGTGCGTCAGACATGACATTAACTGACATATCTGGAACAAGGTTATGATTGCACACAATTTTCACATTTAATGACATTGACATGACATGCCAAAGTCGCGGGTTTAGGTTAGGAACCTATCAGCTGTGCATGACATTGACATGACATGCCAAAGTCGCGGGTTTAGGTTAGGAACCTATGAGCCGCGTCCCGGGGCCCCGGTCTTAAAAGTGAGCGATTCAAGATTATTTTTCGGGAGACTTTATGCCTTCAGTTTTGACTTTGAAGAGTTTGTCGAAACTCCAGTATATTGACAAAGCTTACCCTACAATATTTATGTTTTTGTTTTCAAGTTTCTTTCAGGGGCGTATTTTTTCTATTTAAATTGAAGAGCTGATATGTTTAGAGTTTGTAAAGGTTACAACGATCTTTTATCTCTATTTTTTTCAAAATTTTCGGAACCACCTCTTCGCGCCATTTGCACCCCCAGGGTTCGTTTCTCTTCATTTAACGCCGATTTTTTTTCTATTCAAGTCGGAAAGCTAAAATTTTTGGGGATCGCAGAGGATATAAGTGGCTTTCAAAAAAATAAACGAAACAAAAATAAAAATAAACAATGAAGGATTAAAAATGAAAAATGAAAAATGAAAAACGAAAAATGAAAACAAAAAAATGAAAAACGAAAAATTAAAAATAATTTTAAAATGTTCATCAATGGCGCAGCGCAGCAGAGCCGTCGTGCGTCACCAGTAACTTTGGTTAATTTCAATAGGATATGCATGGACGACGGCGCAGCGCAGCGGAGCCGTTGTTCGTCACCGGTTACTTTACTTAATTTTAATAGGTTACGCACGGACGATGGCGCAGCGCAGCGGAGCCGTCGTTCGTCATCAGTTACTTTGGTCAATTTTAATGGGATATGCTCAGGCGACGGCGCAGCCGTCGTTCGTCACCAATTAAAAAAATTAAAAATTAAAAATTGAAACTTAAAAATTAAAAATAAATAAAAATTGAAAATTAATTTATTAATTAAATTAAAATTAAAAAATAAAAAAAAATTTAAAAAAAATTAAATTTTTTTTTTTTTTTATTTAAAAATTTATTTAAGAAGACTATTTTATCAAAAGAATCTTTAGCTTGAAAAACTAGTTGTAAATAAATGTGTAACATGTAAAATCACCACTCGTGTACATCGCTATATTATATACTTATTAGCCAATTACAATTAACGTCTGCCGAGTCCCTCTGCATTCGCCCGTTCGTCTTTAAAAATCAAAAGTGACAGTGACATTTAAAAGTCAGATTACAATTTATTGGTTAAAATAATAACCGATACAATAAACTTCACGCTATGCTTTATTGGTACTTCCATCGAAATTGTATCTTAGTAGATTAACACTTCAGAGTGAGTACAACGATCCGTATCCTTAAATTTGTTTAATCAATATATGGCAGTCGTCCTACATTGCCATGACCGGCTAATTTAATACACATTTAAACATCACCCTGACAAGATTAAGTTTTAATGTGTCTTTAGTTTAAGCGAATAAATGTAAGATCGAAGGTAAAGTACAGTACATAACGCGAGTTGTAATGCAATTACGCACTCATTAAATTACGTTACTCGTCGCTACGTGGCTCATGCGCAATATCCTTCACTTACGCGTAATTTGCTACAACTCTAGTTATGTAATGTACTATAAATCTGCATATTATTGCGCTATTAATAAGTATCTCTCTTCTGTTGACTGGGGTAGTAATCAATGAGAACGATGTCGATAAAGTAGTAAGTAATGTGTACAATGTCGTTTGTAGTGCTTTAAATATGTTTGTGCTATTTAAACTGTTAAGGCAGTTTATGCATACAATCAGGTTCAATTCAGAGTTATTTCATTTAACTAAATAAAGTGCACATGCATAATATAAAAGATCGGAATCACATTTTGATTATATTAAATTCATTATGCTGCGGAATGTGAGCGACAAAATAATGCATTGTAAATATCCTATATTCAGAGAACCGATGTAAATTTACATGTTAATACGAAGTTCTTCTAGAAATACCTTAATTATTCAATCAAGCGGTCTTAAAATTTAAACATTTAAATTTGGGGAAGAAGTCGGCGATTCATGACCGGTGCTGCAGAGCTATTTGCCGATCACTTTTCCAATGCATACTCAGGGGGGAAATCTTATTCTCATCAATGAGCAGCATACGTTTTTAAGAAATGGATCTACTATTTCCAATCTGCTCTCATATCATTCTTATTTGTCTAAGGCCTTGGAAAATGGATATCAAGTGTATGCTGTGTATACAGTACATTTTTTTTTATCGTGGGCCATAGGATTTTACATGCTAAAAATTATACCTTGTGTTAATGTATATTTTATCATAAAATTTTGAAGGAAATTTTAGTTAGTAATAAATAAATAATTTTTCTACATGATGCGCTGCATTAGATTAACTTAAACATGTTTCATTCCATTAAAAAATGAAATTATTTAATATAAATAACTGAGCAAAAATAAAGTACCTTGAATTTACGAAATGTCAGATTGATTAGTGAGGCAAGTAATCAAACGGATTTTATTCTTGAAAATATCCGTTTATACTGTTGAAGAACGGGTGGAATTTCTAATGGCAATTATAAGAGGTTTGTCTAGCAGGGAAATAGTTGTATTTTTCTACAAGAAGTCAGGGAATTTTTATTTTAAGGAAGTAGTTGACAACTTTTTTGCAGCGTATCCCAATCGTTGGGTTCCGATCAAAAGCACTTTTTAATGGAATAAGACATGTTTAAATTATTCCAATTAAGCGCATCATGTAGAAAAATAATTCATTTATATTACTAAATTTTGATTCAAAATTAAATGATAAATATATATTAATACAAGCTATTATTTTTAGCATGTAAAATCCTATGGACCACGATAAAAACAACATACGGTATATTGTTTCTCCAAAGACCTTGACCGAGTTGATGATGGTATTTTATTACGCAAATTAGAATACATTAGGATCGCTGGCAGTGTAATTAAATGGTTAGATAACTATTTAACTGGTGGAATACAGCACGTTAAGATTGGTAACGTTCGCTCATCAGACATTTAAGTTACATCAGGTGTTCCTTACGCACTGTGTACTTATTTTATTTCTGTTGTTTATTAATGATATTGGAGGAAGTTTAGAATATGGTAAATTTATTCCTTTCGCTGTAAAACAATAAATAACTAGGAAGACTTACAAAGCGATCCAAATAAGTAGGCTGAATGTGTGAAATCAATCATTTTTAATAAATTTAAAGAAATGTAGTTCTATATCATTTCATCGCGGGAAAAAATTAGAATTTTAATATATTTTAAATTTAAATTAAATTTTATTGGGCATATCAGGATGATATGCAGCCAAGGATTGAAGATTCTTGGTTTTGTAGATAGATTGTCTTGAGATTGTAAGGTGTCTCTTCTGGGGTCGCTGTATATCTCCTTAGTAAGAGCTCATTTAGAGTATGCGTTTTGGTGTGCACGAACTTTCGCAGCAGAATTGGAAGGGGTGTAAAACCGATTTTTTCTCTTAGCTTCTGGAAGGCTCGCAAATACCAGACTGGAGTTCAGCCACAGTGGGCTTACTTTGCTAGAACTTGACTTGTTAGAGGACAGAAGAATTTTTATTGATTTGTGTATTATTTATGCAATAATAAGTGGTGGAATCTCCTACAATTGTATGTGCCACAAAGAGGTCTTTATGGATCCAGGCCTCTCTTTTGAAAACGTTTACAAATACCAAAGTATAGCATATTCGGGGGTAATACCACAAGAGGTTATAATTTAACGGGATAAATTTTATTTTGCACGAGCCTTTGAATCGACACAAATTTAAAAATGAATTGAGATGGAAAAATTTTGCCTAATCTCAGTTTATTCAAGAAATTGGCGATTAAATGACGAGTGGTTAAAATAAAATTTATCCTGCCAAAATTATAACCGCGAGTGGTATTTGTTGAGATAATTTAACGAATAAGAACAATATTTATATTAGCAATTTATGTTAACTAAAAGTACAATGGGTGAAAGAGCATTGTTTATTTGCAATGGAATTGGATGAAGCACCAATCGTGAAAATCGTGTGTGTGTGTGGGGGTAAAATGTAACTGATTGAGTGCTCTGGAATCTGGTGAAAATGATATTTACAATTATTGTTTTGTATAAATATACAGTATTTTTTTTTATCGTGGGCCTTTGGATTTCACATGCTAAAAATTATACCTTGTGTTAATGCATATTTTATTATAAAATTTTAAAGGAAATTTTAGTTAGTAATTAATCAATTATTTTTCTACGTGATGCGCTGCATTGGAATAACTTAAACATGTTTTATACATTAAAAAATGAAATTAATATAAATAACTGAGCAAAAATAATCAAAGTACCTTGAATTTACGAAATGTCAGATTGATTAGTGAGGCAAGTAATCAAACGAATTTATACTAGAAAATGTCTGTTTATACTGTTGAAGAACGGGTGGAATTTGTAACAGTAATTATAAGAGGTTTGTCCACCAGAGAAGTAGTTGTATTTTTTTACAAGAAGTCGGGGAATTTTTATTTTAGGGAAATAGTTGACAACTTTTCTGCAGCATATCCCGATCGTCCGGTTCCGAGCAAAGGCAATTTTAATGGAATAAATCATGTTTAGATTATTCTAATGAACCTCATCAGGTAGAAAAATAATTGTTTTATATTACTAACTAAAATTTGCTTCAAAATTATATTATAAAATATACATTAACTCAAGGTATAATTTTTAACATGTAAAGTCCTATGGCCGACGATAAAAAAACATACTCTATAATAATATTACTTATATTTAGTGTAGTTTTCATTCATTTCTGGCGTTTCTTATATTATATTAATTTAACCGCTGCACTTATTTCGGACACACATAAAAGTATGACGCCAAATACCCTAATATATAAATGTTTATTTTATACTATTAGAACATGATAGAACAAGATTGATATTAAATGCAATGCAATTCTGGAATTCACTCATCGTAGCAGCGCTAACTGCACGACTGGGACAACTCGCGGCCGAAGTACGAAATGCAGTTCTGTCACTGTCACCGGCTTTAAGATCAAATTTACGAAACTAAATGTATAATTGGTGTCAAGACAATATCTACCTCAGTGGCACATAGCTCGGAATGAAATTGTGAAAAAGTCTTCATGAGGAAGCGCGTCTGCAACGGATTTCAATTATATTTCACCGCAGAGGTATTCAGAACTGACAGGAATGGCCACTGTTCAACTGAAGTTAGCTGTTTACTAAAATTGTTTAAATAAAGATCGTTGTCATAGCGAAGGTAAATAAATTTGTATCCACTTGCAAATTTGTTTGTCCGCCATTTTAAATGCATCTTTTTATACATCAGTTGAATTATCATCCCAATATGTAGGATGATGCGTTTCAGTAATCAACTGAAATAACGACGGCAGTTTAATATTATTTCAATTTCCCTCAGTTTAAATTACATTTGAGACGTATCGACTTGTCCATAACATTGGCCAACATTAATTTATTTTAGTTTGAATTAGTTTTGTTTTTTATTTATATTTATTAATGTAATTAATTTTATCCACACTGGTAGAAAAAAAATGAAACACTTGAAATTCGTGAAATTTCGACCATTTTCAAACCCCCATAACTCGGGGTATTTTCAATCTGTTTTGATGAATCTTTAAGGGCAAAGAACTTTGAAGTGTCTTCTTTAAAGTCATGCATGCGAACTTACGCGTAACCTCTTCCGCTCCTCTCTGGCACCGTGTGACAAAATATTTTTTTCAGGAAACCATGTCCAACTCTGATGAAATCTTTGTCGACTCAATCCACCATAAAGGCATTAACATTTAATCAATTTCCTATGCAGGACTCAAAGAACGAAGTTCCTACGACGATTTGGCACCAAGTTATGGGTTAGATAATTAACAAATTATTTTTGAAACAACCACTTTCTTTTCTAATGCCACGACAAATATTGAATTATACAAAAATCGCAAATCATATTTTGCGAAAATTTAGTTTTCTTCAGTGCTGCGTAATTTGAGATTTTCCCTCTAATGTAATTTAAAAAAAAATGAATATTAAATTTAGATACAAATTTAAACATACTGTGTCTAATAGATTTCGTTATAAACTTTGAACATTTTGCATGCTGTTTAAAACATCTTATTTTTGAACAAACACAATTGATAAGATGCAAGTCTAATACAATGGTCTAAATTGATGATAGTCTTTATACATCGTGTAAGCATTCAGATTTCTGGTATAGATCCATTTCATTTATTTATTTATTCGGTGTATCCACCTAACATTAGACATTTATTAACTATCAACTAATTATGGGTTAATTAGACAATATTAAAATTTTCATGAATAACTAGACCTACAATTTAAAATTATTTGTTCACGAAAATGTTATAATGTGCGCATTATTTAATTCTACGGGTAGCATTAATGGGGTACATTTAACACTCAATTTCTTAAACACGCATTTTTTTTAATTCATAGAACGCGATTTATGATAATATTTTGTTTACCCTGTTTAATACTAATTTTAATTTTTTTCTTCATTGTAATTGTAATTACAACTTTAATTTAGATTTTAATTTTGATTTTGTTTTTGTTTTTGTTTTTGTTTTTTTTTTAATTTTGATTTTGATTTTAATTTTGATTTTAGTTTTCGTGAACAAAGTATAGTGTAAAACTCGCATATAATGGCTATTAATCACGAGAACGATGTTTCCGGAACGAGCCGTTGCCTAATATCGTTTGATATTATTATATGCTCGTTGTACAATATACTATTTTAAAGTAATATATCATTTTTTTTCCACATGTGGTTCAAAACACTCATTCGCTCTCTACACGGAGCTCGGTTATATTTCTTAAGTCTACCGGTACTAAACTATTTTTTTTTTCTTCGGCATCTTAATGTTAGAAAACGTTAAAACTTATTTAGATACTCTAATACGTGTTGCGTGTTGCTGTGAAACAAAATGTTAAATATTACCATTATATCTTAAAATATGTATTATATGGGTGAATATGCATATTATGCAAACATATGCATTTTACATATCTCTGGTTATTAGTGACGTCTAAGGTGAATTTCTAAATACACTAGCTTGCTGCTAGGAAGTCAATGGGTGGCATTTTCATTTTTCATATGTTTACGCCGCGCTCGCTGAATATTTTTTGGTTGCTAATTTAAGTTGGTCACTGTGCAATGTGATACCAGATTTTGGGACAGCTCTGCCATATATCCATTCAATGTATAGATCGATTTTTCGTAGAATTTTTGTTATGCAACCTTATGATTTTTAGTTTAATTATAAAGGGCAGAAAAATCACAATAGGATTCCATTACCAAAACTCTATATTTTTATTTAAATTTATTTGTTATGACGTTATAACTAAAATAAACTATTTATAACTAAGAAATTATAATTAAATTCATATTAAAAATAATGACAAAGAATTTGAAATTAAAAAAATGGTGATGTGGTCATCATGTTACTTTCTCCGACTTGATGGTACTGTTATTTATGTTAACACTTTCATGGTTTATTTTCGATTAAATCATATTTCACATGTACATCAAACGTTTTGCAGGGTCGAATGAAACTGACGTTTAAAACCTCAAAATTATGAAAAACTCAGTTTACTCAAAAACTAAAGGGATTTCGAAAAAAAACTTATTGTTTATAACTTGTTCATTTTAGCATTCTCTACAATTATTATTAACATAAATTTGCTGCAACAATTATCGTTTCATTATTATAAACCAAAAATTAAAAAGAAAAAAAAATTTCTCGAATAAAAATGATTTTATGAAAAATGTTTTCAAGTAAAAGATGTTGATTTCTTTGTTGTCTTCAATGTTTGTTTAAATTTTTTGTGATTTTTTTCATATTCAAGAAAATATTGTCAAAAAACAAAAAAAGTTAAGGTAAACACCCACTTCCGGTGTACGAAATTTTACCAAAAGCTTTTCAGTTCTTCAGATTATCAAATAGGACGTATTTTCAAAGTTTCATATCAATTGCTCAATTCGTTTTTGAGATACAGCGCGCATAGACAGACACACACACACACAATTTTTTTTTTACAAAAATTGTTGAAATGGCATCTAGGGACCCCAAAACGGATATTTCTGTAAAAAAATTTTGAAGAAAAAATCCCGATCACAATACTTTCTCGTACTTCGTAACAGAGAAAGTAAAAACTTACAAAGAACAAGAGTTTTTCGAAATCCTTTTAGTTTTTGGGAAAAAAAAATCGTAATTTGTGTGAGAGATGTTTGTGCGCGGTCTAAAATAAATAAAGTAATAAAATGACTAAAATAAATGTAGTTTTAAAATAGCTTGTATATGCTAAAATCTGAGTCGTATCATCTTGGCCACGTCAATATTGATGTAACAAACACAAAGGTGGCGTCCAGGTTTGCAGGGGTAAGTGTTGCAAACAAACTATTTTCTTCTATCTCTCTCTAATTGAAGGTATTATAAACTGCAAAATCTATGAAATTGCTTCTTTCGATGGCAGAAATAAAGTTATGTTGTTTAAGCAATAATTATTTAGGCATTACTTAAATCTTATGTTAATGCCAGATATTTATATACCATACTTTGAGTATTTGTTTCAATAAGGCTTTTCTATGCCAAATTTTAGTTTTACTTCTTATTATTTATTCTTATCCCTACTTACAAAATGATATGATTTCTCCAGTAAAATCCTATTGACTGGGTATTGTGGTCTTTTTCGAGGTTCGGGGCAGGCTCAACACAACTGAGCTTGAAGCGAACCTCCAAAATTAGCTCAGCAGACACTTTAGATTTAATATTTACGAGCATCGCGTCAATGCGAGGCCCAGTGCAGGTTCACACATTTCATGAATTAATTCGCGTTTCTCATTCACTGTAAAATAAACTAATTCGGAAATACAGAATTAACAGGTAATAAAAGTTTGTGTTTTATTAAAAGTCAACGGCTATCGTTACAACCTATGCAGAGGCGCCCGTAGACCGTTACGATCGAGGCCCATACGCACCGCTATAGCTAGATTTGTGTTCCTGCGAGGTATGTTGTTGGGTACACCCTTAACAATAAGGTCATTGTTTTGGCATTGCACAATATTATGAAATGCTTAGGTTAACATAAATTATGTATAAATAGGTAGGGAAGCGCCTAGGGCAGTCAGTCTTAATTATACAGTCACTCTTGCCACACCTCTCGCGCTATTGGTCTGTAAATAGTCTCCGGTACGGTTTCGCGCTATTGTAGTTTTTAACAGTAATAAACAAGTAGTGTTTGAAAACCTCATCGATTCATTTATCGAACTCCCTTTCACGAATCGTTAATAAATACGAGTGAAATAGTGACCATTTGGATTTGACAACAATTAATTGGCTGGGATCCACAACCAACTCACCCTGGTGTCAGAAGTTAAAACATATCAAACTGTCCAACTCCGAAGCAACTCCTATTTGAAGAGTTGTATTTTGGGACGCGACATAAATTTTGGTGTCAGAAGTGGGATTACAAGATACAACGTCGGATATATTAGTCCATCCCTGGAAGAAAAGGATTTGGCAACTCCGAATTGTAGCTGAGATTGGAAATTCTTGGTCGGCTGTACGAAAACCGTTCAGAAACCTGCTTCAAGTAATAAGTCCACCCCTGTAAAAGGATTTGCCAGTTCCAATTTTCGTTTCAACGATTAATCAGTAAGTGACTCTCGTTTATTCCTACACACACACATCCTGTACAAACTTTTCGAAAATGAACTTGATTAGGGCAGAACCAGACTCAAATTTAATTGACTCACAGAATGATGATGATGATATGTCCGAAGATTTAGAAAAATTACCATTATTACTTTTATTTAAATTCATAAAACCGTTCGATGGTAATAGAAAAGAAGTAAGTAGATTTATTCAAGATTGTAATTCTGCGTATAATTTAGCAGAAGTATCACAGAAACAAGGTCTATTATTCTATATTGTATCTCAACTTTCAACTAATGTTGTCAATGAATTAGAATTATCAGATGTCAATTCTTGGTTAGAACTCAAAAATAAATTAAAATTATACTATGGTTACACAAAATACATTGTTCAAGCTCATGAAGAATTAGAAACAATTAGACAGTTTCAAAATGAGGACGTAAATCAATATTTTAAAAGGGTAGAAAATGCTAAAAACTCTTGTATTCAAGCTGAAATACAAAATTGTCGAGATCCAGATCAATTACCAGGTCTTAAAAAAGCAATTCAAAATACAGCGCTCCGTCGTTTTATCGTTCATTGTAAACCCGAAATAAGTCAAATGTTACGGGCCAGAGATATTTTAACTTTAAACGAAGCTTACAATTTAGCACTTCAAGAAGAAAATATACTGAATTATAAAAATAAAAATATTAAACATTACCCAAATAATACACATCATTCTCATAATACTAATTTTAATAAAAATCAAAGAAATAATTCGCATATTAAAAATAATTTCCCAAGAAATAATTATAATGGTACACAATCTAATAATAATAATAATTATCAGCAGTTTAATTCACAAAAAAACACTCATACAAATCCAAATGCACAAAGACGCAACTACACAAATTATAATCAGAATAATTATCACTCCAAGTTTTGTTCATTTTGCAAGATAAATGGTCACACATATAATGAATGTCGTAAGAAGAATTCTAATAATAACTCACATAATCGCAACTCTTATATAAATAATGCTAACCATGAAAGGTATGGAAATATTTCTCAAAGGTTAATAAACTTTAATAATCCACCAGCGAATCATTTAAACTGTCCAGGAACTTCTGTGACAATCGTCCCACAGGAGGATTCGAATCAATAAGCGGCGTTAAATTATATGATAATAAAAATAACCTAAAAACATTAACATTGAAATCAGAAAATTCAAACACAAATCAAATTACATTCCTTGTAGATACAGGAGCATCTATAAGTATTTGCAGTTCAAATATTATAAATTTTAAAAATACACTTATTGATAAACATGATCAAATTAAAATATTTGGTATTTTTCCCAAATCCTTTTCCAGGATCTACAATGATTAATTTAAGAATAAAGAATTTACTAATTAAACATAAAATATACATAGTGGATGAAAAACAAATGTTTTTTCCTTCTAAATATAAAGGATTACTTGGTTCAGATTTTTTCCAAGGTCTACCTACTGTAATTGATTATGAAAATAATTGTATTAAATTAAATAATCAAACGATCGAATTTAATAATAAAATTGAAGTTGTAAACTCAATTCAAAATATAAATAAACAAAGTTCTCAAAATAACCCAAATAATAATTATAACAATAATAAATACGAAAATTTTAAAGAGCACAAATTTTTACAAAATATTAGAGGAACTCATTTAACAAACGAAGAATTTACAAAACTCAATAAAATTTGCAATAAATACAGTGACATATTTCACTTAAAAGGTGATCATCTAACATCAACTTCTACTATTAAACATGATATTATAACAACTCCTAGTATACCAATAAATTCAAAAACATACAGATACCCGAAAATTCACGAACAAGAAGTAGAAAAACAAATAAAAGAAATGTTAGAACAAAATATAATTCAACCTTCATTTTCTCCATGGTCGAGTCCAGTTTGGATTGTCCCAAAAAAGGAAGATGCGTCAGGTCAACAAAAATGGCGGCTTGTCATTGATTATAGAAATTTAAATAATATAACAATTGGAGATTAATTCCCTATTCCAAATATAACTGAAATTATTGATCAATTAAATTGTTCTAAATATTTTACTACATTAGATTTAACCTCAGGTTTTCACCAAATAGAAATGTCACCTGAAGCTAAACAAAAAACAGCTTTCACAGTTCCTAATGGTCATTTTGAATATAATAGAATGCCCTTTGGTCTTAAAAATGCACCTTCAACATTCCAAAGATTAATGAATATAGTTTTAAGTGGTTTAATTGGCAAAAATTGCTTTGTATACATTGATGATATCGTAATATATGGCAAAACCTTAGAAGAACACAATACAAATTTAGAAAAAGTATTTCAAAAACTAAGAGAACATAATCTTAAACTTCAACCTGAAAAATGTGAATTTCTTCACCATGAAATCAAATATCTAGGTCATATTATATCAGATAAAGGTGTTAAACCCAATCCAACAAAAATAGAAGCTATTACACAAATTGCACAACCAAAGAATTCAAAACAAATAAAATCATTTTTAGGATTGATAGGTTACTATCGTCGTTTTATCCCAAATTTTGCAAAAATATCTAAATCGCTAACTAGCCTACTAAAATAGGATACAAAATTTGAATGGAATGAAAAATGTAAGCAATCTTTTGAATATTTAAAAAATGCACTAATAACAGATCCAATTTTACAATACCCGAATTTTAATAACACATTTATTTTAACCACAGACGCTTCTAACGAGGCTATAGGTTCTGTATTGTCACAAGGCGAAATAGGAAAAGATATGCCTACCGCATATTTCTCAAAAACAATGAATAAAGCTGAAACAAATTACTCTACAACGGAAAAAGAATTACTAGCGATTATAGAATCGGTTAAACATTTCAGACCTTACAATTATGGAACAAAATTTATTATCGTGACTGATCACAAACCATTATTATGGATACAAAATACTAAAGATCTTTCAAGTAGATTATTAAGATGGAAACTGCAACTTTTAGATTATAATTACGAAATTGTTCATAAAAGTGGAAAAGATAACGCAAACGCTGATGCATTATCAAGGTTAACAAGAGAAAATAATGAAGTTATAAATTTTATTGATAATAAAAATCATAATCAAACACAAATAACAAAATGTTATATAAATACAAACAAAACAAAAGGGAAATATAAAATAACGAAAAACGAATTCACAGAAAATAATAAAATAAATGAAAAATTCAAACAATATATGAATTTAATAAATAACAAACATTGTTATAAGAAATCCATATTAAAGGACGTCAATGCGAATTTACTAAACGTACTAAATGATTATAGTATTGCACACTGTATATCTAAAGACTTAGTTATGAATAAAGGAATAGCAAAAACAATAAGTAAAAATTACAATCATCGAGATCAACTAAAACTTCAAAATCCTGAAATAGGTAAAGCATTATATATGAAAATTAAGGATCAATATTTATTTTACTTGGTAACTAAAAATGTATATGATAACAAACCAAGTCTATTTTCACTGTTCAAAACATTAAATGAAAAAATAAAATGATAGAACTAAAAATAAATAAATTAGCCCTTCCAAAAATAGGATGCGGACTAGATCAGTTAAACTGGAACAATGTTAAACTTATGATAGAATTCATATTTAATAAAACCCCAATTGAAATTATAATATGTCATTATAAAGAAACTTTACATAAAATAAATGCAATCACAAATGATAATCAATTAACTTTTGAAGACTTTAAATTTCTCCATCAAAGAGAATTAAATGTACCAGAACCAGAAAAAATTAATATAGCAATTAATAAAATTCAAAATTTTGTAATACCACTTTCTTGTGATAAATCAAATGCAAACATTCATATTGATTACGTATTAAAATATTTTCCTACATCAATACCTGATAAGGTAAATTTACATGAAGTCATACTAAAAAAATTATCAACTCAAAGAATATTCTTAGCGTTTATTAAAAACTTCGTTCATGAATCAACAACATACGAAGACTTATTTAATACATTTTTAAATCTACGATTCTTATTAAATTTAAATAAGATTAATTCTTTTATTGTCCCAGATATTTTAGAAAATAATAATATAATTAAAAGAGACACATATTATAGTTTACTCTATTATTTATTTAAAGATTTTAATTATAAAATAGTAGAATCTTCCATAATAACACTCACTCATACAGATATAATTAAAATAGTACTTCAAGATAATCATGATTCACCTGTAGGAGGTCATCAAGGATTTCATAGAACTTACGAAAAAATAAAAAGTCAATATTACTGGAAAAACATGAAAGATGAAATTTTCAATTATATTAAAAAATGCGTCATATGTCAAAAATCGAAAACAGATTTTCATAATAATAAAAGTCCTATGCAAATTACCACTACTTCGAAATCATTCTGCGAACAGATTGCATTAGATATTGTTGGACCACTTCCCGAAACTAGAAATGGGAATAGATTTATTTTAACTTTACAAGATGATCTAACAAAATTTATTCAAGCATATGCCATGCCAACTCATGATGCTAATACAGTATCAATACATTTCTTAAAATTTTGCACTCAATTTGGTTTTCCTAGTTATATATTAACAGATCAAGGTACTGAATTTACTTCCAATATATTTAAACAGATTAACAAAATATTAACTATTAAACATAAATTAACTTCCCCTTATCATCCACAAACAAATGGTTCATTGGAAAGAACACATTTAACTCTAAAAGATTACTTTAAATGTTACGTTAATAAAGACGGTAACAATTGGGATGAATTCCTAAACTTTGCACTTTATATAACACATCAATACAGAAATCCACAAAAACAACTCCGTTTGAACTAGTTTTTGGACAAAAACCTAAAATTCCTAATTTAATAAATAAACCTACTTTTAAACCTAATTACTCAGATTTAGCGAATGATCTTACCAACAAATTACAAATCATTAGAGAAACGGCTTACGAAAACCAGTTACATTCAAAACAAAAATCAAAAGAATATTATGACAAAAGTCACAACAGAACTTATAATTTCGAAGAAAATGATTTAGTTCTAGTATATAACTCATTAGCAAAATCCCAAAAGAAAAGTTTATCTCCAAATTATCTTGGACCTTACCAAATAATTCAAATTCATAATAACCAAACAGCTTCTGTAAGAATTAGTCCAAATAAAATAAAAACTTACCATTTTAATTTACTGAAACCTTATATTGTTTCAGATAATGAAGACGTTACACTTCATAACTCTCCAAATTATACTCCCTCTAATCCTGGTCCAAGCCACCAGTAACTACAAAATAAATAAAATAGATTCGTCTTCAGGACTTTTACATAGTAAAATTGGAAACGTACAACTTTGCAACAATGAATACAATTTATTAACTTATTACAATTTATGTCATCTTATAGAAAAGATAGACATTATTGAAAAATATTATTTAAAATCAATTGCACTTTGCAATGTCGGAAAAACAAAACAATCTAGTTATACATGTAGAAATCAGTTACATTTTATAAATACTAAGCTCGAAAACATTAAAGAAGATTTTCAAATATTAACTCACCAAATAAATGATAATCGCATAAAAAGAGGAATTATTAATGGCGTAGGTGATGCGCTTAAATGGCTTTTTGGAGTACCAGATGCAGACGATGCACAATTTTATACAGATGCCATAAACTCGATAATTACAAATCAAAAACAAACTGAAGTTTTGATGCAACAACAAGTATCAATTATTTCTTCAACTATAAATAATTTCAATCATTCTTTACAAGAAATGAATCAAAATATTAAAATATTAGATAAAAATATAATAAAGTTTCAAGTATTAAGCAATAGTATAATCGAACAAAATAAAGTATTTGAGATAGAAATGCAAATATCAGAACATATGCTCTTATTAATAGAAATGACAGATGAAGTTTATTCAACAATTGGAAAAAACATAATGAGTTTATCATTAATGCAACATGCAATAATAGATTTGAATATATTAAAACCAAAAGAATTATATAAAGAATTACATAAAATTAATTTAAAATTTACTTTACCAATTCCCATAACCATCGATAATATTTACTATTATTATAAAACTTTAAAACTCAACGTATTAATTAAAGATGAATTATTAATAATTAATTTCAAAGTGCCAATAACGAGTTCTTATTCCTACGAACTTTATGAAATTTATCCTTTACCTACTCATCACAAAAATGATACACTCCTATATTCATACATTGAACCTTCCAAAAATTACCTTTTAATCTCACAAACGAGAAATACCTATGTAACTTTAAACAACCTCCAAAACTGTAAGGAGTACGTAAAAGAGAATTGGATATGTCAAGATCTAAATCAGAAGACAACAGAGATTTCAGAAGAATGCGAATTAATACTATTCCTTAAGACGACAACGAAGATACCAAACACATGTAAGAAAAGAAATCTCATCGCGGACATGGAAATTTGGCACAGCCTAAAGAAAAATAAATGGTTATACACAATATCAACACCAACTCAAATATCTATCCTATGTAAGGACATCAAAACAGAAGAAATCGTTTTAACACAGATGGGAATTTTGGAACTACAACCAAATTGTAAAGCGTTTACAAGAAACACCATCCTAGAATCTTCATCTACACTTGGCACGAGCAACTCTTCAATCAACATTCCTCAAACCGACATCACTAGCGATGATTGCTGTATTCATCTTAAAAAGAACATTTCAATTCAAAACATAAACCTCGAACCAGTGAAGTTTTCGACACTAAATCTGGATGAACTAAAGTTCGCGCAACATAAACTTAATCAGTTCGACGAACAATTACAAAAACAGATAAACACACCCTTCATAATTCAAAAAGAACATTGGTACACAACTTTACTATCTGTAGTGCTCGGAGTGATCGCGTTAATAATAATATATAATTTACTAAAATGGTGCGGACTTTTAAAATGTATAAAAAACTATTGTTGTTTTACAAAAGAGCCCAGAGGAAACCAGGAATCACCATGTTTCCAGATATTCAACCAGTGCTTCAAAGAAAAGGAAACCCCAGTCGCCATACACTTCAACACGGAGAAGGAAGCAGTCTCCTATAGAAATCCCGAAGTCCGGATCAGAGAAGGACATCGAAGCATTCCAGACGATCAAGTCTCCTTGAACTCCCTAAGACGATCACAACGACTTCAAGCGAAGAAGATGTTTTCAAATATTTAACATGTATTGTATAATGCTTATTGAATTTAGATTTAAGATATTTAGCCATTGTTAACTTTTAGTCTTAAGATTTTCGTATGATTTAAAATAACAAAAATCTTTTATAACCCCGAAGGTGTTGGGTACACCCTTAACAATAAGGTCATTGTTTTAGCATTGCACAATATTATGAAAAGCTTAGGTTAACATCAATTATGTATAAATAGGTAGGGAAGCGCCTAGGGCAGTCAGTCTTAATTATACAGTCACTCTTGCCACACCTCTCGCGCTATTGGTCTGTCAATAGTCTCCGGTACGGTTTCGCGCTATTGTAGTTTTTAACAGTAATAAACAAGTAGTGTTTGAAAACCTCATCGATTCATTTATCGAACTCCCTTTCACGAATCGTTAATAAATACGAGTGAAATAGTGACCATTTGTGATTACTTAAAAGTGATTAGTGAACCTCATTTGGATTTGACAACAATTAATTGGCTGGGATCCACAACCAATTCACCCTGGTGTCAGAAGTTAAAACATATCAAACTGTCCAACTCCGAAGCAACTCCTATTTGAAGAGCTGTATTTTGGGACGCGACAATGTATACATTTTTATTCACAACACGATATGTAACGATAAAAGTAAAATTGTTTGATTTGGGTGCACATATCTATTTAAATGTCGGACAAAACTTCTGTCAAACAGGCTTCTCCAATGAGACTACTATATAAAATCGATTTTAAAAATAAGACATTAAAACTGGTGCACCAATCATAAATCGGACCCTAAAATCGTAAAGTCATACATTGTAAGATGTTAAAAACGGAATCTAACCTAAAAGTGAAACAAGTTTGTAGCCTGCGTCAATGTTTTCGAATAACTCTAAAAATGGCAAATAATATATTATCTGTAACGGCTTTAAATACATTCAATGCCGTGGATGTTGCAAAATTTTTCTAGAGATGAGACGCCAGTTAACCCTTTCATTCGTGAAATTCACTCGTCGCTATTACACTATTGCATTTTAATTAAAATATAAGAACGAGAACAATGAAACCTATTATGATGTCAGCATTCATTTGACATTAGACAGCCTGAATAATTGCCAACTTACGACATGTATGAATTCGTTAGGTGCAGCAGCACAAATAATTAAGATCTACTTATAAATAAGAAGTACTTAATAAAACGGCCGGTTACGACCATTACTACGTAGTAATCCATAATTAAACTGAATTGAAAAATTCACTTCTGAGTGAATTCGTGGGAGAAACGGGCCGTAATTGATTCATATGTGACAATTATTTCTATTGATAATTGACAATTTCTTCCCTTCGAAATGAGGTTTGCAAAATATTTTTGCCGACCAAGAGATTTGCCTTTCCAAAGGAAATCGCTAATTTCCCATATTTTAGGAGGTTAAAAATATGCATATTATTATAGCGGTTGTATAGATAAGATGAATTGAAAAATCTTATTTATTGAGAAAAAGTAGATTAAAAAGTAATCTATAAATCAACAGTAAAATTAAAAAAAAATGTACAAAGATGGAGTGAAATGTTACAGATTTTGTATATAAAAAAAGCAATTGTGTTTGAAAAAATTAAACTATAACTCGATGAAAAGAAAATGATCTTACATAAATATTTAGTTTGATTAAAAAAAATTAGTTAATAATGAAAATAGTTGAATTTTACAAAATTTCCTCGAAAGAAAAAAGTTGAATTAAAAAAAAAAATCAAAAAAAGAAAATTTAATTTTAAAAATCTCATAAAACCGTTGATATAAAAAGAAATTCATTTATAAAGATACAATTGAACCAAAAAAATCATTTATTAATGCAATTGATTTTAAAAAAGTATCCATAAAAATCCATTAAATTTATTTCAATCTTTTTTACCACGAATAAAAAAGTCGAATTAGAAAAAAAATAGAAATGTATGAAAAGTATGTAAATACATACAGTTGAATAAAAAAAATGCCTCCAAATGACAAAAAATATTGTACCAATTCGGTCCAAAAATAAAAACATAATTTTTAAGGGAAACCTGGTGGAAAAGCTCACAGAACACATACCTTAAGAAGTGAAACCTGCATGTTAAATTTCGGAAACACGATTTTTGGCGCCGCCTGGTGTCGGGGTGGCAAATTACTACGATTTCCATCAAAATTTAAAAATGTTATACTCGTCTACACGATATATTTCAATTTAATAACACTGAAAATATAATCAATTATGTATTTTGAGCACATAATTGATTATACTTAAATAGTACATAAATGAAGAAGTTACTGGTTTTGGTAAAAGAAAAAAGATTGGATTTCACAAAATAAAAATTTGCCTACATGGAAAAAATATATTTAACAGAATAATTATATACATTATTATTAACAAAATTATAAAAATTATCAAATGTCAAAATATCACAACAATGAGGTATTACAGTCTTGTCCAGGTGCAATGTTCCATCAGGTCTCTTCGGATACTTCTTTCAGGCGTCGTAACAGGTCAGTTGTTTGCTCGTATCCAGGATTCATGACATTAAAATAGTTAAAAAAGTAAATTAGTGTAGTTATATTGTCTTACTTCTTGGTGTCGTAACAGCATTGCAATTTAATTTTTTTGTGGAAATGGTTAACAAAATGTTTACGAATAAAATGATATTCACATGAATGAAAATTTAAACAATGAACGGTCTCTTCAATATCACAAATGGTTTTCCATGTTTTAAGATATTCTTCATTTTTGGGAAATTTATAGAAATTTTTATTTTTGTAGTCGACATTAGTTTCATCGGAAAAGAAAGAATTTTGACATTCTGGATATTTACAAGAATATTTAATATGGCCATTTGATGTTTCCATTATTAATAAATACAAGTGACGAGTTTATAAGACAGAATATATAATAACTTACCTTCAAACATGAATTACTAGCACTCACAGCACCCTTGAGGTTAGTTAATAAAAATTGTGAGACTTCATTAAGCGTTGCCGCATATACATCGAAGTATAAAATATACAATGCACATAATTATATTTAATAAACAGTAATATTATACTTTCATAAGTTATTATTACAAATATAAGCGACGAGTCTAATTATGTTTAAAACTTAATTTTAATTGTTAAAATTATTACTTTGTAGTGAAATTTCAAGATTATTAAAAACGGTAATCCCCATAATAAGATCTTTGATAAATCTGGCAACATCGAGGGAACCATCTTTACAAAAGCGGCAAATTTGAAATTCCCCCTCGCCCCACTGTCCTGGGGTGGCCCACATACTTTCGTGTTGCCGATATTCGTATCTCGGCTTCACACCCGTGGAAAAGCTTTTCTTACCAACTAAAAACAAACCTTTGCAAGAGACAGTTTATCTTTGTCATTCCTTTTGATTTTATTAAGCTTTTTTTAAAAATTGGCAACAGGGAAATGACAGTACTTCCAGGGAAATGACATAATAACTGGAAGTGAACAGTAAAGTAAACAATTTAATAAGCACCTAAACAGGCATGTTTTCACTAAACAAATACGTATTCTGACAATATTAACAAATATTAACAGTCAACAAAAATAAGAATTTTTCATTAATAAATTTTCTAAACTAAACAAATATTGTGGGTAATTAGGAGTTAGGTAACTAATATTGTAAAAATATTATAACAATAAGCAATAGGTTATTCATTGGGCGAAATTACCAATTTGTATTACCTAGTTTCCAAATTAAAAAAAAAGGCAGAATTATTGTGGCAAAAAAATAAAAATGAAATTTGTTCGAAAACATTTATTGGCTTTGTAAACTTAAAAAAAAAATGTTTTTTTATTTATTTCAAAAATTTCAGGCGGTGGTAATATTTCCAGAATGTCATCAAAATTTACATAGGAAATATCTTTTTCGTCCGGCAAAAATGTGTCACATTTTTTGTCAGTAGCCCTTAAACATATAACGGAAACCTCTCCATATTTTTCTAGTACTTTGGCAAACAGTAACATAGCGGTACTGTTTTTTTTTATTTGTAACACAATATTCCCATTTTGATGTTCTTTTCTGTTACTGCATCATCTTCATCACAAGAATATACTTCTGAGTAATGCAGTCGCGTATTATTATTTGAGGTTGATGGCGTTACGTTCACGCTTTCGTCGGAAGACTGTTTACTAGACTCGTTACGATAACAGGGTTTCCCAATTTCATAGTGGCTACATACATTTCTAAAGCCACATTTAAAACAGCTTAATTTTACGTTACCTCTGCTATGTCTTGATCGGAAATTACAAACAAAGAAATACCTTTACAATGTTCTTTTAACACTTCGACTAGTTTATCTATACTGGAAACATCTTTCCCTTGTCCAACAACCCTATCTGCTGTTCGTTTACAGACTCCTCCAATACCATCCGGAGCTCCTTTGCCATGCCCTGTTTCGCTATAATTATAAGTGAAACTTACAAGCTTGGGGTAAAATACTTTAAAATGAGCAGCAAGAATGTAAAAGATTGTTTTGTTGTTGCGATATTGAGTCGCTGGACTGTCTCTTAAAAAATGTATCGTATCAACATTAACCGTACTAGAAATGTAATAAAAAAAATGGACGCAAATGTGCCCATATTGCTGGAGGGCTGTGCAGCAATGATTCCGATAGTGTACAAAAAAACTTGTTTTTTGTAACATTCCCAACACTCAAATATACTATAACTGCATGAAGACTTATTTGCTCGCAAGATCCCCCAAAATGAAAACTTTGTGTTTCTTCTGCGTATTTAAGTGCATAGTTTTCACTAAAATTGATGTGTATTTAACGTTTATTAGGCTGAAGAACCTTTTTTAAATCGTGTATGGCTCGACATTGATGAATTACATTCCCTTCATGTGTAAGGTACTTTGAAATACAATTTCGGAATTCAGTGATTATTTCAGAAATTTGAAATAGTATTTGTTTAACTACTTTAGTGATAGTTTTTTCTTTTTTAGTTTTTGGGTCATTATAGACAAATTGTTTAGTCTGCCATTTTAAAAATGCCCCGTCAGCATTTTCATCAAAATCAGCATAACTAATTTAATAGTCCTTCCACCCACATGTTTTAAATGGGGAACTCTCGGTCTTTTAGGGAAAACATAATCTTTTTACGACATCAGAAGACGTTTTTTCTTTAATTATAACCAACGTAAACAGTGCCGTCATAATGTTTTCTAGATTCGTGTGTATTATACATCTGCAGATATCTCTATTCGATGCTTTCATTTGTAGTATGTAAAAAGATCGGTAACTGATATATGCATGAGTTTTGATAAAACTTCTGTGTAATTTTTTTAGGCTATCATTTAAATAATGATATAATAATAATGATTGCATTTGTAGTTTATTTCTTGTGACATAATCTTTTTTCCCAGGACAAATCCTACTATTAATATCTAACTCTAAAAACTATCTAATTTCTTTTTTTAATTTTAATAATAAATGCCGTTTATATAATCTTCCTCTTTCTATCACAGCATAAAATACTCTTTGTTTGATTCGTTCAGTGCAATGGTAATGAACGCCCTTTCAAAATAGACGAACATTGACTTTTAACCCGATTTTTTTTTTATTTTAATTTTACCGCCCACAATTTTCCTGAAGACTTGCTTCTCTTTGTTGGAATGTAAAGACATGTAGTTTTCAGTTAATTGTTCTTTAAGAGATTCCGCAAAAAGCAATTTTTTATATACTTTTCAGGATTTTGTGTTCACTGATCGGGAAGGACACAGGTCGCGTATAAAAGCCTTTTTTGATGAGATTGTAATTGGTTTTCTCCACGACCACTGCAGAATTTATGCATTCTGCAATCAATTTTGATCATAGAACGTTCACATTCTCACTCTTGTTGTGAAACAAAACACTATGCGCTTATGCGTTTTGCATGTAATTCATTCCATAACAAGGGATAGAATGAATATTCTCACACCGTTCCGAATAAAACAATTAGCCTTGGATATCACAATTGTCAAAATACTATAAACATAACCACAAACGTGATAATAAAACGTAAGTTCTTTGTGTTCATTATTTTATTAGTCTATTTTATCTGGTCGAGGAGAAAGTATAGTCTGCTACTCGGTAAGAATGGAAATTCTGATGCTCGTGGTTCCTCGCGCTCGCCTCTCGGCTCGCGCTCGAAATATTCCACTCGCATCGAATTTCCATTCTAACCTTGTTACAGAATATACTATTCTTGTATTCTGTTATAGCGATCCCTATATTTTCGCACTTTACGTTTTAATTTCTCGATTTCTTCGGCTTTTTTCTTTGCATGCCTGCTTCATTGTTTTCTATTCTTAAGCGACCTTCTTCTTGCTGCAATCATTCGCGGAGTTACATTTTGTTGCCTCTAAACAAATCATGTTATAAGTAGTAATACAGAAATTAGATGCACTTCTTGCCTTCCTGCTGCTGATTTTCAGGAGCGTCAACAACATTTAATCCCGGAGATGTGTTTACATTTATAAATTCAACTTTCTGTCTTTCTTTGTGTCTTTGGGTATTTACTCTCCATTTTTTCGCTGCTGTCTCTGTTGTCTGAGTGTCTATTCAGCGATTGAAAGAAGCATTTTCTTTTCCTTTTTTTCTTATATACTTCAATCTTTCTTCTTCTTGAATCAACTTTTTCTTTTCTGGATCAGTCATTATTTTCCTATATATCTTTCTTTCTCTGCTTCTCGTTTGACCTTCAATTTTGCCTCCCTCTCTGTACTTTTTGGTTTAGCCATGTTTGTTTTGTTGCAAAATTGCTCCAATGTAAAAACGCTGTGCATTTTCGAGTTTCCCTGTAAGAAAAAACACATTGGTGCGCGTTGGTTTTCAAAACGTGCGAATGTTAAAATTTTTAAATTACGTATTGAAACCATTTCCCATACGTTTGAGCACGACTATGTTTCATATTGCTTATTTCCCTGGAAGAATGTTATTTCCCTGGAATAATGTTTCCAGGATAATGACACCAGGGGAATGACAAAATAAGAGTCGTTATAACGCTTACACACGGACTTATATAAAGATTAATCCTAATTATTTATTTCTAATGCAGAACAAAATTATAGTGTTTATTGCAATTATTACTTACTAGGGGAATTACAGTTTTAATGTGACAACACTAAAAACTGTCACAACTTAATATGGGCGAGAACAAATTGATATTGGCAAACTATTGAGAAACAAATGACACTGTTTAATGCAAACTAATAAACGAACTTCTGGCGTCATCTATCAGACATTAATGGACTTTTTATACTTGTAGGGTAATGACATGAAGATTGTAGGCACAATTTTTTTTAGATTAGAGGAATTTTTTTTTAAATTAATTTACCTAGTGCGGTTTTTAAACAGACTTTTTTTAGTTAGATTTGAAGTTAATTGTTTAAACATCATTACTACACCTAATTTACTTTATACAAAGTACTGTACATCCATGAAGATACATCCCAGGGTAATGACAAATTACAGCTAAAATATTTAAAAAACAGCACTTTTAATAAAATTATTAAAAAAATATTTATGGATTGAATAGAACTAGGTAAAACAGTGTATTTCAAACATTAAAGGTTACAGGTGCACTCCTGGTACACCTTATTTTGCAGTTTACAGGCACCGACCCATCTATAAAAGTACTGTTGAATTTACAAGAATTTCATGTATAAAATACCGCTTAAATGGAAAATAAATTTGTAAATATACATTAGAAGAATTTCATCTATAAAAAAAGTTTATGAAAACTTTCATCGTCAATTATAGTGTGAGTAAAGCGGCAAATTCTTTAAGCCGGCACTGTACACACATTTTATAAATGCCGCTGTCTAAAAACCATAAGCAAAATAATTATTGATACAATTTTCCTCATAATATATAATTTCTCAAGTATTATGAAATCACGAAATTCTTCAACTGCGTTATTATACAGTACGTTTTTTTTTATCGTGGGTCATAGGATTTTACATGTTAAAAATTATACCTTGTTTTAATGCATATTTCAACATATAATTTTAAAGCAAATTTTAGTTAGTAATAAATCAATTACTTTTCCATATGATGCGCTTAATTAGATTACCTTAAACATGTTTTATTCCATTAAAAAATGAAATTAATTCACTAATCAATCTGACATTTCAGAAATTCAAGGTACTTTGATTATGTTTGCTCAGTTATTTATATTAAATAATTTCATTTTTTAATGGAATAAAACATGTTTAAATTATTCTGACTAGCGCATCATGTAGAAAAATAATTGATTTATATTACTAACTGAAATTTCCTTCAAAATTTTATGATAAAATATACATTAATACAATGTATAATTTTTAGCATATAAACTCCTATGGCCCACGATAAAAAATACCCTGTATATGTATTTTAGTGACATTGTAACTGAGCTTATTCCTTTAGATGATTGCTACAAATAACTGAAAGCAGCAATCACCGGCGATTACCCGAACACGCATTCGATGCAAAGGCGCTACATAATGAGAAAAAAAAAACATTTGTGTAACAATGGATCATAGGGCGGGCTCTAAAAAACAAATCATTATAATGGTTGATTCTTAATTACGTGCTCCATTTTCAATAATAGGACCTTTCATATGAAACTCGCCTAATGGTCGAGATCAAATTTAATGTAACACTACTTTCTTTAGTCACAATGTCGGTTGGGGTACATTTTAAACACTTTTGTATCAGACAAGTCTTGGTATTGGCAGCAAATTTTATAAAAATTCACAAATAGCTGTACATTGTCCATTGACTCCTATAAGGAAGGTTACATACAAACTAAACTTATCCAGAAAATTACATTTAAATCAATAAAATTAAAAATATATATTTTTTTTATTTAAATGAAAGAAGACAATTTTACCTAAAAGTAACTTAAGCTTGGACAACTAGTTAATATTCTATAAATTAAAGCTTAATGATGGTAGATAAAAGGAGAAAGTCAAGGGGGTCAACTAGAGTTTGGCCATCGGTGGTTGTTGACCGACGTAAAACTATTTTACGCCCTTGGTACATCAATAACAATTTTTTGAGGTATTTCTGGGCCAGCCCGTTTTTGTAAGTATGTAGATTATTCTACTGTACGTAATTTTTCTATGAAAAGTTGTGAACTTTAAAAAAGAGATGCGATTGAAATTAAGGCTGAGTATGTGTTTTAAATAGTAATTTTCTTATTTTACTGACGGATTATTGCAAAAAAAAAGTTTAGAATCTATTGCTAACTTCATACTCAATTATTTGTATATTCAACTTTCTTAAAAATCTTCTACTTTTCGACTTTGATGTCTTCGCTGTTACTTTGCTCATCAGGTAAAAAATAAGTTTATCAAGTTAAGACAATAACATCAAAGATCAAGACAAGAATCTCTGAACTCATAATTACTATGTATTTGATCACGTTTTCGCAAAATTAAAAGAATTTTACACTTAAAAAAAATCTTCAATTCATCAGCTTCAATTTCACATTTATTTGTAATAATTGCATTAAATACAAACATGCAACCAACTCTCAAAATGAAATGAAATCGAATTAAATTCACACCAATTTTCGATAATACCAGTGATTGGTAATGCTATTATGATTGATAAGAGACAACGTAATTTTCTCGCTAATACCACGATGGCATATTTTTTCAAGCTGAGAATTTCATTTAAATTATTATTATTTATCTCATTCGATAATTGTCATAGAATAAATTAAGACTAAGAATCGTGAGGTTAAAGCGAAGTGATGAATTACATATATAATAATTAATTCATTTATTCATTATAATTATTTCATAATTCATTCATTTATGCATTTCATTTATTCATTATTTAGGTTCATAATTTAAAACTCACTTAAACATTTTTCCTAACCACGCTGGAAGTTTTGACACATCACATCCTTTAATTGTCAAACACAAAATAACTGAAACAATTATTTAGATAATAATGGTTTCATTTAACTTATGAACCGCAATATAACGCAATTACTCAATATCACTTGTACGAGGTCGTAGGGTAAGTGGGTAAATAAAATACTACACCATAATGAGTGATAAATTTCTCTTCCTATTTCCTAAATTCCCATTTAAAGCCGGTAACTAAATTCGTTAGCCTAAAGTGCAGAACCGTAGATTGAGGGGAGGTTAGAGATTGGCAAGCAAACGGTCTGTACAATTTGAAATTTCCGGTCTGACATCAGCGTATTAGTCTATGAAATTATTAAAACGCCCTAGAGACTTGCAGTAATAGACTAGTTTGGGATGTTACCCGCATTCTAACAATCCCTGCTCGTACGAGAGAACCACTCTAATTACTACCTGCAACATGTTCGAATAATCGAACTGCAATGAATACGAAAAGGAACACTTCACACTTTACAGTCATGTATACAATAAACTAAATAATGTATGTTCAAAACACGAAATAATTGTGAAACAATTAGATTTGTACAAAACCCCAAACAACTAAATTCATTTCCAATTAAACGAAAATTAGCCTGAATATATGGATATTTAACCTATTCGTGACTGCAAAATTAGGTCTTACTAGGACTATAAATAAAGTACTTCATGAAACAACTACAAAAGAAATTTCCATATTATTATTAGTATTACTGGATAAATGAATGTGCTAAGCTTAGCTAGTGTTACTAGATGTAACAAATTTGAACTAAATGTAAATCTGAACTATAAAATATTTAAAAATTAGGTAAATAACCATCTGCAGACGCCTTTCGAGATTTATCTGTCACGAGTGCAGCTTCTCCTTTAATATAATGTTAAAGAATGAAATACACTTAGATGAACGTGAGCAATTCGTCCACAACTGACTGGATTATGGTATGTTTGAACCCGTTTTGTACCTAAGGGGTATTCTTTATTACATTTATTTATTGCATTTGTGAAAAGTGAGGTAGTCTTAAATTTATTAATTTTCATATATTTTATTGTTCTGAAAGAGATTTAAGTCCTGCTGAAATCAATTTGTTTTTGTGTGTAAGGTTATAATTGTTGGAGGCTTCCGGTTGATCATTCGTAAAGTCATGTTTAGGTTTGTATATGATTTCTATTTGTCCAGTATTTATAGATTTCATGGACGCAATGAGACCTTCACACATTAAAATCGCTTTTTATAAATACAAAGTTTTAACGTTTCCACCAATCAAACCTTGATTATACAGATTTCGGGATAGAAGAAGTGATTTCCGAAAATCCTCACGTCGCACAGTGGGGCCGATTGTATCAAAAGATGGAAAAAACCCAAAATATTAAAATCTGCCATTTTGCATTTATAACCTATGTGTCATAGTGACAGGGTACCTGCCCACAATTGGAAATTGTCGGGAAAAATCCTTTGCAAAGCCTTTTAGCCCAATGCTTACGCTATTATAAACTGCAAAAACATTTACAGCTTTTGACTGCCATCTTGAGATAATCATTTAAATGTATTCCGATGTCATTCGATATAATCAAGTATCTCCAAATATATATAAATATATATTTTTAACGCTTGCTTTTATTACAGGATCGAGTGATGAGAATATTATTCTCACCAAAAAAAAAAAAACATTAGTGGATGTACTATTGCAGTCGCCTTCGCTAAAAATTAATATAAGATGTGAGTATTTACACGCGTATGTTCAAAAAAATTACAAATTTCCCAAGAGACGTATTGCCAGCCATAAAGCAGAAATTACGACACTTTATTGCCGATTTTAAAGTGAAATGGAAGGCTGCTTCGTGGAAAAAGGAACGATTTCTAATCAAAAATGTTGCCTAGTTAGACGCATCCTTAAGGTTTCCAAACTATGGTCGGAGTAAATAAAATATTCGTTGCGCAAATGTTGGAAGGCCGAAAAAAAAACTTCGATGAACTCACAGATAGGTCAAAACGTTTAAAGACCGAATCACTGGGGTCTGAACATTCGACTGATGAGTTGTGTTATGCAGCTCAAATAAGTCTACGAACAACAAAAAAACTAGAGGCTTCAAAATAGTGAAAGAAATCTTCTCCTAAACGTGCAGCACGCTTTAGGACTACTTTCAAGAAATCGTTAACTGTTAAAAGTGATCAACTTTCACCAGAAGAGGCTCTGTCGATGTTTGTGGAAGCCAAGCTGACAAGACATCAATATAATATAATTAGAGCGAAAGATAGGTTACGATTTCCATCCTATAAAATGATTCAACGGGCGAAAAGGATTACTATCCGGATCAAGAAGATATTACTGTGAATGATACATCAGTCGATATAAGACTTCAGTCACTACTGGATCACACTACATCACGCCTTCTACAAGTCCAACGCGATGTCATTGAAGCCCATCAAAATTTAAACCACCTGTTTTTAATCACGAAATGGGGCTTCAACGGTTCATCGGGGCAGTCTGAATACAAGCAAAGGTTCAGCAGTGATGCGAGTGTATTTGTATCTTCCTTAGTATCATTGCAACTGTTGTCTGGGGATCCTGAAGAGAACCATGACATAATCTCTCATGAGAGAGAGAGAGCACGTGATGTTCTTATCATGTAAGGGACAGTCTAATTTGTACCATTGCCTCGGCTGTATCCGACTGGTTTGTTAAGAGAATAAATTAAGTTACAGTTAACCATGCTTTATATATTAAATTGTACCTAAAACATAACATAAAGATATTATACAGTCCCAAATAAATTCACTAGTACCTACAGAAGTTCAAATAATTGGCCGAACTATTGATGTAAAACATAAACTTATATTAACAATGGTGGATGGCAAAATATGTAATTTTTTGACTGAGACGCTACACACAGATGACATCTACACAGAGATGCTATCTTTGTGGCTTGACGTCCAAAGATTTCAATGATATTGATAAGGTGATATCAGCTGATATAAATGAATCTAGATTGGAATTTGGACTTTCCGTACTGCACGCGTGGATTCGTTTTTTGAATGTTTACTGCACATTGCATATAAGTTGCCACTGGCTCAATGGCAAGCCAGAGGAAACGACAAAAAGAAGATTGTAGCGATGCAAAAAATAAAGATTCAAGAAAGATTCAAGTCAGAACTGGGACTGATAGTTGATAAGCCCAAACCTGGATATGGTTGTAGTAATGATGGGAATACGGCCAGGCGTTTCTTCCATAATTAGGACATATCAGCGAATATTACCGGAATTGATGTTAATATTATCAAACGATTTAATATAATTTTGACTGCAATGGTGGTTATAAAATTAATGTATGGGGCTTTGAAAACGTATACAATTGAAACTGCAAAGCTTTTTGTAAACAAGTTCCCTTGGTATCCGATGCCTCCTACTGTCCACAAAGTCCTCGTACTTCCAATAGGACAGCTTAGTGAAGAAGCGCAGGAAGCAAGCAATAAGGTTTTTAAAAAAATATAGAGAAGACCATTCCCGCAAGTGTTCTTGTGAAAAACCCAATGAAGATATAAATAACTCTTTATTAATATCTTCAGATCCCTTAATTTCAAGCATGCGACAAATAAAAATAAAAACAAGTTGGTTAGACAAACACGTTCTACACTTATTACAACCTCCAAATATTATTACAACTAGCTCTGAAGACCAAGCAAGTGACAGCGAGGATTCCTCGTTATAGTTATATTTATTAATTATTATTTAATATGACGTATATATTTTTATGATTCTTTCTTTTTAAATTTAAAACTAATATCACAAATTGTGTTATTTAATGTACATTAATTTTACATAGCTGTGATAAAATTGTCAAAAATTTTGCAATTAAAAAATTAAAATGCTTAAACTTGTCGTTTTTTCAACACCCAGTATTAATAAATTATCAATTTTTATTAATGGTGGTGAAATACGAAGAGAAATTGTGGGGTTTAGGGGAGGAGAGATTGGTAAAGGCAGTATGGTGGGGGTGTGTGAATGGGGAAGAGGGGAAATGGAGAAGGGAGAGAAGGAAGATGTATGAGAGGGTGGGGTTATCGGAGGCAAAGGTGATAGAGTGGATGGGGAGGGGGGTGAAGGTGGCGGGATGGGTGAAGGAAAAAATGAGAGAGGTGGATATGCAGGAGAGACAGGGGCGGATAGAAAGGAGTGAATATAATGATATGTATGGGAGGTGGCAGGTGTACGGGAGAATACCAGAGTATTGGGGGGAAGAAGGATGGAGTAGGGAGGAGAGGGTGAGGTTGGCGAGGGCGAGATGTGGGTCAGGAGAGAAAGGGAGGAAGAGGTGGATGGGGGAGGATTATATGAGATGTGGGCTGTGCGAGTGGGGGAAGGATACATGGAAGCACTTGGCGGAAGAATGTGAGGGGGTGAAAGAAGAATGGGTAGGAGTGAGAGGGAATAGAAGGGTGACGGAATGGATGAGAGAGGATGGAGCAGGAGTGAAGACGCTGGAGAAGGTGGGATGGGAGAAAGAGGGGAGAGGGAGGGAGGGGAGGGGTGGAAGGGGGGGGGTGAGGGATGTAAGGAATTAATTTGTTTTTTGTTTTGTATATATGGTTATGCCAATAAAGGTTCTTTTTTTTTTTTTTTTTTTTTTTTTTTTTTTAATTTTTATTAAAATTGATGTTATTTATTATATCCAACAACTAAATCAATAAAAATGCTTTTTGCCAACTTTTGATGTATTGTGCGTCACACAGTGGTCTGGAATCGATAAAACCTGCTTGTAGTGGCACTTCTGTCATTCTTCAAAATTGAAAAGATCAGATCCCCTCTACTGTCAAAACTCAGTTCGAACGTGAGCATCTCGTGCGTTCTCTTTATCATTCCTTACGAACTAAATCCGTACGTTAAAATTTGCACAGTTTTTTTCACGAATTGTTCTATTTTAATTCTGAAAACAGGATTATTTCACCAATAATGAGTTCTTTGTGAATATGTGAATATCTATTTAAACAATACATTTCAGACAATTTAAAGGCAGTGGTCACTAGTCAATTTATTTATAACTCTCGTGTTTACGCAAAGTAACATTCTTATAAAATATCAAATATCTAAAAATTCTTATAAGCTTTTTCAGTTACCTTCTTTAAATATTTGTCATACATTCTTACAGAAAATGTAAAAATAGTATCTGTGTATAACAAATAAGTTGTTATTTAACAGAATAGACCGCCATGCCATTATGAAGCCACTATTTTGTTTGTGAATGAAAGTCAAATTTCCTTTTAGTAAGTCCTAAAATCTCCATGAGCAACTTTTGATATAAAGGTTCTTTTTTTAACTCAGAACATATGATTGTTAATGCCTGTGTTCTATGTTATAATAATCACATCAACGCATTGCAATGTATTGACAATGTAGGCAACCAAGTACACTAAGGTGCCAGTGAATGCTTCTTCTTCTTCTTCTCTCGGCCCCGTTGACCTGTCACAGTACAGTGAAAGCTTACAATTATTACGAATAAAGTGAGGTTAATGAAACAAACAATGATAAATCGTAAATAATTATAATAAATATTCAAAATGACCAGCTTCACGTTCTAAGCAGTAGCCAAGTGGATTATAAAATCCTTGAATAGCATTTCTAATGTGTTGCGGATTTCTTCTTAATTCATCGCAAACATTATACAATGTTTTAACTCTGAAGTATTGTTTATAATAATGTTATTATAAACATCGCTTTTTAGATACCCCCACAAAAAAGTCGTTTTGAGACAAATCAGACGACGGGGTGGCCAAGGTATTGGACCTAATCTAGCTATTCAACGATCAGGAAGTAATTCACTTAAATAATTATTAATGGCAGCTGTGGAATGTGAAGGCGCTCCATCCAACTGATAATAAGGAGCAGCAATGTTTAGTGTATGAATTTCTGGCATCATACGGGTTTGCAGAAGATCTAAGTAAACATTACTGTGTTTAGATTTCCATTAATAAAAAAAGGACCAATAAGGGTATCATTAATTAGTCCAGCCCACACATTAATTCTGGCATTATATTGT
This sequence comes from Ocypus olens, assembly GCA_910593695.2. NCBI lineage: Eukaryota > Metazoa > Arthropoda > Insecta > Coleoptera > Staphylinidae > Ocypus > Ocypus olens. The sequence goes on along the minus strand of OU343062.1, from coordinate 27,920,928 downwards.
GTGTGCGTCAAATTTTGTAAGCGAGGATTATTGCACGCCCAAAATCTAAAAGGTGAAGGAATGGCTGTAAGGAATGGACGTCGATAAGGAATGAAGAATACTAATCTATAATTTTGTGGATTAACTTCACCATTTAAGGAAAATGATGCCTTATCAGTAAATATTATTCTGTGTAAAATTTCTTGATCATTATTAATTAAGTCTTGGAGTAAACGATCCATTTTTATCAGGTTGTTGCTTATGAATGAATGAGAGGTACTTCCTGATATAATTTAATTTTTATTTTGTCTGTACTAGTTTCGGTTAAAATATTACCATCATCAGCAGATAACTAAAAGAAAATTTGTTATTACATTTAATTATTAATTCTAACAAGTTTTGATTTTTTAAATATCTAGGCTAAATTAATATTAATTTACATACTTATTATTCAAGGTGTGTGTAATGTTTAGTATATATAGGTTTTTAGCTATTTATTACATGGAAATCTCAAAATTATTAGGGCAAATATTGAGTTAAAAGTATTTTAGTGAACATTGTGTGTGTTAGTTAAGTTACTTACATGTCAATAAGAAAATTTTTGGCGTGTAGTCGGATAACGCATGTTAATTTCGAGGTTATTCTGAAATTGTTGAGGAATTTGTTAAATTGTATGCTTCTATAACCAAAGTATATATGTGTGTGTATGTTATGAGTAGTTGTGTATATATTACCTTGGGTTTAATATTGATAGTTGTATTCAAGTTAAATATGAGGGCTATTTCTTGACTCATGGGAACTTATATGTATAATATGGATAATTTCTGTGACACGTTTGGCGCAAATGTGTATAATGAGGTTATGTTTGCTATGTGTATGTAGTGCAAGTTAGGTTGTATACGGTTATTAGTTATTATTAAAAATGTATCTGTATTGGTGCGAAAATGGTAATTGTAATTTGCTGTCTGTTATTATTGGTAAGTGGATAAATTGTTATATTTTAGTATGGATGTGTAAGGTATTTATAAAGTGGTTTGTTGAATTGTTGTGTTTGGTCATTGAGTAATTGTAATTGAGTATTGTTGTGAATAAATTTGTCTATTTCGTATGTTTCTAGTAATCTGAGTAGTTTTCCTTTATTTAGATTGTGCAGTAGTTTAATGTTGTTGTTGTCATTACATGTGTGGTTATGAATGAATAAGTGACGTCCGAAATTGGAATGTAATCTTTGTGTTTTGTGTTCTTTAATCCTAGTTCTTAGAGCACGGCCAGTCTCGCCAATATAAGTTGCGTTGCATTGGTCACAGCTTAATGAATAAACTCCACTTTTGTCTAAAATGTGTGTTTTATCTTTGGGTTTACTGAGGATATATTTAAGATTTGTATTGTTTTTGAATACTGGGGTGATTTGATATTTGGAAAATATTTTTTTTTATATTTTTTTAATTTTATGTGAAATATTGGCATATTGAGTTATAGTTCTGTATTGGGGTTTTATTTCTACGGTTTCTTTTTGTTCTGTAGGATGTATGTTCTGAAGATTTTGTTTATGTTTTGTTTTATGTATAATTTTGTTTATGATGTCGGGGTTGTAATTATTATTGCAAGCTATTTGTGTAATTATATTAATTTCGTCAGTATAGTGTGTTTCATTGAGTGGGATATTTATTGCTCTATTAATATATGAGTGAAAAGCAGCATATTTATGTGAATAGTGGTGGGTAGAATTATTTGGGATGATGGTGTCTGTTTGTGTAGGTTTACGAAATATGGAAAATTCTATTATGTTTTGATTTTTAATGATGTTAAGGTCAAGGAAACTTATTTTATTATCTTTTTCAATTTCAATAGTGAATTTGATTTTGGGGTGTAAACTATTTATGTAATTATGGAATTTATTTATGTCTTCGAGTTTATTGCCTTCCCAAATGCAGAAAACGTCATCCACATATCTTTTCCAGAGTGTAATATTTTTTGATAGTTGGTGTTTTAGTATGGTGTGTTCTAGATTATTGATAAATATGTCGGCTAAAAGGCAGCTTAGTGCAGAACCCATAGGTAATCCATCGGACATTTGGTATAATTTATTGTTAAAAATGCAAAAATTCTGTTCTGTTACTAATTTAATAAGGTCTAAAATATTAGTTTTATCTTGTTCGTCAGGCATGTTTTGGTCCAGTATGTTTCTAATTATTTCTAGTGTGTCAGTTATGGGTATATTAGTAAATAGGTTGACGACATCGAAGGAGATAAAGGTGTATGTTTGGGGTAATTGTGTATTGTTTATATGTGAAATTAATGCTTCTCTGTTATTTATAGTATGGCTAGGTTTAAATTCTAGGTGTTTATTGAAAATTTGTACTATGATTTGAGCTATAAATTGCACGGGTGTGTTGTAAAATGTAACAATGGGTCTAATTTTAATTGGATTTTTATGTAATTTTGGTTGTGCATACAATTTAGGTGCAGACGGGTTCATAGGTATTAATTGGTATTTGTTAGTAAATTTATTTAATGTTGGTTTGGTGATTTTGAGTAAAGACTTGGTTTTATTTATGAATTTATTTAAGGGGTTGTTTTTTAATAAGATATAATGATCTTCATTTAGAAAATCTTCTGTTTTATTAAGGTATTCGTCTTTGTTCATAATTACAAAACCAGCATTTTTATCTGCGGTAATACATATGAGGTTATTGTTCTTAATTTTAGTCTGAATATTCTTAATGATTCTTTTGTTTTTTTGTTGTAACATTATTTGTTTACGGCTTACTTGTTTGCTTCTTTTTTCTTCTTTTTTTTATAAGTTCGATGCATTCGCTTCGTATATCGTATTCTTGTGGGTGTCCTTGTATGGCAGTTTCTAATTCGATTGCAAGGATGGGTAAGTCGTTTTGTTTTGTATCCGGGCTATATTTGTGTCCTTGTTGTAATAATTGTTCTTCTTCCTTGGTGAATGTAATGTTGTTTAGATTGGTGACTTGAGGGTGGAATAAGTGTGTAGAATATTTTTTCTTGTTGAGGTTGTTGTAGTTTATTTTATCCTTCCTGAGTTTTTGTAGTTTGCGGTCTTTATTATATTTTAAGGTCTTGTGTAAATTTTCTTGTGTCATGTGAATGTCGTGTAAAAGTTCATTTATTTCAATGTAGTGTATTTTGGTTGTGATTGTGTCGTATGTAAATTTGAGTATTTGGTTTGTATAGTTTAAGATTGAGTAGTGTCTGTGTAATTCATTACGCATATATTTAATCCTTATTTGAAGTTGTGAGTCTCTATTGATGTTATGTGGTAGTTTAAACTTGGCAAATGTTGGTATGAGTTTTTCAGTTAAGCAAGTTCTAATGAAATAAATATGTTGTTGAGTTTTAGTCTGTTTGTTAAAAAAATTTCTATAGTTGTGGATCAATGTCGCCGTACTTGCGTTGGTTATGTCTTGAAGTAAACGATCCATTTTTATCAGGTTGTGTGTATGAATAAATGAGAGGTACTTCCTGATATAACCTATGGGTTCTGCACTAAGCTGCCTTTTAGCCGACATATTTATCAATAATCTAGAACACACCATACTAAAACACCAACTATCAAAAAATATTACACTCTGGAAAAGATAAGTGGATGACGTTTTCTGCATTTGGGAAGGCAATAAACTCGAAGACATAAATAAATTCCATAATTACATAAATAGTTTACACCCCAAAATCAAATTCACTATTGAAATTGAAAAAGATAATAAAATAAGTTTCCTTGACCTTAACATCATTAAAAATCAAAACATAATAGAATTTTCCATATTTCGTAAACCTACACAAACAGACACCATCATCCCAAATAATTCTACCCACCACTATTCACATAAATATGCTGCTTTTCACTCATATATTAATAGAGCAATAAATATCCCACTCAATGAAACACACTATACTGACGAAATTAATATAATTACACAAATAGCTTGCAATAATAATTACAACCCCGACATCATAAACAAAATTATACATAAAACAAAACATAAACAAAATCTTCAGAACATACATCCTACAGAACAAAAAGAAACCGTAGAAATAAAACCCCAATACAGAACTATAACTCAATATGCCAATATTTCACATAAAATTAAAAAAATATAAAAAAAAATATTTTCCAAATATCAAATCACCCCAGTATTCAAAAACAATACAAATCTTAAATATATCCTCAGTAAACCCAAAGATAAAACACACATTTTAGACAAAAGTGGAGTTTATTCATTAAGCTGTGACCAATGCAACGCAACTTATATTGGCGAGACTGGCCGTGCTCTAAGAACTAGGATTAAAGAACACAAAACACAAAGATTACATTCCAATTTCGGACGTCACTTATTCATTCATAACCACACATGTAATGACAACAACAACATTAAACTACTGCACAATCTAAATAAAGGAAAACTACTCAGATTACTAGAAACATATGAAATAGACAAATTTATTCACAACAATACTCAATTACAATTACTCAATGACCAAACACAACAATTCAACAAACCACTTTATAAATACCTTACACATCCATACTAAAATATAACAATTTATCCACTTACCAATAATAACAGACAGCAAATTACAATTACCATTTTCGCACCAATACAGATACATTTTTAATAATAACTAATAACCGTATACAACCTAACTTGCACTACATACACATAGCAAACATAACCTCATTATACACATTTGCGCCAAACGTGTCACAGAAATTATCCATATTATACATATAAGTTCCCATGAGTCAAGAAATAGCCCTCATATTTAACTTGAATACAACTATCAATATTAAACCCAAGGTAATATATACACAACTACTCATAACATACACACACATATATATATTTTGGTTATAGAAGCATACAATTTAACAAATTCCTCAACAATTTCAGAATAACCTCGAAATTAACATGCGTTATCCGACTATACGCCAAAAATTTTCTTATTGACATGTAAGTAACTTAACTAACACACACAATGTTCACTAAAATACTTTCAACTCAATATTTGCCCTAATAATTTTAAGATTTCCATGTAATAAATAGCTAAAAACCTATATATACTAAACATTACACACGCCTTGAATAATAAGTATGTAAATTAATATTAATTTAGCCTAGATATTTTAAAAATCAAAACTTGTTAGAATTAATAATTAAATGTAATAACAAATTTTCTTTTAGTTATCTGCTGATGATGGTAATATTTTAACCGAAACTAGTACAGACAAAATAAAAATTAAATTATATCAGGAAGTACCTCTCATTTATTCATTATTAATTAAATTGAATATGGTTTCACAGAATTTTGTTCGTTTGCCTTTGTCCCCATTTGATAGTTGCGAATGATTTGAAAATATATAAGGATTGTATCTAAATTCTTTTAATGTCTTGTAAACAGAAGCTGAACTTATTTGAAACTTATTTCTGCTCAACGTAACATAAAATGTTGAGTTTCATCTCTTCCGTTAAAATGTGATTTCCTTTAGCCCTTTTAATGTGAAAATTACTCACGCAGCCAGTATTGTCAAAATGATGGACAATATTACAAATTGTTGAGATGGATGGAACTTGTCTGCTCGGATACTCAAGCGAAAACAAATCTCTAACACGTCGAATGCTGTTCCCACTCTTGTACCAATTAATTATCTGTATTCTTTCTTCGGTGGTGTAATACATTCTTTTTTTTTTATTTATTTATTTTTTTTGCGTCTACTGCTTGGTCATCTGCCACTACCATTTGTTTGATATATACTGGGTGACCCAGGGATCTGTAAAAGCCCCATAACTTATTTACTATTTGAGATATCGACTTCTAGTTTTCTTGAACTGGTACCCACACTTATTCTACATATTCTAAAAATATGTATGTTTTTGTACAGGGTTTCCCAAGATACATAACAGGACAAAGTTATGTTTTTTTTAATGGAACACCCTATATTTTATACTTTATTTTCAACCCTCTTGTGAAGCTGATAAAAATAGTATCAGATAGTATGGGCCTATTATGGACGGTTGGTTAGTTATGGGCAAATTTGTGGCACAAACATGGACACATTGAAAACATTGCAGAAGCGCTCCTAGCAAAGCTAGCGTCATTTTTTATAAACTAAAGAATTTTCCACGAATTTTCATGAAGAATAATAGGAATTGGCTTTGGTTCTTTTTTGTTCATACTGCTATACAGGGAGTCAACATACGCAAAATAATGGATAACTATTTTTTTCAAATAGAACACCCTATATATCTTGCCACCAATGCATGGAATTTTTAATAAGCTTTCCAATGATGTACAATTTGTATAATGAAATAGTAAGGATTCTTGAGATTTATCCATAAAAAGATTTTTCTTTTGTCACCTCCTGCTCCTTTTTGGATTTTCAGCCAAAACCATGCATTTTCTGAAAAAATAATTACAGACCAAAGTTGTAGAGTAGAAAATTTTCGATCGATATTGGTCTTTTGACTTTTCCAATTATGCGTGGATTGCCCGCCAGAGTGCGCAAAATCGTGACCGTATATGCATTTTAGCGTTTTTCTCAAATTTTTTGTTAATTAATTGCACTATACTTTATTTTTCACGTCCTCTAGCAGAAAAACGGGTAATTATAGAACTATTCAAATGACCTACGTCGATTGAAAATATTCCGCTATACAACTCTTAAAAGAAGCAATTTTTGCCCAAAATGCATGGTTTTCTCAAAAAAATGCAAAAAACGCAAAAATTGATACATACATTTTCAATTTGCATTTTTAGGGAAAACTATGCATTTTTGGCAAAAAATGCTTTTGTTAAGAGTTGTAGAGCGGAACATTTTCAATCGATGTAGGCCATTTTAATTTCCCTATAATTTCCCGTTTTCCGCTAGAGGGTGCGGAAAATAAAGTATAGTGCAATTTATTAATAAAAAATTTGAAAAGAAAACGATTTTGCGCGCTCTGGCGGGCAATGCACGCATTATCTTAAAAGTTAAAAGACCCATATCAATCGGAAATTTTTCGCTCTACAACTTTGGTCTCTTATAATTTTTCCTGAAAATGCACAGTTTTGGCTGAAAATCCAAAAATCGGCAGAAGGTGGCAAAAGAAATATGTTTTTATTGATAAATCTTAAGAATCCTTAATATTTCATTTTACAAACTGTATATCATTGGAAAGCTTATTAAAAATTCCATAGATTGGTGGGAACTTATATAGGGTATTCCATTTGAAAAAAATAGTTATCCGTTGTTTTGCGTATGTTGACACCCTGAATAGCACTATGAATAAAAGAGAACCAAAGCCGATGTGTATTATTCTTTATGATGTGGGAAATTTTCTAGTGTATAAATAATGATGCTATTTTTGCTAGGAACGCTTCTGCAATGTTTCCAATGTGTACATGTTTTTGCCACAAATTTGCCCATAATTAAGCAACCCTCCATAATAGACCCATACTATCTTATACTATTTGTATCAGTTTCTCAAGAGGGTTGAAAATAAAGTATAAAATATAGGGTGTTCCATTTAAAAAAACATAACTTTGTTCTGTTATGTATATTGGGACACCCTGTACAAAAGTATACATATTTTTTAAATATGTAGAATAAGTGTGGGTACCAGTTCAAGAGAACTAGAAGTCGATATCTTAAATAGCAAAGAAGTTATGGGGCTTTTACAGATCGCTGGGTCACCCGGTATATACCGAGTGTCTGGGATAAGGGGCGAACATAGGGATTTAAAATGTAAAATTAAATATGTGTAATTATTAGCTCCCCTATTCATTTTAGAGAAAAATCGTAAAGGAATATTTTTTAGAGAATTAAAAATTGTAAATGAATCATCCATTTAGTTTACGTTTGTACCAGAAATAATAAAAATAAGTTGAACAATGTACCATTTAAAAAAAAAACCTTGCCATGACTTTGACAAATGTCATGTTATGGTGAGAATAATGTTTCTAGTCAGATATCAATTCACGCATTGTAATTACTATGAACAATAACGTTGGGCTCGTTGTACAGTGTGAACTAGCATTCTTCGGTAAAACAGACTGCAAAAAGTTAAGCTTAGTTTAGTTTTTAGTTACTTTATTAATTCGCAGCAAATGTTGCTATTTTAAATATGTAAATGCATATTAATGTAAGTATGTTGTTCTCCTAAAATAAACTACGGCAAGTCTCCAATCTAATTTTGTTAAAAAATAATCTTAATATTCTTGGCTGGGCTGTGAATACCTTTGAATATGACTTCTTTCCCACGTTGGTATATTATAGGAGAGATAAGGATATAACTATGAGTAGTAAAGAGTTATGATTGACTCTGGTGGTAAAATTGGTTTTAGTTTAAGAACTGCATAGTAAGCAGTATTTATTAAATTTACTAGACACATAATCAACATGCTGACACCGGGTGAGTTGCTCGTCCTCAACAATCCCAAGAGATTTGGTGCTCTGATTTAAATTAACAATTGGTGTCTTTCTATTAAAAAACTGAATGTTTACTGTTTTATTGTTATATGGAAGTAAATTATTAGCATTCATAGTGGTCTGTATTTGATCGATCCTGCATTATTTCACAGAATATAAGCCTCCTTTCTTCATCCACCAACAGTATCTCCTGGTGGCATTGATGTTTTTAAGAATAATAACCATGCTTCTTCAGAATTGTCTGTACAGAGAATTTAGACACGTTCCACTCACGAGCAATGCATCGTATGCTAGTTGTTGGTTCAGCATTTATCAAACCCAAAACTGTTGCTTATAATTAATCGTTGTTTCTTCTGTTCCGTTTGCATGTAATGTCACGAACTCTGTGTAATCTGACGCCACTGCAAAATGTTTTGATAATGAATACGCTCTCGTCATTGGAATAACTAAGATTATTGTTCATAGTAATGCGTGAATTGATATTTTACTAGCAAAATTATTCTCAACAGTAATATAACGAGTGCCTATGATTTTGCCGGCAATTATTAGCGGCAGGATCACGATTTTCTAGAAGCAACAAGCAAGAGTGATCCAAACGCTAATAATTGCCTAGGAAAAATCAGTCACGAGTTAGATTCGAGAAGACAATTGGCCGAACAGAAAGTTCACACTTCATAATTTTAAAAGTTAAATTTAGTTACACCAAGTGTCAGACGTGTATTAATCTGCGCCACAATAATTGTAATAAAAATGAACTTACCAAGATTTTGAGAAATGCCTATGAATACTATTACTGATGAAAGCACCAACACTTCACCCGAAACCACAAACAGATCGAATTCAGGAACAAACTGCTTAAAAGTCGGGCAATAGCTGACGTTTAGATGTTATAGAACATGTACTAACGCGTTGCTAGGCAATACCAACATGAGAGATTATCTGATTAGATACCACCCAGGGTTAATTACCATGCATAACATGGACCGTGGTCTGTTACGCATCGTAATTAGAATTTTATTGGATCATGTAATCAATGTTATTTGATTTCATTGGTTAGTAAGTAAATGAGGGCAATTGTCAACAGTAATATAACGAGTGCCTATGATTTTGCCGGCAATTATTAGCGACAGGATCACGATTTTCTAGAAGCAACAAGCAAGAGTGATCCAGACGCTAATAATTGCCTAGGAAAAATCAGTCACGAGTTAGATTCGAGAAGACAATTGGCCAAATAGAAAGTTCACACTTCATAATTTAAAAAGTTAAATTTAGTGACACCTAGTGTCAGACGTGTATTATTCTGCGCCACAATAATTGTAGTAAAAATTAGCTTACCACAATTTTGTGAACTGCCTATGAATACTATTACTGATGAAAGCACTAAAACTTCACCCGAAAATACAAACCGATCGAATTCAGGAGCAAACTGCTTAAAAGTTCGGCAATAACTGACGTTTTATATGTTATAGAACATGTACTAACGCATTGCTAGGCAATACCAACATGAGGGATTATCTGATTAGATACCACCCAGGGTTAATTGCCATGCATAATATGCAGCGTCCTCTGTTTCGCATTGTAATTAGAATTTTATTGGATCATCTCATTAACGTTATTCGATTTCATTGGTTAGTAAGTAAATGAGGGCAATTGTCACCATAACATGACATTTGTCAAAGTCATGGCAAGGGTTTTTATTAGATGGTACATTGTTCAACTTATTTTTATTATTTCTGAGGTGGACTCTAGTAGAAACGTAAATTTAATGGATGATACATTTACAATTTTTAATTCTCTAAAAAATATTCCTTTACGATTTTTCTCTAAAAGGAATAGGGGAGCTAATAATTACACATATTTCATTTTACATGTTAAATCCCTATGTTCGCCCCTTATCTCAGACACTCGGTATACAGGGATTAGATAGTATGAATGTATGCTAACCACAAGGGATACAAGATGGAAATCGGGTGTCAATGCGGACCGTCATGACACGTTGGTATTTACCTGTATGGTATGGGTCCACGGAAGTACACAACAGTAGAGATATTACACGTTAATGATATGAGACATATCTAATTACCTCAACTAGCTATCCTTATTATTAATTTAAGTTCTGTTATATTTTAATTTTTGTCAATTTAAAAAATTGATGATTTCATCGTAAATATTTTTGGTTCTTAACGATAGTAAGTTATTTATGTTAATCGGAAATGTGATACCCATCCCAGAAAGATTTTCCAAGAAAGTCCTTCTAGTGGTCGTATATTTAGGGCATTCTTCACATCACCATATTGTCCACATTCACACTCTGGGGAATCCTTCAGATTAATTCTATATAGATGTGCGTGGAATTGCCCGTGATTTAGATTTAGCCTTGTTATCATACTTGAATAGTAAGTGCTAACATTATACTTAAAAATGGTGATGTGGCCATCATGTTACTTTCTCCGATCTTGATTATATAACAGTTATTTATATTTATACTACCATGGTTTATTTTCATTTTAGATTAGATGATACTGACGTTTAAAACGTCAAAGTTATGAAAGATGGAAGAATTATACTTCAAATTAAAAAACTCAGTTTACTCAAAAACTAACGAGATTTCGAAAAAAACTTATTCTTTAGAAGTTGTTTATTTTGGCATTCTCTACAATTATTATTCATATAAATTTGCTGTAACTATTAACGTTTCATAATTATAAACCAAAAATTAAAAAAATAATAATAATTTTTTTTCTCGAATAGCAATGATTTTATGGAAAATGTTTTCAAGCAAAAGATGTTCATTTGTTTGTTCTCTTTAAGGTTTGTCTAAAGGTTTTTGTGATATTTTTCATATTTAAGAAAATATTGGCAAAAAACAAAAAACAGTTAAGGTAAACATCCACTTCCGGCGTACGAAATTTTACCAAAAGCTTTTCAGTTCTTCGTATTATCAAATAAGACGTATGTTAAAAGTTTCATATCAATTGCTCCATTAGTTTTTGAGATACAGCGCACACAGACAGACACACACACACACACACACACACACACACACAGACACAAAAAAAAAATTCCAGAAATTGTTGAAATGGCATCTAGGGACCCCAAAACGGATATTTCCGTAAAAAAAAATTTTGGAAAAAAAATCACGATCACAATACTTTCTAGTACTTCGTAACGGATAAAGTAAAAATATAATCTGGCTTTCCAGGCAAAGTGGGATTAATTTTGAAATAATTAGAATTATGGACATTTGCATGGTTTAGATAGTCTGATGCCCACTCCTTTTTGATATTATTATTGTAAGTATTGGTAATGTCACTTTGAATATTTAGAATTATATCGTCATTGCTTTTTTTAATTGCGTCTTTCGCAAGTCGATCCGCAATTTCATTTCCCCTTACTTCCGTATGCCCTTTCACCCGGGTAAGTATGCATTCAATGTTCATATTCCGTGCTTGCTTAATAAGTTTAATAATTTCGGCAATAATTGGGCTATCAAATTTTTTGACGGATTTATTATTTATACATAAGATTATTGATAGCGAGTCTGTCAAAATTATTGTGTTTTTTTTTCTGCAATTGCCCACTTCAAACTTTCAACTATAGCGCATCCTTCAGCGGTAAATGTCGATCCTCCATTGATGTAATACATTTTTATTAATAACACAATTTTGACAATTAAATAAAACTGAGTGTAAGTATGGTTGCTTACATTGTCAATACATTGCAATGCGTTGATGTGATTATTATAACATAGAACATAGGCATTAACAATCATGTGTTCTGAGTAAAAAAAAGACCCTGTACTTAATACTAGCTTAATATTTTAACCATCCTTTATGGATTTGGAACCACTGAGCGTTGGTGCTTTCTCGAACTCAAAATGGTGATTTTCACGTCAACTAAATTAAATTTTTTAATAAATATTGATTTACAGAATATTATTGATGCATTTTCAGTGAATATATTTAGGAAAATCTATGCCTAATCAAGAATCGGGGAAACCATAAGAGATGGAGAGACGATTAAATGGGTAAAGAAGTTCAGTTTTATCTGCCAAAAATGACAATTGTAATTAGGTAATTTTGAATAATTAAAACACTTGGTTTTGTTTCACTATAAAAACAGTGAAACAAAACCCAGTGTTTTAAATAATCACAATTACATAATAATGTTTCGCCACGGGTTAGAAATTAATTAAACATGTAATAAGGTATTAAAAAAATATTTTTTCTGGAGTCGTCCCGAAAATAAAACTTTCGGTATGATTTATTAAATCGAAAGTACCACTTTACATAAATCGTACCAAAAGTTGTTATTTTCGGGACGATTTTGTTTCACTTTCGGAACGATTTCTATACTTTCGGGACGCTTTTTGTTACTTTCGGGACGATTTTGCGTAAATAAGCAGGTGGCATTGATAAAAACATCAACTTCGTATTTAATTATGACAGCACTTGTCATATAACATTCGTATATATTTTTTGCTTTTTTAACATAAAAAACGGCTGCAGAAAAAATACTGTACGTAACTCGTTCCCAAAGTGATTTTACCGGACTCACAGGATTCCTACTTATCCTGTAAAATTTCGGAACTTGTTACCTAAATTACTATTAAAACAATATTTTTCGATTGTTACATGAGAGAGGAAAAAACTGTAAAGGGCAGAGTTATAGATAACTTTCAAACTAAATAATTAAATTTGAGCAAAATCTTTCTACAGACAAAGCTGTTTTTTTTTCAATTATTACAAGAAAGAAAAAAAAAACGGTAAAGGGCAGAGTTTCGGATAATAATAATTCAGACTAAATTACAAAATTTGAGCAGAATCTATAGACATTGCTTTCTGAGAAATAATACAAACTTGTTGTGGTTTGTTAAATGGAAACATAACACGAATATAGCTTCATCAGAAAGACATTTTCTTTTGTTTTAATTTGATATAGCACTTGACATATTTATTTATAAAAATAACTGAGTAATTAAAAATAATTTTATTTAAAAAAAAACTGAAAGGTTAACCATGAAACAATTATAATAATAAAACAATTGTGATTGTTTGTAACAGTCGATTTCATTGTTGTATATTAATGAATTACTGTATTGTATATAACTAATTAGACATTGACATTAAAGTAAAATATTGTAATCCATAATTTTCAGTAAATGAATAGACTTCATTAAAACTATAATAATTCTAAGCATTTAAAAATTTTAAATAAAATAAAAGTAATTGTAAATATCCTAAAACAAATCAAAAAGTAAATAAAATAGAAACAACTTTACTTATTGCAGAAAGTATTAAATAAATTCAAAAAACGAAATATAGCCTGAATATATAAATATTCAACCTGTTCGTAACTCTGCAAGCAAAATTAAGTCTTACTAAGACTATAAACAAATAACTTATTGAAACAACTACTTCCCTGGCTAGTGCCACGCCGGATATTGAATGATACAAAAGAAATTTGCGTTATTACTAGTACTAAGTACTTAGTGAAATAACATTGGTTTAAGATCCCTTATTTCTACCCACAGGACTAACTTGAAAAATAAAAGTAAATTGAATTTGAAAACTTTAAATTATAAAACTGAACCAAAAAAAAAAATATATGTAAAAATTAAGTAAATAGCCATCTGCAGACGCGTTTCGAGATTTATCTCTCATCAGTGCAGCTTCGCATTTAAATTGAATGTTAAAGAATAAAATACACTTACCTGAAGGTGACCGTGACCGTGAAGGAGTCGTAAACAAATGAGGAGATTATAGAAGGGTTGGACTGATTTTATACCTGAATTTAGGTGATTAGTGAAAGTACAGATGTGAAGAAATAAATGATCTTGTTTTCAGTTGGAAAACCGAACACTCGATTTAAATAATAAATAAAATAGAAACAACCTTACTTATTGCAGAAAGTATTAAATAAGGGATCTTAAACCAATGTTATTTCACTTAGTACTTAGTACTAGTAATAACGCAAATTTCTTTTGTATCATTCAATATCCGGCGTGGCACTAGCCAGGGAAGTAGTTGTTTCAATAAGTTATTTGTTTATAGTCTTAGTAAGACTTAATTTTGCTTGCAGAGTTACGAACAGGTTAAATATTTATATATTCAGGCTATATTTCGTTTTTTGAAATCAAAAAGTCCTTCATTTTATAATACAAATTAAAAAGAATATCTTTCTTTCTTTAATTTTCTGTCAATGGATGTATATAAAATTTCGATATATATTATTTTCACATGATCCCACAAGAAAAAGTCGAAAAAGGACAGATGAGGTGATCTTGTGCATTTCTTCCTACCCCTGAGTTAAGGAAAGTTCCGTTGAAATGGTTTGTTACAGCCAACATATTATGAGGAGGGCCTCCATCGTGTTAAAACCATATTATTCTAGCCCAGGATGATACATTTAAATCACCCTGCATGTCTTTATATCTTGAAGAACGTTGAGATGATCATTGACTTTAAAAAATGTTCGACTCAAGGAGTCTACTCTTAGAAATGAGTTGGGAGTCAAGTGACTCCTGTGTACATTTCCTGACTTATTTTAAGTCATGAAATTGAAGAAGTGTTCTTTTTGCTATTCGCAATTTTTCAGGATACATTACTACAAAATTCTCGCTCATCACTTTTTTTTCAGTCATACTTTTTAATTTTAAGAGTCAAGAGTTGATACATTTCAGTTGACTTAACGGTAAATGATATGATGAAACAATTCTAAAAATCATATCTCCGAAAAGGTACACTTTGAAGAAAAAATTTAATAATATCTTGGGGAGAATAAAATTGCCAACATTTCATAAAGATAACTTTTCTTCGAAACTATAAACTATTAAAAGAAAGTAAAGTTTCCTTACTTAAATGTATGAATTAAATAATAAAACAAAGTGCGATGCTTTTCTCAATTTTCAACAATGGATCCTATAGACGACAAAAGCAAATTGTTTATTAAAGCGAACATTTCTTGCTGAAATAAGAATCCAACTAAACCGCTTAATTCTCAGTCGTGTGTGAAAAAATAAGCAATCAACATAAATTTATACTGAAATCACCTTGTGGGAGCTTATCGCCGCTATAATGACGTTGCTAAGCAAAATAAACACTTGCACATGATA
The DNA here is from genome assembly GCA_910593695.2 of Ocypus olens. Classification (NCBI taxonomy): domain Eukaryota; kingdom Metazoa; phylum Arthropoda; class Insecta; order Coleoptera; family Staphylinidae; genus Ocypus; species Ocypus olens. Next base: position 27,905,404 of record OU343062.1, on the reverse strand, counting down.
ATTTAATATGGTTAGTATTTTAGTATTTAGATTTTATATCTAGTAGATAACAAGTGTTGAATGAGTTGGGATGCCAACATCATAACATATGAAATGCACGGTACTTTTATGGATAATCAGATAATGTACCTGGGCATACATCTTTTTTTATTTATTTATATATATTTTTTAAATAAAAAGTTTCAATAAACGAAAGTACTGGAATGACATCACCTATTAAATTTCTTGGGAAGCATTACAAACAATGCACTTCCGGCCCATTTTGTTAGTATAAAAAAATAACTCAACTAAAAACGCACTCACGGAATAAACTGTAAACAAATAACAACTGATACAGGTTAGGTAAGGTTACATGTATTTACCCGCCTAACGTACAGTCAGAGAAAATACAAACGCAAAACTCGCTCGGTGAGGTAATACTGCCGCATGTCGGTGCTTAGTTCGGTCGAAACCAGTCAGTCCCTGACTAAAATCCATTTATGAGGTAATAAAAGGGTATGCCGAGATAAGATGGTCAAAATGACACCCAAAACGGATTTTTAAATAAATATGAAAATATCATAAGTTGTTAACCAAAGTAGCCGTAAGCCGTATATCAAAAAACCCCCGACATGACCCGGGATGCCCCAAAATAAGATTTTTTCAAAAATAATTTTTTTAACCACTAAAAAATAATTTTAAAAATCACTTATATTATTGACCCAAATACCAAATTAAGTGAATTTTTCAAGGTCATTGAACGTTATTTAAAGTATGTTTTAAAAAAATATTTGAGAATAAAAAAAGAAAATGTTCCCACTAGTTTAAAATGGTATTTCGTCATATGACTGCTACTAATACATACCATCTATGTGACTTTTGTCATCTTTCAACGTTTGGTGTGATATTTCGAAATTTTTTATAAATTTATCAACAATTGATTTTATGTAAAATTATTATTAGTATTTTAGCATTAGTTATTTTTTATCAGTTTCGTATAAACAACCCCATTTTTTGTCAAGATATGACCACCCTCGAAAAATAGGTTTTTGTTTTTTAACCACCACAAAAATCTGAAAAAATTCATATACATTTTTGTCCAAAAACAAAATTAAATAAATTTTTTCAAGGTCATTTAGGGTATATAAATTTGTTTTGAAAGTTTGGAAACTTTTTTTCGCCCCTAAGCGATCGAGTGACAAACCTGAAATTTAAAACAATCGTAATTCTTCATCAAATTTGGTTGAAAAGTAGCTGAGTTATGTGCGAAAAACCTCAAAATGCCATAACTTGGTGCCAAATCGTCGTAGAAACTTCTTTCTTCGAGTCCTGCATAGGAAATTTACGGTGAATCGAGTAGACAAAATTTTTCCAGCTCCATAGACCTCGTTAAAGTTGGTTTCCTGAAAATACTTTTTTTCGCAGTGGTGCTAGAGAGGGGCGGAAGGGGTTACGGTTAAGTTCGTATGCATGACTTTAAAGAAGACACTTAAAAGTTTTTCGCCGTTAAATATTCATCAAAATCGATTAAAAATACACCGCGTTAGGCGGTTTGAAAATGATCAAAATTTAACGAATTTCAAATGTTTCATTTTTTTCCTCCAGTGTAGATCATAGAACTGAATATTTATAGAACTCAATGAAATTTAAATATTTGATAATAAACTAATAATTGAAATGTATTTCATTCCAATATCTCCATATTTTTTTAGCCAATTACTACATGAATTTCCAGGGGATTTTTACTTATAATTAAAAAAAAATTATCCTTGATTTTTCAAAAATTTGAAGACCGCTAGGGTTTTTTTCAAAATTTTATCACTTATAATCAGGAAAATAAATACGGCATTTAAACGCTAAAGAAAGTAGCGTTAAGCTCTTTATTATAACATTACAATATTTTACTTAATTTCCAAATCATAAGTATAAAATTATATATTATCATGTTGTTATTTTACATTTTTTATTTCAAATTATATTGTAATATCTCATATACAGGGTGTTTTAGAGCTCTGGGAACGGTCAATCACATGCTTATTTTTCAAAATTTCGAAAAATGTTTTATACAAAAGTTGTGTACAATAGTGAGCTGCACGCCCTAAAAATATTTAAATTTATACAGGGTGTCTCATAACGAAGTTACAGACCAAATTTATGTTTTTTTTTAAATGGAACGCCCTGTATTTTTTTCATTTTTGAATTATATAGAGCAAATAAAGTTGAGTTACTTAAATATTTCCTATACCTATTGTTTGCCGTTTTCGAAATATTTGAAGATTTGTTGAAATGCATAGTCTGGGTGAAATTTTATTTTTGCCCCAGTGATTGACGTTGAACGATTAAATTCATTTCTATTATTTGGTTGAAGGTTCGAACTATAGAGCCAACCATGATTTCATACAAAAAATTATACAGGGTGATAAAAAATGCGGTAGAAAAACCGAACTTATAAAGTTAAATAACTTCGTTTTTTCAAATGGCACACCCTGTATTTAGTAACGTATTTTTAAGTAGAATCCAATTATCTTTCAGATTGTATAAGGGTTCCCTGTTCCTATTCTCAATAGTTTTCTTGTATTCGGCGATTATCATATCAGGAATAATTATTATATTCTGAAAGATAATTGTATTTTCTCTGAGAATACAACTCATGGCCTACTAGAATGTATTTTGAGCCAATCAGATGCAAGGAAATGCATAGCAGCATGTGTATCACCGCGATGATAAAAAACAAAAGTAGCGGTGATATTTTATTGTGGTCCTGTCAGAATTTTAAACCTCAAAATGGACATACTAAATTATTGGGATGCAGTTTCTAACAGTTAAATCAGTGAAATGGTGAAAAATACGACACCCAGAAACACCGCGAGGAATAAAGAGTCGCAGTGCCGACAGTTTACGGAGTCTTTGTGCTGCAAGAAACTCCAAGACGAATTAAAACATTGCAAGTTGTGAGTTGTCATCAAGACCATAAAAGGTTATATTCTCTCACTAAATATAACTCGTGGTACGATTAATAACCGATGATATTTAGAAGCACATTCAACTCGCGCTAGCGCTCGTTGAATCTGCAGCTCGGTTTCAACTCCAAAATATCGTCGGTAATAATCATACCACTTGTTGTATTACGGCTGACTGTACAGTGAGAGAAAATACAAATGCGAATCTCGCTCGGGAATGCTGCCGCATGTCTCTGCTTAGTTCGGTCGAAACTCGCCCCTGCTTCAGATACAATTATGAGGTAATAAAATTTACAAGCCTACTATCCGTTTCAAAAGTTCTGGCCCCTGTGTTTGAACATTCATAAAACAAAAACCATTCACTCAAACAATGTAAATCGAAAAGGAATATCAACATTATTTATTTCTGTGTAACGTATTTTAATTTTATTATTTTTAGTATTACAATTATTTATGTATTGCAGATTATATTAAGAAATGTACCGGTTTTTTGCCTTAATGTTGGAATATGCCACTTTACTAATTATTTTCTATTAATCCATGAGATAGAAAAAAAAAATTTCAGGCCATGCAGGACACAGTTCTATATATGTCAGAATTTTTTTAAGTTGTACTTGTTTATAACTTGCAGTAAAATCGGGATGTTATTATCAAGTAATATTTTTCCTGTTAATAGGAATATCAATTAAATTTTTGCGGCATTGCAATATAATACCTTCATTTAAAGTATTTCATGTATAAAATCAAAATTACAATTAACGATGGAATTACTACAGCTATAATTGAAGTTTAGAAGAGGACAGACGATGCGTGCCAAGGGACAAAGCGACGAGGCGGGAGGCTCGCTCTGGCACGGTGCGGTAGGGTTTCCATATGCGAAGATACCCCAATATTATTGAGGCGACCATAGTAAAATGGCCAGAATAATAATATTAATACATTTATTAGCGGGACATCGCCCTTGAAAAATACAAAATAACTGAAATATACATTTCTATGAAATAAAGTAATCTTAATCTTTTTAAAAATGTATTTTTTCAATAACGAACACTGGAGTGCAAAAAATTAAAAATTAATATAAAACAGCAGGCTAAAATCCTATAAAAATTCAGATTACTTCACAAGCCGTCGATCTTTTAACATAATTTTGGTTTTTGAATGTGCAGCAATTTTCAGTCGAGTTATGAATTTCTGAAAATGTATTTGTAAATGTAAATTAAAAAATGTAATGTAATATGAAAAGTAGGGATAAAAAAATTCAAATCACTCTACACGACGTTGATCTTTCAAAATAATTTTAGCTTTTGAATATGCAGCAATTTTTAGTCGAGTTATGAATTTTTGAAAATGTATTTTTTTCGATGTCGCAATTTCAGATGCAACATTAATATGAAACGCAGGGATAAAATACTACAAAAATTCAATTCACTTCACAAGACGTCGATCTTTCAAAATAATTTTGGCCTTGCGTCCCGAATCTTGTATCTCTTTTTACCGCATCTCTCCAGCAATTATTTAAATAGTGTTAATGTTTGACGTGCTTTGTTCAAAAAACATTATGTATTGATTTTGTTACTTCACATTCTTCGTAATTTTCGAAAAACCTGAACTCCCTTTTTCTTATCGTCATCATAAAAATATTAATAATAAATAAAGTTACAATAATTTGGGCAAACTATGTACATCATCCGAGAGCTAATACATTCCTCTATGCATGTTTTCATTTGTAATATATTATTTTCATTAATAATAAAGCTATATCAGGTTAATTAACAGTATATCGTCAAAACGCGTCAAAAACCGGACTTTTTTCTTAATCACTATTTAATGAGTTGCCTAATGCTATCGAAACTTAAGTATGTAATTTACAATTGTCTCAAATATTCTATACAGGGTGTTTCAAAATTCATGCACCAAAAATTTTCTGCGTACTCCTCGTAGATAAAAAGAAAAAAACCCTTATGAAAAATCTAGATTTTCCACAAAATAACATGGATTAAACCCCCTCGCAGAAATATTTAAGAGACGCCACTGTTCATCTATCAATGAATACTTTCGTCGTATAAAAACAAACGGTGCCGATTTTAAGTGTGGACGCATGAATGAATGGTGAACTAATTTCGAGCGGGCTGTTGAAATTTTATCTAAACATAAACAGTACGGTGAGGCTTAATAAAACCGACGCACAAATTTCAAGTTCATCTCATTTATTATGCATTTTTTTTATTGTTCCTGGCGGCTTCCTACACTTGTGCATTTTTATTGCTGTACAATTGTATCCCTTGCAGTCCTATTACTTAAAATCACGGGGGGTAGGTGCTGTAAAATGATATTCAGAAAAATAATTATGACTGCCCATTGAAGAAATTTAAAAAGTTTCAAGTCGATGGCAATTGTTTTAGAAATTTTTGCCAAAAAAATTTATTTAATTTGTATTCAGCGGTACGCTCCCTTCCCGGAAATATTTTTGAACTATACCGGTAGAGTGTTTGTAGATTTTTGCAAAAAATAAATATAATTTAGTTTTGAGGAAAGTTGAAAAGTCGATGGCTATTGTTTTCATATATTTTTTTCATTTTATAAATTGTTACAATCTTAGTTTTTAAGCGCAAGAGATAGTTTCGAAATCTAGAGATATGGGCTTTATAGATTTTTGCAAACTTTTAATTATAATGGTTCATTAAGTAAATTTTGAAAGTGTTAATGCGATGAGAATTATTTCTATATTCATTTTAAGCCATAAAATGTTTTAGAATGTTTACTCTCTTCCCAAAGAATTGCCCGAAATCTAGGGTATTTGTAAATTTTAACAAATCCATAATTACAAATTTGTTTTAAGTAAATTTATAGAGTTTCGAGTCGATGGAAATTACTTTTACATTTTTCTCAAGCCGTCAAATTTGTCAAGTTTGTTACGTGGGGTTATTTCAAATTCAAGGTAAAAGTTTTTTTTAATTTTTTTGCAAAATCTTATTTATAAATGTATTTTTAGTAAAATTTTAAAAATTCCAAGTCGTTAACAAATGTTTTCAATCTAATAGAGGTTTTAAAGTTTTTTAAACACAAAGAAAATGTGTTTTGCGGAGATTTCTCCTGAGATCTAGAAATGTAGTATTTGGAGGTTTTTGCAGAATGATAATTATTAATGAATTTTGGGTGATTCTGGAAAATTTCAAGTCGGGTGCAAAAGTTTTTATACATACATTTATTTGGCACAAATTTACATTGATATACATTAATTTAAAAAAACAATACATTATCTGAAAGTGGAAGCCAATTTGGCTAGTGACCTGCGGTCTTTCGGCCTAATGTTTTTTTATATTATTTTCAAACTTAAAAATATTGTCAAGTTCTTACAACCACGCTAGGATACAGTACCGGTTATCCTTTTTTTAAATAAAACTGCCATAGTTTTCAAGAAAATTTTAAAAGGCCACCGATTATACAGAATTCGCTAGTGCCATATTTGTTTATTTTTATTTTTCTAAACTAAGCGAGTTATAGAATAATTATTAGTTATAGCTACAGGCTGTGAATGACCCATTCAATTTTTCTGAAAACCATCCCAGTTATAAATAAAAAAAATGTCTAACTCATACTACAGTACAGTGGTCCTACAACTTATGCTGGTTTTAATTACAATATCCGTGAAATCGGGATTAATTGATTTTAAATACTCGATACACACTGCGCACCTAAAGTATGGAATAAATTCATTAAAACCGAAATAAAATATTTTTGGAAAAAATCCTGGAATGGTCCGATTTTTTAAAATAAAAATAAACATTTTTGCATAAAAGTTTATTTTCAGTCGTCATTTGTTTTTGAGTAATGGCGTCATCCATTTTGTTTTTAAATGATAACGCACTATTTTTGTTCTTGATTTTGAGACATCTTTTCATTGTCGAATTGACAGTATAAGAATGTTGCCACCTTACATAAGAAATTTTTCGAGTTCAAAGTGAGAAACTTAATTTTATAACACAAAGATTTCTTTAGCCAGCAAACGCAATTATTAAATTAAATGTTAGAACTGCCATCCACAGTTCTTTGAACATTTTGAATATTTTCCGGGCTAATTCTGCGCATTTCATTTCTCGCAGGCTATTATATCAGTCCTCGCCTGGCAATCCACTAATTCGCAAAGCAATTGTTAGAAAAACGCGCATAGTGCGGGGGTGCTGAAACCATATTGTATTATATGGAAGGTCAAGATCATAGTTGTTTGGAAAAATCGGTATAAGCGCTGGAACAAAGTCATTTTGCAAAAACTCTAAATATCGGGTTCTCACCTTCAATTGTCATTTACTCGACAAATGTAAGATGGCAACATTTTTATACTGACAGTTCGACAATGAACATATCTCTTAAAATCAAGACCAAAAATAGGGGGTTGTAATTTAAAAACCAAATGAATGACGTCATTACTCAAAAACAAATGACCACTGAAAATCGACTTTTATGCAAATTATCAACAGTAATATAACGAGTGCCTATGATTTTGCCGGCAATTATTAGCGGCAGGATCACGATTTTCTAGAAGCAACAAGCAAGAGTGATCCAGACGCTAATAATTGCCTAGGAAAAATCAGTCACGAGTTAGATTCGAGAAGACAATTGGCCGAACAGAAAGTTCACACTTCTTAATTTGAAAAATTAAATTTAGTGACACCAAGTGTCAGACGTGTATTAATCTGCGCCACAATAATTGTAGTCAAAATGAGCTTACCAAGATTTTGAGAAATGCCTATGAATACTATTACTTATGAAAGCACTAACACTTCACCCGAAAATACAAACAGATCGAATTCAGGAGCAAACTGCTTAAAAGTCCGGCAATAACTAACGTTTTATACGTTATAGAAAATGAACCCACGCGTTGCTAGGCAATACCAACATGAGAGATTATCTGATTAGATACCACCCAGGGTTAATTGCCATGCATAACATGGAGCGTGGTTTGTTACGCATCGTAATTAAAATTTTATTGGATCATCTCATCAACGTTATTCGATTTCATTGGTTAATAAGTAAATGAGGGCAATTGTCAAAGAAAATCAACCTATTCGAGGATTTTCCCCAAAAGTATTTTATTAAAATCTGCCATTGAAAAGTCAAGTGCAACGTTAACGAAAGAAAATACAGTCATTGGGCATTTGTAACTGTTGTACGTTTAATTTTGTTTTAATTTTTGTTGTTTTTTGTTAAAATTGGAAATGACTTGATATTATCTTCCGTTTATATTCCTCCAGGATTAAATTCAACACTGTATATTGATTATTGTACTTCAGTTGATTACGTTTGTACTTTGTATCAAGATTTTAAGTTCATTTTTTGTGGTGACTTTAACTTACCGCGAGCATCGTGGAGTTTTGATTGTAAGAGTATTTTATCGTCATCCAATATTTGTTCACATGCTCAAACTTTAGCTGAATCATTTGAATTTCATAACTTACGTCAAATTAATACCCTACCAAATAATCGTGGCGTGTTCCTTGATTTGGTTTTTTCAAATGTATCTAGTACGATTGTGTCTATATCAGATGATCCTCTTTTCAGTGACAGTTTTCACCATATATCTTATACCTTATCTGTTAACACCAACGATATCCATGATTCTCTAGATTATTATGATATTATGGTGATGGTTGTGACCGTTACTTCGTGGTAATTCATTATAAAATCACTGAATAAAACGCTTACTATGTTTTTTACCACAATTTATTTGCTGTATGTACAAATATTTCATATACATACATATCACGACTTAAGTTTCGACGTTTCACTTGATAATGACAGTAAAACGTCGAAACTTAAGTCGTGATATGTATGTATATGAAATATTTGTACATACAGCAAATAAATTGTGGTAAAAAACATAGTAAGTGTTTTATTCAGTGATTTTATTATGATATTGTTTATAACTTTAAAGCCGCTGATTATGGTAGCATTAATGCATTTTTATCCAATATATCATGGCATGAATACCTCATGCATGATGATATAAATGTTATTGTGGATAAATTCTATCAGGTTTGTAAGTATGCTATTGAAAAATATGTACCAATTAAAATTGTAAAATCATCGTCATATCCAAAATGGTTCAGTTCTAGATTAATAAACTTAATTAAACTGAAGAAGAAAGCTCACAGCCAGTACAAATGTAGTGGTAATTATTCAGATTATGAACACTTTAAATCTCTTCGATCTCAATGTACAATTCTAAGTAATCAATTATTTTCCAACTATATGGATAAAATTGAATCTAATATCTGTACCAACACTAATTCATTCTGGAATTACGTTAATGAGTCAAGGAAAACATCAGGCTTTCCTAAGTCTATGTACTTTAAAGATACATCTTGCAATTCTGGTGAAAGCTGTGTTAACCTTTTTGCTAAACATTTTTCAAGCACTTATGTTAATGATGATAACCTATTAATTAACGTAACTCCAGAATTTCCTATTAGCTCGGACTCTGTTAACTTATGTAATTTTAAAATTGGTATTTCCGACATCTTTGAAGCAATTAACTCTTTACCTGATTCCCTTAATCCAGGACCTGATGGTACACCAAATTTTTTTGTAAAACGATGTATTTTTTCACTTTGTACACCATTGAATAAAATTTTTAACGTTTCTCTCCATAAATGTGAATTTCCCTTGATATGGAAAACTAGTTTCATTCGGCCTATATTTAAAAGTGGTAGTAGAAGTAACATCGAGGACTATAGATCAGTTTCAATTCAATCTACTTTTCCGAAATTATTTGACAAACTTATTGCAGATCAATTAATGTTTTCATGTAAGAGCATTATCTGTAACGAACAACATGGATTTTACGATGGAAGATCTACTGTATCCAATCTACTTGTTTATCAATCATATATTATAAATGCTCTTGAGAGATACGGTCAAGTGGACGCAGTTTATACAGATTTCTCCAAAGCCTTCGATCGTGTTTCTCATTCAATTTTAGTGAACAAATTACGCGCTATGGGCTTTGGAGACTGTATAACTGAATGGATCCGAAGTTATTTGTCTGATAGACAACAATTTGTAAAAATCAATAATTTCGTCTCTGAACCAATATCTGTGTTTTCAGGGGTGCCGCAGGGGTCACATTGTGGCCCAGTATTATTTTTATTATTCATTAATGATGTCAGTTCATATGTAAAGCATTGCAGATTTTTATTGTTTGCAGATGATCTCAAAATATTTCGGGCGGTAAATTCCATCTCAGACTCAGCATACTTGCAAGATGATTTAAACAATATTTATAGATGGTGTTCTGATAACAATCTTTATTTTAATTATAAAAAATGCATGTCAATCTCGTTCGGAAGGGGTCGTTTAGTTGAAAATGCATATATCATAGATGATCATCTATTACCATCTGTTAAGCAAGTTCAAGATCTTGGTGTGTTATTTGACTGTAATTTCTCCTTCTCGAAACACATTGACTGCATTTGTTCGAAAGCTTTACAGATGCTTGGATATATTAATAGATTTGCCAGAAACTTTTCTATCAGTACCCAGAAAATACTATTCACATCTTTAGTAAGACCACAACTTGAATATGCTTCTTGCATTTGGTCGCCGGCATATAATAATAAGATTGATCAACTAGAACGTGTTCAAAACAAATTCTTAATGTCAATTTCTTTTAGAATTGGGATTAGTAGAATTGAATATAGTCGCAGCAATATGCTTTCTTTTCTAAACCTACCAACTTTACGTGTAAGGCGAATACATGCAGATTTGTGTGTAGTTTATAAATTAGTGAACGGTTTTATAAATTGTTGTGAGCTTCTCGCATATTTGAATTTCAACATCCCCTTCAAAACAAGAAACATTACTGTTTTTAAAGAATCTTTTCACAGATCAAATTTTGCTAGAAATAATGCATTGTGCAGAATGTTCAGACTATGCAATCTGGTTTGTGTTTCCCCTATTTTTTTCCTGTACGATACATCTTACAATAAATTTAAACGCCATCTAAAATATATTGATGTATCACCATATATTGTTGGTATATAATGTTGTTATTAATTATTAATCTGTATAATTTATATAATGGTAATTCTACTTTTGTAATATATCGGTACTGTTATGTAATAGTTATATTGTGCAATATTTTATTTTGATTTCTTTATTGTATTTTTCATTTTAAATTTTTCTTGTAAAAAGGTTCGTCCGTAAATAAACAAATAAATAAATAAATAAATAAATAAATTTTTATTATACCATTTTGAGTCGTTGTTTAACGGCTATATTATTATTTAAACGTCAAGAAATGTTCACGCAAAACACCCACCCGAATTACTATTTTCTTGTGAACGGAAATTTTACTTCACGCAACTGCTCTCGGTAACTTTTACTAATTATTAAGAGCATCCTCTCCCAGTTGATAAGCAAAAGTTCAAACAACCTTCCGTAAAATACAAAAAATGGTAAATAGTACAGATGACTTAAAGCCCAATGAATGCGACCATACATATCAAATTTAGACTTGTCTTATATCTATGACACATTTCTCTCACGTGTAGACATTTTTAACATTCAGCGGTATCGCAAAAATCCCTGGGGCTCAGACATAAGTGACATAGTTCGCAGGTCCTGGATAATGTACATTGAATTTTCTATATTCAATTTGCTCCATCGTTTGTCTTGCACTCTGACACATGTACCCTTCTTTATCTGCCGAGGGACACTCATAGCGGCATTGTTCTGCCGGAAGGATTTGACGCTCTAATTTCTTTATTTTCTCTTCGCCTTTCTTATAAAAACACACGAACACTGCTAGCTCGCTTTTTACTCTAGCATACACAAATACCTAACCTAGCCAATTATTCTACACAAGTATCAAAATATTCGCATTGTGGCTAACTAAAGCCCCTCGGTCCAATGTTCTTTTAAAGAAAGCAAACGCACGCAAGGTGGTGAAATTGAAATATTGTTTGTTGGGTCGACCGCAGCCACATAAATCGGAAGCTTAATGTACAAGGGCCGTCCCACGAGACCGTTCTAAATTTGAAAGTGAAATATTTAATTCCACCTAAAAATGCAATAAAATGGGAGATAACACCGCAGGCAGGGATTTATGGTACGGTCCGCAGGCCGCACAGGGTCCAACTTCACGTACGACGATTACGGACTTCGGGGATTTCGTGGAGGCGGCGGTGCTTCATTCAAATGCATTTTGTCGCACGGGAATAATTAGGTTATAAATTAATACAAAATGCCACATACTAAAATAAACTTATCTGGTAAAGTGGTACTGTTATGTGGTCATTAATATTCTGAATATAATGCGTAATTTAGAACTTGCATGGCCCAGCTACTCCATGTACATCGCAATATTTGAGAGGACAAATGTCGAATAAATACCTCTTATGGATACTTGCACCGGCTCTAATTAACTTTCTCGATTAACTAATCATAATTAACTTTAAAGTTTTTCTGTTGCACCGGCGGCTGATTAACTAACTAGCGACCACGAAGTAATAATATAGATAGCACGAATTTACATGGGGATTTTAATTTCTTTTTTGGATGTTTTACCTCGTACTGAGAATGGTGGAAACAAATGCGCGGTATGTATTATGTATTATTCCGTAAACCTGAAAGCAAAGTGATTGCATTTGTGAATTAGCGACATTTGGCAGTCTTCTTTTCTTTAAATTTAAAATACGCAAGTATACAAAATATTTAGTTCTCTAAGGAGCCGATTGCAAATCGGCAGTTTGCACATTCGCAAAATATCCTCGCACCGAATTATGAATAAATAATAAATGCCGAATTCACGTCGATTCGGTACACAAAGTCCACGCACGCACCTTCGAGTAAGGCCCAATATACTGAATGCACACGCTTATGTATCTTCGTAATGTGTAAAAATAATTTTTGATACCACAAGTTTATCAATGGAAGGTAGATAGTATCAGGGTAGAAATTTTCTTTTTCTTTTAAAACGAAAGTTTTTTTGTTCTGTTTTAAACATTTTCAGGTATATTTTAAAGATAAAGCAATATAGAAATTGTTATTTTTGTACGGAAGTACAAGCACTTTCTTGGACGAGACATTTTATGGCAGAGCGAGCGAGGCTGATAATGGAGGCGAGTCCATGAAGTGCTTTTGTGGACGAGTTACATACAAAGCTTTATCGACTGCTAGCATTTTTGGAATACTTTTTAAATCAAACTGAAGCAATTTATTTATATATTTTTAATCATAGTGTGCATTTGCTGCCACACTAATGCCATTCATTGTAAATTTGACTGAACTTGGATGATTCAGTTAAACAATCTAACAGCCACAATAAACGTCCAAACCTTGCAAACTTCTTCAGGAATAAATATAATGAATAATAATAAGTACCATCGCTATAAACCACTCACAGTTGTTCTCTCTTTTTCATTAGTAATTCGTATGTATTGTAGTTATTGGGTGTTCTAACCAAAATTAAAATCTGTCATTTCTGACACTGACATAATAGTCCAATTAACATTATCAATTATGGGACTGGTAAAAATAAGCCGCCAAAGTTATTATTTTCGTAAGCGACTCATTACGAATATGTAGAGCATTTATAAATGTTAGATATCGTAAATAAATGTGTAACGTGTACTATTACCACTTATGTACCTCGCTATATTATATACTTATTAGCCAATTATAATTAAGAGTCCTGGTTAGCGAAGAAGAAATCGACACGTCAACAAACCAACTCCTTTCTCTTGTACCTAACCGGCGAAGCGAGAAGGTTATATTAATGTAGCGAGACAAGGATGTGGTCGTCTAGAGTGGACCAGCCACTTAAATGAAATGCGCTGACCACTATTATACTTATTTGACTTGACTGACTATTAGAATCTTGTATATGTTTGTAAAAGGGAGGGACCGTCTTATCTGAAGTGACGACAGATTTATATATATATATATATATATATATATATATATATATATATATATATATATATACCGGGTGACCCAGGGTTCTGTAAAAGCCCCATAACGTATTTGCTATTTGAGATATCGACTTTTAGTTTTCTTGAACTGGTACCCACACTTATTCTACATATTTTAAAAATATGTATGTTTTTGTACAGGGTGTCCCACTATACATAACAGACCAAAGTTATGTTTTTTTAAATGGAACACCCTATATATTATACTTTATTTTCAACCCTCTTAATAAGCTAATAAAAATAGTATAAGATAGTAAAGGTCTATTATGGACGATTGGTTAGTTATGGGCAAATTTGTACCAAAAACAAGGACACATTGCAAAAATTGCAGAAGTGCTCCTAGCAAAGCCATCGTCATTTTTTATACACTGAAGAATTTTCCACATCATAAAGAATAATACAAATCGGCTTTGGTTCTTTTTTATTGATACTGCTATACAGGGTGTCAACATACGCAAAATAATGGATAACTATTTTTTTTCAAATGGAACACCCTATATATCTTGCCACCAGTGCATGGAATTTTTAATAAGCTTTCCAATGATGTACAATTTGTATAATGAAATATTAAGGATTCTTGAGATTTATCCATAAAAACATTTTTCTTTTGTCGCCTCCTGCTCACTTTTGGATTTTCAGCCAAAACTATGCATTTCTGAAAAAATAATAAGAGACCAAAGTTGTAGAGCGGAAAATTTTCGATCGATATAGGTCTTTCGACTTTTCCAATAATGCGTGCATTGCCCGCCAGAGTGCCCAAAATCGAGACCGTATATGCATTTTAGCGTTTTTCTCAAATTTTTTGTTAATTAATTGCACTATACTTTATTTTCCACGTCCTCTAGCAGAAAACTGGGTAATTATAGAATTATTCAAATGACCTACATCTATTGAAAAAATTCCGCTCTACAACTCTTAAAAGAAGCAATTTTTGCCCAAAATGCATCGTTTTCGCTAAAAATACAAAAAACCATTGAAAAACGCAAAAATTGATACATACATTTTCAATTTGCATTTTAGGAAAAAACGGTATATATATATATATATATATATATATATATATATATATATATATATATATATATATACCGGGTGACCCAAGGATCTGTAAAAGCCCCATAACTTATTTGCTATTTGAGATATCGACTTCTAGTTTTCTTAAACTGGTACCCACACTTATTCTACATATTTTAAAAATATGTATGTTTTTGTACAGGGTGTCCCAATATACATAACAGGACAAAGTTATGTTTTTTTAAACGGAACACCCTATATTTTGTACTTTATTTTCAACCCTCTTGTGAAGCTGATAAAAATACTGTAAGATAGTATGGGTCTATTATGGACGGTTGGTTACTTATGGGCAAATTTGTGGCAAAAACATGTACACATTGAAAACATTGCAGAAGCGCTCCTAGCAAAGCTGGCGTCATTTTTTATACACTAAAAAAATTTCCACATCATGAAGAATAATACAAATCGACTTTGGTTTTATTTTCTTCATACTGCTATACAGGGTGTCAACATACGCAAAATAATGGATAACTATTTTTTTTCAAATGGAACACCCTATATATCTTTCCACCTATGCATGGAATTTTTAATAAGCTTTCCAATGATGTACAATTTGTATAATGAAATATTAAGGATTCTTGAAATTTATCCATAAAAACATTTTTCTTTTCTCACCTCTTGCTCATTTTTGGATTTTCAGCCAAAACTATGCATTTTCTGAAAAAGTAATAAGAGACCAAAGTTGTAGAGTAGAAAATTTTCGATCGATGTAGGTCTTTCGACTATTCCAATTATGCGTGGATTGCCCGCCAGAGTGCGCAAAATCGTGACCGTATATGCATTTTAGCGTTTTTCTCAAATTTTTTGTTAATTAATTGCACTATACTTTATTTTCCACGTCCTCTAGCAGAAAAACGGGTAATTATAGAATTATTCAAATAACCTACGTCGATTGAAAATATTCCGCTTTACAACTCTTAAACGAAGCAATTTTGCCCAAAATGCATAGTTTTCGCGAAAAATGTAAAAAACCATTCAAAAACGCAAAAATTGATACATACATTTTCAATTTGCATTTTTAGGGAAAACTATGCATTTTTGGCAAAAATTGCTTTTGTTAAGAGTTGTAGAGCGGAACATTTTCAATCGATATGGGCCATTTTAATTTCCCTATAATTTCCCGTTTTTCGCTAGAGGGTGCGGAAAATAAAGTATAGTGCAATTTATTAATAAAAAATTTGAAAAGAAAACGATTTTACGCGCTCTAGCGGACAATGCACGCATTATCTTAAAAGTTGAAACACCTATACCAATCGGAAATTTTTCGCTCTACAACTTTGATCTCTTATAATTTTTCCTGAAAATGCATAGTTTTGGGTGAAAATCCAAAAATCAGCAGAAGGTGGCAAAAGAAATATGTTTTTATTAATAAATCTCAAGAATCCTTAATATTTTATAATACACACTGTATATCATTGGAAAGCTTATTAAAAATGCCATAGATTGGTGGCAACTTATATAGGGTGTTCCATTTGAAAAAAAATAGTTATCCATTGTTTTGCGTATGTTGACACCCTGTATAGCAGTATCAATAAAAAAGAACCAAAGCCGATGTGTATTATTCTTTATGATGTGGGAAATTTTCTAGTGTATAAATAATGATGCTATCTTTGCTAGGAACGCTTCTGCAATGTTTTCAATGTGTACATGTTTCTACCACAAATTTGCCCATAACTAACCAACCGTCCATAATAGACCTATGGTATCTTATACTATTTTTATCAGTTTCTCAGGAGGGTTGAAAATAAAGTATAAAATATAGGGTGTTCCATTTAAAAAAACATAACTTTGTTCTGTTACGTATATTGGGACACCCTGTACAAAAGCATACATATTTTTAAAATATGTAGAATAAGTGTGGGTACCATAAAATAAGTTATGGGGCTTTTACAGATCCCTGGGTCACCCGGTATATATATTAGAGTGATTTTAGCATATATGGTGGGGTTTCGAAGTATGTGAAAATCAACGAGACAACCCGGAAACTTGTTCGTATAGATAAAAAACTAATAACTGTAAATTTTGAGCCATATCGAACATTGCGTGACCGGGCCCTTGCCCTCTAAAATTTGAAAACGTCGGTTTTTTTATATCTTTTTTATTTTGGTCCCCCCTAAAATTAAACAGTCCACCCTAATGGTGAAATTATATATTGTGTCGACAGAGGAGGTTAATATGAATCCAAAATGAATTTATTTGTTGAAATCGGACTAAAATTAATGGAAAAAAAAAAAAATCATATTTTAGTTACATCACACATGTATTTATTGATATTTCGTGTTTTTTAGATATTACCAATTATTGCATTTTTATTAAAATCTCTTGTGATACTCTTCAAAGTTTAATAATAAAAACTTCTTTTGTTCCTTGCCATTGGTTAATAGAGTATTACATTCTTCGATTAATTTGACTTTTCATTCTAAAATGTCTTTCACAACAAGAATTTTGTAAAGAATCTCACTGCCGGCAATATAATCCTGACATTAGGGCCAAATTTTGGTTTCAAATTTCATAGCCCGCAATGATGAATAATATGTAATAATAATTATAGTATATTACTTAACTAGAGTTGTAAGTAGCAAATTACGCGCAAGTGAAAGATATTGCGTACGAGCCGCGTAGCGGCGAGTAACGTAATTTTACGAGCGCGTAATTGCGTTACAACTCGCGTTATGTACTATACTTTACCTTCGACCTTACATTCATTCGCTTAAACTAAAGACATATTGAAATTGAATCTTGTCAGGGTGACGTTTAAATTTGTATTAAATTAGCCGGTAATGGCAATGTAGGACGACTACCAACTAAACATACGAATTACCGTACGAACAATTTTCCGTCGAATAATATATTGTCCAATACATTGATTGAACAAATTTAAGGATACGGATCGTTGTACTCACTCTGAAGTATTAATCTACTAAGATACCATTGCGATGGAAGTACCAATAAAGCATGGCCTGAAGTTTATTGTGTCGGTTAATGTTTTAACCAATAAGTTGTAATCTGACGTTTAAATGTCAGTGTCACTTTTCATATTTAAAGACGAACAGACGAATGTAGAGGGACTCGGCGGGCGTTCATTGTAATTGGCTAATAAGTATATAATATAGCGAGGTACATAAGTGGTAATAGTACATGTTACATATTTATGTACAACATTTAACATTTATATATGCTCTATATATTCGTAATGGGTCGCTTACGATTGGTGAAAACAGTTCGGTAATTCATCAATTACAAAGAGGGAGTAGGTAAAATCGTTTACATTGTGACCTAATCCTCCAGCGACGGTAATCAGAAAATGAACGGCATTTAAATCACTTATTTTACACTTGTCTAAAGCAGATGAGATTCTTTTATTGACAAACGCAATTTTTCCTCTTTGTGGGCAGTGGCGGCTCGTCATATAGAGCCAAGCAGCCATGGCACTACGTCTAGTTTTGATTCGGCAAAAAATTTTAATTAATTCTTAAAATTCTTTTTCAAAGTTGATGAGGTTACGTGTTACAGATTTAGTGCACGTCTGGCATAAAATGTAAACGCACGATAAATCGAAAGTACACATACATATTTTCAGCTTGTTTGAAATTATGAACCTTTACTTTACAACTCAAACTAATCTTGGACTATGAAGATTAATCGTACTTTCTTTCTTCAAAAAAATTATATTATATATTATAAAAGTACTATCAATGCGAGACGCTACTGAGAGTAATATGAACCAAGTAAATTGATTTATTTGAATTATTCAAAATGTATCTACTAAAGCACAAAAGCTGAAACAGTAAGGTGATCCCAACAAAGTTAACGGTTTTATTTGAATTCTTTTTCAAATTAGTTTCACTTTTTTTTGGACCACTAAAGCGAAAATAAAATTAAATATTTTCCTATTAAAAAAAAATGGAAAATTATTTTGAACAATAGAGTGATTTTTAAGACTAATTTAAACCATTCTCTTACTAGAATATTCTGCATTTTTCATTATTAAGACGGTATTTTCTATTTTTTTTTGTCTAAATTTTCTTCATTTTGACCTAAATTTTCGATTTAATTGTTTAAATCTTCGACTATTTGGTCCGTATTTTTTATGTTTCCCGACGAATTTTTAGTTTTTAAATTATTTTTGACCTATATTTTCGAAATTTTTGGTCAAAATATTTCAACTTTTGGCCTAAATATCCTTTATTTTGTCCTAAATTTGCGACTTCATTGTTTAAATTTTGGACTTTTTGGCCCACATTTTTAATTTCCCCGCCGAAATTTATGACATAAATTTTGTATTTACTTGTTCAAATTTTCTTTTTTTTGGTCCGTATTTTTGTTTTTTCGAGCCGAATTTTTATTTATTCGAGTTTTGACCTTTATTTTAGATTTTTTTGTCTAAATTTTTGATCTTTTGCACTAAATATTCTTTATTTTGACATAAATTTTCGATTTAATTGTTAAAAATTATGATTTTTTGGTCGGCATTTTTTATTTTTCAGGCCAAATTTTTAATTCTAGTTCCAAATTTTTTATTTGATTTTGGTTAAAATATCTATAACCTGAATAATTGATTTATGTGAGAGATTTTTTTAATTTTTTCCGTTATTTTCGAGTTTTGTTTGTTGAAATTTTTTATTTTTTAGTCTGCATTTATTATCTTCAGGCCCGAGTTTTCGATGTACTGTCTAAATTTTTAGACTTTATGGTCACAACTACAGATTTTTATTATTATTTTTAATCTTTTGGCCTAAATTTTTCTTTATTATGACCTAACTTTTCGATTTTATTGTTAAAATTTTCGATTTTTTGGCCCCCATTTTTGATTTTTCGTTTAGTCTGCATTTATTATCTTTAGGGCCGAGTTTTCAATATTTTGTTCAAATTTTCGACTTTCTGGCCAACATTGTGAATTTTTTTTAAATCTTTTGCCCTAAATTTTTATTTGTCTGTTAAAATTTTTCTTTCCTTGGTCCACTATTTTTATTTTAAGGTCAGAATTTTAGATTTTTGGTCTCAATTCTTTATCGTATATTTTTTATCCTATATTTTAGATTTTTTAACTTGAATTATTGATTTTATTTCGTGATTTTTTTTTTATTTGTTGCTATTATTTTCGAATTTCTGGTCAGAAACTTATATTTGGCGGCTGAAAGTGGCAAATTATTTTGCTTCTACCTAAGTTTTCGATTTTTTGTCTGCGTTTTTCATTTTTAGATCAGGATTCTTGATTCTTTTGCCCAAATTTTAGATTTCTAATTTTCGATTTTTTCTTATTTTTTTTATTTTAGCCAAAATATTCGATTGGTTTGAAGAATTTTCGATTTTTTTTTATTCTGCAATTTTTAACTTTACGCTCGTTTTCGATGTTTCGTCCAAATTTTGTCCAATATTTTGTATTTTCGATTATTTTGGTTTCAATTTTTCGTCTTTTGGCCGAAATTTTATTTATTTTCGATTCGTTTGTTAAAAAATTTGATTTTTTGGTCTACCACTTTGATTTTTGGCTACGAATTTTAGATTTTTGGTCTTAATTTTTTATTTTTGTCCCATATTTTAGTTTTTCTCAACTTGAATGATTGATTTTATTGTGCGAATTTTAAAAAAAATTTATATTTGCTATTATTTTCGAATTTATCGTTGAACTTATGTTAAGCTTAAAAGAGTTATTTTTGGGGCTGAAAATGGTAAATTATTTTTCTTTTGCTTGTATTTTTAATTTTTTGGTCTGCATTTTTATTTTTAATCCAGGTTTTTTTTGATTTGGCCAATATTTTAGATCTTTATAACCATTTTCGCTTGAATCGCTGACTTCTTGTTTTCATTGAGACAGAAGTGGACGAGACTGCCATTTCTTGATCAGATTTTCTCTTCCTTCTCTACTTCTAACCGCTTCAAACGCACTTTCCACTTGCACCGCGAAACTTTTAATGCCATTGATTGATCCTGATCTTCCATTCTCTCTCTGCATTAATAGAAATGGGTTGTCTTCTTTAATTGTTATTGTTTGCAATGCTTTTTCAGAAGCAAAATCGAACAAATCATTGAAACTTTTAACAAATTATTTTTCTCTATTTATATGTGCTGCAGTATCTCGAGAAGAGTGCTTATTATCGATGCGACGTTGTTTGCGTTGAATCGGAATATGAGCATTTGATCAACAGACCATTTCTTCCATAACTAGCGCTTGACAGAAGCGTAAATTCATTTTAAGTACTCGTTGATTGGAGAAAAACAAAGATAACACTTGCTTTCTAGATGGTAATTTTGAGCAAAGTATTTGGCTATGCGGTATTCCGATCAAATAAATTGCATCTTCAAATATGGTTCTTCCACTCATTTTGAAAACAAGTTTATAATATCGTTACAAAATGCCGCCGAAAACATAAACCAGATTAATCTGCGTCACAGACCGCAAGAAAATTACTCCATTAGGCACATAAGGGCTCTTGCGAGCTGTGGCGCAGATTAAAACCTCCGCATCAAACTAATATTACCAAATGTCAAAAGATAAAAATAGGATGGGGTTATCAATTGAAGTGAAGCGTCTGGTTCACTAAGTCATGGCTATCTTGTAATGTAATTTCAATTTCAATGAATAGAGGGGCATAAAAAATCCATCATTTTTAGTCTAATTTCAACAAATAAACACTTTTTGGATACATATTAACGTCCTCTATCCACAAAATTTATATTTTTGCTATTAGGATGGCCCGTTTAATATTAGGATGAACCAAAATAAAAAAAAATAAAAAAACTACTTTTTCAAATTTGAGAGGGCTAGGGCCCTGTCACGCAATGTTCGATATGGCTCAAAATTTACAGTTATTAGTTTTTTATCTATACGAACAAGTTTCCGGGTTGTCCCGTTGATTTTCACATACTTCGAAAATAAGAACCAATCTAATATATATATATATATATATATATATATATATATATATATATATATATATAAGTTAACTTTTGATTTTGCACTTTAGAGTTTTTAAAAACAATTTTATTTATTAATTATTACATTAAAAGTGAATGATTATATAAAGACGAATATTAATATTGAAATAATTACTACATAGTTTGAATGCTAAGATATGAATGAATTATAATAATAAAATAAAACCTATTTATACAAACTAAATCTACAAGCTAAGCTAATTAACATCTGGCACATGATGTCACCTAATCTGCGCATTAATAATAAATATATATTTCTTATAAATAAAACCTATTATAATTAAACAATCAAATGTCTATTGTGGCCGCCAGGTTACACCTTCCCCCTCAGATTCGACTTATCCCAGAAGGCGAATTATTATCTTGAAGGAGGATTGCTGCTCTTCTTCTTCTTTTTAATTGTTTATATATTGAAATCACTATAACTATTATCACGAAAACATA
Organism: Ocypus olens; assembly: GCA_910593695.2. Taxonomy (NCBI): domain Eukaryota; kingdom Metazoa; phylum Arthropoda; class Insecta; order Coleoptera; family Staphylinidae; genus Ocypus; species Ocypus olens. The sequence continues at coordinate 27,883,038 of OU343062.1, read as the reverse complement.
AAGTAGAAGTGTCCATGCACTAGGTTTGAAGGGTACGAATGTTTCTGGCACAATTGGAATTGGGGAGAACACTGGAACATCCTCTAGTTTAAGTCTTTTAAATTGAATAGTAAAATTGTTTATCTTATCATTGTCTACTTTGAGTTCGGTTGCACTCACTAACACCGGAGTTCCGTTCATTATTTCAATTTTGGGCACTTTGTAGTTTTTGTAGATAAGATCACACTTATCTGGTTGAATGAGGAAGACTCCTTCTAGATCCTTCGTTTCTTCTTTTCCAGGACATATAATTCTTATTCTTTCTTTCTTGATAAAAACAGCTAAGAATTGGTTTGTAAATGGTACTTTTTCCAAATGATTTTGTTGAATGTCTAATTTTGTATATTTACAATTTTTAGTGGTTCCATTAATTAGTATCTCCGTTTCACAATCCGCTTTATAGTTCAATATTAAATTATCACTGCATTGAAACTGTTTATTATTACTTAAGCACATTTCTCTTAGAGGCCATGTTTTTAAATCAAATTTTGATTTAATTAAAATTTTTATATTTGGAATTATTGTTACGTATTTTGATTCAAATTTAAAAGGTATTGGATATATAGAATATAAATCAAATGAATGTTCATAATTAATAGGGAGAGACAAGAAGTAATAAACTTTCGACTCCTTAATTTTACAATTAACTGTTATTACAGATTCAAAATCTAAAATGTTTTCTAATTTCAATTCGAAAGGTAGTTCTTCATTATAGTGAACAGAAATTCTTTGTATTTCCTCAAATAAATCTTGAGGTCTAATTATATCAGGACTCAATGTTTTTAATTTACAAAAAGTTAATGAGTTAATAATTTCTTGTAGTATATTTCCTATTACACCTAAAAGTAGTATAAGTTGATTATATAAGTCTTTTACAACCAGAACATGTTGATGATCGACCTCTGTCTTATATATTGCTTGTAATTGCATAATTCTGGCTTTTAATAAGTTTTGGTTATGTGCGATATCTTGAACTGTATTATTAAAATTTTGAATAATCTTATTATTAGTGCTATAGCCAAATTTTAATTGATTCTGAAAATTATTTTGATTGTTAGCTAAGTGTTTCAGAATTTCGTTAATTCTCTTTTCATCTTGAGCATCCATATTACCACTAATTGTTTTAATAATAGTACCCAAACCATCAATTAAACCTCTCTTTACACGTTTTGATTTAGAATTTAATTGTATTGTTTTAATTTTATTACTTATATCTTTCCAAGAATAATTTAATAATTTTTCATAATTCTGGAAGTCATTTTTAAATTTAGATATATTACTCGTAGTATCTTTTAAAAACTCATATTGGTAATTTAATTTTTTAATTTCTTCGTAAACAGGACTTAAATCATAATGATGTACCAATACATGTTTTGTTCTTTCCAATTTTGCTAAACCTAATTTTATAGGTAACAGTCCCGTATTTTCCGTAACATTCCTTATTTCAAAAGCGATCACTGGAGTGATGAGTAGTAACCTGGAATTGATTAATTAATTTATTAAAATGACTCAAATGAAGTACCAGGTTCTGAATTATCAAATTTAATTGCACCAAGATAAATAATTATTTGTAAATGAGAGTTTTGGAATATATAGTTCAACATAGCTTTTACTGTTTTATAATTTAGTTTGTCCAAGCCACATCCTAATTTGGGAATCGCCAATTTAGTTATTTGTTTATCTAAACAAAATTGTCTTAAATTGATTAAAGTTTTAAATAAACATTCTAAGGTAGGTTTATCATCAAAATTTTCTTTTGTTATCAAATATAAAATATATCTATTATCTTCCTTAATATGACAAAGAGAATATAGTTGAGGATTTTGTTTAAACAATTCTCTTACTCTACCAAATCTGATTTTAAATTCTCTCGCTATACCGGCACCCATTTTTAAATCTTTGCTAACACAATGAGCAAGTGAATAATCCAATGGAGCATGGAATAAATCTTCATTAATTTCTGTTACGTTTTCATTTTCAATAATTTCCTTTTTATTATAATTATTCATAAAAATTCTAAAATCTAAGATATTTCCAAAATTTACTTTCTTTACCCTTGGTCTTTTTATATTAGATAAATGAATTTTACCTACTTGGTTACGATGACTAATATCAATTTCTGCTGTTTTATGATCAACTCTTATACTCTTAACTTTTTCTTTTTTATATTTATTTTTTGTTTTGGCCTGCTTCTGTTTATTTTGAATAAATATATTTTCAGGTATTTGAGGAATTTCCTCTCGAGTTACATTTTGTCTATCAATAGCTCTAGTTTTATTTTCACTTATTGTTTCATTAATTTTCCCGTATAATAATTTTACTTTTTCTTTATGCATTTGAACATAATTATTAGTAAGAAGAGTTTCCAAATCAATATCTAAAAGAGAATTAGAGTCAATATGACCAGAAATAATTTCACAAGGTTTTAATTTAGTAGTGGAATGTATTGAGTTATTGTAGGCTAATATGGCATAAAGAATCTTAATTTCAACTGGTTCATTTTTATACAAATCTTGATTATTTAATAATCTCATATGTTCAATTATTGTAGAATGTACTCTTTCTACTATTCCATTTGACTCAGGGTGTTGTGAACTGATAAAATGAATTTTAATTTTATGCAATGCCAAAAGTTCTCTAATTACAGTATTTTTAAATTCTAGATGGTTATCAGAAATAATTAAATCTGGTGTTCCATGATGACAAAAGAACTTAATTAAATTAGTTGCTATTTCTACAGCTTGATAAGAGTTTAATTTATATACTTGTGTGTATTTTGAGAATGCATCAATTATACTAAGAAATTTTACATTTTCCAAAGCTATACAATCTATATGCACAATTTCAAACGGTTTCATTGCTGTCGGTGTATGACTAAATTTTAACTTTAAAGGTTTTCTTTCATATTTAGACACAAGACAAATTTCACAATCATTAATATATTCTTGTATTGTTCTTCTCATGTTTGGCCAATAATAAATTCTTTTTAGTTTTGCTTCCGTTTCATCTATACCACGATGATTAGTTTTTCCTTCATGGTAGTTCTGAATTATTTCTAAAACATCATTTTTATCTTCCACATCATTTAATAAACTTGTACATTTAACCATTTTAATTTTTGAATTTTTAAAATATTTTTGTAAAATACTACTAAACTTTTCATACACTGGATCTTTAAAATAAAGATAATAACTTACATTAGGAACAATATATTCTTTAATAAAGTCAACTACTTCTTGACTAAAATTAGATTTTGAAAATTGAACATGGATACGCATTTTATTTTGATTAAATAGCTTACTTATTTTTGGTTTAGAAGGGGAATAATCTACTTCTGAAATTATCAATTGATTGTCACCAAGATTAACTGGTTTATCTGAAATGGGAATTCCTACAATAGGGTGTTCTACACTCGAATGAATGGTTGCACCATCATTTGCTATATCATTTATATGTGTATTTTCTGCTGGTTCAACTATTAACGATGAAGGATTATTTGTAACATTTTCAAAATTCTTTAAATATCCTTCTAAATTTGGTCCATACTCTTCATTAATATTTAATTCGATTCTAGAGAGTGCGTCAGCATTTTTATTTAAAGTACCTTTCTTATAAACAATATCATAATCATATTCAGACAACTTTAGTCTCCATCGAACTAATTTTGAATTGGGTTCCTTAATCGACATCAACCATTGGAGAGGCCTATGATCAGTGACTATCTGAAATTTCCGTCCAAATAAATAAGGTCTAAAATATTTAACTGCCCATACTATGGCAAGAAGTTCTTTCTCAATTGTTGAATATTTTGTTTCTGAGTCGTTCAAAGTACGACTAGCATAAGCAATTGGTAAATCAGAACCAATTTTTCCCTGTGATAAAACAGCGCCTAAAGCCTGATTACTAGCATCTGTTGTCAAAATAAAAGGTCTCGAAAAATCAGGATACTGAAGTAAAGGTTGATTTATTAACACGTTCTTACATAAATTAAAACAATTTTGATAATCAATATCATTAATATTAATAGAAGAATTTTTCTTTAAACATTTCGTCATTGGTTTAGTCAAGTCTGCAAAATTTTTAATAAACTTCCTATAGTAACCTAACAGTCCTAAAAATCCTTTAATTTGTTTTGTCGTTTTAGGAATAGGGTAATTTTGTATTGCGATAATTTTGTCCGGATTCGGTCTGACACCTTCAGGTGTTACAACATGTCCCAAATAAGCTACTTCTTTTTTTAAAAATTCGGATTTATCTAATTGAATCTTAAAATTAGATTCTCTTAATCTATTAAAAACTTCTGTCAGTCTATTGATATGTTCTTGTAAACTTGTCGAAAAAATAATTATATCATCCATATATACTAAGCAATATTCATTTTGTATACCCCTTAAAATATCGTCCATAACTCTTTGAAATGTAGCAGGAGCATTTTTTAATCCAAATGGCATCCTTAAAAATTCGTAATGTCCTCTCTCAGTATTAAAAGCTGTTTTCTGAATGTCACGTTCATCAATCTCAATCTGATGAAAACCCGATGCTAAGTCTAAAGTAGTAAAATATTGAGCTTTGCCTAATTTATCTAACAAGTCCGTAATATTTGGAAGTGGATACCTATCACCTACAGTTTTGTCATTTAGTTTCCTATAGTCAAAGACGACACGCCATTTCCTCTGGCCTGATGCGTCTAACTTTTTTGGCACTATCCAAATAGGAGAAGACCATGGACTAAAAGATGGCCTAATAATATTTTGTTCCAACATCTCATTAATTTGTTTATTTACCTCGGCTTTATGTACTTCCGGGTAACGATAAGTTTTAGTAAAAACAGGAACTTCATCTGTTGTAATTATTCTATGTTTAATTCGATTGGTGAAAGTTAAATCATTTTCTTTTATATAAAAAATATCTGAATATTTAAGTACTAAATTTTTTATAACGGCTTTCTCTTCATCATTCATGTGTTCAGATCTTATTTTAGAAAAATCAAATTTAAATTCTTCTGCATTATAAATATTTATATTATTATTATTTTTATTTTTAGGGCAATTTTTATTTAATTTATTATTTGCATTTTGTTGATGGGGCACCACATCATATCCATTGATGGGTGTTACAACAAAAGGTTTTTTCAGGGTTACATCCCTATCCATATCTGTTTTGTTTACAACAGTACAAAAAGCCCTACCATTTTTTACAACAGTGACACATTCTGGCACTAAAAAGTTTAAAACATTTAATCTGGGTATTACTACTTCACCATTTTTAATATTTTCAATTTCTACTTGTATGACTTGTTGACTTCTAGCCGGAATTAATATTCGCTTAATTGCCGGTGAATCATTTAAATCATTATTAATTTCATTATTAAAATTATTATCATTATTACTATTAAAATTATTATTAATACTATTATGATCTATATTTAACACGCCTTGGTCATCCCGAAATTTAAGCGGGATTTCGTTATGAGGAGTTATTATTAATTTATTTTTAAAATCTACACACGCATTAATTTTTATCATATTATCGACTCCTAATAAAATATCAAAAGCAGAATGAAAGTCAAATATGTAACATTTCAATTTGGCTGCGAAATTAGTTTTAAATAATGTTTGAAGATTAATGACCACACTATGAGTTCCTTGCGAGGTACCATGAGCACTTGTGACCTCAAACGGATCAATTTTAAATAAATTTTTATTTAATTTCCTCGCCAATCGAGGACTAATAAACGATCTTGTACTTCCAGAATCCATTAATATTTTTAATTTAGTTTCAGGGTCAATTATAAAAGGTAGATTACTAAAATTATTACTTATACCTAAAATTTCAACTGGGGTTTTCCCAAGGCGATTTATCCTAAAAAATTATCTTCAGATTCCTCATTATGACTACTGGCTCTACTAATATTTACGGATGATCTAGGCTCATCCAAATTATGCAAATTAGGACGATTTGTGTAAGTTGTAGAGGTCGACATTGGTGTCGGACTTGGTAATCTTATTGAATTTTGTCGTGGTGGTTGATTATTAGCATTTGAATTAAAATTTGAATTATTATTGAAATTAGGATTTGGATTATTACCAAAATTTGGGTTAAAATTTGTACGATTTTGATTATAAGAATAATTATTATATGGTCTAAAATTTTGATTTTGAGAATTCATTGGTCTCCCAAATACTTGTCTGTTTGTGGGAAATCTTTGTGGTGGTTGCTGCCTAAATTGAAGATTTATAGGTCGACTCGTAAAATTTTGTTGAACAGGTTGTCTTATAAAATTTTGTTGATTTTGTTGTCTAGGAAATTGATTATTAGATCTATTATTACTTTGAAATTGATTTTGATTATTAAATCTATTATTTTGATTATAATTCGATGAATTAGAATTTCTGTAATTAAACCCATTATTAAAATTATTAAAATTAGACTGATTAAAATTTGATACATTCGGTGTGTCTAAAGTACTTTGAAAATTATTTTCCTCAATTAAATAATTAATTGCCTCTTCCAATGTGTCAGGCTCTCTTAATCTTATAATACTTTGTATATTACCACGAATTCCTCGTAAGAATGTTTTCAATGCCAATTCATCGTAACTACGCTGATGTATACGTTTTTCCGCATCTGGCATTTCAACTGCAGATAACGAATTAATTTTACTCGACAATTTACTTCTTAATACCTGAATACGCTCGCCAAAATCCAAATACTTTTCATTTTTCGTTGGTCTTAAATTAATTAATTCTTGAACTATACAGTCATAGTTTCGCAAATCACCAAACCTTTGCCTCAAATGGTTTCTAATTTCAGGCCAATTATCCAGTTCTGCTCGCGAACCTATTGTAATCAACGCCCTATCTTTTAGTTTACTTATTATCGCATTAATTAAATAACTATTGACTAAATTATCATTTAACGGTCTAAACTGAGCCAACACGGCCTCACACCGTGAGATAAAAATTTCAGTGAGTTCATTACTTCCGTCGAAGGAAGGGATTGTATCGACATTTAATTTTAATAATTGATAATTTACGTTTTCCATTTTTAAATTTGAATTTATTTCTAAATGATCTAAACTATTAATTAATTCTTCAAGTACGAAGTTAATAGGAGAATGAATACGAATTGGGGAATTATTAATTATTAAAGGTGAATCTGAATCAGAAGACGTATCACTCGCGTACATAAAATTATTTCACGAACAATTAAAATATATAAAAACCTCTAAAAAAAACTCTGTGCTTACCACTTAACAAAAATCACGCTGTCCATGTCCTGATGTTCCCTCAGGGTTGTGGAACTGGTGAAATGATGTCCCTCGTTGTAATGCTGCCCTCGGAGCTTGATTTCTCGATAGTTGGAGAACTCTCTGGTGCTGCGACGTGGAACTATTCGAATCTCCAATAAACCATTAAAATGGACGAAGCACTATCTGATATCCTCTCAGGTGTAACTTCTTAGGAGATCCTACCGACTGCGCCAGTTAACTTTTGATTTTGCACTTTAGAGTTTTTAAAAACAATTTTATTTATTAATTATTACATTAAAAGTGAATGATTATATAAAGACGAATATTAATATTGAAATAATTACTACATAGTTTGAATGCTAAGATATGAATGAATTATAATAATAAAATAAAACCTATTTATACAAACTAAATCTACAAGCTAAGCTAATTAACATCTGGCACATGATGTCACCTAATCTGCGCATTAATAATAAATATATATTTCTTATAAATAAAACCTATTATAATTAAACAATCAAATGTCTATTGTGGCCGCCAGGTTACATATATATATACCGAGTGTCTGGCATAAGGGGCGAACATAGGGCTTTAACATGTAAAATTAAATATGTCTAATTATTTGCTTCCCTATTCATTTTAGAAAAAAATCGTAAAGGAATATTTTTTAGAGAATTAAAAATTGTAAATTAATCATCCATTTAATTTATGTTTGTACCAGAATTTACCTCAGAAATAATAAAAATAAGTTGAACAATGTACCATTAAAAAAAAAAACCCTTGCCATGAGTTTGACAAATGTCATGTCATAGTGAAAATAATTTTGCTAATCAGATATCAATTCACGCATTGTAATTACTATAAACAATATCGTTTGGTTCGTTGTAAAGTGTGAACTTGCATTCTTCGGTAAAACAGACAAACTGCAAAAACTTAAGCTTAGTTCAGTTTTTAGTTAGTTTATTAATTCGCAGCAAATGTTGCTATTTTAAATATGTAAATGCATATTAATGTAAATATGTTGTTCTCCTAAAATAAAGTACGGCAAGTCTCCAATCTAATTTTGTTAAAAATTATTCTTAATATTCTTTTCTGGGCTATGAATATCCTTTGAATATGATTTCTTTCCCACGCTGGTATATTATAGGAGAGATGAGAATATAACTATGAGTAGAAGAGTTTTGATTGAATCTGGTGGTATAATTAGTTTTAGTTTAAGAACTGCATATTAAGCAGTATTTAATTTACTACACTCATAATAAACATGCTGACACCAGGTGAGTTGCTCGTCCTCGGCAATCCCAAGAAATTTGGTGCACTGATTTAAATTAACAATAGGTGTTAAAAAACTGATTCTTTACTGTTTTGTTATATGGAAGTAAATTATTACCATTCATTATGGTCTGTATTTGATCGATCTTGCATTATTTCGCAGAAGACACGCCTCCTTTCTTCATCCACTAACAGTATCTCCTGATGGCATTGATGTTTTTAAGAATGATAACCATGCTTCTTTAGAATTGTCTGTACAGAGAATTTAGACACATTGCACTCAAGAGCAATGCATCGTATGCTAGTTGTTGGTTCAGCATTTATCAAACCCAAAACTATTTCTACCAATTCATAGTTGTTTCTTCTGTTCCGTTTGTATGTAATGTCACGAACTCTGAGTAAACTGACGCCACTGCAAAATCATTTTATAATGAATACGCTCTCTTCATTGGAATAATTCAGATTATTGTTCATAGTAATTACAATGCGTGAATTGATATTTGACTAGCAAAATTATTCTCACCATAACATGACATTTGTCAAAGTCATGGCAAGGGTTTTTATTAAATGGTAAATGGTTAAACTTATTTTTATTATTTCTGAGGTGGATTCTCATACAAACGTAAATTAAATGGATGATACATTTACAATTTTTAATTCTCTAAAAAATATTCCTTTACGATTTTTCTCTAAAACCAGACCGATTTAATGTACTCACCGCTTTTCAAAATTCTTTAATCTCTTAATTATGTTTAAATCTTTGCATCTTTGTTTACTGTAAACCATTTTGTTACCCTCACCCTATTCTCGTACTGATGTAAATGTAACTTCTTCCATTAATTGTTTCACTTGATAATAACAGTAAAACATCGAAACTTAAGTCGTGATATGTATGTATATGTAATATTTGTACATACATCAAATAAATTGTGGTAAAAAACATAGTAAGTGTTTTATTCAGTGCTTATAGTTCATTTTTATTTAGCGAAGGTCTTGTTACTTAAAAAATAATAATTTAAATAAATTTTAAAATAACAACTTATTACTTTTCTGTGACTGTTCAAATATTGCTTGTTTTTGCCTAAATCCAGAATAACTGAAATAGTTCAGTTTAGCCCAATAAAAGTTATTAGCAGTTTACTTAGAATTAAAAACCACTGATAAAAATGCAAAAATATACCTTGTGTTCCGTTTAAAAAAACATAAGTTTGTGTCGGCTCTCTGTTGTGGGGCACCCTGTATGCATAATATAATTTTCCTGTTATGAGTCGATAATGGTCTACAACTTTTATATAAATCATATTTTTTTGTCTTAAATCTTTAAGGCCAAAAAGTTACTTTGACACTTCAGGGAGGCACCCGGTATATTACGTAAATCTACTACCTATTGAATATCAATAAACATAAGGATTAAAGTAAAGCTCATTTAAATTAACTTCATCTTACTAACAGCAATCACTAAAACTATCATAATTAGCCTAGAATATTTTTCTGACATAATTTACTTTTACTGCCGAGAGTTATGATTTCCATTAAAGTGTTAACCATAACATTATATAGAGTATGAAACCATCGTACCTCTATAATAAAATTGCATTTAGAAACAATGTCTACAACATTAATACTAGATTTAAAGGGCATATATCAGCACCAAAACATACTTATTCTTTGTATAAATGATCATTATTGTTTCAAATCTATACATTTTATAGCACTTTGCCTGATGTGCTCAACCGTTTTAATTTAACCATGTTTAAATGTGCAATCAAGAACAAATTCGCGTACGATCATCTAATTTGGTCATCATGGAATGTATCATTAAGTAGTTTTAGGTAAACACTTCGCATTTAATTTGACCACTGACTAAATTGTGGAACAGCAGGGTTATTACCCAAAGCTGACATTTGGCTTAGGATTCAAAAAAATAGTAGTGGACATCTATTATATTTGTCCTATAACAGCCCTAATTAATATGCAGTTGTGTGGTTATTAATACAGTAGCAAACACAAAGGTTTACTTAAACATGAGGAACGTATCGACGGTAGCTTTGAAGGGTGACATCACGAGTTTTTTTTTTAATTACGACGCTCTCTCACGCATCCCCTTATTGTTGCTGTGTATTTCAGGGGAGGGTGAGGGCTAGTCAAAGGTACCTTTCATCTATGCCTGCCGGGGAATATTAATTTTTCAGCGTTTGCATCATACGGAGGTATATTACATCGAGCGTTTGTCTTTGATAGAAGTTTAAAAATAATGCGTTCCTTTCACATCGCCACATAGGTAATTAAAAAAGGGTCCTGCCTAATTAAAAATATCCAAGCCTCTGTAGGATGGCCACTGTAATTAAATTAATAAAGTTACAGAGATTTGGCTTTGTTACAACATGAGTGAAAAAATTCATAATACTTTTGACTCACGCAAAACACCAAAAATTACCTGCATGTTCTCTCTAAACCGAATATAGTTTTGAGAGAACATTCAATGTTATAATTTAAACGAATTACCAATGCAGCTAGCGTGGAATAATTTATAATATAGTTCATTCCATGCTACTTCAACGAACGGTTGTGCCGCATCATTTTTATTTATTTATTTATTTATTTTCATTTCAGCCACCATATTACAACAAAATATTGTATACAAATATAATATTGCGGTGGATGTTTATACAGGGTATTTTTTTATCGTGGGCCAAGGGATTTTATATGCTAAAAATTATACCTTGTATTAATGTACATTTTATCATAAAATTTTGAAGGAAATTTTAGTTAGTAATATAAATCAATTATTTTTCTACATGATAGTAGAGTCAGAATAATTTAAACATGTTTTATTCCATTAAAAATTGAAATTATTTAAAATAAATAACTGAGCAAACATAATCAAAGTACCTTGAATTTCTGAAATGTCAGATTGATTAGTGAATTAATTTCATTTTTTAATGGAATAAAACATGTTTAAGGTAATCTAATTAAGCGCATCATGTGGAAAAGTAATTGATTTATTACTAACTAAAATTTGCTTTAAAATTATATGTTGAAATATGCATTAAAACAAGGTATAATTTTTAACATGTAAAATCCTGTGGCCCACGATAAAAAAAAACGTACTGTATATTAAAAAACATATTAAAAACAACAAGTATACACATTAAAAGAAGTTAAAATATAAAATTTATTTGTTTTTATATTTCGCACATGTTTATAGAGTTTAAAACCAATTTTAGACATAAAAAGATCTTGCTATGTGGCAGTTATGTCACCAGATGGAGCTTAAAATATGTACATTTGTGTGATTATAAGAATGTGCGCCAAATTGATTAACTTTCTTTTAAAATGAGCAAATTTAAATTTTTTAAAAATCTTTACTCAGATTAAAGTGCTGATTGTTTTGGTATAACTTTGTTTCATCGTTTGATTTAATTTTTAAAATTTAATAGCAGTCAAAATTTGCCATTGATTTTTGCATTTTTTTCATTTTTCGACCCTGCTTTTCACTGGGAAGGTTACAATAGACTCAGACCAAATTTAGTTTGCAAGTAACTAAAGTAATAATAGATTTTACCGGAAGCAAAAAACTATTGTGTTTTAAACCCTTCTAATTTTGTTTTCACTGGAGAAAATGGGCGGTTTCAACAAAACTCGTATTTTCACGAAGCTGTATCTTCATTGGGGTACGCAATTGAAATCTGAAATTTGTACTACCAATGCTTCTATTCGGTAGCAACACCACCACAAAATTTGGTCACTTTGGTTGGCGCAACAACAAAAATATTGGAGTTCAAAATTTTGAATAAAATAATTAAATTTCAATTTGCTTTTATACCGGGTCTGAAGCGTCAAAGTAACTTTTTGGCCTTATTTTAATGTATCCATGGTGCCCCACAACGGATTACCAACACAAACCTAAGTTTTTCTTTAAATTGAACACTAGGTATATTTTGCATTTGAATGTATAGTTTTTAAACTGACAATTTTGCTATTGTGCGAAATTTAACCATTTCTGAGTTATTCTCGGTTTTAAGGCAAAAAACAAGCAATATTTGAACAGTAAAGTCTCACAGAAAAATAATAAGTTATTATTTTTAAGTTATCGAAGCGCTTTTTTAACAATGCCTTTCTAAAAATACCTAACCAGGTATATAAATAATACTTTAAAAGTTATGTTGACGGTCCCGTTGGATACAAGAAATATACCTTCTTATATTATACAGGGCCTCTACAATATCTGACCCCGGGTCATTTTTAGTAGATGGAAAAATCGGTATCCCATTATTTTTGGAGGCAAACTGTTCTAGTGAAAAATTTTTAGTGTTGGGGGGGGGGTCAACTCAAATATTTCAAGTGGTAAGGTATGTCTAGTTGTATGTCGTTCGAGAGTTCTGAATCTCTATTTTTATCGTATGCATAAAAAATGTTTTAAAATCACCATCAACGCAAATGGAAATATATTCATTTTATTCAAAAATTTAAACTCAAATATTTTTGTTACTACGCAAAACAAAGTGTGGTATACAACCGTCACCAAATAGAAGCATAGGAAGAATAAATTCCGGATTTGTACTGCGTGCCCCACTGGAGATACAGCTTTATAAAAATACGAGTTTTGTTGAAATGGCCTATTTTCTCCAGTAAAAAAAAAATGGAAGGGTTTAAAACAAACTTTGACTGCCCTTAAATTTGAAAAATAAATATATCAATTGATGAATCAAACTTGAACCAACATAATAAGAACTTTAATCCGAGTAAAGATATTTTTAAATTTTTAAATTTGCTCAATTGAAAGAAAGTTAAACCATTTTGCGCGAATGCTTGTAATCGCAAAAAGTGCATGCTTCAAGCTCTATCTGGGGCATTTCTGCCACACGGCAAGATTTATTCTATTTCTAAAATTGGTTTTGAACTCGATAAACATTTTTAACCCGCCAATGGTGACCATTGTCTGTGACACCAGGTGTGTCGAATAACTTTATTCTCCGTTATTGTTTCTTGTTGCAATTTCGAGTAGCTGCCGCATTTCAGAGCTTAAATTGATTAAATATCTTTGTTTTATTGCCAAAGAGCATAAATTAAAAAAAAAACATGAACTTTTATTAACACGTTTAAAAAAATCTTCAGTTGAAAACCCCGGTGCGTGAGACCGGCGTCACCATTAAATTTGCGTCACCAATAGCGGGTTAAATACCTGTGCAAAATAAAATAAAAATAACATAAAAATGGTGCAGCACAACACCGTTTGTTGAAATAGCATGGAATGACCCATATAACGATATTATAAAATAAAAATAACATAAAAATGGTGCAGCACAACACCGTTTGTTGAAATAGCATGGAATGACCCATATAACGATATTATAACAAGTGCATTTTAAAATAGAATTGCAATGGATTTAATTTTTTTCGAGTTATATTCGTTTAGAGAATATAACGAATTGAATTTAAAATTTGTTTAATTAAAAAAAAAATCCAATTGTTAATTTTCACCCATAAATAATTGTTCAAAATTTCAGCAACCCTCTTTTCACTTAAATATCACATTCAACGTATTAAAATTTCACTTCTTGATTCAGTTACCTAAATAAATAACTTTGCCTAAACTGTTTATAACACACGTAAAGTCAACAGTAATAATAACTCACTGCCTGAAACTTGCAAATCCGATGTTTCACTTCCATTTTTGTTAAAATTACACCGCCGTATAATTTTTATCTACATCAAGGTTATTTTCTGAAAATCGTCCAGTTTTGCTAAGTTTGCATAAATTCAATTCTTGACTTGATATTTTTTATTATAACGGGTAATTTTTTAAGCGTTTGGTTTTTAAAAATTAAAAAAAAAAGCAGAAAATTTTCAATAATGAATGAAATATTTATTTGGAGCGATACATCAATGTCTGTCATTTACTTTTTAAATATTATTTCATGTAAATGGTGTCCGCGGCTACGCCTGAGGTGGTCCATCCGTAAGTTCCAATTTTGGCATACATAAGTTGTGGCTGGCTTGTTCCTGTACACGAGAGTCTTCACGTAGCCCCACAAAAAATAATGCAGTGGGGTCAGATCGCATGATCTTGGCGGCCAATGGACTGCTCCAAAACGTGAGATTAATTGCTCACCAAACTCGCCTCTCAATTGGTCCATGGTATCGCGTGGCGTGTGGCATGTGGCACCGTCCTGTTGACACCACATGTCAACCAAGTCCAATTCTTCCAGTTTGGGCAAAAAAAGTCGGTAACCATCGCACGGTACCTTACTCCATTGATTGTAACACTGCGATTTTCATTATTTAAAAAAAAGTGCGGGCCAATGATGCTGCTGGCCCACAAACCGCACCAAACAATGCATTTTGTATTGTGTATTGGCAGCTCTTGAACTGCTTCTGGTTGCTCGTTAGACCAAATTCGGCAATTCTGTTTGTTGACGTACCCATTGAGCCAAAAATGAGTTTCCTCGCTGAATATAATTTTTCGATAAAAAAGTGGATCTTCATCCAACTTTTCTAAGACCCATTCAGTAAACAAACGCCATACATTTTGTATGGCTTCATACCGAGGTCCTTACGTAAAATCTTCCAGGTGGTCGAATAACACAAGCCCAATTGTTGAGAACGGCGTCGAATTGACATATCGCGATCTTCATTAACACTGGCCGATACAGCAGCAATTTTCTCCTTGGTACGTACTCTCCGCATACGGGTGAAACTGGTGCGAAATTTGGTCACAATAGCTTGAATAGCCTATTCGGTGGGTCGGTTATGTCGACCTTAAAATGGACGTAATTAGCGAAACACATTTTTTACAGAGCACGAATTTTGATAATATAATTCAATTATTTGTAAGCGCTGTTCGTTTATTAGTCTATTCGTGGTGAAATGGCAAACCTTACTAAGCATTTTTAGCATTGATACATGTCACGAATCATACGTGCCATGTAAAAAAATTAACACTGAAAAAACAAATAGCAAAAAAATCACCCGTTAGTTACCTGTTGTGGCCCTTCAACGGTCGCATAATTTAGTTAACCACTATTTTCCATACTTTTCAAATCAATTCATTTCATTTCAAAATTTGTGATAACCATAACAATATTATAAACAAAAAAATACATACAGAATTTGAAAAAGATACAGTCTATGTTTTTATATTTTCGTCCTTAAATTAGTCATTCAAAACTACGATTCTCCATTAACATTTTTTGGTCCTTCGAACAGGATTTCGAAAAACTTTTCGAAAAGTACTACTGACTTTCGAACATCAACTAAAGTAGGTTTGCCCAATCAATTACGTCAAGTGAATCATAGAGTACCGAGCGAGCCACAGCAGTAACTAGAAGTCACATCATCAGCGAAGTAGACATTGCTGTACAGTTAATTGATTTTCATATACACGATGCTCATAACATTGAGTACGAAGTTGTTGAAACCACAAGAACTCCAGGAGTCAGAGCAGCAGCAAGGACTCGCGGCCATTTTGGAGCAGTATTCAGCCATTCCATTCATTTATCAAACGGGTCGTCGCCGTAGAATTTGAAACCGCAGACGAATTCGTCAGGCCTTCAAGTCGTAATCCATATCCGTGATTGACAAGATAGGCATATTTCCTGTTCTCCTGATCATTTCAAAACTAATTAACAACGGAAACATCACAAATGTCTAAAGAAACGGAGAGAACTCTTTGCATGTTAAGCAAACATCGTCGATGATTTTCGAAAGTCGAAAGTCTGAATCTGAATATTACGACGAACAATTCGCGGAGAGAATGTTTACTATTGAAGACTAAAATTACTAAATTAATTGAGTCATCATCAAATCAAATTCGGAAAAATTAAACTATTAATAGAGTTTAGGTAAACCTACCGACAATAAATCTACCAACATTTGATGGTAATTATCGGGAATGGTTTTCATTTATAGATGCATTAAATTCTGTAATCGGTAATAACGCAGAATTGTCAAATTTACAAAACAAAAACAATATTTGAAATCGTCATTCAAAGGGGATCCAACTAAAGTGGTGCGTTGCTCAGAAATTGATTGCTTTACAAATATTAACAGATAATTTTTAAAATCGCCGAATTATTATAAATATCCACATTCATGCCTTACTCGACTTACCAATTGTTCAGAAAGAAACAACTAGTGAGTATAGAGAAAAACTCAAATGAAGATTTGCTAATTCATTTAATTTGAATGCACTGTCCACAAGCGTTCATAATAGATTGGGAAAACAAATTATCACATTCCCCTCATTTAAAGATTTAAACGAATTTCTCACAAAACTTTGTCAGACTTTAACAATATTTGGTGGTTCATCGATTATAAATGCTAATCAGTATAAACATAAACAGATTTCAAGTAAAGGTACAGTAGTATCGTGCACTTTGTGCAATCAGTCGCATAAATTATTTGCTTGTGACAAATTTTGTGCCTTCTAGCCTGCCAAGCGTCTGGAATTTATGCGTTCTATTATTTGTATTTTAATTATTTAAAGGCTGGCCATAACACAATTGATTGCAAATCAAATAAAAATTGCAAACTTTGCAATAAACGACATAATACAATGTTGCATTTAAATAAGTCAATTAATATCCAGTCCACATGAGTTATTCAGATATCAGATTCCAATAATAAAATTCATAAAGTGAGAGCATTGTTAGATTATGTGTCTCAAGTTAATTTATTAACACATGAATTAATAAATAGGCTTAACTTAAAAACTACATCAGCCAAGTTTACCATTTCTGGAAATGGGTTTAACGTTCTCGAAAGTCCGGAATCTGCGAACATAACGATATTCTCATATAACAATAAATTTTCGTCAAATATTTGTTGTTTTTCAATTCCTCATATTACAAATCCAATCCGAGGACATTAATATATAAATATTAAATTAGCCGATCCAAACTTTTACAAGCCTTTAAATATAGACATTTTGTTAGGACATTTTTTCAACACATTAGAAAACAATCGTAAGGCAATAGACAATACCAAACTAATCATACAACAGACACGATTAGGGGGATTAACGATGGTAGAGTACCCTATGTAGATACAAGTCACATTTCGGTGGAATTCAGTTACCCCTTCACAAATTGATTCACAAATAAAACAGTTTTGGGAACTTGAAACCCTGAAAAATCATAGACGATAAGAGGACCACAAAATGTTAATGGAGAATCGTAGTTTTAAATGTACAACTTAAGGACGAAAATATAAAAAGTGGACTGTATCTTTTTCAAATTCTGTATATATTTTTTAAATTTTTAGTACTGTTATGGTTATCAGTTGGTATATGCGCTCATTTTGCAAAAATATTTCCAAAATTTGATGCAGTTAGTAGCTTTCTTCTTTCATCCTTCCAAAGTGCATAATTATTTTTGTCTTAATTTCTAATTCGATTCGTTCATTTAGAGTTTTTTCCAAAAAAAATCGAATGTAGTCATTTGTCTGAACCGATATCACTTCTTTTTTTTAAATTTAGAGTTTCTGCGAATTTTCCATAATATTTATCTTTTTCAACGCATACAGTTATTTTCCTTCCTGTTTTTTGGGTCTTGCCCTCTCTCTCAATTGTTTTTTGGTCGTAGCACTTCCAAACATTTGACAAATTTTCCTTAATTTCTTCTAGTCAATTTTGTGTGTATCGTACTGATTGGATTGTAATTTGTATTTCTTGCAACCACAGCTGATGCTTGGTAGGATCGCCTTGAACAAAATTTAATTATTTTCCCTCCTGTATATTTCGCCAGTCCAGAATATAATTGTGCATATTTTGAATTAAACTTTTTGAATGTGGCGCTATATTTCTGACATGTCGCATTATTTTCTCGTACATTCCACAATTCTTTAGATCGGGCACAAAGTTTTCATCATCAGGTTGATTTTTTTACAAAAGTATTCAATGACTCCACAATGTTCATGCTCTCCAAATTTATGGCTAGGAGAATTTAGAGAATTTATGATATCCTTTTTCAAATTAGCCACTTCCTCTATCATGTTAATATCTTCTCCCTTCCTGTATTGGACTGTTTTACTTACTGCACATCTCAACTTTAATACATTTGTTGGTGTTATAATCCATGATTACTGGGTAATATGTAAATGGCGTACGTCCTAGTATATAGTACTAACTAAATACTGGGACGTACGTCATTTTATTACCATTTAATACACTTTTTTGCAGTAATTTTCTTACTGGTGGTACCGCTGCTGTGGTATCTTTGCACAAATCTCTCAATTTATTGGTGTAATTTCGTAGCAGATGATTAGTGCATTCAATTTTTTCAACTTTAACAGTGGGGTATGGATTACTGTCTGTTATTTTTTTGAATGTGCTGCTATCACCATCCGCCACCATCTCTCCATAAATTAATCCATATGTTTCTAAGCTGCTACAAAAACCTTCTGCCAATATTGCCGATTCCATGCTTGTTGATGACTGGGTCCAGTTTTGATAACATGTATGCCCTTTCGGTATCACTCCTTTATTCTCTGCTATTTTACAAGCAATCAAAAATTTATTTTTCACAGCCATATACAACACTGTTCTTGTTTTGTATCCTATAATCGCTGCAACTCCAGACAGAGAGCTATAATTTACACGGTAGGATATTTTGGCCCAACTTCCATCGCAGACTTATGACTGGCATGCCATTTTCGTCAACTCTTCCTTCCTCAATCGCATTTTGTTTTTCCTCTTCTGCTGCTTTTTTTATTTCTTCTAAAGCAGATTGTTCCCATGCATCGTTTACACGTTCTTGTGTTGCCATATATTTTGAGAAGCATGGCATGTTCAATGTAGAAAAAAAAACACGTAATTATGAAAAACCCCCACCGATATTAGTTATACCAGCAACGGATGCTGTATTGGTGTCAAATACTCCTTTGGGACTGGCACGATTTTTTATTGGCAACGCGCACATATTACATACATTGTGAAAAATGGAAACCAATCCTATAAGTTGTTCTGCTATAAGGACCGAATTTTTTAATCTGCAATCATTGGCTTCGTTGTGGTTTTCAGCTCTTAATAGCTCATTCCAGTAATACGCATAATCAATTATTCTACAACTTTCCGTTTTAATTGATGTTTTCTTCAGGGAAATATTGTCAAGTTCGATTTCTAAATCCGGTAAAACATCACTATCAGTTTCATTTAAATCGAGTTTGGAACTCGAAATAGTAGCTTCCTCCAATAAATTTTCATATGAGTAGCTACAACCTGGTTGTTGATAATCCTGTAAAGAATTCGAAGGAGATTCCTTTAAAAACTTTACCAATTCTTAGTTGACCTTAACACAAGTGGATTACGCGATAAATTGAACTAAAATCTGGAAATATGTTGCTTTAAGTAACGGCCCTCCACTTATTTATTGATATCGGGCAGTTAAGCAGTTTCAGTCAGGTGTCTAAATTGCAATTCTTTCAGCCATACTGTAAACCATGTCTAATATCGGACAAAAAAGAAAATAGTGAATTCGTCTGAAATTATTTCACTTCGATCGTTTTTGAATTTGACGTACAATCTAACACACCTGACTGCAATAGGTGATTGTTATTTGTTGAAACCTGACCCACTGGTTCGAGTAATTGGAGAAACAAAATTTATTATCCTCTTTTGTAGCCCAAAATGGAATGAATTATAAGAATCCAATTAAATAAAATAGCAATTTATAGAATTTATTTTATTTTAATTATACTTTTTTTTTCGGCCCTGTATTAAATTAAAAAAAATCTTGTACTAGTGAATACTACTCGAAAAAACGTTTAATTTAAGGGATCACAAAAGGGGTGATGCCATTTAAAATTTTGGGGTTAGGGTGAATGGGGCCCAAGGGGTCACTCACCCCATAACCAAAATATGGTGGTTCTAGTTCCCCCTACCTGTATAACATTTGTACCAAATTGCGCTTTTCTAACTCCTTTATTTTCAGAGATATTCGCATTGAAAGTTTTCAAGTTGACACCCTGTATACATAAATAATAAAATGTATAAAACAATAAATATTTTATTAAATACAAGAAAACGAAATATTCGTTTTCTTGTATTTATCTAATGCTTTCTGCAACAATTAAAGTTGTTTCTAATTTGTTTAAATATTTTATTTATAACCCTCTCTTATTTCTGAGCTTGCTTTAACTGTTCTGCATATAACTGCATTTTAATTTTGTGTTCTCTTCTTGCAGCAAATAATTGAAATTTAGACAATTTAACTTTGTTTAAAAAGTATTTACGCTTCAGTTTATTCGTTGAACTATGATTCAAACTAAAACGTTTCTTGGTATTTTTTTGATAAATGTTTGCGTTTCGGGGTATTTGTTGTAATTGTTTGTGGCTCGTCTTCCTCAGCCTCCTCTACTTCAACAACAATATCACGTGAACAACCAGGCAATGGTTCCGACAGACCTGAAAATGTATTAAGGGGTTTTCAAATTATATCATTTATATAATTACATATTAAAATATATTTTCAAAATATTAATTTTGTCCGCAAAACTAGTCATCATCAATGCATTGACTTTTTATATCAAAGTTTATACCGTGATATGTAATCCCATCATCATATGGGTTCGGCAGAGGCCTCATTTGATCCTCTACCACAGCCAACATATAAGCATTGTGCTCCTTAAACCGGGGAGTAAATGTTCCGCCACCCGTTTTGAATAGTTCCTTCTGTAAGAAAATGCACTTAACGGGTCGGTACCCATCGGAAGTACGTTAAACGGTCCACTAGAGGGGGATTAAATCAAATTAGTACAACTATAGGCAACACAACTTTCACTGTTTAGGGTAATGTTTCAATCTGCATGATTTCGCGATCGAGGACGAAAAAAAATATATCATACGCCCCCAAGCATGGAGTGACCACGCCTCAATAAATTGGAGCCGACATGTTTATGCGTTTTTGACGGCAATACCAAAACTTGTGTTTTTTTCATCATATATAATTATTTTTGTGGTGTTAGTTTATCTGATTTGATATTATCAGCGCTCTTAGTGTTTTTTTTTAACGAAAATTATCAGTTGATTAATACATTTTATTATTTAAAAACGTCACTCTACAGGGACTTCCCCTTTCTCTAATTTGTGTTGTGGCGTCATGATTTCTGTTTGCTTGGAAGTCGGGGCGCCCCCAACGATAGCTGGGACTGAATGTGGCAAATTAAAGAGAGATAAATTATTTATTTTATTTTATTTGTTAAAATATAAGTATACATAATATTTTGGGCTTATAACCAGATCAAAGAAGTTGGGTACTAAATAAAATAAAAATAGTCAGAATAAGGCAATAGGCGGAAAAGCCGAGAAAGGTAGTAAGGCAAAATATTCAGAATAACGGTAGAAAACGCAAAAAGTAGTAACCAATCCTGATACGGCAGTAAAAAGGGAACATAAATAGACGTATACATAAATATAAAAGGTAAATACAGAAAAAAAATTAAACACTTGAAATTAGTGAAATTTCAACCATTTTCAAACCGTCATAACTCGGGGTATTTTCAATCGATTTTGATGAATCTTTAAGGGCGAAAAACTTTGAAGTGGTTTCTTTAAAGTCATGTATGCGAAATTAAGCGTAACCCCTTCCGCCCCTCTCTAATGCCCCTGTGAAAAAAAAAGTTTTTGTCTGGAAACCATGTCCAACTTTGACGATGGCTACGGAGTTGGAAAAATTTTGTCCACTCTATCCATCATAAAGACAATAAAATTTGATTAATTCCCTATGCAGGAGTCAAAGAACGAAGTTCCTACGACGATCTGACACCAAGGTATAGGTGTTTGAAAAAAATTGCATTTTGAGGTTTTTCGCACATAACTTAGTGACTTTTCAACCAAATTTGATGATTCTTTCGGGAAAAAATCCCATTTTGGCTCTACTTTAAGGGAGTAAACTCAGATATAAATGATCCCTTTTCGAACCCTTCAACCCCCGAACAAAAAGAAAACATGTTTTTGGACAAAAAAACGCCCAACTTTGGCAACTTGTACCGAGTTGGAAAAAATGTGTCGTCTCGATCCAACAAAAGGACATTGAAATGTGTTCAATTACCTGCGCTGGACACAAATAACGAAGTTCCTACGACGATTTGGCACAAAGTTATTGGTGTTTGAAAAAAAAGCGAATTTTGTGGTTTTTTGACTCATAAGTCCGAAGTTTTTCGACGAAATTGTTTTCGTTTTCACGAATGAAATTTTCTTTGCATGTTCTGTGAGGTATCCACGAGCATTAATTGTTTTCGCGAAATCATGAATATCGCATTTTGTACTTTAGAACTCCATTACCAAAAAACTTGATTTTAGGTCAAAACAGGCTTACTTTAACGATCTCTGAAGGGTCGGAAATAAATGTGGGCCTAACTCACTACCATTAGTCAATTTTTCCATTCGTCCAATAAAAACAAACAAAGTACACTGCCGGAAAAAAATAAAACACTTGAGATTTGTAAAAATTTAGGTAATTTTAAAATGGTCATAACTCGGCTTGTATTTAACCAATTTCAACTATCTTTTGAGAAATAAAAAGCAAAATGTGTCCTCTTTGAGAGAGTTTATCCCCCACTCAGAGAGAGGGCTCTACGCCCCTCCAAACGAAATAATAAAAAGACCCCAAAATGCACTTTTTTAAACACTCATAACTTAGTGCCTAATCGTCGTAGAAACTTTGTTCTTCGAGTCCCGCATAGGGAATTGATCAAATTTGAATGCCTTTATGGTGGATCGAGTCGAAAAAAATTTTCCAACTCCATAGACATCATCAAAGTTGGACATGGTTTCCTGAATTTTTTTTTTCACAGGGGTGCTTGAAAGAAGACACTTCAAAGTTTTTCGCCCTTAAAGATTCATCAAAATCGATTAAAAAAACGCCGAGTTATGGCGGTTTGAAAATGGTCGAAGTTTCACGAATTTCAAGTGCTTCATTTTTTTTCCCCCAGTGTATTTTATTATCAGTAAAGAGAGGATTTTATGCACTATAAAATGCTGAAATATATTTATTATTATTATTTGAAATATTCATGTAATAAATTGAAATATGTCAATGAAAAATACATAAGTTTGTTTATATATATTTTTAATAAAGAAAAAATAAGTCACATACTTTTATTAATATTAATAATAAGAAATCAAAAATGCCAAACTTGCTGTAGATGATTAGTCGTATGAATACGACTACAATTAACAAATTACTTTTTGAAACAACTACTTTCCTGGCTAATACCACGACGAATATTAAATTATACAAAAATGTATAGTGGTACTTTCGATTTAATAAATCATACCGAAATTGTTATTTTCGGGTCGGCTGCAGAAAAATGATTTAAATATGGATTTTATATGCGGTTTAATTAAAAATAAATGTTTAAAATAAAAAAAAATGCGAGTGACAATAGATGACTATTTATTGGAATTACTACCAACCATTGTTGTTACAAATGTTTGGTTAAGGGTGCTACCATATCTCGAGTCCTTGTGCAACGGTGTTGATATTTGGTAGTTTTTGGGCAAAAAAAACGCTACAAGTAGTTTTGTACTGTCATATCTGTGTGAGTTATTAATATTTTTAAATAATTAATATAACTGTGAATAGTCCGATTTTGATAGATAAGATGAAGTACTTTTGCTCTATAGAAATAGTGCTTAAGGGGAGGTTACCCATGCTTTTCAGTGTTATATCAATTATTTAAAAATATTAATAACTCACGAAGATATATGAGTACAAAACTGCTTGTACCATTTTTTGGCCCACGGTATATTAATAAAAATGATATTCTTTAAAAATATACAAATGTAAAAAAAGTGTGAATAACAGCGCGCGAATACACATGCGTATGTGTTAATGATCCCATTCTCATGATTCACGTATCGGGGAAGTACAAACATGTGCCTCAATCTGTTTTCGCGTTTTCCGTTCTCAACAGTTTCGCATTCACGTATTCACAAATAAAATTAAAATTTGTTTACACCACACCACCACACCGTTATTCCATGCGCCTCCCCGTTATTTCATGCACCTCCCTATCCCCCACCAAATCGCACGTTTCATTAGAATTGGTAGTATAGGCAACCCAAATAACAATTGCATTCTCACTCGATTTATAAAAAAATGAAACTATACTTTGTTGACATATAATGTTAAAAAATCATATTTTATTCAGCGGTTTAAAAAAATATCAACATAAACCAACTACCTAGGCAATCAGTACATTCGTATAACCTAGAATGCTATATATTTCAAGAAATTATGAAAATTGTCAAAATTTGTTTATTAAATTTAAGAAATAATTCAATAACTAATTAAATATTAACCGTATTTTAACTAAAAATTGCTGACCTCCTAGGTATTATAGCAACGTACATATAAAAAAACATTGTACATTCTAACTTTTACAGAAATTTAAAAATGCACGAAAATCCTATATTGTTTATTAGTAATTTGTTTACTTTTTTTTTCTTGCAAAAGGTAGAGTGAACAGTCATTAACAATATATCTTAAATCGGTATGTTTACATCTTATAATAAACGAGCTACACCCAATCTACCGCACCAAAATAGGTAGGGGTCACCTGCCCTTAAAATGAATATTTATTGCTTCACATCACTAATAACACTACGATACTAACTTTATCATCTGCTTTCTGCTTCTTAAGCTCCAACAATTTATTTTCGCTTATTTGTGTCTTCCCATCCTACAACATTTACAATTTAAAACTGCTGAATAATTAATCGCAAACAGCATTAAAAATAGAATCACAAAAACCAACCTCGTCACTTATATTGCCCTCATTCGCTTGAATGATATTGAGGTAATTCTCTTTCCGTAAGGAAATCATAGAGTGATAAACACATTCATAACATGTGATATAAAATAATAAGAAAGAGGGAAATATACATAATACTTTGTATAAGTTTACTTACATTGGTAGCTGCTACATCAAGTCTAGTTTTTTTTTTCAAATTTTTGTAGCAATTTCTTATTTGAGTATTAGTCCTGAACCCAGAATTTACAGTGGCATTAAATTTTATTGTAATTTCCTCCTACGCTGCAGTTTTTTGAGAAATGGTTGTACCATCAGTACGCTTATTCTCAACTATATGTTTGTATCTGTAACATACAGTTTATAACATAATCTTGTCGTTATGGACTGATAATACTTACTGATTTGTAATACATAATAATGTTTCTTTCTCGACTTCGGTATAATTTTTGGTTTTTCTACGTCTCTCGGCCATTTTCAATCACGTTTTTTGACGTTTGACAGCAATAAGCCAGGTTCACAAAGCACGCTATGCATTACTCGAGTTATATAATTTTAAACTCTGGGTTTCGTTACTCCGCTCAACAAAATGTTGGTGCAACTGAGTTGGAAAATAACCTGGGTAAAACTATAAATCCGGGTAATACGACCCAGGGTTAAATTGATTTTGATGCAACCGGGCATTAGATATCACGACTCTAATACAATAACGCTAGATTTAAGGGGCAAATTTGTTTTTATGAATATTTATAAAAATAAACAAAATTTTCAAATTCCAAGGATGGTCCTCTAATACTTAACGTATTATGCAGATAATACCCATTTCATAATTTATTATTTTATCGAATTTATAGAGTAAACTTTAACGTTAAATTCTCATTTTAGGTATACTTCAACATTTATTTATTAAGCAAAATAATAAAAATATAAAAATACAGCGTTGCTAGTCTTCGGTCCCAACCTTTCTGTGCATCATACTATTTTACGGATTTTGAAAGTAACACGATTTGGCCAGAAAATATATTGCAGAGGCCCATGTTTTACTTCAAATCGGCAATCTTGGACCTTGTACGTTTTATTAATAAGTAGATCTTATTTGTTTGTGCTGTCGCACCAAACAAATTTATATAATTCTTAGGTAGGCAACGTTGCTTTTTTACCTAAATTTGCCAGACCGTCTAATGTCAAATCAATTCCTAATTTCCTAATACGTTTCGTTCATATACTTATTAGAATATACCTTGTACAATGTATACAACGGTTATGCATTAGTGAATGGTATGTGCGCTTCCGAAGCGTTTGCTTCGATTTCGAGCAACAACCAATAAGAATTCACGTCTACGTTACAGAACAGCTGTTCGTTTAAATACCATCGACCGTCATAGAATCGACACATGCGCACTTATTTTCGACGCACCTATAAGAAAGTCAAACTCTTCACTTTCAGGTTCAGAAGGCGCAATATCAGTGACGGTTCGCGGGTTTTTTTCTGGTACGGTCGAGGAACAAGAGGTGGTAATACCCTACCTATCTGCATTACCACCTCTTGTTCCTCGGCCGTACTAGAAAAAAACCCGCGAACCCACACTGCGCAATATACACTATTACATGAGTGGTTTCGCTGTTCTCGCTATAAATCGTGATTTTAGATAAAATAGTACTGTAGTCCCTCGGAAATCCGGCAGATATTGGATCGACGGATTACCGAAAACGCAGGATTACTTGAAATCACTAATGATAACGCATTGTAAACAGCAGAAGCTATGTTTTATTAAAGACATATATGTATGTAAACTGTATTATCTACTACATTAGTACATACATAAAAACGCCGCATTACTGAAAGGGCCGGAGCAGTGAAAAATTTTATGTTGTTGAGTTGATGCTTATGAATTTTATAAACAAATTAAAAATCGTTTATTAATACTAAATTCAAATTTTAACTCCACTACATAGAATGACTCAAGATCTTCAAAGTTGACCTCTTGTATTTTTTTGTACGACTAATGGGTTTGACGATACAGTTGTTTAAAAGTTCGCACGACCAAAGTTTTTCATGATTTCTTGCAATTTACAACCGAGCATATCTTTTAAAAAAAAAATCTCTTTTTTTTTTCGCGAAACATGACTTCAATTATTTCATATGTAGAATGCGTCTGCAAAATTAAAAAGAAAAAATCGGAAACAGCGATTAAAATTCAGTGTCCGGTTTGACGTGGAATGAGTGATATACAGGGTGTTTCAGAGCTCTGGGAACGGTCAATCACGTGCTTATTTTTCAAAATTTCGAAAAATATTTTATACAAAAGTTGTGTATACAGTGTGTGTTACAGACCAAACTTATGTTTTTTTAAATGGAACACCCCGTTTTTTTTGTCATTTTTGAATTATATGGAGCAAATAAAGATGAGTTACTTCAATACTCCCTATACCTATTGTTTGCCGTTTTCGAAATATTTGAAGATTTGTTGAAATGCAAGGTCTGGGTGAAATTTTATTTTTGCCCCAGTGATTGACGTTGAACGATTAAAATCATTTCTATTATTTGGTTGAAGGTTCGAACTATAGAGCCAACCATGATTTCATGCAAAAAATTATACAGGGTGATAGAAAAAATGCGGTAGAAAAACCCAACTTATAAAGTTGAATAACTTCGTTTTTTCAAACGGCACACCCTGTATTTAGTAACGTATTCTTAAGTAGAATCCAAATATCTTTCAGATTATAATAATTATTCCTGATTTGATAATCGCCGAATACAAGAAAACTATTGAGATTAGGAACAGGGAACCCTTATACAATCTGAAAGATAATTGGATTCTACTTAAGAATACGTTACTAAATACAGGGTGTGCTATTTGAAAAAACGAAGTAATTCAACTTTATAAGTTGGGTTTTTCTACCGCATTTTTCTATCACCCTGTATAATTTTTTGTATGAAATCATGGTTGGCACTATAGTTCGAACCTTCAACCAAATAATAGAAATCATTTGAATCGTTCAACGTCAATCACCAGGGCAAAAATAAAATTTCACCCTGACCATGCATTTCAACAAATCTTCAAATATTTCGAAAACGGCAAAAAATAGGTATAGGGAGTATTGAAGTAACTCATCTTTATTTGCTCCATATAATTCAAAAATGACAAAAAATACAGGATGTTCTATTTAAAAAAACATAAGTTTGGTCTGTAACTTTGTTATGAGACACCCTGTATAAATTTAAATATTTTTAGGGCATGCAGCTCACTATTATACACAACTTTTGTATAAAACATTTTTCGAAATTTTGAAAAATAAGCACGTGATTGATTGTTCTCTGAGCTCTGAAACACCCTGTATACTTCGCGGAAAGATAATTCTTGCCGAATGCTCAGATTGCGATGCGACAAGGTTCGCAATTGCGCGTAATACGCGTAATCTGGTACTTCCCGACTCGGTATGTAATATACTATTACGCTCGTTATTAATAATTAGATGTAAATAATAAATATATGAAGAAATTGTTTGATACATTCTAATTCCAGGTAAGGCTCATAATCAGTCACCTGATAAGCTGCCACTGCTCTGACTTGCATTCATAACTGCATTCTAATAAAGGTACGTGTATGCAGATTACGCTGCATGTAGTTCGTTTTCCCAGAAGTAGTGTCGAGTGATTAAATCTCGTTGTCAGCGGATTCCTATCCACACTGAATTCAGCGTGGATGGTGTGGTTATGAAATTCATCAAGTCCTAGTAATTTTATCGGCGACACCAGCATAATGAGCGCTCACCGGGCACAAGTCGGCCGATATATCATTTAATTCAGCTGTCTCGGTAGTCGGTACTATAAAGGGCTTTCCCCTTTGTCGGCGCCGATGATTAATATTAATAAGCGTCTTGTATACTTGACATTGGCGCTCTTATCCTTCCCGTACAAATCGAATGCGACCGTGGTGGCACGTAGACAGAATAATTTCTATTTCATTCTGATCATATCAAATTGTATTTTAGGTTGTTTTATGTTGAATTCAAAATAGTATTATAAATGCTATACATATACACTTCATCTATATTACACACATACATGGTATTACATTCAGGTTTAAATTATAGACTATAATACATTGTTTTAGTACGCCTGTCTGAGCTATTATGCTACTATGGGTCTTTCCGCCCTATAAATGTTATTACTATATATTTATTTTTGTTCACTACTACACTGGTCAATTGAAATTCTAAAATAGAAATGATCATCGCTGATTATGCACCCTTATAATTTCAAGTGTGTTGCTTGAAGTAATTACTCTCTGCAACGCACTTTGGGCAGTTTTAATTAAAATTAAAATGTATTATAATTTCGCTTTAGAACGCAGGTATATAATATATACCACACTCTTTCGAAATTCAAATACTTTACAATATATGGGGCCGCGGTGGCCTAGTGGGTAGCGTTCCTGCTTCTGGGCCTCGTGGTCGTGGGCCTCGTGGTCGAATCCCATCCGTGCGGTCACTTTTTCGGAACGAAGAAGTGGCCGTGCGGGTCAATGGATGTCTAGTGTATGTCCCATTCATTATCAAAATTAAATCTCAACGTAATTATCGTTAGTGGCCGAATAGTACATGCTTACGCCAATTCCAAATCATCCGCACTTCCTCAACCCGAATTCCCGTCAAACATCCTTCCTTAAAAAAAAAAATTAAAATATATTTTTCTATTTACTATAATACGAGTCTACTGCTTATGTCGTTATCTGCATGACATCACCAAATGCATTACCCAGCTGCTACTATCATTGTCATATTTGGCTTGATAAAAAACATCTGCATGAAACTGCAATATTTTTCTACTTTCAAGAAAGGTGGATAACTAATTCGGCACTAGTATGTAAGTGTTAGTGCAAAAGTTAGACAATTAAACTTGCGTGGCTTCTGGAAGAATTAATAAAGATAAATTAGTAGGATAAAAAGTGAATAAGGTTTTGGCCGTTAAACCGGGCTCCGTGATATATTGTTCTCAGAATGAATCTTAAGAGCGCACGGTAATGATACCTTAGCGTCTCTCCTAAAGGATATACTAATAAAAGGGATTAAGATACTGCACCGTAGCTTCTATTTATAGTAATAAACCAGAGATCATTACTCGAAAGAGACACCGAGAAACACCCATATTGGACCCGAGGGGCATTTGTATTTCTGACGTATCCGTTTAGTTGATTTTCTCTTGGATTATTAAGGGGGTAAGTGCCGCGTGGAAAATCGATGCATTTTTGATGGTCAGCATATACAGGGTGTCCGAAAAGTATGGAATATCCCGTATAGCTCAGTAAATATCCACTTTAGAAAAAAAAGTTTTTAATAGAAGTTATTTAGCACTTAGTTATCCACCACGCTGGATCTATCAATTTTATTTTTTGCTATAAACAAAAGCGCAACGAATAACTCTTACATTTTTTTTAAATGACGAGGTACATATTTATTATACTCATTTGATAGAGTTTTTTTTCTCTTTTCAACGATATAAAACTTGAGTACCTTTATCTAAAAAAAAATCAAAAATAAGAAAATGTTTTGGATACTTATTTTTTGTAATATCAAATTGTTTAACAAATGAATAATGTATTGAAACTAAACTCACAGCAAATGTTTAAAGTGTAAACCATTCATAATTTAACAGTGGTAAATTCGGTTTTTAAAACCATCAATAGGTTTTAATTAATGAAATGAAAATAAATTTCCTAGACATTTTCTTAATCATCTTGAAAGTTTTCTTATGTAAAGGTAATCAAGTTTTATACCGTTGAAAAGAGAAAAAAACATCTATTAAATATGTGCAATAAAGATGTGATGAAATAAAATTGATATATCCACGGTGGTAAATAACTAAGTGTTAAATAAGTTCTATTTAAAACTTTTTTCTCTAAAGTGGATATTTACTGAGCTATACGGGATATTCCATACTTTTCAGACACCCTGTACATAATTCTGAAGTTAATATCAAATATTAAGAAACGATATTTTTCACATTCAAAGAGAAAGGGTTGAACTATAGAATTTGATTTTTTTTAATCATCAGACAAACTGTATAATTTATCCTGAAAATTACCAATATTGGATTATTACCTGGAGCTTTTCCCTTCAAAGAATTAAAAATGTAATGCTATAGAAAAATAGTTTATACCTTTCAAAACAACGTGTACATAATAAAATTATCATTCGTTATTAAATAAAGTTGCAAAAACGTAAAAGTTGCACCTCTGCAAACGCGAATTTGCTTTGTTTTCGCCGCTGTAATGAAGGCCACCATGCTGGTCTAACTCTGGCGTGAGGCACTTACCCCCTTAAGGCGTCAAAGTTTGCTAAACATGCTAATCCATGTTTATAATTGCGGCCATTTGGAAGGAAATGTAATGAAAGGAAATTAGTTACTCGATGCCTAATTAAATGAGTAAATCTAGTTAAAGCAATGAATGGTATTGTAGCGTTCCATTTTTGTAAATTTTGTTAACGTAATTAATAATTCTGTTTTTGCGGTAATTCATTTGAATGATAATGATAAATAGAAATTAGGTGTACACTGGGAAATGGTAGATATTCGTACCGCAATTGCTGCAGTTATTAAGTCGACGTCTTCGCTTTATTTTATAATTAACTCTTTTAAGAGAATCGTTTTAACGAAACGTAAATAGGAAACATATTAGTTCGAGGTAAACCACACACTTAAAGCAGACGCAAAAGAGGTAAATAAATATGCTCAATTAACACATTACAAGTGGAATTAGAAAAAGTAAAACTAAACTCAATAAAGCTAAGAACGTAAATGAACTCCTCTCAAAACACTTCGGCATTGACTGACTTAATTTTCATATATTTTATAATTCAGAATTGTATATTCAGTTATTATCAGATTTGTTTCATCTAGTACCACCAGATAAGTTTAACACTGTGTGTCCTTGTTAAAATGTTTCCTGGTTTTTTCATTTTAATGATAACATTTACAGTTTAAAGTTTCAAAGTTAATTTTAGAATAATTTTCAAGTTAGTCCTGTACGAAGAAATAAACGATCTTGAACCAATGTTATTATCTAGTAGTAGTAGTAATAACATGCTGTAACATCCACCCGC
This sequence comes from Ocypus olens, assembly GCA_910593695.2. NCBI lineage: Eukaryota > Metazoa > Arthropoda > Insecta > Coleoptera > Staphylinidae > Ocypus > Ocypus olens. The sequence continues at coordinate 27,850,616 of OU343062.1, read as the reverse complement.
GACGCTCACAGCCACTAGCAACCATCCTTGTCGCACAGGCACTCTCGCACTCTACCACCACCCTTGCGCGCACCAATGAGACCGATCATCCCTACCGTGGCTACCCCGCGGACCACGGCCGGACACCTTTACGGTCTTAGAAAAGCTATTTGTATACTTGTACATATTTTGTTGTTGAAATATACGTTCAAATCACAGAAGTCTCTACATCACAACCGAACCCCCTACAAACTGGCCTCCCAACGTGGGTCCGGATATTATACGAGGGCGAAAGTGCGAAACAATACGGAAGAAAACATGGCAATCACGCTCACCACGGAACAGTTTCAAGAGTTCATAAGAGCCAATCGAGAAGACTACAAATCCGGATCCTTTGCAGATTGCACGGTACGTTTCTCAGGACTTAGGAGGAACCCCGTCGAGGTGGAAGGCTTCATAAACACCGTCAAAGTTTACAAAAATATTGAGAGGATATCAGACGAAGATGAGTTAGAAGGTCTGATACTCTTACTCAACAACGACGCTGCAGTATGGTGTCAAGGGATGAGAACAACAACGGCTACATGGGACGACTCCCTTAAGTTGTTGCAGGATACATATGCACCGCAGAAACCGGCATATGCAATATTACAAGAAATATTCGCTAAACGCCAGGAAAGCGGTCAGAATACGGACACGTTCATCGCTGAAAAGAGGGCCCTCATCGCACAGATAACGGAGCACAATCTAAGTGAGGCGCTGCAGTTGGATATGATATTTGGCCTAATAGATGCGTATATCCGTGAGAAAATTCCAAGGGAAGGTATTAAAACGTTCCAGAACCTAATCGCCAAGGCTCGGGAGATCGAACACTCATCGCAGGAGAAAGCGGAACTGGAAAATCCTCAATCCAGTACGAATACTGACGTAAAGAAGAAGAAGTGCACGCATTGTCGCGCGCACGGCCACACATTCGCCGAATGTCGCAAGCGAAAGAAGGCCATAGAAACCCAGGCAAGGATATCAGAGGAGAAAACGCCCACTCCGACATTCGCGTGCTACGGTTGCGGTAAACCAGGAACCATTCGTGCCAAATGTACAACGTGCAATCCGAGTGTCAACAGAAACAGTAAACTGGCATTTTGTGCACTGAATGCAGCTACCGTACAGCGACGGTGTCCGATAGTTCATATCAGCATCAAAAATTCCACGGGAAGTGCTTTCGTAGATTCGTGTGCCGAAAAGTCTATCGCCTCCGCATCATTGTATAAACACCCGCTACAACACGGCACCAAATTCCACAACGTACAAGGATAGGTTACACTGGCTGACAGAAAACCGCAGGAGAAAAATATGCTTAGCACCAACGTTATGGTAAAAATACATTTGGATAGGAACTCCCTTTTTCGTCTTCCCGGACAGTACAAACAAAGTCACACTGCTGGGGGTAGATTTTATGGAAAATGCGGGTATCATTCTCAATATACCCCAAAAAATATGATCGTTAGTCGATGCACCGCACCAAAACCATTGCTACGAGCCGATAAGGGACACGGAAAACAAAACGGACTCAGCAACACTTCTACCGATAAACACGACTGAGAAAACTAATGACAAACCAATGGCTATTGACTGGGAATAATACCGACCACCACCGCCACTGATGGGCCCACTACCGGAAACCCCGGAAAAAATAGAAACGGATGATATGTACTCACCGGAGTATATTGACGCATTGTTTGCCGACTACATAGATGCCGATCATTCAATACGCCCAAAAAGGTTTTTCCTCGAGGAGCAAGAAGACCGGTGCCATTAGCATTGTTTTATGTTAATGTGTGTCTCCGCAACGATGAAGCCGCAGATGTTAATGGCCAAGAGAAGGAAGAAATGAACCAATTGCTTTCTAGACAACTCTAGCTCCGACTATAGAGACAGAGCACATCATCACTGTGACTTACTACACCCCAATAGCCACCCGCCCGTATCGGATGTCCGCCGTACGTCAAGCGGAATTGCAGAAGGAAATCAAAGAAATGATGCGCCAGGACATCATTGAGGAAAGCCAGTCCCCTTGGGCTCCTTCTGAGTAATGGTCCATAAGAAGGATGGAGGAACCAGGTTATGTGTAGACTTCAGGAAACTTAACGCAATTACTGTACCCGACGTTTATCTACTTCTGCGCGTGGATGATTTATTACACGCCATGGGTAAGCCGTATAGTTTCTCCACCATCGATCTACCCACCGGATATTGGCAGATCCCTGTGAGACTTCAAGACCAAGCGAAAACCTCCTTCATCACCCCGTTTGGCTACTACCAGTTCAAGAAAATGCCGTTTGGCTTGAGAAACGCCCCATCGACATTCCAAAGGTTAATGGATGAATTCCGAAGGAAACTACCGGAGGCATGCATGCTCGCATATCGGTACGACCTAATAATCTTATCAAATTCCATCAAGCAACACTCAAAAGAAGTTGTTATGAAATTGGATAAGTGGAACCTCCGTATTAATCGAGAGAAAATTTCATTTTTCTGTCGGTCAGTATGCTTCCTGGGCCATAGGATAATGAAGGACGGATTCTCGCTAATCCAGAAAAAAGTTGAAGCCATCAAAAACAGGAAAAAACCAACTATTGAAAAACAATTGATATCATTCCTACAAATGTGTTCTTGGTACCGACGATTTATACCGGATTTCGCGCGTATTTCAAAGCCACTAAGCAACCTGACCAAAAAGAACGCCCTTTGGAAATGGAGTGAAGCAGAAGACGCCGCATTCGAACAATTAAAAGAAACATTAACCGAGGCTCCCGTACTTCGAACGGCCGATCCGACAAAACCATTTGTCGTCAGGACAGATGCGAGCGCATACGCTATCTGAGCAGTTTTGTGCCAGGGGGAGGGTGTGGGCGAACACCCCGTCGAAAACGCCAGTCGTTTGCTGACTCCCGCAGATTGAGAAGGAGGCACTCGCCATCATATGGGCTATGAAGAAGTTCAGAGGATATCTAGATGGGTCGCAGATCACGGTAGCCACGGATCATCAACCCCTCCGTTGGTTGATGAGTCTACAGTCGCCGACAGCAAAATTGGCACGATGGGCACTTCAGTTGCAAGCCCATAATGTCCAAATCGATTACGTACCAGGACGTGCGAACAGAGTAGCCGACACTTTATCTCGCCCGGGCCGGGCCGTTCCCTTAACCCATTAAGGACTGAATTTATTAATATGCGTACATTTAAATATAATACCTATATTCTTACTTAAAGTTACACTAAAAACATTAGAAGATCACAAGATGTGCTTTACTGCCCACCATTTTGAAAATATTGACCGTTCCATATATGGAACACTAGTCTGATAAGGACGAAAATAAGATTTTTTTTTTAAATAAAACGATTTTTTATTATTCTAAATTCGTTCAAAAAATAGTTTACTTGGTATGAAAATGAACAAAACAGTCAATACACAAGCCTACGTCGTATTTAAGACACTGCGTGCGAACAGAGCTGCCTTTATGTTTCTGTCCTACACATCTTCGGCGTTTATTGTTTGGTATATATATTTAACTAGATGGCCTTTACCATCTAAGCGAATATCTGGAGATATTTTTGAATTCTTTGAAAATGACGATGGTCTTCCCGAAGACATCGGTAAATTCTGAAATTTTTTCAGGTAAGTTTGAACAATTTCTCTTCTGAAAATTAATTGAGATGTTTCCGGGTGATGAATTCTATAGATCAGCCAAGCGTTCTGAATAACCGCATCTATAAACCAGGTGAAAATGGGCCACCACCATTTTTTACCTCTTATAGCAATTCTGTAGACATTTATATTTGCATCCATCTGGTCTGTACCTCCCATAAACTCGTTGTAATACTGTATGCAGAGAGGCCTCTATTGCAATTTTCTTTTTTTCAGCTGCTGAATACCTCTGCGCGTTAGATTAAGGAAATACGGGATGTATAGTTGATGCAACAGTCACAACTGAATTGTCCATCCATCTTGTAACAACAATTGATTCATTTTCACATATACATAAACCGTAATCAAAATCACCACGTTTTGATTTCTTCATTACCTTGACCGCAGTCAATGTACTATTTCGAGAAATTCTATTTTCTATTCGTTTTAAATATGCCAAAAATTTCATAGACGTAAACAAATTGTCAAAATAAAACTGATATGGTAAAGATTTTATATCTTCTGGCAACTCATCAATTAGTTGAATTAGCGGTGCAGTCGCTTTTCCAAATTCTTTTTGGTGCATTTGGTTTGAATTTGGTATAGTTCCTTGATAAATTTCAAAGTTGATCAAATATCCGTTCTTTGAATTCATGCACCAACATTTGTACCCGAAACGTATGGGTTTTCCCCGAATGAATTGTTTGCACCCATGTCGACCGTAATACTCAATCATGGTTTCATCATATGAAATTTGTAACAAAGGTATAAAATGTTTTAAAAAATTCGCTTTCAATTTGTCGGAAAGAGGCCGCAATTTAGCCATTCTGTCCTCGCAATCGAGTTTCGAGTTATCTGCACAATGTAGAAATCTCATTATTTCGATAAATCTATCACGTCGCATAGCTTTGTATACAGCAGCATTTCTAAGATCTTCTCCAGAATCCCAATAGCACTTTTTTGATGGTTTATTGTCGTATCCTGACACCATAAGTATAGCCAAAAAGCACCTCATTTCGTCTTGAGTTATATGTGGGATTTGGCAGTTTTTCATTGCCGCATATTTATTGCTCTCTTCTGATAAAAAGTTGACAATATCGTCCGTAACAAAACATTCAAATAAGCTAACTGGAGACATATTTTTATATTTAGAAACATCACATTCTGGAAAAAAAACATTACTCCTACACTGAAGGTCCGTTTTCTTTATCCATATACACTGTTGAGCACTCTTCGATGATTTTGATGTTGAGGCTGATTTTAGTGTTGATGCAATAGTTGTTAACGGTACATCATCTTCATCTGGACTATCCTCATCACCATTATCAGCCAAACAAAAATTGCCCATTCTAGTACCATGATCCATAACTAGTTCAGCATTCGCTAAAAGTTGTTTTCCTGATAAATTATCCAACATGCCACCTGCATCTTCATCTGCAGAGTCCTCGTCTGATAAATCTTTATTTAGTGGTGGTTCAATATATACTGCCTGCACACCATCAGTATTATCATAATCATTCAAAAATTCATCACTTTGTAATAAATCAGCAATATCTTGAACTGTCAAGCTAAAAAAATTCAGCATTACATTTACATCCAAGTAGTCTAGTGTTCCATATACGGAACGTCATAAAAACAACAAAATTTAACAATAAAAAAATATTCTTATTACTTCTAATAATTAACAGGTTAAAAAACTTACAAAACATTAATTATTTACAATACAAGTTTGAATATCCAGAAAATATATGTACTTACTTTTTTTGGCTCGACATTTTCCACATACGCACGATCAACGAACACAACACACTAATATTGGCAAGCCGGGGATTTTGACAAGTGGGGTTTGTTTGGCCCAGCGGTATTAGTAGGTACTATAGCAGAGAATAATGTCGGCGGGAAGAAAATTATGCGTTGCAAAATAAATTTGGGCGCGTTTTAAGTGAGTTTTGTGTGCCTTATATGAAATGCTAGTACCTAATGGATTAATGCTGTGTTATCGGGCCGGGCCGGACCCATTTCTCAATTTATAAAACCGGACCGGGCCAGGCCATAAAAATACGAATTCAAAAATTGTGAAAATGAAAAGTTGTTCGACATTCACGTCGATATTATTTAAGTTGATTATACAAAAATATTTCAAAACAGCATTATTCATTTGTTTTATTATATATTTTAAATAATAGCAAACAAATTAAAAAAACGATTCCGAGCTGGGCCGGGCCGAGCCACTCTTTGAATATACAATCTAAATATTCATATATTTATACTATTTTTCATCTTTAATACTTATATCAAATAATAATGCAATAAGTGAGGTTGTCTCAAGTTAATTTATTAAATTATAGTGCGGTAGCAACAAAAAACTGTGACTTGCCCAAAATTTATAAACCTGACAAACCTTTACATCCAATCATATCGTTAACATACTTATCATCAAGTTTCTTGGCGGATATTCAGGCTTTTCATTTTCATCAAGAACAAATTACAACGTCTTGGATTCTATCGTGGAGGCATTCAATGAATTTCTCTCCCACCGGGTTAATATCCTTAGACGTCGTCTCGTTATTAACAAATAGCCCTATAAATTGGATGATTAGCATTATTGAGTCAAATTTTAATTTAATTTGATGCCAAATCGGGCTAGACAAAGCCAGTTTCATTCATGGGCGGCTTGTTATGTAGAGCCAAGGAGCCATGGCACTACCTCTAATTTCAAACGAAACTAGATTTTTTTTTATTAATTCCAAAAACACTGATTTGTTATTTTAAATGTTAAAACGATGCCTGCAAAAGTTTCATGAGACGAGAATAATGGCAATGCATTTATTTGAGAATATATCTCTTGAACAAATTAGCAGATTTGAAAAAATCTTTCTTGAATTATGTTTTGTGTTGTTATCTTGAAAACCAGTGATAGGGTATTTTTAGTTTTTTGGAGGTTTATTAATATCAATGTATTTTGAGTAAATTTGAAAAATTTCAAGTTGCAGTTGTTTTTATATATTTTTTTCACTCGTACAAATTAAAAAAAAATCTGAAGCGCTCGGTCGGTTATATTGAAAACCTATGATGGAGTTTTTTGAGTTTTTGGAAGATTATTAAGATAATTGTATCTTAAGTAAATTTAGAAAGTTTCAAGTACTTGACAGCTGTTTTTAAATTTTTTTCGCGTAAACAAAAAATGATTATAATTTTTCATAAATTTACACGAAAAATCGCAAAAACAATCGACGGAATGTGTTAGAATTTTCAACAATAATATAACGAGTGCCTATGATTTTGCCGGCAATTATTAGCGCCAGGATCACGATTGCTTGTTGCGACGATTTTCTAGAAGCAACAAGCAAGAGTGATCCAGACGCTAAAATTACCTAGGAAAAATCAGTCACGAGTTAGATTCGAGAAGACAGTTGGCCGAACAGAAAGTTCACACTTCATAATTCGAAAAATTAAATTTTGTGACACCAAGTGTCAGACGTGTATTAATCTACGCCACAATAATTGTAGTAAAAATGAGCTTACCAAGATTTTGAGAAATGCCCATGAATACCATTACTGATGAAATCACTAACACATAACCCGAAAATACAAACAGATCGAATTCAGAAGCAAACTGTTTAATGGTCCGACAATAACTGACGTTTTATACGCTATAGAAAAGGTAGCAACGCGTTGCTAGGCAATACCAACATGAGAGATTATCTGATTAGATACCACCCAGGGTGAATTGCCATGCATAACATGCAGCGTGGTCTATTACGCATCGTAATTATCATTTTATTGGATCATGTCATCAACATTATTCGATGTCATTGGTTATTAAGTAAATGAGGGCAATTGTAAATGAAATCACTCTTGAAATAATATCGAGTAATTTTGTAAAGTTTCATGTGGATAGCAATTGTTTAAATTTGAATAAAAAGAAACTTGCATGACGTTCTATTCAAATTAGCAACAGAAAATGATCAGAACTAAGTAGTAACAATAATGGCAGCCCTGGAGTGCAAATTTTTATGACCAAAAATGCGTTTTCTACAAAAAATACTCTATAAATTTGTCATTTCATTGAACAAATGCTTGAAATTTGTATAGAATATTGTTGAATAACGTGCATTTTCATGTGTTCTAAGTAAATTATCTGAAGTTTACAGTAACATAAAAGGCTTAGCTGGAAACCCAATTTTGATGATCAAAAATGCACTGTCAGAAATTGCTGTATAAATTCTTCATTTCTTTAGACAAATATTTAAATTTTAGACAGGTTAATCTTGAGAGATGTTATTTTCAAATTGGGTTAAAAACAAATTTCCGAACTATGTACTCATGGTAACAACAATGGCTGCATAAGAATGCAAATTTTTATAAGTAAAAATGCATTTTTGGCAGAAATTGTTCTGTAAATTCCATATTTGTTTAAAATTCAACTTCCAGCGCATCAAAATTGTGAAAGTTATTGAATCGTCTAAGAAATTCTAAGTAGCATGTCAAAAATTGTTAGATAATTCTATGATTTGCGGTGGTACTTTTTATTTGAGGTGGTGGAAATATGTTTCTTCAAAAAATCTGAACGTTATTAAATCGCCTTAAAAAAATCCAGCCAACACGTTAAAAAAATTCAACGATGAGTGTGAATAGTTGTTGCATCTAACATTGATCTTGGGCGTTTTGTGTTCAAACAGCCAGAATTTTTGTAACTTTCTCGGAACAAAGTAGGAGAATATTGTTTTCGTTATTTTGTTGAAATTCGAAGTTTTAACAGGAATATGTAAGCAAATATTTTAATTAACAACTTAAAAAAAAAGTTTTTTTTCGAAATCGTACTAGTTTTTTTTTTAATAAATTGATAAATATGCAAAATATTATAAAATATCCTTTTATGCTATCAAATCTGAGAAAGGTACACGCGGAGAATTAAGTCTTGCCTGCTCTCGTTTGAAATGCGCCCTTAACGACACAACTGGACGATTTTTATGATCGTATTGACAATGTCTACCTGTGTAGGACATACCTGACCCGACCAGATTACGACCCTAATGACCGACAAGACCATTATTTGGGCCTTGGTATATATTATTAAATTAACAGTGAATTTCACAAACATTTATTAAAGTTGGAGTTACGAAAGCCGGTATTAAAACCCTAAACACATTTTCAATGTTTTGTGGAATCAAAATTGTCAGATAACACAGAGTTATAAGATATTTAACACTGGATTATAAATATAAAACACATGGTATGATTTTTCAATTTTATAAACAAAATAGCACTGTGTTTTATAATCCAATAATAAATATGTTATAATACTGCATTAAATGACAATTTGGATTTCACATAACATTGAACCGCGACTTATATTGTGAATGTGAATGTTTGTGAAATCCGACATCAGACCTGTAAATTGTAGGTATGATAAAAAATATCTTTTAGAAGATAATAAGTATAGCAGAATTTCTTGTGCCTACTGGGGTTGGATGTCATCTCATGGTGCAGGGGATTTAGTACCAATCAATGAAAAAATGAACAGTAAAGCGTATCACGATTTGCTGGAAAAATATCTTTTACCTTTATTATATGCAAATGATGGTAAATTAGCATTTTTACAGGATAATAGTGTGGTGCACACGTCAAAATGAATTAAAAAATTCTCAGAATTTCGTGAAATTGAAGTCATTGATCGACCTGATAAATCCCCTGACTTAAACCCAATAGAAAATATGTGGGCTAAAATGGTTAATTCATGAGATGATGACAGGACATTCAACCCCCAAAACAAAAGCAGAATTTATTAGCAAAACCATGTCAATGACATTTGGAAGAGGATTGATACATTAAATTATTGCAAAAATTTAGTTAATGCCATGCCTCGACGTCTAAAGGAAGTAATTAAAAGTGGAGGGTATTATACAAAGTATTAACTTTAAGTTAATAATTTTTTAAATTGTAAATAATATATTTATTAATCAAATTTGGTAAAAGTCTAATCTTGAGTATTATATGCCGCAGAACCTTTTTGCACCTTAAATTAATAAAAACATACGAATTTGTGTAATTTTATTATGTAATCCTTTTTAAAACCGCTTTTCAAATTGTGTTTACTCCCACGACGACGTTGTTATGACGTTTTATGTCCGATTTAGTTTATAAAATGCACATAATATTTTACAAAAAATAATGAAACAAGTTATTATAAATTGTTTCCTATTATAAGCCCTGGAATATTGCTAACGCCGAAACCCTTGACGTTGCGGTAAGTGTTATTGCGGTTATAATTTTTACAAGTGACCTAAAACGCTACCTTTTCAGCGGACCACAAACACAACTGTAATTTCATTCAAATATGGAAATATTAAATTTTGGGATTTTATTGCACCCATTACCGCAGGTAACCGTTGTATGTAAGGGCGACTATCGCATTTCTGTCGGAAACTTTAAGGGCACGCGGTCACTAAAAACGTGCAAGACTTAATTCTCCGCGTGCACATGATGGTCACATCAACATTTTCTTTTCCAGAAATCGTTGCTGTCATCCTTAGGGACCTCAAAACTGATATTTCCGTCAAAAAAATGTTTGAAAAATTGTTTATAATCACAGTACTTTTTCGTACTTTGTAACGGAGGAAGTAAAAAAACTCGCGCCTGGTACGTCATTAAGACTTTGCATCTATGTCAATAAATAAATACCGCTCCACCTTCATTACTCTTCAACTCTGAGCCAACCCACACAATTAATCATGAGATTAATGAAAAAAGGGTTGCCCGATGTTGCCAAAAGCACATTTCTTTTAAATGGCTCCTGATGGCATTTGAGGCATGATACAACATTTTTGCGCCTACATTTTATATTCAGAATTTGTATCAGCTCTAGGCCTCTTATGTCATATTTATAGATATACACGTTGTATTTGAATTATTAAACTGGTTCTCTTCCATACATTGGGCCGCGATGTCTGCTATTTAAATGTTTCTATCTTTATTAGGTAACCCCAAATTTATTATTAATAATAATTAGCAACTTTTTTGAGTTGATAAATGATCGTGTGTTTATACACCAGATTTAACTTTTTTTTTCCAATTTTGAAATGATCTTAGTTTGAATAATAAATTACCACACTTGATAAATGAATAAAAAGTTAGTGAAATATATTTGTTATGTCTATCGTCGTAAGTATCCACAAGTCACTTGCTCATGGAATTCCCATATTTTCTAAACGTGCTAAAATGTGTGAATCAAATTCAATAATTTTCATTATTATGATAAGTCCAGGAGACACTTAAATTATCTTTACTCTTATGTAAATATTAGGATCTAAATGAATGCTTTTTCCTAAATTATAATAATTTACATGATACACATATAAGAACTCTATCACAAGTGAGGATGTTAAAATTTTAAAATTTTGTTCAGAACAATCATTTGGCTATGAATAATGCACATAGACTAGCATACAGGAAATGAAAGGGAAGGTTAAATAATCCACCTGAATAATGTGATAAACTGACGATTGAGAAGATGGACCAATGTATTTTTATGCTATGCAAGGTATTTATATAACAAAACAAAAAATACAATGGTATATACATGACAGGAATATGAGATGGAAGCAGAATTCGTATACATTTTCTTCTGAAGGAGTCACGATAAAGTTTTACACTTCTTTTAAACGAAGTAAAGTATTAATTGTAACTTAAAACGGCACGTATGATCTAAAATGTATGTAACACAGATTAAGAGTGCGATATAAATCCTGAACAATTGTCTCTGCAGTGTATTGAAACGTTAGTTGAATCGATCCGAGAAGCACTACTAAATTTAGATCGTCGTCATATGTTTTAATGAAGGGAGGTGGACTGGTTATTAAGGGACGACCGCTTCCTGCAAGTTGCCATGTCTAATTAAGCGAGAATTGGATTCAAAGGTGAATCCATCGGTGTACCGGTTTATGTTAAGCGCTGATTAGGGATACACTCAGTAAGCACAAATATCATTCCTTTAAGACATTGCATCATCAGGAGAATGATTCTGTTGATACAGAAAGTAGGCACCAATTATGTTATTATATCGGGTGTGTATAAATTAGCGGATAAAATACACGTGACGATATTCTTCCAAAAATTTTAAGCCGCTTATCTTAATTCTAAAAGGTGGTTCAATGCTTCCTGAGTCTCCACGAGGTCCTCAAAGTGAACATCCAGTCGTTAAATATGCGTTATTATTTGATATTAATTTACAGAAAACTCTGCAATTTCGGTAATATGGCTAGTTTGAAAACTATTTGTCAGTGTGTGCTATCTTTCTATCTCAAACGTGTATTTTCAACACTTCTTAATTGAAGGATTCAGGAATAAAACAAGAAATATCACAAAATAATGTTTACTAGAAAATTGAAATTATAAGGTTAATTCTAATATACCTAAAAAAGTCACACTGCAATGAAAAAGTTTGTAATACAAGTAAATTCCAGAGACATTTTGTCATATAATACCTATCCTTAGATAAACAAACTGATAATGGTTTTTAAAAAAAAAAATATTATTCTAGATACTAATTGTACAGAATGAGGAATGTCCTTTACGTCTTGTTGTCTCTTGATGAGGTAGCTCGTCATAGAAGGTCTGAGCATCAGGATTTTGGCAAAACCTCTTCAGCTTCATGAGATTATTATATTTGTCTTCATTTATTGGTAGAACATCTACAAAAAAATTAAGACTACAATACATATCCTATTAAAAAATATAACCAAACTATTACCAGTGTAGCTTGCTTTGGGAAGTTCAAATTCATTATCTTTAAGTTGAGTAATATGATCAAAAGTACTCGTATTTTGTTTTCTCTTTGTATTGTTGATTAGTGGACTTTGTTGCCAATGTCCATTATAAGTTATTCGATAAGTCATTAGACGTACAGCAAAAGGACACTTTGCGGAATATTTCTCTTTGAAAAAGGCTATCCAATTTTTTATCATATTTTGATTAACTTCTATAACGGTGAATGGGAATAGGAATGGTAATTCCATTCGAGTCTTCAGGTTGATAAGACCCATATTTTTATCACACTCCAAATATGAGTGTCTTCTTATTGGAAAAGTTATCTGTATACAGTCCAGCCGTTTCACAGTATGTACTATGAAATACATGAACCTGAACATTGTATAATTTTTATTTTGTCCTCCAGCTGAATCGCAAAAAATATGTAGATGTTTAACTCTATTATCAAGGTGGTTCATTATAAAGTCGAAAAGGAAGGAACACACTTCTTCAGATCCTTTCTTAGCAATATGTTCTGGATATGTATAAAATAACGACATACCTGAAGCAAGGACGTGTATGTTGAATGAGTGCAAAGAAAGCTGTCTGAGATAGTAAACATCGTTGGTCGTAATATTAGGGATGTAAATATTCTTTTGATAATCCATTGCGATAGCTGCAAAAGTTGATGTAGTCTTGGCCTTTTTCTTTGCATCTTTTTTTCTGTCGTAGAATGTCTGAGCTCGTCTTTTATGAAGTTCATTTTCCACTTCCAGTCTCCTAATTTCGGTTTCTGAGTTTCCATCTTTTTTTAATCTATTTAGGTTAGACATAAATTCATCACATGCGCTGCATGTATCACTGCGGGAATACGCCGATTGGCGGGCTACGCAACAGTTACCTCGCTTAATTTATTTCTGTCACCAGTTATCTCGCTTGATTTATTATTTCACAATTTCACATATAAACACTATTTCACATTAAAATAACTTTAGCGTATGAAAAACTAGTTATACTAACAAAGGATATGCTAACAATGATCATGGATTTCTGTCGTCAGTTTGTTTTACAGAAGAAGGGCGTTCTTCGATAAAAAATAACATAAAGTACAAAACACGCTGTATTCGACTAACGTATTCTAGAATCGGCATTTCCATCATAACTCAGCATTTTTATAAAATTAATATCTGTACTGCAACATTTAATAACTATTTATTGGTCTGTATGAAATTGAAGGAAACCTAAATTCAGTAAACTGTTTAGAGTTATTAATAACTAAGGTAGAAGTTGCGTTGAAATAAGTTACAAAAGAACAGCAGAAGATTTGGTTCCAACAAGAAGGCTGTCCCGCGCTGGTTTGATTTGTAGAGGTACTGCTGGTCAGCAGATCTCCTATTTCTTTCTCTTGTTTTTTTTCAGATATTAAAACAGGGGGTTGTTTGCTGTTAATTGAAACTTACGTTTATTTATTGTTTAAGAACGGACACTCGGTATAAATGTTATGTCCGCATCTGATACTGCCTATGGTGTATGTATTATTGTTTAATTGATACTGAAATTTATTTAAATGGGAGTATAATCGGGAAAATATGATTTCCTAATATACTCTCATTTAGTTTGAGTTGTCAGTAATCTGAAAGAAATAAACTTAAATTTTGTCGGAAGTTGACCAGCTTTAACGAAATGGGCAAACTTTAATGCGAACGTGATTTGCATAAGTTACGATCAGATATTCAGACGCTCGGATTTTATTAAGACCTACAACCGTCAAGAAATATTTTAGCGCTGATTAAAGTCTTGAAAAGTGATTACACCCAGAGCCCAGGAGTGCGATTTAATTGTTTTGACAGAGATAGAGACTGACGCGGCTATGTTTATCCTTTCGGCTGCTATCCCGGAACAGGGACGGCAATGTCTTTTCTCTATCCGTGGTTGGAGAATAATTAACAGAGCGCGATAAGGCTGTCCTAATTCTTGCAGAGTATTCCCGTAAAATATCATGATTATGTTGACGATATTAATTTCTGAAAATGGTCGTAATTTAAATCACGATTTAACAAAATAGAAGCTGGAGGATATTTAAAAATATAACCTGGAAATCTATAATAATAATTACGAATTGGGAAATGATAAGACAAAATTATTTTAGGGATAAGACTTTACTAACGATAAGACTGCAACTGGAGAAATAAATTCAAATTGTATGAGACATGCAAACGAGAGTTTTGCTTTTGCCTAGTTATAACTAATATTAGAAAGCCTTCTCATGTTCTTAATTTTTATCTGCCAAGTTAATTTTTATTTTATGTAAATTATTTATAAAAATTCTATATAAAAATTTAAATTAAATTTAATATTACAGCACAAATATATGTTAACATGTATAACGATATATAATCATTATTGTTTGATAATAACTTATATTGCAGTATACATTTACAAAAATTTACTTATGCCCGGTTGCACCAACCTGAATTAGTGACGAGTTATGTAACTCGAGTTATGTAATCCTAAATTAGAACTTTTTCAGGTGCACTAACCAATTTTACCCCTAACCTGAGTTAGTAAACATGGGTTATCTAACCACAGATATTTCGGAGGTTAAACTTTAATTTGACGTTTATACTGAGAGTTGATATTTGCGAATAAACGTGGTACGGTAACTAGCAAATATAATTAAAGACATTTATAATTAAGATTAATAGGAAACAGGTATGTTTCAGCTGCACTGGCATCCTCTTCGCATTGTTAGATGAGGCATTTAAATCGGATGCCATATGTTCCCAAGCCTCCGCTATCTTCTTGACGGTAACCCCATCAGTTCTTTTGTTCTCCAGAATTTTGAAATATTTCTGCATAACTTCCAGCAATAGTTGCTTTCAGCTGGAGTAAAATTTCTAGACTTTTCGCGCCTTTCCATTGTCAGTGTTGACATTAATCAAATAATTTACAAGTATTCCCATTAGTGGGCGACTGCAGTGTTGATGTCGAACACGTGGACTAGCGGGCCGCGGGCCAATCGGAATAGAGTCAAAATATGAGAATTTGTCAAAATATGCAATGTTGTCGGGTCTAATCTCATGTTTGCTAACTTCGCTTTATAATACGTCGGTGCAACGCTTCTCATTTAAATCCGGATTATAATATTAATCCGAGTTACCTAACTTGAGTTACCTAACTTAACTAGAGTTGTTGGCATTAATGGAATAATTATAGCGCATTTTAAAATTGATTTAATCTTTCATAGTTTTTAATCATTTCACCCAGCTTATTAAAAACCGTAGAATAATTTATTTATTTATTTATTAACGCAACTGCATTTACATGTACATAATAAATATAGAACAATGACAAATAGTATTAATAGTATTAATCTTAATAATAACATGTGCATAAATTCAAATATGAATATAATACAATTAATTAAGTGCTTTTCTACACTGCGCCTTAAATCTTTCAAAGGAAATTCAAAAAAAAATCCACTAACAGTGCGACAATATTAACATCTCTACAAATGCGTGACATAGGACTATGCATACCGTAGTTAGTTCTGTGGTGTTTTATATACAAAAAACTTAATGTTCTTAATGTCCTACATGGTATGTTGATGTCGAGAAGATTCATCAAGTCAATTGGGTTGACCATGCCATTTAGAAGTTTAAATATATATAAGAGATCAAATTCTCTTCGGCGAACAACCAGTGATGTAAGACCCACATAAACGCCAGACTGTTTAGGAGTCAAAATAATTCCTGTGCGACTTAATTTAAATGACAGCAGTTTTAAAAATTTGTAATGCACAGACTCCAACCTATCGATTTGAGTTTTTAAGGAGACCAGTAGAGAGAGAGCAGTACTCCAGCTGAGATCTTACTAATGCATTGTATAAAACTACAAGCGTACGTATATCAACAAAATCTACCGTGCATCGCCTAATAAAAGCTAGCATTTTATTAGCTTTATTGATTAATTTGATCAATGTAAAAGTTAAACATCAATTTTGAGTCTAGTAACACACCTAAGTCTCGAATGGAAGCCACTTTTCATAACGGAGTGCCATTTAAGACTTGAGTAAAATCAGTTGGAGTTTTACTTCTAGAAAATGTGATAGACTGACATTTATTTATATTTAGATCCATGCCATTTGCTAAGTACCAATTATGGACTAAATTTAAGTCATTTTAAACCTCAATACAATCAGTTGCACTACGAATTTTTAAAAAACATTTAAAATCATCCGCAATTAACAAGTGCGGACAGAAAAGTATGTACGATAAATCATTAATAAATACTGAAAACAACAGAGGACCTAAATGCGAGCCTGGCGGCACATCGGATGTAGCATTTAATGCGTTTGAAATGTTAACCCGTTGAGTTCTGCCACTCAGATATGAGTTAAACTATTTAAGTAGGGGATTACCTATGCCATATTCACGCAATTTATATAGGAGAGTGGTATGGTTAACACAATTGAAGGCTTTGCTAAAGTCCGTATAGATGGAATGAACTTCAGCTCCACCTTCAAAGGCACGGATTATGTAGTCTGTAAAAATTAATAAATTTGTTTGTGTTGATCGACCCGCATAAAAGCCATGTTGTTTTTGGGTAATTATAGTACTAAAAGCTCCAAATGACTGATCATATAACAATTTCTCAAAAAGTTTTGGTATAGCCGAAAGATTGGAGATCGGCCTATAGTTGCGAACGTTAGATTTAGAACCCGATTTGTGTATAGGTGATACATATATTACCTTCCATGAATCTGGGAAAATGCCCGAAATTAATGATAACGAGAACACTTTATACAACGGATTATAAAGTGTATTACTGCAATTTCTAAGAAATAGGGGAGGTTTATTATTCGGACCTGGACCACATGTAGTTTTTAACTGCGATAGCCCTTCAAAAACGCTTTCGGGACTGATGGTTATATTATTCATATTGACCGACATATCTAACGTAAATGCAGAGTTCATGTCAGATGCAGGTTTGTATACCGAAGAGAAGTAATCAGCGAATAAATTTGAAATACCCTCACCCGTTGTAACAGTTTTGTCATCATAACTCATAGACATGGGGATCCCATGTGATTTGTTTTTACTATCTACAAAAGACCAAAACGACTTTATATTATGTGGTATTGACTGTTCAATATTATTTATGTATCTGGAATAACATAAAAGGGTTTCGGATTTACATTTTCTTCTAATCACAGTAAATGCTGTGTAATCTGAAGGATTGGATGTTTTTTTTCCAATTTTTATGCGCTTCTTTTTTAGATTTAATCATTTTAATTAGCTCTTTAGAAAACCAAACTGGGTAGCTAACATAATTTACACGTTTTTTAGGTATATAAAGTTCTATCGCGAAATAAAGTATGTCGTATAATATTTGAGCGGCCGTGTCAACGTCAGAACAATTGTTTAATACTTAATCAACACCAGCTAAGAAATTATTAATTAGATCATAATTTGCACGTTTAAAATCGGACTTATAATAAAAATTATTTTCTAGAGTGTGAATGTCATTCAAGACATAGAGAGTCGGATGGTATCTATTAGGCGGAATAATGGGATGACCAGATTTAATCGGTAACATGTCGCAATTTGATAAACATAGGTCCAAAGTAGTGCCATATTCATTTTGGTTTGCATTAAATTGATTAAGACCAGTGGATCCGACACAGTCGCAGAATAGCACCTCAGCATAGGATGATAAGTTAAACCATAACCGGCATTATCTTCAACCGATTTAACATTAGGAAGGTTGAAGTCTCCAATAACAATTATTTTGCTGTCAGAATGCTCCGATGTAATCTCGTTAATTACAGTACAATGGTCCTCGTAAGCTGTTGGGGTTGCAGTGGGCGGTATGTAACAACAGTATATGATGATTTTCAAGGAACCCACGATGACCTTAACAATGATAACTTCCAAGGTTTCGTTGGTTGGTATGATGAATGATGGTATGTTCTTCTTAACTGCTATAAGTACACCTCCACCTCTGGTTTTTGTGCTGGTCCTGGCCGAGCGAACCCTGCGGTAAACAACATACCGATCATCAATAAATTCATTATCATTAATTGCAGAATGCAGCCAGGTGTCTGTCAAAGCCAAGATGGAAAAGTCTTCAGATAAGCAGGATTTATAAAAATCAATTCGTTTTGTGCGCAAACCTCTCACATTATGATAATATAACGCTGTGTTATCAGATGGTCGCGCCACTTTTTGTTTGGACCTCGCGGAAAAAAACTCCTTAACTGCAATCCCAACAGGCCATTGATTTGTATTCAGAAGTCTCTGGATTCATGATTCCCTTACACCAATTTTAAAAGAACATGTGTCTTCGTTACTAACAAGAAGGAAGCATTTCGCATTATCAATGTTGAGTGTGTCATTCATATATTTCAGAATATCAGTGTCTTTAGTGCTAGACTTCACTCTACCTACATAGAGCCAGTGTCTTCTTTCCGCCGAACATAGGAAAGACGAGTTGTTAACGGTTAAATTCCCGATAATGATGGGTTTTCGTTCCGTTTTAGTCTTAACTACTTGAGCAAAATTAGCTTTTGAACTACTTGCTGCTTCGGAAGACTTAGCGTTAGCAGCAGTTTCAGACTTGTCAGAAAGTAACTGGCTGGCTGAGGTAACATTTCCCAGACACGGCGATTTAGGGTCAGTAAAATCTATTAATGGTGTAGAACTCGGACGGCCTTTATCTTTGTCACTGGTATTCACTGTAGAATGAGGAGCGATGTTTATTTTAAGATGTGATTTTGGCTTGGATTTATTTACGTTAGTATTAGAAATTGTATTTGAGACAATTCTCGTAAGATTTTGAATGAGTAATGTATGTTCATTTAGAATTTCTTGGATTTTATCCAGTTCTCTGCTTGACTTATCGGAAGTATGATGAAAACAGTCTTCACAAGACCATGAAATCGAACTATTTACAGCTATAGCTTTTACGATAGTTTTGTTGAAACCAGCACATTTGTTTCCGTGGAATACTCGTGAGCCCGACGAGCATCGCAATATGTCAGCATTGACCGTTTGGGGACAAATTATACAAATATTGGTCATGGTGCAGACGTATGATATATAAGAGGAGTTTACCTACGTCAACTTAATAAGTTAACAAATATGTAAACAATAAACGAACTGAAAGGCACAGGCAGGCAACTCAATATACACCGGAATAAATTTGCATGAGGACAAGTAATAAAATCAAATTAATATAACAACTACTAATTTATAGAATAAACGAATATGGAAATACAATAGTAGACACAGACAAGTCTTCACACTGCTCGGTCATTCGCAGTGACTAAAATAGACGAACAAGAAGACCACGGAAAGGGAATTTAAATGAAGTGAAAGGATAATGTGTAAACATTTGATATAGGCAACGCAATGAACTTTACTGATTAACATCCACGCCGTTTTTAGGTTATTTATATTAATTGTGAAATTATTATTAATAATACTACTCACACATATAAACCATTGCGGTATTAAAACTTCGTTGATTATTATCACGTTCGACCGGTGCCACTGAATTAAAGTGTATAATTAACACAGATGTAAGCGTAAAACAAGGCACTCGTACATGCACTTGCACTTGGCTTTTAATTATTATTGTGCTTATAGATAGATTTCGTACAATGTGCTAACATGATGCGGAAATCTGATTTCAATATTGGCGTATGTTCTGTGTACTCTTAATAAATCTATTTTAATTTATAAATATAAAAATATTTGTTATGTTGTCATAGTTGGTATATTATTGTCTTTATTATTAATTCTTATAATATGATATTGAACACGTACGACAGTATGCCAGTGCGTAATATAAATGAATTAGTAAAACTTTTAAGAAATATATACTCTATCCTTGTTGAATTGGTACAGTTGGTGAGATAAATTAAGATAAGAAATGAATCGATTTGATTAATGAACGTTTATTTAAATGGAGCCAAACGTTTTAAATTTATGTAATATGTATAACTCATTATATACTCAAATAAATAAAAATAATTGCAAGAGTTTGAAAGTTAGTAAGATAATATTTTATTTATTTGTGCAAAATAATAATAAATTTAAAACTATACTTTGTTGGTATCACAGTAAGATTATTATTTCTCGGCTATTGCTTTAATTTGAGTGTGCCCGAAGTACAATATTATAATTACCCAAGTTTAAAGTGTAGTACAAAGTAATGCCTTTCCAGATGAGGTAATTAAAATTTGCGTGGAAAATTTTAAGGAATGGCAAAAAGACAAAAAAAATTAGTTACTAAAGTGTTTGTGGGATACCTTATAGAAAATGGTATATTATATCCTAACGTGTTTGGTTTATATGCGCCCTAAAAGTTTTGCGTCGTAAGTCGTGTAACTTGTCAACTGTTACCTCGTAGGTTTTCAATGCGCAAAAAAATTATTGATTGTGTAAGCCTGGATAACTTTTGTAATTCTGCAAATATTGTGGCGAGACATATCCGCACAGGAAGAATGCTCACTCGAAAAATGCACACAGTAAAGTGCGCACAGCGAAAACTCCGCACACGAAAACTTCTCACATGGAAAACTCCGCACACTGAAAATAACGCACAGTGATTATTGCTCACACGGAAAATTACTCACTTTTATAAATCCTCACCGGGTGCCCATAACAAATATGTTTGCTATAGTTATTACATTTCACATTAGTTTAAAAGCAACAATGTAATGTATTTTACCTACTCCCACTTTGTAATTGATGAATTACCGAACTCTTTTCACCAATCGTAAGCGAGACATTACGAATATATAGAGCATATATAAATGTTAAATGTCGTACATAAATGTGTAACATGTACAATTACCGCTTATGCACCTCGGTATATTATATACTTATTAGCTAATTACAATTAACGTCCGCCGAGTCCACTGCATTCGTCTGTTCATCTTTAAATATTAAAAGTGACAGTTAAACGTCAGATTGCAACTTATTGGTTAAAAGAATAAGCGACACAATAAACTCCACGCTATGCCTTATTGGTACTTCCATCGCAATGGTATCTTAGTAGATTAACATTTCAGAGTGAGTACAACGATCCGTATCCCTAAATTTGTACAATAAATGTATTGGACAGTATATTATTCGACGGAAAATTTTCGAACGGTAATTCGTTTGTTTAGTTGGTAGTCGTCCTACATCGCCATTACCGGACAATTGCATGCAAATTGAAACGTCACCCTGACAAGATTCAGTTTCAATATGTCTTTAGATTAAGCGAATAAATGTAAGGTCGAAGGTAAAGTATAGTACATAACGCGAGTTGTAACGCAATTACGCGCTCGTGAAATTACGTTACTCGCCGCTACGCGGCTCGTACGCAATATCTTTCACTTGCACGTAATTTGATACTTACAACTCTAGTTACGTAATATACTATTACCTACTCCCACTTTGTAATTGATGAATTACCGAACTGTTTTCACCAATCGTAAGCGACCTATTACGAATATGTAGAGCATATATAAATGTTAAATGTTGTACATAAATGTGTAACATGTACTATTACCACTTATGTACCTCGCTATATTATATACTTATTAGCCAATTATAACCAACATCCGCCGAGTCCCTCTACATTCGTCTGTTCCTCTTTAAATATCAAAAGTGACAGTGACATTTAAACGTCAGATTACAACTTATTGGTTAACACAATAATCGATACAATAAACTTCACGCCATGCCTTATTGGTACTTCCATCGCAATGGTATCTTAGTAAACTAACACTTCAGAGTGAGTAAAACAATTCGAATCCTTAAATTTGTTCAATCAATGTATTGGACAATATATTATTCGACGGAAAATTGTTCGAACGGTAATTCGTTTGTTTAGTTGGTAGTCGTCCTACATTGCCATTGCCGGCTAATTTAATACAAATTTAAACGTCACCCTGACAAGATTAAGTTTCAATATGTCTTCAGTTTTAACGAATAAATGTAAGGTCGAAGGTAAAGTATAGTACAGAACGCGAGTTGTAATACAATTACGCGCTCGTGAAATTGCGTTACTCGCCGCTACGGGGCTCGTACGTAATATCTTTCACTTGCGCGTAATTTGCTACTTACAACTCCAGTTACGTAATATACTATTACCTACTCCCACTTTGTAATTGATGAATTACCGAACTGTTTTCACCAATCGTAAGCGACCTATTACGAATATGTAGAGCATATATAAATGTTAAATGTTGTACATAAATGTGTAACATGTACTATTACCACTTATGTACCTCGCTATATTATATACTTATTAGCCAATTACAATTAACGTCCGCCGAGTTCCTCTGCATTCGTCTGTTCGTCTTTAAATAGCAAAAGTGACAGTGACATTTAAACGTCAGATTACAACTTATTGGTTAACACAATAACCGACACAATAAACTTCATGCCATGTCTTATTGGTACTTCCATCGCAATGGTATCTTAGTAGATTAACACTTCAGAGTGAGTACAACGATTCGTATTCTTAAATTTGTTCAATCAATGTATTGGACAATATATTATTCGACGGAAAATTGTTCGAACGGTAATTCGTCTGTTTAGTTGGAAGTCGTCCTACATTGCCATTACCGGCAATTTAATACAAATTTAAACGTCACCCTAACAAGATTCAGTTTCAATACGTCTTTAGGTTAAGCGAATAAATGTAAGGTCGAAGGTAAAGTATAGTACATAACGCGAGTTGTAACGCAATTACGCGCTCGTGAAATTACGTTACTCGCCGCTACGCGGCTCGTACGCAATATATTTCACTTGCGCGTAATTTGCTACTTACAACTCTAGTTATGTA
Organism: Ocypus olens; assembly: GCA_910593695.2. Lineage (NCBI taxonomy): Eukaryota > Metazoa > Arthropoda > Insecta > Coleoptera > Staphylinidae > Ocypus > Ocypus olens. The sequence goes on along the minus strand of OU343062.1, from coordinate 27,827,356 downwards.
ATATACTATTTAAATACACAAGAAATGTGAAATCTACGAACTTGAATATTTTATTAAAATAGTGTTTCTTTATTTTAAAATTAAATTATTTTACATAAAATAAGCTCAGAATATAATTGACGGTTATTATAAAATATAAAAATACTGTATAGTTAAAAGCTATAAAATATTTTCATCTTTAAGCTACAATCTGTGTTAGAGACGGAGACTAACAAACATAACTAAGCTTTTGTTTACGTTTTTTTAATGTGTGTTAACTCTTTCAGGTCCGGAAATTTCACTTCAAAAAAAGTTTAAAAGGTACAGGATTTTTGAAGGAAAAAAATTAAACTCTTTTTGTTATATTCTTATTTATAATACATATTCAAACTATAAAACGTAATTAACAAAAATATAAACTCCATTTTTTACAAGAAAAAAGCAAAAAATTGGTGGGTTATTTTTTGCACCATCGTACTCATTCCATATGATATGTTTGGAAACAACTTTTGTTTTTTGATAAATATAACGGTATTTTACACACTGAACACTCCCAGTTTGTTCTGACTTCATTGTTTTTTAAGCTACAATATCCACATCTGCGTCTCGATGTACGAATTGGTTGATGGGCACTTTGCGAAAGACGTATAGATTTTGGCTGGCAGGGTTTTCTATTGCTGATGGGAATAGACAATTGCTGCGGTATGGTATTAATTTTTGGAACAATTGTATCAGCTACAAGAAATTGTACTATTTCACGACGAAATTGTTTCATTGAGATCTTGTTATTTTCGGGAAAAAGTCCATAAAGTGCATATGCGTTCACAACGCAAGTATCTATTAGAAAAAATAATATCCTATGCCACCATTTATGGCTTTTTCTATCTATAGAATAAGTGGCTTTCATTTGATCGAATTTATCCACAAAGTTCATGTTTTTATTGTAATCTGTTACCATGATAGGACAGACAACTTCTGAAACTGAACCATCTTTATTTTTCCGATTTACAATTGTCGTGTCACAAGAATTATGGTAATTGGAAAGGACGTGGACACATCTTTTATCACGCCATTTGACAGCTGATAAACCATTGTTACTTTGCCACCAATCGTAATCACCCCGCTTCAAATCCTTATCAACTGAAAACTTTGGTAAATTTCTTCTAGTAACATTGACAGTTCCACAGGCATATATTTTATCTTTGAGATCTTCCATAAGTTCAACCGAGGAAAAAAAATTGTCAAAATAAAGGTTATGATTTTTTCCCCTTATGTTGGCAGTCAATGTTTTCACAACCCTTGAGCCTAATTTTTTTTTACTTCGCTTTTACTTCGACCTTTGTAAATGTTAAAATCCCAGCAGTATCCTGTTTGATCAGCCAATACCCATAATTTATAACCCCTTTTGATTAGTTTTTTTTGGCAAATACTGCTTCAGTGTAGAGCTTCCTTTGAATTTTATCATCGATTCGTCAATTGCAATTTTTTTGTGAAGATTCAAAGATTTCTGAAAATTAATCTTTAACATATCTATTACCGGTCGCACCTTATAGAGTTTGTCGTATTTATCATCACCTCGCTGTGGCATAGTGATATTATCATTGCTGTGTAAATTGCTTAGCAGCCATCCAAATCTATGCATAGTCATAATTTTTGATATATACGGATCATACAAATCAGGAGATGTGCTCCAATGGTCTCTATAACTTGGATACTGTTTTATACCCATGAGGATATTTATTCCAAAGAACGCTTTCATCTCCTGAATATTAGTGATATTATATGCCTTTCCTGTTTTTAAGTATTCTTGTTGGAAATAGATTTGTTTGAAATACAATGTGATTTAATATGTCATCATCCAATGAAACATTGAATAAATCAAAAGGTTTATGACAGCCATAATTTTTTATAAAAGAAGTAACACCCCATTCACTTTTGAAATCTTCTGGTGATGGGATATTATGTTCTTTTCATACCATTTTTCAACCATGCGAGGTATAGCCGTATTTATTTTGATGCAGTTGCTTATAATATTACTTGTATGTCGAAATAAATTGTGCTCTGTGTTGAGTTATAGTGCGTAAATAGCTTGAGAATTTAAGTATTTGAGATAGTTAACTATTTAATATTATGAAAACAAACTCGTGCAAATGTTGGTATGTATTTATTCCGAAGTGAGAAATATATTTTACCCGAAAAAATGATTGTGTTGCCAATATACGAGGATGTGATACGATGATTACGATGTGTTCGTTTAACATTAAAAGGGAAAGGAAGAAAACAACTGGAAGCAAGAACAGTTGCTAATATTGTTGCTGAAAAAATACTCCTTTTGAAATAAGACCTTTCTTCCAACGGTGTCCTACAAAAGAGCAATAGATTTTATCATACAATATGAAAATAAATATAAACAGCAAAAAGTTTAAAAGGCAGAAAAACAAAAATTAGAAGAATTTAAAAATTATGCCAAACGGTTATTTGATATTTGTTCCTGCAAACGTTTGAACAGACTATCCTGCAACAGTAAGAAGGCAAATAGGATACCATAAATAGAATCGAGTTTTATGGAAAATGTAGATAATGCTTTACAAGGAACACATGAAATATACCCAAAACGCATTTGGTATCAAGAAAGCAGGAACACATAAAAGTTTTCAGTAGACCAGCATTGCAAATTTTACAAATTAGCCAATGATTGTTTTAAGTCCACTTTATTTGGAGATTGACAGATTAAATTTTATGGTATTACTTTCGTCACCACCTGGTCTATTATATTTTTTGATATTGTATTATATCTTTCCGGGCTGATATAACAGTTTTAAAAACGGTAAAGATTCTACACTTCGCGTAAGTATAATATAATATTCATTGAGCATACGTTTGTTAATGGTATAATGGGACTGATTGAACACATGAGTAAATTTTGAATATAAGTTAATAATATAAAACTAAATACTTTCTCAACTATTAATTGCTTTTAATAAACAATTGTTGTGCCGAAGCATTTGTTTATTGAATTGTTTTCTTCAACTTAAAAAGTTCAGGACAATTATCGCCTGGTAATGTAAAATTAAGTTTTTTTTTTGTATTTTATCACAATTTTTTAAAGTTAAACATTTTATCTACGACTATTATATTCATGATTTTAACTAAATAATGCTATATATAATTCCCGCAGGGATTAATGAGAATGGCGAGAGGGCCCTTAGAACAAAATGCTTTGCAATTATCAATAACTATAGTAATGTAACGTGAAGGTATAATTTAAGGCTACTTTTACTTGTTTCTCCAATTTATTTGGGTTTTAGATTACAGAGAATTTTCGTGCGTGTATAATTTTTGTAATAATGTTTTTTTCTGTTATTATCGTCTCCTTGGTTTCGGTCCATTTCCCCAATTCCAACGCTGCCCTGATGTAACGTTGCCGCCGCATAGTGGGACGGATGACTATTCTAGCGCGACAAAAGTCAAAAAATTTGTACTCCCAAAAAAATAATAAAAGCTGAAAATCTCTTTCTATAACACTTCTTTAATCAAAATAACCGTTAGAAGTCACCTGTCGCAGATACACTTGCTGTGAAATGCGACAATGACTATACTCACTTTGCCGAATACTTACGCGTTGATATGAAGGAGCGTATTTGTACATATTCAAATGCAGAAAACAGTTAGTAAATGTGCATATAAATAATTGGGATTTTTTTTTGGGCAATTAGTACTTGATAATAAGTGTTCTTTCAGTGATAAGTATTTTTTCAGTTGTTCTTATTTGTCGTTATAATTTTTTGATTTCATCGTTAATTTTATTATAAATTTGGATATATTTTGGTTTGTACAACAATTTTGCCGAAAAACGGCTTTCATATCATTTTTCTTCAGACATTTTCACATGATTGTTAGCATGTTCTAGCTGCGATAACTTGCGATAACTTACGATAACTTGCAAAGTTATGTACTAGCAAGTGAAATAACCCATGTGTTCCACTCCGATTTTAATAAAATTTAGTGGATTTGTAGAGGGGCCCAAAATATTTGATACGTATTTTTTTTTTCTCGACTAAAAACCATGTAGCACCCCTTAACTCACCCTTTAAAAAATCAGCTATAGTTTTGTTTTTCGGCTATAACTTCTCAACAAATTATGATAGCGTAATTTCGTAAATTTACAAAATTAACGCCCTTTTGTATGTTCCACCCTCCCTTGAATAGTGTCCTCCTAAATGTCCCCCATTTCGATATTTGGACACTAATCTGTAACTCTCCGTATTCGATCGATGCCGAGGCGATCCTTTGTGTGCTTCCATTAAAAAAAAAAAAAAACTATTTAAGACATTGAAAGTAAACACTTTTTAGCTACAGAAGTTAGTTTTATTTTGAGAGACTTTAACCCTTCAAAATAAATCTAGATTTGAGGAAAAATTTCTTTGTTGAATTATAAAATAAAAATTAAGATTTATAAATTAAAGATGAATAAAATCCGGGCATGACTTAAAAGTTTAAAAGTTTTTTACCGCCGGAAATACTGGAACATACTCAGAAGCAGCTTATGGCTTGCTACCGCAAAAATCTGAAACGTTTTATGATAAAACCTACAGGAGAACGACGGGCATATTCGTAAGAATACAACCTCACTATCTGAAAATGTACTAATGGCATATTTCGCCATAAATGTATCCTCGGGAAAAACAGCTGTAATTTTTGACTCGTTGTATAATCTACTATTAAGAGACTGAAATAAATTATCTATTTAACCTTTCCACAGACAAACATAAGGCTCCTTAGTTTCGAAAAATTAAATTAACCTCTGGTTTCGTTCTTAATAAAACACAAGTTAAATTTATATTATATTTAGAGTAAACTGGTTAAAGAGAAACATGAAAAAGTCAATAGTTTATTTGTTGCAACATAATTTAAATTGAGTAAAACATCCAACATTTATTAATTATGTTCGGTATATATATATAGGGTGTTCCATTTAAAATAACAAATTTGGTGCTACTTCCGGTAGAACCGGAAGTGATAGAAAGTTGAAAATATTTTACATGAGGAGAACTGATTCAATAGTGTGATGATTTTTTTTTCTTAAAATTTTCAGTATAACGGCAATTACGTAAAGTTTTAACGAACGTTTTAGCGTAAACACCCTGTATTTTATGCTTATTTAGCATATGTTCCAAATAACTTTTTACATTTATTTATTCTGGTTTATTTGATTACATTGAAAATGTGAGTTGGCATGACAGACACAATTTTATCGTTACATTTGTACGTCAATTTTCCCCTTGCACACTGCACAACACGTTATATTATCCATTAACCCACAACTTTATAATGGTAACTGACAGTTCCTTTCCCTTTTATTTATCTAACATGAGGCGCCAGAAGAGTAAATAAAATTGCCTCGTCGCCCACTGACGTTTATGTCATTTTTACTATTTCATTCTTTTTATAAGGTTGTTTCGAAGATTATACACAATATTAGCTATTTCGCATTATGTGAGTTGTATTATTGTATCATGTTGGCAGTGTGATTTGGACTCTACATTAATGAAATAATTATATAAAAAGGTCACCAGTGGTTGAGATATTACAAATGGAAATGTTTACGAATTGCATGGATTAATAACAACTAAGATAAATTCCTAACTCAAGTATCTCAAGATTTATTAGTGAATCACCCCATCTTAATGATTTAATCAAATTAATTACTGTGGCCATTTAATTTAATTTTCTTTGGCTTGATCTTTCACGTAAAAAATAGCAGCTTCCGCTAATAGTCCAGGAAGCTTTAACTTATACATCTGACGTCTTGAGATTTGAGAAATTTAATACAAAATTTAGTTGTTACTTAGGCATTTGAATGTAAATATATACAGGCATAAGGACAATTCATGTATAACCTACTAAACAATTCCCGATGATCCAAAAATATGCTAATTGCGTTATTTATGCATGGGGCGTACATACGACTTTGACAAGTCAGCCCCCCCATTAGTCATTTGTATCAATATGGTTTTGGGACTAGATGTATGCGCATACTTAATCACTCGGACTTTGAATCATGAAAGGAATACCTACAAATACTCCCTACTATAATTTACATACAAATGGCTAACAATTAACAATCAGCATATCTTTAATCTTGAATGATAATAAAAACAGATATCTGCGTCTGAATAGACGATATATAACTACATTAATTGTAAATTCGCTTTATGTTCATCGAAAAGAGAATTGTATAACTATGGTATTATTGAGCTTACGGCAGAATACAGGTACTGATTAGGCAGTTCATTGTTTATTATATTGTAATATATTTTTTGCACGATCGTGCCTTTTTCTTGATTTACCGATATTGTTTACAGCCATATAATAATAATAATAATAATAATAATAATAATAATAATGTATTATTACTTTATTGGTGCCAATAACTTTCGTTTTACACAAGTCAAAGAATATATGTTGTGGAGACAAAATTAAAGAATTCGTGGATACTAAAATTAATTAAGGCTTTAAAATTAAATAATTTGTATTAACAAGGCTTAAAAAGTAGGCGAAATCAAGGATCTAAGGTAAAAGTAACTCTAAACGTAAATAAAATATACATATATACATATAAAAATGCAGTTAAAATATTGCAAATAAGTAAAATTGTAAAATACAAGTATTTATAAAAAACAAACTTAAGAACTATTATATAAGGTCAAGTGGATATGTAAAATTTAGACTGAATAAAATAGCGATAAAGAGTAAAAATAAATTAGAATTACAGATTAAAATGGTAAGGTTGAATTACTTAATTAATAATACAGCCTAGATAAAATCAGATAATGAGTATTACGGACAATGACGGACCTGATAAAACTTAAATACTTAGTAATTAACATACAATAATTAAAAAAGTGTCTAAAGAACGCATAACTACAACATCCATTCAGATTACCTACTCAGTTGAGTCACTAGAGAGATTTCTGAATTTGAGTGCCAGACATTCCTGGACGGAGAAAAACGCATTTTCGATTAAATAATTTTTAACCGTTTTCTTGAACATCGCTATAGGTAGTGATTTCATATGGCTAGGCAGAGCATTAAACAATTTAGGTCCATAGTATTTGACACCATTTTGGGATGTGGTCAAACGGAGGTTACTTGGATATAAGTGATCAGCAGACTTGGTATTGTGGCAGTGAATTTCGTTATGCTTACAGTAATTTTAGTTATTATTCAAAATATAAAGTAAGCATTCTAATATGAAAAGACATGGAAGTGTCAATATACGTAATTCAGTATAAGCTGCACGGCAGTCGTCTCTATAATTAATTGATGCCAAGATTCTGACCGCTCTCCGTTGCAGACCAAATAACCGAGACATTATGGCAGAGTGTCCCCATATTAATATGCCGTATGCCAACTGCCTTTGTCATATGGCAAAGTAGGCTGACCTTACTGCATATTGAGGTAATTCATATTTTAGATTCCGCGATAAAAATATTGTGGAATTTATTTTATGGCTCAAATTTTGTTCATGACAACGGCATGATAGCTTGGAGTCGACATGGATCCCAAGAAATTTAGCAGTACTGACCGTCGTGTTTTGTTTACGAGAGAAAATCAAGTTGGATGATTTCTCTGGATTAACACAAATTTTATTTGCCGTGAACCATTCAGTGGCCTTTCTGACGGACACCGCGTTTTTACCCACAGCATCGACCACCATGGCAGAGGTATCCATAATGGTGGTATCATCGGCAAACAGTATGATGGCCGATGTGGCAACCTGACCAGGGAGATCGTTAATATACATCAAGAATAACAGCGGACCTAGTATGGAACCTTGCGGTACCACATGTTTTAGCTCGGTGCCCGCAGATATGTTACTGTTTAATTTCACGTATTGTATCCGGCCGTTCAAATAAGAATTAAGTAAACGACAGCTACTTGGGTGAAAATTGAAGCAGTAAAGCTTCCTCAGGAGTATATCGTGAGAGACACAATCAAAAGCTTTACTGAGATCCATGAAGGTAGCGGCAGAACATAACCCTGCTTCAAACCCCTCGTAGATCTTTTCTGCAAATGCAATGATTGCATCCCTCGTGGATCTGCCCCTTCGGAAGCCGTACTGGTTATTAGTTATGAGATTGTGAATCTCCAGGAAATCAACCATTTGATGTAACAACACGTATTCAAGGATCTTGGATAGAATGGGCAACAGCGATATAGGTCTGTAGTTATTAACCTCAGATCTACTTCCTTTCTTGTAGATTGGTATAATAATCGCCTTTTTTAGACACTCTGGGAATATGCCTACTTGAATACATGCATTGATCAGCTTAGTTAAGGGTCCAATTAAGGTGTCAATATGCATCTTCAGCAAAATTGTAGACATACCATACACATCCACACATCTTGAATTTTTTAACTTTTTTACAATCGAACGTATAGCTGTTTGACTGACTTCTCGAAATGTGAAGTACGCCTTTTGTGGCTTGGAATTAACTTCGCACAGTAGGCTGATAGTATCAGTGGCAATATTGGGTAAGTTAGCAATTATGCTATCTGCCACATTACTGAAATACTTGTTGAAGTCGTCGACATCAATATCACAGTTGAGATCATGATGCCTTTTTGTATTTGTAGAGTTAATCAGAGAGCACATGGCCTTTGGATTATTTCCAGACTCTTTGAGAAATCTTGTGTTACTTTCCAACCGAGTATGCTTTAAAGCTATTCTATATTTAAGTTTTTTCCGTTTATAGTCGTTGGCCAGCTCAGGTTTTACAGCGCAAGTGTCTTTTAAGAAACTAAGGTTATCACGCATTGGACGGAGTGTATTATTGTACCATGTTACTTTCTTACTCTGGGAGTTAATAATTACAGTTTTTAATGGGAATGATTCTTTAACATAATTATGGATTAATTCCGTAAACATTTCAAATGTGTTATTAACATCATCTGATGGACAATCAATGAAGCTCCAATCAGTCGTAGATAGCAGATTAAAAAATGTAATTCTCCCCGAGTAGGTAAGAGGCCTTACTTCACGTTTAATAGGAGCTAATTGAACATTAGTGTTAACAAGTTTAACACTAATACCTAATGTGATCCGATAAATCCGGATCGATGGGAGCAATAACTAGATGATCAGTGCTAATATTCGAGAATATGTTGTTTTGCCTCTAGTGTTAAAATTCACTCTCCTCGACAGACCATATAAAAGAAATAAATCACATAGTGCAAGGGCCCTGCTGTCCTTATTATTAAATTGGACATTGAAATCACCACCTATAATGATAGGTTTGTTAGCGTTAAGTTTATCAAGTAGCGTCGTAATAGTTGTCATAAAATCATTAAAGTCGCTAGCTGGAGATCGGTATAAAGTAATTAAAACAGTATTGTATTCTGGAAGATTCGAAGCGCTTATCTCGCAGATTTTCTCAACTGAGAGGCAGGTGAGGTTTTCCAAATCTGATGCAAGTATATCATTGTGGGTTAGTTGCACCACGCCACCATGAATAGATTGTGACCGAGCGAAGTGTGAGGTTACGTGGTAATTATCGATACGTAACGCATTAATTTCAAATGAGTTTAGCCAATGCCCACAGAAACACAGGCAATGGAGGGTATTAGTTACTTTTAAAAATGCGAGGACCTCATTGACCTTGTTTCTCAAGCATTGTATATTCAGGAAGTAAAAGTTAAGACTATTGGCAATTTGTGTATTTACTTTCGGTTCATTTATTCTTTTCGTGGGGGCTGGCCCGCTTAAAAATATATCTATTCAATGTAATACCGTCTGGCCAATTGGACGGATCAATTAGACGTTCGTGGTGCGTAAAATCCGCACCTAATTTATACGCCGCGTACGAGGATTTTATCGGAATTTTGTCGCATGTAAAATTGGTGTTATTTATTATGCTTTGAATGTGATCCCTCAGGTCGTCCAGGGTGACGTCGTTTTTTACACGTTTAAGAAACAGCCATGTCTTTTTCGGCTCCGCTTCGAGTTTGGATGTTATCTTCCCGCCAGTCCCAATGACTAGATCCTTTTTAGGTGTCTTCCGTTTTTTGTATCTAATCGTTTGGAAATCCTCCGCTGGAGACGAGATCGCGATTTTTGCGGTTCCATGAGTAACGTCAACTATCGACGGATTGCCAGCCAGATTGGAGAGCGCATTGTTGCCATTATTATTGGAGATGACGGGCGCAGTGTCCATTGCCTCCGTGGCGCTAACTTCAGCCGTATTTACATTGTCGTGTTTTGACATATTAAATGACGGGGGTGGACTAACCTTTGTGCGAAGTCGTATATTTTCTTCTTCCAGACGGTGTATTTTTTCCAGCAGGAGTGAATTATTTAGTTTTAATTCATGTACTAAATCCTTGAGGTTGGAGTAGGCTTCCTTTTCGAAATATTATTGGATTTCATCGTTACGCTGCCGCTTCGCCATGTCGTCTTCATTGAGCGTGATGCCACAGTATACCGGATTTCGCTACCGACCCACAGGCACAACTTTTAAAGCCACTATCACTGAGTTTTCTACTACTATTAACTCTTAAATTGTTATGACCGTCTCGGACGCCGGCCATGATGAATAAAACAAACATAGGAAGTTGACCATCCCACACTGTTCTGTTTTTACCATGACAAAGATAAATATAATACTGAAATATTCAAAATCGTAGTTGTGCGGTAAATAAATATGTCATTTCGTAGTGTTTGCGCGATTTGAGTGGGACTTGTTGCGAATTCCAAGCTCATCCCCTTCCTTAATTTCAATATTCTCGTTGTTATTATATTTATTATTAATAATAATAATAATACATTTATTACGGTAAATCACCATTTTACAATTAACTATACAACATAAAATTTGTGAGTGTATTTACAACAAATGAGAACTAAAATTACGATTTAAACTGTATATTAAACAATGATACACACATACATACACATACCCATACACACGCACACACATGTGCGAGCAAGCTTGCCATATACAAAATACATATTCCTACTTAAACGAATCTTACAATTAATTTGAATTCTAATTTACATTTTTCTATCTAATGTTCGTTTAAATCAGTGGTGGGGAAACTTTTTTTAAGACGGGCCATTTGTAATAACTAGACAATCGTAGCGGGCCAAAGAATAATGCTTAATCGTTAACTAATTTATGTGTTCTATAAACATATACATATATTATTACATACACTTATTATTTTAATAGTAAAATAGCAAAAGGTAACAAAATGATAAGCACAAAATATAAAATGAATTTAGTGTAGTTCTTGATATGAAGTATTATCTCTTTATTTCTGGTGTCATTACTGGTTGATGGTGCATGAGAAAAATGAAATTGAGACTGTTTCATCAAAATTTCATCATAGTCCGGTTCCTTTTGCGAAGCAGAAATTCTTAAAACTAAAAGGTGCTCATCGGTAATTCTGTTTCTTAAAGAAGTTTTCCTAAGCTTCATTGTTGAAAAGATTTGTTCGCATATATAAGATGAGCCGAACATTGTCATTATCTTCATTGCATGAGTAATTAGATTTGGGAAATTATCTGGACTTAAATTTTTATAAAATTCTAGTAATGGTACTGTATGAAAAGTTTGTTTCAGGAGAGTATTACAGTTCAGTTCTATTAACTCAAGTTGAAATTTTGCATCAACTTCTTCGTAATTAACATAGAATGGGGTCGCAAAAATACTAAACTCTGGTTCCATTTTTCTAAAGTCCTGAAATCTCCTTTCAAATTCTGTAGATAGTTTTCTCAAAATTAATTTCGTATTTTTCAATCTTATTGTTTGATATAGTGAATTTTAAAGATTGTATTCTTGGAAAATGAGAAACATCAGATATAGAGATCTGATTAGCAAATAATAATAACTGTAATTTGAAACTTTTCAGGTATTGCCAAATATCAAGAAGAAACTGATTTTTTCCTTGCAATTTGAGATTAAGTTTATTCATGTGTACGAGGAGGTCTGTGAAAAAAGCGAAATCAGAAAGCCACGTTTCGTTTTCTAAGACGTCAAATTGATTATAAATGTCTTTATCAAGAAGAAAATTCACAATATCGTCATTTAAATGCCAAATTCTTCCAAATACTTTTCCAGCACTTAACCAACGAACTTTTGAATAATACAGGATATCGGAATGCTCAGCATGTACGGACTCCAAAAACTGTTGAAACTGGCGATGTAATAATCCTCTGGAACGTATAATATTTACCAGTTTTACAACAATATTAAGTATATGGTCAATATGTAAAGCCGATTTACAGAGAGCATCCTGATGTATAAGGCAATGCAAAAAAACAACATCATTTTCCGGATACTTAGAATTAAATTTCCCAACAAATCCTTGATTGATTCCAACCATATTAGGAGCACCATCTGTAGTTACATTACATAGCTTGTCAATAGGTAAACGAAGTTTATCGATGCAATTTTCAAATTCACAAAATATATCGGCACCAGTCGTTGTTCCTTTCATTGACTGCAACCCTGCAAGTTCTTCTGTAATTTCAAAGTGGGCGTTGATTCCTCTTACAAATATGAGTAACTGCGCAGTATCGCTGATATCTGTACTTTCATCCATGGTAATTGAATAAAAAATAAATTTTTGAGTTTTTGTAGTCAGTTGTGAAATTAGATTTTTATCAATATTTTCAATTCTCTCGGTGATTGTTCTTCTTGAGAGAGACAGTGACTGAAAATCCTTTTTCTTGTCAGGGCACATAATATCGCACACATCTATCATGCACTGCTTTATAAATTCACCATCTGAAAATGCTTTATTAGATTTAGCAATATTATAAGCCAACACATAACTGGTTTTCGTAGCGCATCTTTGAGAATGATTAGCTCTCTGAAATAATTGTTGTTGACTTGATAAATTTTTTATTAAATCTTTCGATTTAATTTTTTCACCTCTTCACTTAACGATGAGTAGGAGTGGTTTTCATGTTTGCTCTTGAAATGGCGTTGAATGTTATATTTTTTTAAAACTGCAACAGTTGTATTGCAAAGTAAGCACACAGGTTTTTCTTTAAATAAAGTAAAGAAATATTTCCACGTCCATTCTTCTTTAAAAACTTGACATTCTGAATCCACTTTTCTTTTTTTAACATCCATTTTAGACGTTACCTACTACGGAGAACAACACACAGAAACGCAATTGACGAAAGTTTACTGCTAACTAATGCTCTTACGCGGGAGTTTGGGGGATTACACAAACAATTACTAGAGTCACAGCGGGTCGTTGCAGATGACTGACTAAGTCGCTAACTAACTGATCTTCGGGCGGCCTCGCTTGTATTTATACCTACCTGCGAGAGTGTCTGGAAGTTTCGAGCGAAGATGAGTCATCTGTTTAGGTCGGATGGATTTGTCCAGAATACCATTGTGTTTTGAATATCGCCGCAGGTAGTTTTTATGCGGGTCGTCACATTACGAAGTAAAAACGCGTTCAAACATTCTCACGACGGCACTCTTAAACGGGCCGGATTAAACCTTTCCGCGGGCCGGACTTGGCCCGCGGGCCGAAGTTTCCCCATCACTGGTTTAAATGAAGAATATGGTTCTCTAAATAAATCAAACCACGGGTAATTCCAATATGTGTTTGAGAGGCTCATCAGGCGAGTGATTGAGTTATGAGTGTCCGCTGGAGTCCGGTAGGTATCTAGGTGGTACATTTTATTCATTCGCGTCAACCTCTGTGGAATGTGAATTGATAGTTGTCCCAGTAGGTATGGCGAACCCAGCGTTCCATTCGATAGATGGTGTAGGATACTTAAATCTGCTGTAATCCTGCGCTCTTCCAACGTTTTTAAGTTGAGGCTTATTATTACGGCTGAATAATCACCTTGAATATGGTTCGATTCTTTCTTATATTCAATGCAGCGTAAGAATTTTTTTCTGAACTGCTTCCAGGCGAGAGACGTTGACGAGTGAATGTGGAGTCCATATAGTTGAGGCATATTCGAGGTGGCAGCGGACCAGAGAGCAATATAATGTTTTAAGACATTCGACGTTAAAACTTTTTCCAATCTGCCATACATATTCCCTTATTTGTAAGGCCTTCTTACTTATGCGATATGAGTCGTAAATGATAGTTTGCAATCAAACGTAATACCTAGGTCCTTGATGGTTTCGATCTTAACTAATCTTGTGCAATTGATGGAATAATTAAAATCAATACGATTTTGACATCTCATTATTCACATAGAACAACATTTATCGACATTAAGATCTGTTATAATGCACCATCCATTTAAGTTGGAGATATCCTTCTGGATTAATAAGCAGTCATTGTACGTGTCAATTTTTCTGAAAATTTTTAGATCATCGGCCAATAATAAATAGTTACAGTGCTTAATTGTAGCTTGCAGGTCATTTATGAAAAGAATAAAAAGAATAGGTACACAATGATATGATGATATAAAGTTATCTATACGGACATGTTGTGTGCGATCTATAAGAAATGAAGATAACCATCTTAGAGTACTGAGGCAGAGGCCTTAGGAACCTAGTTTATCCAGCAAGATATCGCAGTCAACCCTCTCGAACCCCTTGGAAAAATCCTTATAGACTGTATCAATTTGGCAACGGGAGTCCAAGGCATTCAATATGTATTGCTTATACTCTAATCAGTTAGAGGTAGTAGAGCGGTTGGTTATAAACCCATGTTGGTTATCGCATATTATTCGTTTAAAGAACCATGCTAACTGATCTGCTACCAATTTATCTAGTATCTTTGGAATAATGGACTAGGGCCAGATTTATGTACTGGGGTGACGAAGCATGTTTTCCATTTAGTCGGCATAATTCCAAGTAGCAAAGATTTAGAGAATACGTTGTGAATTGGACAACATAGCGAGTAAATACAACAGTGATTCCCAAAGTGGGCGCCACCGCCCCCTGGTGGGTGCTGCAGCGATTCAGGGGGGCGCTGATGGCCTCAGATGCATTTGGGGGGGCGATGAATAACTGCAAGGGGGTGGTGATAGTATAAAAGAAAGAAGAGAAGATTTAGTGGAACGTGGGTTCTGTGCGGTAATCAATTTATTAACAAAAAAATAAACTAATTGCAAATAGGTAATCTTCGTAATTTAAGATTACTGCTGACGAAAATAGAGCCGAAGATTACTAAATTGGTAGCAGCACACCAGATTCATCCCGTTGAGCCTGCCAAAAAAGGTATTTTTGGTTCATTTTTTGTGGACATTAGAATAAATGCAATCGCTTTGAGTTTCTAACATGTTATAGAGTAATATTTCTGCTTTATTTTCGGAAATTTACAGCAGAAAAAATTTGTTTACCTGCCATTGGCAGCGCTGCTAATATACAGCTGCAGGCGGTGCATTGGTCGCTTGCGGGACAGCGCGTTCAGTGCAGAAACATCGGAAAAAATATATTAGTATTTCGGGTTCTAAATTAAATTATCTAAAAGGTAGCATAGCATTTTTTCGAAATTCCCAAAATTATCAAAATGGCGGCGCTCAAAAAAAAAGTTTTTCGTTGAAAACATCGCTACTAAAATGCGCATAAAAAATCTTAAAGTTGGAATTTCCGAAATATCCTATGCTACCTTTTAGATAATTCATTTTTACATAGAAAACCGAAAGAATCAGCAAAATGGATCGAATATTTTCAGAAATCTCTGTCTCGCAAGGTAAAAAAATGTGATTTCGAGAAAAACGCCTTTAAAGATTTGAGTTATATTTAAGTGCGTTTAACGCAAGATTAGCAGCGACTCTGCTATTCCGGCATCATACATAAACATCTCCTTCGGACTGCAGATACCGCTCGTTGGCATCCTTTTTCGAAACAGCAAGCAGTTGTCATGCCTCTTTGCTGCACGCGTAACGCTTCACGTCAGCTTTGGCGATGCGGTTTTTGTAAATCTTGCGCTGCAATTCGTGGCTGCTTGGATCGAATGTCAATCCCAGCAGTATCATCATTGAAAATACGTTGTTATAGCCATCATTATATCGATTGATGCCGAAGTTGCAAGGTCGATCGTGCGTTTACACAAAACTTGGTTTTCGGTGCAATCGACAAGATGTTGGAGTTAAAACTTACGTTGCTGTCTTGAGTAAAACCTCCTTCGCATCGTTCCAGCTATTTATCCGCAAAAAGGTCTTCGTAAATTGGTCGAATTGCCTTCTGGACGATTTCTGGCAATGGCTGAGGGTGGACGTAGGTCTTCAAAGTATTGGATTCCTTCGCTTGCAGATAGGAGCACCACGAGATGTCGCTAGAAATCTTACAAAGAAATGTTGTCCAAATTGCCGTGTTCATTTTCTGCTCCTTTTCGGTGGTCGCTCTTCAGGAGTACCCTGCTCACCGAATATCTGCTTCTTTGTTCGCCCTTTCGGAGTCATTTTCCCTTCCAGAACTGACAAATTAAACCGTTTTATAGCACGGGTACCGTACGGTTCCATACAACTGATATCATCAAAACAAACTGACGTTAGCGCCACCTGGTGGAAGAAAGGAACACTGTTTCCTCTAAACGACGACGTTTATACCTGTTCAGCCATTGTCCCCTATTTCTCGCTGCATCTTCGTAACGACTTTGTATATCGAATTGGCATTTTGATACGACATTCTAGACAGTATAAGGATGCCGAAAATGCAAAAGAAATGTTGTGATTTTTTGAAAATTTTCAACGGTTATCCCTTAAGATGATTTCGAATGTTTAACTTTTTTTATAACATCCTATTCCGAGTTCAATAAATACTTTCATAATTTCAAAGTTCAATATTTTTAATTTACATTTTTCTTTACTATATTTTATGAAACAATGAGAAACATTAACACATACATATTTCCTTTTAACTGCTATTAAAATAATAAAAAATTCCAGGGGGCGCTAAGTAATATTTTTTTCTGGAAAAGGGGCGGTAGGACCAAAAAGTATGGGAACCATTGAAATGCAACGTTGGAGAAAGTAACTAGATACTTGATCAGGCCCATGGGCGTGAGATGGCTTGAGACTAATGATTATATTAAATACCTCTTCTATGGAAATTGTCAGATGACTATCTAGACTAATATTGGAGCGAGAGTGTAACTCAGGTATAGCCGTTGATGTGGTGTATACAGAAGAGAAGAAGTTGGAGAATAAGTTAACAATATCTGATCCATTGCTAGCATTCATAGTATCATAGCTCATCTGGCTTGGACAGCCATCTTCCTTTTTTAGTTGTTTAGCGTACTGCCAGAAGAATTTTGGATCAAATTTGAGTGAAGACTCCACTTTAGACAGATGATTATTGTAACACGTTTTGCTTAGTTTCTTACATCCATCGCGAAAATATGCAAATGAATAATAGTCACTATATAGACCATGTTGCTTATACTTTGAGTGGACTGCTCTTTTTAGGCGAATTAAATGAACTAATTCACTTGTCATCCATTGAGGAAAAGATAATTTGTTGTGATAGATATATTTGAAAGGAACGAATCGATCAATTGCTTCGTGGATGATATCGTAAAATTGATCGAGAACAGCTTCAATATTTGAGGATAGGTTTATGAAATCCCAACTGATGGAATTGAAATACTCGTTTATTAGTTCATAGTTTGCCAACTTAAAATAGTAGATTGTGTATCTAGTGGAAAAAATGAAGCATTCCCGGACGACTGTGAAGTTTGTTGGGCGAGGCGCTAGCCGAGTCCAACAATCACAGTAGTCCGGGAATGCATTTTTCCTACGTGACGCACATACTATTTTTTCGTCAATCGCTACATCTATGAAATGTCATTACACTATTGTCAATTGTGTTGGGACTTTAATAGAAAACAGTTATTCGTTATTCAACTAAATGGACAGCAGTGACGGCTCTGTATGCGGCACACCGCCACAAATTCGAGATGCTGCGATAGAAGCTACGCTGAACCTGCTCCCGGAAAAGTCAAAAGGGAAGTATATTAACGCTTACCAACGGTTTATGGATTACAGAAAGGAGCAAAATATAAACTCAATGTCGGAGAATGTGTTACTGGCATATTTTTTGAATATATCAGCCAAAATGAAAGCATCAACTATGTGGTCCATTTAATCAATGTTACGATCGACACTGTCCTTTAAAGAGAATGTAGATATATCAAAATATTTAAAACTCCGGGCTTTCTTGAAGAAACAAAGTGTGGGATATCAAGCCAAAAAATCAAAAAAATTTAATAAATGTCAAATTGATGACTTTTTAGCAAATGCTCCGGATGAAAAATGTATAGTCCATGAGGTAATAAAGAAGTCATTTTGTTCTAATAACATTAGTTGTTCTAATACCAGCATTATTTATAGGTTGGGCTAATTTTCGGAATTTTTGGAGCCTGTCGCCGGGAGGAGCTAGCAAATATGAAAGTAAGCGATATTGATGACTTGGGAGTCAAACTGCTGATTAAAATTCCATTTAACAAAACTAATAAACCCAGATCGTTCGTAGTAAACGCTTATTTAACTATTTATCGAAAATATATTTCAATTCGTTCGAAAGATTTCACAAATCCGAGATTTTTTTTCAATGTACGTAATGGGAAGGGTTATCGTCAAGTTATTGGAGTGCACAAATTTGCGAGTATGTCAGAAAATATTGCTAGCTTCTTGAATTTACCGGATTCAAAACATGGGCACTGTTTCCGGAGATCTTCTGCCACGATTTTAGTTGATAATGGTGCAGACTTATTATCTTTGAAGAGGCACGGATGATGGAAATCTTCAAATGTAGCGGAAGGTTATGTAGAAGATTCCGTATCGCAAAAGACGGAAATTGCTGAAAATTTTTTTAATACTTCGAATATAACTATCGAAAGTAACAATATTATTGCTAGCACGAGTTCCGCTCAAGAAGACAATAATAGAAATAATAGTGTTCTTAACACTTCGAATATAACCATCGAAACTAATAATAATTTTGCAAACACTAGTTCCGCTTATGAAGGCAATAATAACAGTGTTCCTTATTTATTTAATACTTGTAACAATTGTACAATTAATATTAATATGAATGAAAGTATGTGAAGTAAAAGAATACCTTTATTTTACTTACATTCATTCATATATGTAAATATATTATTTCATTAAAGAAGTTCCCATTTAAGAAATTCTCATGTTTACATTCCATTTTCATATTCATATCATATGGAAAATTCCCGTACTGTCCGACAAAAATTTTCCCGGACTGTTATTTTATCCTAGCCTAGCAACCTCTCGGTGTACTGGAATTATCAATTTTCGATTAATGGTGTCAAGTCGGAAAGCCGTCACTTTCACGGCGGTTGACGAAAAATTATGTTTTAAATGTACATCGAATGTTTTGTAGACTCGCATGAAACTGACGTATAAAACGTCAAAATTATGAAAGATTATACTTATTTAAAAACTCAATTTACTCAAAAACTTTCACTTTCACGGCGGTTGACGAAAAAGGTATTTTTTTCTCTGTGGTAACCATATTAATTGCTCCACCAATGGGAACGTCTATGTTGCAAACATAGTGATGTGAACTTGTTGGGAGGAGATTTTCATCGGCAAGGGATACGGTAACATTAGATATATTAGAAAAGCAAAGATCTAAGTATACCCCACTCGAGTTGGGTATGTTATTTATTTGAGTACCATTCAAAAAGTTAAAACAGTTTAATAAAGTGTGCATAGCTGGATTGTATTAAGAACATGCTGCATTATCTGGCTTATATAGTGGGAGGTTAATGAATTATTACTGGATATATGGGACGATATTAAATGCTTTTTTACGGTGACCAAAATCCCACGAATGGAACGGTCTGATCTATAAATGACATAGTTATTTATTTAATCTTTACTATATCTGCTTACAATTATAAGGTACAATTATAATAAAATAGTTTATCTACGACCACTACTGTAGATGCCCATTATCGTACAATGCGCGTACTGCGTAAATACACCAAAACACCCACGTATGTTAGAGCCCGCTTGTAAATTAAAGGTACTAGTGAGTTTCGTTTACGAACTTTTGATTGGTTGAGAGTTGCGCGTTTGTTCGTTTTTATTAAATATAGTAGTCCGCGATTGTTAAACGTCACATCACGCACCCCGAAGCTGTCACTTCGCTATTCCGCACATTCTCTTATATAAATTAAGGTGAGAGTGGTCGTAGATAAAGTATACTACATAACGCGAGTTGTAAAGCAATTACGCGCTCGTGATTTGCGCGTAATTTGCTATTTACAACTCTTGTTACGTAATATACTATTACACAATATTGAAAAATACACATATAAGTTTTACAGCAATCTGAAGGGCGGAGTTCACTTGTGTAAAATGATGTTCTACTCTGTCCCAAATGTCCTCTTCTCCACTTTGCCACTATCCACTTCTTCCACATCCAATATATTATAATATGTCAAATCTGACACATAACTTTAATGTTACAAAAAATCCATAGCAACCCTGACTGCAAATGTTCTCCGCCGACAAAATCATTATAAATAACAAATTTAATTTCAAATGATCTTGCAAAAAATACATACCGATAGTCTATCGGTATGTGCTAACCAGTCTCGAAAATGTCTAAAACTCAGCTCTGCGGGCCTCTTTTCTCGCACCTACCGATCTTGTATAGTAATGTACTATTTTCCACTTTGGCATGATAATGGACTTATTTTTGAAATATTGTTTAACTACGAGTTTATTGGTAAATAGTTTTAGATCATTGTTAAGCTGTTTTTTAGGTATCCAAGGAATGTTCTAATTTAATACCGTTTTAATACACGATTATAATCGTCATAGAAATATGTTTTTATGTCAAATATTAAACTTGTTAAAAAAATTAAACTGAATTGAAATTTTTTTTATTCACAACTAATTATTGCTGAAAATATTATATATGATGTCCCTCGAGGTAGTAGACAGGAGATATCTCGAAAACGATTCATAGTAAGAAAATTAAATTTAGTGAACTTAAATGGTTCGCTATGGTGCCCCTTTTTGCAAAAAAAAAAATTAAACTATTTGTGGTAAAATTGCCGTTAATTCATAGCATAATTGGAACCCTCCACTGCGTTACATACGGAAAGTGTTCGATAATGTATATTGGGGAGTTCACCACCAGTACCACTAAGATTAAAGAAAACGGAGGTGTCATATTGTTCACTTTTTACCCGCGTGGAAAATGTAGGAACTCGGTGACAGTGGCCGGACGCATGAATTCGCTCACCTCTCGGTGACGACGTTTAGGCAACACAATATATACAGAGGAAAGGTTATAATTTATTATAATATCACTTTGTTTGCAAAACGAATATCACGGAAGAAACAGCGAGAGTATAATGTATGTTTTATTTGCGGCAAAAAAGAGCCGCTTCAGTAGATGTGTTAATTCGGTGTGGATTTTTAATTAGCGTCGATCGATGCCTAACACGAGGAACGAAAAACAAATGTAAACATAATCTTAAATTTCGATCAATATTTAGGCAAGTGCGTTGCATTATTCTGTAAGCTTAAATTAGTTACAACTTACTTGGAAATAGTCTTTTTATCGCACCCTTAACAACTTCTTTTATTTCTGGAGGTGTGTAAGTAATATTCTTGATTTAATATGTTTTGAAATTAACTATTGAAATCGCCGCAGAAATATGTATGTCAAATATTAAATTCATTCGAAAGGATCAAATGTTTTCGGTGCTGCCACAGGTTAAAACCCACTATGTTTAGGTATATATTTTATTTTAGGAAGAAATCCTTTCATTTCCCAACTAAAACCAAAGTAGAGAAAATATTATATTATACTTGTTTAATAAGAGGCATTGTGGGGCACTCGTTACATTGGATCCCACTCTTGCCACGACATACCCTCTTATTAAAGTTGTATAATAATGTACTATTTTACATTATTCTTATAAGAACTAGAAAACAATGTATATAAAAACAACGAACGAAATTAACAAACATAGCAAACCAATTAATAAAAGTTTTAAGTGATAAGGACGCAGGCTATAGGATGTTAACTTCCCCTTTTTGTGTTCTTTTATTTGAATGGCCTTTCGTAAATGAATAAATAATAAAAACAAAATATATTTCCAGATTCGTTAGGACAAAGTTCAAGTATTGACTTAAGGTTTTTGTATAAGTTGTTCTCGCCATATCTGCAGTAATTGTTCGGTATGTTGCTACATATTTATTTTGCAAGTCTTTCAGATACATATACAGTGTGTAAACTGAGGGAAAACTTTTTTAATGAGTTTTAGGAGAAAATCTTATTCTTTATAAAAAAAAATTGCTTGTATTGATAACCTCTATAATAATAAAAAAATCCAATAATTACTTAAGATGAGATCAAAAACTTGAAATTATGTTGAGTTAATTTGAAATGACTCCTAATGTTACATCAATATCGTGTTACCTGTAATTGTCGACGTTAGAACAAAAGGCAAATGTAATTTTGATAAAACTTGTATTGCTTTTCTGTTTGTAAACAAGGATGACCATGAAACTTAAACATTTATCTTATTATTTTCTGAATAAAAACCTGTTATTTTTAATACAATAATTTAATTTGAAATTGTACAGTTATTCCACATATTCTCCTCTAAATCCAGCGCAATCTTCAACTCTTTTTCTAAATTGTTTGTAAACGTTGTTCAGCATTTCAAGATTAATTTCTCGAACAGCCTCCGCAATCCGTATTTTCTAGATGATTTGCATCATTTACCATTGGTTCTCTGTAAAATTTTTGCTTCAGGTGACCCCGAAGAAAAAATCCATGGGAGTTAAGTCCGGCGACCAAGCCGGCCAATGTATTGGTCCACCTCGTCTAATCCATCTACCAGGAAAATGTAAATTTAAGAAATCTTTAACAATTATGGTACCATGAGCTGGACACCCATCTTGTTGGAAACAGATGCGTCGCCATTCCTCTTGCTCAAGTGATGGCAATAAAAAATTCTGAAGCATTTCTAAGTAATTATATTGATTTAAATTTCAATTAAAAATTAGGGTCCAATGATTCTGTTGAACAACATTCCACACCAAACATTGACTTTTTGATATCGCTGATTTTGGGCGATTAATTCTAAAATTGGGAATATCTACAATTTTGCGAGGAAACCATTGGTCGAAAACGTTGCTTCATCACTAAACATTAAATTTTGATAAAATAGGCGATGTTCCATAGTGTTCTCACCAACCCATAAACAAAACTCGACTCTAAAAGCGGGATCTGCAATTTCTAAGGTATGCCTGAATCTAGGTTTATATGGATAAATTTTATTTGCTTTATAATTTTTTTGCAGTAATGTATGACTAACATTAAGTTCAGTTGCTCGCTGGGGTAAAGAACTCGTAGGATGTTCCGCAACTGATTCGATAGCCACAATAGTCACATCATCATCATTGTATGATTTGCGAGGCTTCTTTTTGTCGGCTACGGATCCCGTTTCATCGAACTTTTTAACTAATTTCGTTAAAGCTGTTCTACTTACACGTACATTCGGGTATTCCGCATTAAATAATTGTATTGCGTATTTATAAGAGACTTCTCCTAAACCATAGCACTTCACCAGATAGATTCGCTGCTCTAACGTCAACATTGTTTTCATATTAAGCTCGCTGAACTATATCAGCACAGACTAACCAGACGACCAACTCAATGTATTTTTCTGTCGGCAAAACTTAACACGTTTGTAGATGGCGAAAGTGTAGAAAATTGTGGGAAATTCAAATGTAAGATAAGCACCATTAATAATAATAAATATGCTCAATAAATTCAGTTTTAAATAAAGTAAATCTGACAGGTATATTAACTTCGTTATTTAAAAAAAAAGAACAATGCAAAATAGGAATTTGAAATATGTGGTGACCTTTTAACAATATTAGTTTCCTGCATTATGATAAATTCATTATTTAATATATTTGTAGTAGTGTCGCATGTTGCATTATATAAATAAAAGAAGAGGTTGTTTATTACATTTATGAACGTTTATTCGTTTTATTTATAAATTATGGTATTTACCTTGATGTGCCAAGAAATTAGCTGCATGTTTATTAACGTAAAATACAAATTGGAAATTTGATTTCTTCTCACACCAAAAGACGGGAAAATCCCAGTGGGAAAACTAATCTTAGAACTGTTACATCAAATAAAACAGGAAAGATAATTAAAATTGAAAACCTTACTTGTTGCAGTTGAAGAGCGAAATATGAAATGATAACATTCGAGTGTCACAGACTAACTTAGGAGTGACATTTCGTTTTTTTGTTTAAATTGTACAAATATGTCTATCTATTAATACCTAAACGAACTAAGCAAATCATCTTACAGTTTCCATTTTTTTGTATGGTCTACTCGGGCGCCTCTACATATGTGAAAGGTTTTATCGAGGAGAGAAAGAGCGATGTATAATTTTGATGGAAGACAGAGACAGTAGATCCGGACAAATTTCCCTATGCATTTGGAGGTCTGGTTAGTCTGTGTATCTCAGTAAATGTCGACTGTCAGTAAATGTCGTTGTTTAACGAGTGATTCATGGGTAACACGATGCTGATGTAATATTCGAAGAGATTTAAATTTAAAATCAAAAATTTGGCATAATTTCAAGTTTTTGATCTTATCTAAGGTGATTACTGGATTTTTCTATGACTGTAAGGGGTTTCGATGCAAACAAAATTTTTTATAAAGAATAAGTTTTTCTCCGAAAACTCATGTTAAAAATGTTTTCCCTATAGGAAATATATAACATCAGTTTACACACTGTATAGGTGGTGTAGTATATGCGACATCCTTTAAATTTCCCGAAAGGAAAAAATCTAAAGGTGTACCATTTCCTCGATTCAGCATCCTCAAAAATCAATATACTCAGCAACTCTTTGAGAATAGTGAGGGGCTGCACCATCCTGTTGCCACATCATTGCTCTCTCATTTTACTGAAAACCTCTTCCAGCTATTCTGGAAGTTTGGTTTGGAGAAAATGTAAATTTACAGCACCAGTCAATGAATGACATCAACCATGCGACTATTGCATGTAGAATATCATGCATATACTCCCCAAATTTGCTAAAAATGCGAATTATCAAGAAACCAGGTGTTGTAAAAGCGACTTTTATCAGTCCATTAAATTTTATTTAAGAAGGTTGAATTGTCTTTGAACTTGATTAATCATTCAGCAACGATAACTTTTATCCAGAATTCTCTGATGTTGATCCTTGAATTAAATACACTTTGAGGTATTTATGAGCTTTTGCACAATCCTATATCCAAAAATAGTTATGACGTTATCTTCGGTTAGAACTCGGGTTTTTGGGGTACTTCGTAGTTTTCAATAGGATAAGAACCTCTGTGTAATCTTTCTTTCATCTAACTTCACGAAGGTATTATTGGTCGGCGTTCGACGATTTGGATACTTAACTCTGTACAAATCTCGACAGCGTCTACTATTTTTGCAGCATTTTACATAAATAGGGATCATGGCGATATACAGTATTACCGACTATTCGAGATGTGTGGGGGTAAAGTTTGCTAGAGTGAGAAAAAAATCGGAGAATGCGAGAGAACGGGACAACAAATCTCCTGAGCCAATTGATTTTAAAACTGCGAAACACGCCTCGAGAGCTCGGTACAACTCTACTCACTATACGTAAAAAGGGAGGCATTGCTAACACTTAATAAGAATGTATTCCCAACTTGACCGAACATTTGACACGAAGTGTTTTCATTGACCACTAATTTTTACTCAATTACTACTCTCTTACTTTACAGTAAGATTTCCAAATAATATGGTATCGCTGAATTTGTCTTCGATTCATTTTTACAAAAATCCATAAATATATATAATTTTTCCGGAAATACAGAAACGGAAATAAAATATGAGTATTCAGAAAGAGGCATCATTACGAACCATTTAAAGCCACAAAATTTTATTTTCATACTGCTAACCGTTCTCGAGATATCGTGTGACATTATTAAGTGATTTACTAATTAATGAATTATTGAATTTGGACTGAATATTTTAGGGCGAGGACACTCACCTATCGATAATTGTTAGTAAATTTGGACGAGGGTTAAGACAGCTTAAATAGAGGCGAAAAACTTATGTCGGTTTGCTCGTTAAGGAGATTTACTAAAAAAATTATGGCTCAGCTTGAAAATTTCTGGCGACTCCATGATATAAAGCTTGTTGCAATTATGTAAAATTTAGAGATTATCTGTTTACGGAAATTGGTGTTTACACTCTGAACAATGATTTGAAAATGAACTGAAATTATGAGCTATATGCTGGTAACTTGCGCTTCGTGGACGAACAAGCAATTCACGTGAACGAAAGCTTTGCCTTCCTCACTCTTACTGCAAATAACTAATCACCCCCTTGTGTTCCGCAGCAACCTCAGCTACGCCAACTACAGGGAGCCCGCCAGTAATCAACGAGGGTGTTACGATTAAGTAATAGTTTATTTCATTAAACAATTTTAATATTAAATAATTTTTCTGTTTTATTTTTCTATTGTTAATTTTGCAATGTAATGGTTTAGCAAATTTAAATATATATATTTGGTTTAGTTTTAGTATGTAGTACTACATCTAATATAATTGTAAATAGATGATACAATCGTTAGATATACCGGGTGACCCAGAGATCTGTAAAAGCCCTATAAATTATTTTGCTATTTGAGATATCGACTTCTAGTTTTCTTAAACTGGTTGGTACCCACACTTATTCTACATATTTTAAAAATATATATAGTAGATGATATTAGCGGGTTCTGGGACAGGAAGTAATCCCGGAAGTAATCCCGGAAAACCGGAAGTAAAATCTGGGGGAATTTAGTGGCGGGAAAATCAAATCTGGGGGATTCTGGTGGGGATAAATTCAAATTTGGGGGAATTTGGGGGCGGGAAAATTAAATCTGGGGGAATCGGTTGGGGATAAATTCAAATCTGGGGGATTTTGGGGGCGGGAAATTCAAATTTGGGTAATTTTGAACTCAAAATGGCCGGCAACTGTCTAAATCTGGGGGAATTTAGTGGAGGGAAATTTAAATCTGGGGAATTAAAATGGCAACAGGGGAGCTTTAAGTTCTACAGTGTTGCCGAAAAGGCATCTGATTTCCGGGATGTGCATCCGGTTTCACTAGAAAACGGCAACGTCGCAGAGCTTTAAGTTCAATTAAGTAGCGGGAAATTCAAACCCCAAGTTTTACCGGTGTACCAACTAACATCCAAAGTTCTACAGTGCTGCCAAAGAGTCATCTGATTTCCGGGAGTTGCTTCTAGTTTCATCCTAAAATGACAACGCTGCTATGCTTTAAGTTCAACTAAGTGGAGGCAAATTTGAAAATGTTTGATGAAATGGTGATAAAAATTAATTTGGTACGTAAATTAGGGGTATGCTTAGAAAACAAAAGTGTTTATTTCTTTTGGCCAGGTGTTGATTTCTTTTGGCCAGAGCGAGTCTCGTTTTTTGATGACTAATGCAATTCTTGGGATCCGCATGATGCATGGTTGTGCAATAATGAAACGGGAATGGAAACATTGAAATTATGTAAATAATATTTGTGTCTATGTGTGTGTGTAGAAGTCTTCAAGGTTAAGAGAATTTGAATACCACAGAATATAACGAGTACTTATTATGAATTCATCTTTATTGATGTAATCAACTTGTAACGCGATGCATGATCTTAGAAGTGTGATTAATAATCGCAAGTTTTTGCGTAAGAAACAAAGTATTATTTCGGTGAAAATTGTCAAATTAGAAAAGACAATCGAAAAACTGCGGAGAGACCTAGAATTGCGAAAAATTATAAACAACGAGTTGGCGACACGATTGAAAAAATTAAAAATCTAAACGAATATTTTTTTTTCGTATGTGCTAATTTGTGTGTAAAAGTGCTCGAGGTTGCAATCGAAATCGTTAATTTGTGATACAGACCGGTCGTTGTGGTCAAGAAAACGGTTGTCACGAAGCAAGTATGAACAAGATTTCATCAGTTTGAGTCTAGAAACGGTCAGAGAATGTCGTCTAGTTCGGTAGTGATTGCCGAGTTTCTAACAAGAAAAGAGTCAAATTTGGCTGAAGATGAAGGTGAGAAAATTGTAATGGATTATTGATAAATTATTACCTTCAATTACGTTTCCAGAATATGAAGAAGGATACGATGGTGGTCGATGTCCAGTTTGTCTCACAAACGTTGTAAAGTATGTAATTAATTGCGGACATATGTTTTGTTCAGCTTGTGCGACGAAATTAGCTGATTGTGCTGTGTGTCGAATGAAGAAATATTTTCTGCAACGAGTGTTTTTACCTACATATAAACGACAAGATGAGTTTAATTCATCGAAGAAAAGAAAATTAGATGAGGAAACAAAAGTTTTCACAACAGTAACCCCCGTTAGGTATCTACCCCGACAACTATTCGCAACAGAAGAAGAAGAAGAAGATTCATGGGATAGCTCATATTCACCACCACCTGCTATAACACCCCTGCAAAGTCCTACACCTGAGCCTCCAATCCTAAACAGTGATTCAGTATTTATTGACGAAGATTCAGAGGAAGCAATTTTTTCCACACAAGATATTATAGACAGGATGTACAATTAAAGTGTGATGGTAAGTTTTTACTTATAATGCGCAGAATCTAATCAAAACCGAGGATATACTTAAGATTGCTCTGAGAGAGTAATCATTCAAGTTGAAACAGTCAACTAATCAAGATGTCTTTCTCTACAGTTGAAAGTGCTGCAATGGTCGATCCGCTAGAAAATGAAGTTAAGAAGGAGTCGACACTTTTGGGTCAATCTACCTATCCTCTCAATAAGTCGGGATCAAAGAGCGTGTCCATCGGTATCAGCCCAGCGGTAGGATTCACACCAATCGTGAAAATCTGGGGAGCCCATTCCTGCATCTTCTTCAGCGAGGAGGAATGGAACCAGTTTTCTGCAATCAACATCTCAGAGATGCAGCAGACCATCACCATCGGCGATCACAAGATCACCAAGAACGAGTATCGCGATATAATGGCCGTTTGGATTGAACAACGCGGCTTAAGTGTTGTAGTGTCGGAAGAAACACTTGGAAATTTATTCGATTTGAGAAAAGTTATTAATTACAAGTTGAATGTATTAAAAGCGTTGGAATTTAATATGTATTACAACATGATATTATCCTCTTGTTTAAAATTGGATGGTGATTTATATAACAATGTATCAACTCTAATTTCATCACACGTAAATTCGCAAAATGCTTATTTAATGTTGGAATGTATTCATATTCATTATAATAAAATGTGTCTCGATTTTGAAATAAATAAAATATTTCAATAAAAAGTATGATTTTAAAACTTATCTAATATGTTTAATTACACATCAAACCTCTTACTATTAAGTTCAGTGAAATTATAAGTGTTTATCAGTAGTAATCATACCTTGACAGAGTTAGAATGGAAAACAAAGTAGATGAGGCTATTGAAGCTTTTTATGAAAAGCGTTTAACAGAGAATCAAGTAAAATATTTACCCATTCATTATTTAAATAAGGTCGAAGGAGTTCAACTGTTAGAAATTTGGGGGGCGCTACCATCAGAATATAAACAGCAAGCAGAAGAGAGACTTCCCTGCCACAAGCATTTTAGTACAGGTGAACATCAGGTCGATGGTCCACCACCACCAAAGATCCGCTGTCTGGAGTGCATATATAAGATAAATCTCGCAACTTGTAACCACTCAAAATGAAGCTTCCAATTCAAGAAGAGAATGGAAGGAATTTTACTCATCCGATGATGTTGGATGATTTCGAGCAAATTTCTCTCAGCATGTGGATATCATTTTGGGCAATAGCAACAGTTATATTATTTATTATTATAAGTACAATATGTTTTATATGTAGAGGTTATAAAAAATAAAAAAAATGTATTAATGAAAAAAATGTTTTTATTTCAATATTATACAATATTAGATTTATTTATCCAGCTATTATGGGACTTGTCCAATCCTAACCACTTAACGTAGATCTTGCCGCCTTTCCTCCGTAAAACTTTTTCCACCAAATACACGTCCAAATGTTTCACCTTTTGAAGTTCTTCGCCGTAAAATGCTCCAGTAATTGGTGCATCTTGCATATCTTGAAGCAGGTAAGTTGTGGGATTCGATATTTTAACTTTCATAATTTTAAACAATTCAGTAGACCAGTTTGGTGTGTACCCCTTATCGAAAAGTGCTTTTTGCTTACTTATCCTAACCACGTCACCCACTCGAAATTTTACAAGTCCAGCGATTTTAATATGTGAATAAACCGAATTTAATAACTGTTTCTCCTTATCTTTAGTGACGTCAGAGGGACGCATTCCTATCGTGCCATGTTTACGATTGTTGTAATCATCCGTGATCTGATCCAGAATACTTAGCCAGCGGTATTTTCCATTCAGACTAAAGGCGCGATAAAGTTTCTCTTTAATAGTTCTAATTACACGCTCAGCCATCGAGGCTTTCATAATCGTGTAAGTGGAATAATGATTAATTCCATGTTTTTTCATTAAAGTCTGGAACTGACTGTTATAAAATTCTTTCCCTTGATCAGTTTGTAAATTTGTAGGCATTCGACCATCCTTCAAAAGTATACTTTTAAATGCTGATGTAACATTTATCCCAGATTTATCTTTTAGCGGCACAGTCCACAGATACTTTGAAAAACAATCAATCACCACGAGAATAAATTTATGACCTTTATTTTCTCTTGCATAAAGTCCAAATTCAGCTAAATCAGCTTGCCACAAATCATCCAATCCTTTAATAATTGTACGGCGACGTGGAAATTTTACTCTAGCAGGTCTATGAAGTTCTTTAACAATATCGCCTTTAATTTTACTCATTGAGAACCTCCTCTAGGTTTCGAAACGTTTTTAGAAATGATGTTTAAGTTCAGAACAACATCTTTTATTGCCTTTTCATAAATTTGTAAACGCTCCAAAATGTCTTTATGAGTGACATCATTTTTAATCTTAATTTCTTCTACCTGTTTTAAAACGTGGTTAATATGCAATTTTATGGCTTCCTCCAAATGAAATGTAGCGGCATCAATTTTCTTATTGTGCCCCTCACTCAGTT
This sequence comes from Ocypus olens, assembly GCA_910593695.2. NCBI lineage: Eukaryota > Metazoa > Arthropoda > Insecta > Coleoptera > Staphylinidae > Ocypus > Ocypus olens. The sequence goes on along the minus strand of OU343062.1, from coordinate 27,796,287 downwards.
TTTTTGCATCATTTTTAATATTAGATGTAATCCCCTTTAAATCTTTAATGTCACTCGAGGTAGCTTGTAATATTTTTTGTATTGGATTCACTTTTCCATTTATCGCTTTTTCTAGAGAAGTTTTCGCAGCCGTAATTTTTTTATCAAAACCATCTAAAACACTCTTTTTAATATTATCCACGTATAATTTTGTAGCAAGATCGTCCGGATCTTGAGGATCTAATGCGCGTTTTAAACGTCTTCTCTCCAAATCAAAATGCCCATCAGATGTTATCACAAATCCCGGACCGGGTGGGCCACGAGCACCAGCTAAAGATTTGCTAGAGTGTCGTCCGAACTTGTCAACGCTCATCGTATAGGTTCAGGATGACGTCAGAGCTGGTTGACGACAACTGTACGAGTAATATATAAGCATTATGTTAATAGATTATATTAGCTTCACGTAACTCCTCCTCGATTGAAGCAATTTCATTGTTGTGAGAAGTATTTCCCGCACGTTGCGAAGCATGCAACAACCATAAGCGGTCAACCAATTCATTGGGATCATCCCAATATGTGTAACGGTGGGGCTTTTCATCTACGACCATTTTTGAATCAAATCCTTGACCCTGAGCGGAATTCTTACGATTCGTTGGACGGGGAATCGATGATTTGTTTACCGGCGTTGGATATTTATCCAGCAGAGGCTTTATGATTGTTCTGTATTTGTGAGATGGGTTGCCTCGTATCTGTTTCGAGGGGTCACAATCGCGGTGTAACGTATTTGTTCTCTTCAGAATATCAATGTAATTTCTCTCATCTTCAGTATGGAAAGCCGTAGGTTCCTTTCTAAAGAGTAATTCGTATAAACCCACTGTACCCTTATAACGCACATTATTAACAATTAAATCATTTCCATCTAGATCAATGTCTGTTTTTCCGATTCGAAACTTATCATTTTCAGGATTGAAAGTTACACCAAAGACAGCATCAAAATCATCACCTCCAGCGTGTACTAATTCTTCAATATATTGTCTGGGTAGAGGTGCAAATTTATCTAAATACTTAGCTATTTCTTCAGAAGGAGGCTCTTCTGCGGAGGTAATATCTCTAAGTGATGAAGACTCATTTGGATCTCGCTCAAAAACTTCTTCATCTCCCAAAAACTCCAACCGTCTCGGAATGTGTGCCTCCCAAAAATTTCCGCTAGCGGGCGACGTATTAGGTGTAGAGGATTCCAACCGTCTCGGAATTTGTACCATCCTAAAATTCCCCCTAGCGGGTGACGGATTAGGCGTAGAGGCGGGCATTAATTCAGGCTTCATCAATGATAAATTCACCTCTTCTTGAGTTTTTATGATTGATTTTAAAGGCTCTGTGATTGGTTTGTACAATTTTTCTAACCGCTCATCATTTTCATTACGATTTAATTTCAGAGCTAATGCCTTATTTCTAATAGCCTTTTGAACTGCTATTATTTTTCTTTTAACATCAGTCATTTCACAGAAACAGGTAGCTGTTATTTCAAATCAGGTAGCTGTTATTTAAAAACAGGTAGCCGTTATTTCAAATCAGGTAGCTATTATTCCAAAACAGGTAGCTGTTATTCAGAAACAGGTAGCTGTTATTCAAAATCAGGTAGCTATTATTAAAAGACAGGTAGTTACAAGAAGTGTGTAGCTTTGTACAGCTGTTTTAATACTGTAGCGAAACTATGATTACTTCAGTATTATGTACTGGTCAAGACCTTTCCTATATCTACCTTCGTCCGAGTTTTTATCGATAGTAATGAAACCAAATTTTTCTTTCCAGCACTCTACACATAAAGACTTAAATTTCTCAAATGTCATATCACTGCTCACGTGATCAGTGTACACATGTTTCAAGTTGAGGTCGTCTTGTTTGAATAATATAATAAAATTAGCATTATCCCGTATCAAATGTTTAGGAATTCTAGTATAGGTCTGACAAAGGTAAAACGAATCAACGTCTTTATGTCGCCCCATACTGAAAAATTCTCTAATTTTATCCTGTTTGTCACACGCTACATCGTCAAATATGAAAACGGAATTTTCTTTTGCCTCCTCAGGACTTATAATTTCAGCATTCTCTTTATATGGAAAATACTCAATTTCGGGGATAGCATCCAACGTCTTTTGCAAAAATGTATATTTTGGCTGATAAAGTGACTTAGAGTAAATGTACACGTTTTCAAATCTCAAACCATTTTCATTGAACAGGAGTGATAGCATTACATTCGATTTACCGCAATTAGATGGACCGCATATCACCGCTCTAATTGAATTAGGTAGTAGATCACCATGTCTTCGCATTTGATTTTTAAACCCCTCACCTACCCACTTATCTAAATTTGAAATAGGAAGAGATTGTTTCTGTTTGATAACCTTCATGGCACTAATAGCAATTTCATCTGTATGGGGGTATATATAACATTGTAGCAGTGATTGTCTCCTAAATGATAACTTACAGTGGTGAAGGTATCATTAATTCATTAATCAACAAGCTCCCGCTCGAAGTACATGTACCGGGGTATCAGTACTGCGGTCCAGGAACCAAGTTACAAAAACGTCTAAAAAGAGGCGACCCTGGTGTTAACCCACTGGATGCTGCCTGTAAACAGCACGATATTGCTTACTCGCAGAACAAAGACCTAAACGAAAGACACAAAGCCGATAAAGAATTAGAGGAGGCTGCTTGGGCTAGAGTCAAGGCTAAGGACTCTAACTTTGGTGAGAAAGCGGCAGCGTGGGCTGTTACTAACGTGATGAAGATCAAGAGAAAAACTGGAATGGGTATCAAGAAAATTCCTTTGAGGAGTGGTGTAGTCATGAAGGCTCGAAAAGCTATCAAAAGATTTAAACGAAAAATTAATAAACCTGGAGGTGTTAAAGCAAGTAGTAAGATTGCATTATCTGCAGCAAAGATTGCTATACGAGAGGTTGGCGGTAAGAAAAAAATTAGAGCTCCTAGAGTTATACCGATTCCAAAACAGGGTGGAATTCTACCACTAATTCCAATTTTTGCCGGATTGAGCGCCCTCGGAACCTTGGCTGGGGGTGCTGCTGGTATTGCTAAAGCCGTGAATAGTGCTAAAGATGCGCGATCAAAACTTGCGGAAGCTGAAAGGCACAATAAAACGATGGAAGCTATTGCTCTTGGTAAACCGGGGAAAGGATTATTTTTAAAACCATATCGCAAAGGTATGGGCCTCTTTATCAAACAACACAAGTCAAAAAACTGTTAAAATCGCTACCCAACCGCGCCCTAACCGATGTTGATTTGCTAAATGGGGCTAGAAACGTTAAACATTTTAGAGGAGTGTTTATGCGTGATGCGCTACCATCAAAACCACATTATAGAGAAGCAGGTATTATTAATTTGGATTCCAAGAATGGATTAGGAACGCATTGGGTGGCTTATAAAAAGGCTGGAGATACTGTTCGTTACTTTGATAGTTTCGGAAATTTATCACCACCTCTAGAATTGATTAAATATTTTAATAATTGTCATATAAAATATAATCATGATCAATATCAGAACTTTAGTTCTTACAACTGTGGACATTTGTGCTTAGAATTTTTGTATAAATAAAGATGATATAGTAAAGATGTTTTAGTCATGTCTCAAACTTTCACTCTGCAAGGTGTAAGTAGTGTGCTCTCCGTAAGCTATTATCCACCAATTGAACTTGATCCGAGTCGTCCATATTGTTTAGGATTAATAGGATTTCATACATATAATTCAATTCCGAATATTGAAGAGGACCGGAACAATAAATTTATTTATGGGAAAAATCAAATAATCTCAATTCCAACGGGATCGTACGAAATTAATGACATTGAATCATATTTACAACGTCAGCTGTTGATAAGCGAAGCGGCACAAACTGAAGCTGATAAAGTGTTATCACTTAAACCTAATAATAATACTCTAAAGAGTGAAATTAAAAGTAAATACGATATTGATTTTTCGTCGCATAAAGGCACTATTGGAAAATTATTAGGATTTTCCGGAAATAAAATTCTAAAAGCGGGGACACTGCATACATCTGATTTACCCGTGCAAATAATTAAAGTTAACAGTATAAGAATCGAGTGCAATATTACTAGCGGTGCTTATTACGACAGTAACTTGTCCCACACCTTGTTCGAGTTTAGTCCATCTGTTGATCCAGGTTTTGCTATAAATATAGAGCCGAAAAATATTTTATATTTACCTGTAAAAACTCGAGATAGAATTGATAATATAACGTTGAGAATTGTTGATCAAGAAGGCGAGTTTGTAAATTTTAGAGGAGAACATATTTTGGTTAGACTCGAATTAAAGACATTGTGATGGGTATTGTTTTTGATAAAAAGGAGGGTGCACACCTAAAGACTATCACTTTGAGTTCATCACCCAAAGAAGTGACACGTATCAGTCTCGCTAAATTAATTTCTCTCGGTTATAAAATCAAATATAATGGATAAAATTGGGGTATTCGATAAAATTCACTACGACGAGAGTATTGCCAAATATCAATATCACACATATCAACCTAGAGCTACAAACTTTGGAAACAGCGATGAGATAAGGATAACAATACACAATCAAGATATTTATACCTGTCCAGCAGACAGCTACATTTACTTGAGCGGGGAAGTTGAATACAATTTATCTGCGGGTAAAAAATTTGAATTAGTTACAAATGCGTTCGCTTTCCTGTTTGAGGAAATTAGATATGAACTAAACGGTATTGAAGTCGATCGAACCAGGGATTTGGGAATTACTAGTACTCTAAAAGGATATGTTTCATATGATGATTCAGAAGACATGAAAGTGCTCGGTATTTCTGGATGGGCTAAGACTGGTCACATAAAAACATTTTTTCCAAACAAGAAATTTTATGCGCAAATACCTTTAAAGTGTTTAATGGGATTTGCTGAGGATTACCAAAAATTAATAATCAATGTAAAACAGGAATTGGTTTTATTGCGATCCTCCAGTGATGTGAATTGTTTCAAATGTGATGATGATGATGCGGTTGTTGCCCAAATTAAATTTAAACTTAATAAAATTGAATGGCGTGTACCACACATTCAACTGAATGATGAATTAAAATTGCAAATGTTTGAGCAAATTAAAAACGATCCAAATATATTAATTCCATTTCGAAAATGGGAATTGCATGAACTACCAACCATGAAAAAATCTAGAGATGATATATGGGCCGTAAAAACCTCAAGCAGTTTGGAGAAGCCCCGATACATAATTATCGCTTTCCAAGAAAATAAAAAGGGTGTGGGTAGTGCTGATGCTTCAATGTTTGATAACAGCAATATAAGAAACATACGAATTTACCTGAACTCAGAATCTTATCCATATGATCACTTAAATTTGGATTTTGGAAATGATGATTACTTAACTGTATACAACATGTATTGCCAATTTCAGCAGAGTTATTACAATCATACAAATAGACCGCATTTCTCATTTACGAATTTTAAAGATTATGCATTATTCGTATTTGATGTATCCAAACAAAACGAAAGCGTAAAGTCATCAACGGTGGACTTGCGCATTGAGATGGAAGCTATTGAACCATTTAAAGACAACACTCGTGCTTATTGTCTCATTCTAAGCGATTCCATTGTTGAATACACACCGTTATCTGGCATAGTTAGAAAAATAATTTAAGATGTTTAAAAAAGTGTGCTTCGATTTGGTCCCTGTCATTTTTACCTATGTGGTGGAAGAAGATGATAATGCCATAAACTGGATGCAGGTGGCAATAGACAGACTTCGATTTAATAAGAGGGTTCAAGAAATGGAAAAAACTTTGGAACCTGTTCTCTTGAAACGCATTACGTCACCTCCTCCGCCGAAAATATTATTTATTGACATCCAGGGATTCAACACACCCGACTTTACTCCGAAGGAACTTGCCGCTACATACGATGGAGAAAAATTACTTGCATATATATTCAAGCCACCAACACCGTTTTGCCGTCTAAATGAAGAACTCAAGAAACAAGTTAGGTGGTTGGAAAACAATTACCACGGAATCCCCTACAGCAGTGGTGAAAGTGATTTAAGTGAATTACCGAAACTGTTTAAAAAATTGTCAGCGGATATTGTGTACGTGAAAGGTAGCCAAAAATGTACTTACCTGGAACAGTTTTATGATGTTGTTATTAATTTAGAATATGATGATAATTGTCCTAATTTAAAAAAATCTATTTATTGTTGTCAATCACATAGGAATAACTTAAGTGTTTGTAGTATTGTTAACGTGCAAAAAATATTAAAATATGTAAAGGAAAATACTGGTTAAGGAAATAATAAATCGCTTTTTCAATTTTAACATGTGTGTTTTTTATTTAAACTTAATGTGTATAATATTTAACACTCCAGTGACAATACACATTACCCATAATATAAACAATATAAACGCTGTAGATAAAATAAAACAGGTGAAATTCATCTGTAAAAATTGTTATCATCAGTTAAATAATTAAATATATAATCATATGTTTACCGTTAAATTGAAATACATATAATAATGATAACAACTAGTAATACAATTATTCTTTCCATGTTGCTTGAATGTATGATAAACTTGTATTGAGGCAAATTATAATTTACAAATCTATTTATCCTAAGCTAACAAATATAATCCTATTATAAACTAAGCCATTGTATAATCCTATTCTAAACTAAGTCATTATATAATTCTATTGATTAAAAAAATATATCCCAATATAAACGAAAACACACAAATATATAGCGAAGCATATGAAACATGACAGATTTAAAGTAGCTACCTTTTAAAATGAATAACATCCCCAAATCTGGATTATTAGACAATATCTTTATGTCCCCAGGCTAGAGTTTGAACCCCGTCGGCGCATATGTTCCGTTTGTCATCATGAGGCGATAAGGCTAATTTATTTTGTGTGATGGAAAAAATTGTATGTTTAATAGATCTGAATAAATTTTGTTTTCTAAATGAAAGTTCATTTTTAAACAAACAATTTTTATAATCACTTAAATCTAAATCTTGCACGACAACACATTTCTTGACACCTTTAGCCTTTTTAATAAGTTGCTCGGGGGTTTCTACAGCATACATTTTAGCCCTCAACCCAACAAATTCAGTTAGCAATTTTCCCCCGAGCTCATCTTTAAAAAGCCCCAACACGGCTTTGTTTTGTAATGGGATGCCATACTTATTGTCTATGTCAAAATTACTCGTATCAAATTTATCCAAGTCCTGTTTCATGTCATCGTATAAGTCGTCCGTCGTAACACGCAATATAAGACTGTCCGTGTCCATGTAGCAAAGATTCACACCTTTGCCATACTTTGGTTTTAAATTTTCATAATAAAAATTATACATTAACAATTTTGACAAGTCCAAAACGCTAAAACCGACATAAATTGGTTTATTGTAAATTACTTTTAATCGATCAAGTTGGATTGCCACTAAATTTTCACTAAATATGGAACAACAATTGAAATTTAATTTTGCTATTAAGCTTTCCACGCCGCGGCGTTTACCAATATCCTCCCAATGATTCACTAATTTCACGTCTACACGCTTATCCACGTTTTCCATCGTCTTGCCGAAAACAGAATTGTTCATCAATTTGAAAAAATCTTTCTCGAAATCGTTAGCAGCCAATTGTCGCATGCTAGTATTCAAATCGATATACTTTTTCAGCCAATCCGATTGTTTAAAAGAAATAACTCGGTTAATTTTAGATAATTTCAAACCGTTTGATAGCGCCTGTTTCAAGTTACGGTAATGAATGATATATTTCGATTTATTATTTAAATTTGGAATTAATTTAGTGTTGTTAAATTTAGAGCCAGGCGGTACCATATTTTCAACTAGAAAAGGTAGATCATTGTGTAGATCGTGAAGGTTTTGAGGATACTCAATATCCACCTCAAGGAAGTAACCTATTGGAGAATTATCGGGGATGTTTTCAACATGAAAATTTTGAATTTGGTCCGCGCTTAACCATTCAAAGCCGCCGTATGGTAAACATTCAGACATTGCCCATCCATACAAATTATTAGCGTCCCAGTATGTCATATAAGTCGATGGTTTTGTCCTGTCATAGTCCTGCATATATTTATTATTCGCTCGGGCGTGGCGTAAAGAGCACTGACTTATACCGCCACGAATGCCCTTGCGAACAAAATGGTGCATGTCGATGTCCGTCAATAATTCCAATTTAATATCTGTCAATTTCAACATAGCATCCCACGACAAACCAGGAGCCGTGTAATAATGAGCCGGATCCAAGTTATACGCCTTTAAACAAACATCACGGAAATTTTCAAAAATATCAGCCAAAAGTAAAACGTCGGTCTTCAAATATAAGTCGGAGTATTCGCGCAAATTTCGACAATTGAAATGCTGCCAAACGTTTTGCGCATGTTCATATTCCTTAGCAGTGATGTCGGTATTTGCCAGGGAATTAAAAAAGAATTTTTGCGGCGGTAATTTTGTTTCCTCCAATTTCGACAACGAATCCATGTACTGATAAGGAAATACACCTTTTTTCGTTACCAGATCAAATTGATTATCAATAGGAAAATGTTTTCTAACATTAATCAATTGATCTGGTTTTAAATTCTTTGCTAATTTTTCAAGCGACGATGACATGAATCGAATTGAATCCAAAAATCTTAGTTTTAAATAAATATTGCGATCGGTTCCTCTCTTATCAGTATATTGATCCACTTTAATCGATTTTGAGAAAGAGATGTACTTCTCTTTATTTTGAGGAATTACATCAATTTTCTCATTGTCTAGACCAAATTCTTTAATAAACAAATGAGCGTCGTAGCCGGATAAATTGTGAAAAAATATTGGTAAGAATTTTGGAATTTTGTAGTTTAAATTACATTTGGAGTGAGCGGCTCCAACAAATTTTCCAGAAAGGTGACAATGGTCGGCTACTTTGTCACCTGCATCTAAATTTTTTTCACAAATATGACACTCGGTCGCGGAATCAAATAAATACTGCTCACCTGGACTTAATTTTGACATTGGAATAATCGGTTTTAAATAATTTTCGTAAATAAATTTCGCGTCCGCGGTTAATTTTTCCATAAAAATTTTTGGGCAGTCTAAACCCGTGTAAGTAACAAATTTATCTAAATTTTGATTAAACGAGCATTTAATATAATACGCGAAACTGTAAGGAGTGTGAACATGAGTTGAATTAGTGTACGATAAATTTGGATTCGGCTCACATGTTTCAATAGGGGTTAATAAAGATTCAAAATCTGCATAAACGGTGAATGCTACCCGCATTTTCGAATTAAAATTTGTAAATTGCGACAAATTGCCAGGTACCATGTCACCATTTTTATTTTTGATTAAATCCGTAGTGGGCATGACTGTACAAATTTTGTTACAGTCATGCTCACTGTGGGCTAAGAGTGCCACCTCGCTGGGGAAAAAGGTCAAGCAGCCATCACACAAATACATCTTGCTTTTATGTGATGACACTTGGGCTGCTACTAGTCTGGATAAGTGTTTTATCCAGACATAGTGACTTTTTTCCCCATCCTCGATGTACAGAAGATTAATGTGTGTGTCGCGTTTGGATTTTGAAAAATAAATCGGTCCTACCACATCATGACGATTATTCGCGGTGTTAAACTCTAACCCGTAAACATTTATCGACATGTTATTCAATAACTCAAATTTGGGGATGTTATTAATTTCAAAAGGAAACTCCATACCTGTCAAGTTCAACACCTCCCTATAATGGGGGTACGACGTCGCGCGTTGTGGGGCGTTTCCGTGATCCACAGGGTGAAGAGCCGCCGTCACTGCCCAGGCGAAGCAGGCCTCATCCTTATTCTGCACGTTGATGCAGGCTTTTTTCTTCTTAATCTCCTGGGGCAGCTCGATGTACGACGATCCGCGGATAGGGGTGTATTTATTAAGGTTCACTTCCAAATGTGAAACTTGTAGGAGAGCCCATCCGCTGTCTCGTTCCTGTGAACAAAAGCGACACATATTACTATTTGGAATTTTTAATAGGTCAGTTACTTACTTGAAACTCTTCACTCTTTGTTTTCACGGTGCTACACAATTGTCCATAAACCTCCCTCAATTCAGTAGCTGGTGTTATCACTTGAAACTTAGCGTTAAATGATTTCAATTCGGTTTGCGCCCCCTCATCTCCAGGCTTAGTGTACAAACCGAATAATTCAATGTTTACTTTCGCCGTAATATGTCCCTGACGTTCCACCAAACGGATGAACTTTTCCTCACTACTCTCGAGGAACGTTGGGATATCCGTATGGTCCTGAGGCGATGGAATCCGGTAACTGGCCATTCGGTTCCTGAAGGCTGATGCTATCCTCATGATACCCTTATCCTCATACGTTGCAATTATCTGGAGGTGCCTCTGAGACCTCACGTGTCCTGCAAAAAGTTGAGGCGTTGCAAATTCCTCCTGACACGCGTTGCACTTGAGGATAGGTTGGCTCATCTTAACCTTCTTCGCCGGGATCACGGTTGGAGAAGTGCTGGCTGCACGCTTGAGTAAAGGAATGGGTGGTACCGCTCTTGAACTTCCAGAAAATCCATTTAACGCTTGATTAGATGGAGCTTGAGGGTGATATTTCTTCATGTGCTTTGTTCTGTTATGACGCAGGGTGAAACTTGAACAACAAATCTCACAGGGGAACATGGTTGTTTATTTTTCGATGACTTTGAATAAACTGATTCATCTTTATCGCGGAGCTCGAATTTTATAATAAATTGCATTGGGTACATTACATATTCGATATTAATAGTCGATGACTTATTTGCGGTTGCGCTCACCTTCACACTTGGAATGTAAATTTAAATAATACGGAATTGCTAGCTGTGGTATTCAAATTCTCTTAACCTTGAAGACTTCTACACACACACATAGACACAAATATTATTTACATAATTTCAATGTTTCCATTCCCGTTTCATTATTGCACAACCATGCATCATGCGGATCCCAAGAATTGCATTAGTCATCAAAAAACGAGACTCGCTCTGGCCAAAAGAAATCAACACCTGGCCAAAAGAAATAAACACTTTTGTTTTCTAAGCATACCCCTAATTTACGTACCAAATTAATTTTTATCACCATTTCATCAAACATTTTCAAATTTGCCTCCACTTAGTTGAACTTAAAGCATAGCAGCGTTGTCATTTTAGGATGAAACTAGAAGCAACTCCCGGAAATCAGATGACTCTTTGGCAGCACTGTAGAACTTTGGATGTTAGTTGGTACACCGGTAAAACTTGGGGTTTGAATTTCCCGCTACTTAATTGAACTTAAAGCTCTGCGACGTTGCCGTTTTCTAGTGAAACCGGATGCACATCCCGGAAATCAGATGCCTTTTCGGCAACACTGTAGAACTTAAAGCTCCCCTGTTGCCATTTTAATTCCCCAGATTTAAATTTCCCTCCACTAAATTCCCCCAGATTTAGACAGTTGCCGGCCATTTTGAGTTCAAAATTACCCAAATTTGAATTTCCCGCCCCCAAAATCCCCCAGATTTGAATTTATCCCCAACCGATTCCCCCAGATTTAATTTTCCCGCCCCCAAATTCCCCCAAATTTGAATTTATCCCCACCAGAATCCCCCAGATTTGATTTTCCCGCCACTAAATTCCCCCAGATTTTACTTCCGGTTTTCCGGGATTACTTCCGGGATTACTTCCTGTCCCAGAACCCGCTAATATCATCTACTATATATGTTTTGTTCAGGGTGTTCCAGTATACATAACAGAACAAAGTTACGTTTTTTTTTAAATGGAACACCCTATATTTTATACTTTATTTTCAACCCTCTTGAGAAGCTTATAAAAAATAGTAAAAGATACCATGGGTCCATTATCGACGGTTGGTTAGTTATGGGCAAATTTGTGGTAAAAACAAGGACACATTGAAAAAATTGCAGAAGCGCTCCTAGCAAAGCTAGCGTAATTTTTTTACACTAAAGAATTTTCCTACGACACCATAAGAAACTTGTCAATAGCGCACAATTAAGTGGGCTGGAAAATGACAATATCATTAATCTGCCAAAAATCCCATATCCTCACTTGTGTGATATCATTTCGTAAGAGGTTGCATTTATCAAGCGTGCATACGAACTATCAAATGTTGACAGTTTGTGTCAGTCACAATCGTGTTTGTAATTATATATATTTTCAGGTAAGTTAATGAATACTTTTGCTGTTAGCTTAATTGTAATTTATTTGCAAACAGTTACCGATTCATCAACAAGCGATCTTGTAACAAATCAGACTGCACCCACACAAACTAACGTTGCACAGCAGACAATGGCACACAATCCCAATTCACTCAGTACACTCACACATCCTATTTCCTTTACAAATTGCACTAATAATCATTTTACATTGAATATTTACAATTCCAATTCATGTCCCATAAATTCCGACACATTCCATCAGTTTCTCCATTTTTATTTTTTTAATGTTTATGTTAAGGTTAGAAATATTAATAAAACGTTAAAGAAATAGATTTGTTTAGTGTCGTAGGAAAAATTATGTTCATAGCTCGGGCAAAAGTGTGTCTTATTGCTCGTGTGTTTTCCTCACTCGGCTACACTGCGCTTCGCCTCATTCGTCAAACTTCACCCTCTCTAGATATTTGACACTTTCCGCCCTCGTTATGAAATATACTATTTCCACACCATGAAGAATAATACAAATTGGCTTTGGTTCTTTTTGTTCATACTGCTATACAGGGTGTCAACATGCGCAAAACAATGGATAACTATTTTTTTTCAAATGAAAAACCTAATATATCTTGCCATTAATGCATGGCATTTTTGATAAGCTTTCCAATGATGTACAATTTGTATAATGAAATATTAAGGATTCTTGAGATTTATCCATAAAAACATTTTTCTGTTGTCACCTCCTGCTCATTTTTGGATTTTCAGCTAAAACCATCCATTTTATAAAAAAAATAATAAGAGACCAAAGTTGTAGAGCAGAAAATTTTCGATCGATATCGGTCGCCAGAGTGCGCAAAATCGTGACCGTACATGCATTTTAGCGTTTTTTTTTTTCAAATTGTTTATTAATTAATTTCACTGCACTTTATTTTTCACGCCCTCTAGCGAAAAAACGGGTAATTGTAGAATAATTCAAATGACCTACATCGATTGAAAATGTTCCGCTCTACAATTCTTAATGTGAAATAAATTTCAACAGTGTGTCCTCATAGTGCACTTCTTTAATATTGAAATGATCTTTCATAAGCTTGCAAAACTTCTCCTTTGAATCATTATTCAACTTAAGTAAGCATCGATTCGCTCTACCTCCAACTAAGCCGCCATTTATACAATTTCTGTAATGCCGCAACGAAACCATGGCAGACTATAGTTTACACCTTCCTGAACAACTTAGAATAGTTCTTATAACGAAAAAAGTCGAAAATATTAAAGAAATTAATTGAACATGTACATGCACAAACATTCAACGTTTTTGACCATTATATATGAGTATGTAAAATATATAGATTTACTCTACTGCATACTCCTGTATTGTGGATGCTTGTGTCGTTCGGCATAAATGGGTTTTTTAATTAGGTTTCTAACATTCCAATATTCTGTTCGCGGCTAATAATCTCCTTCTAGTAGAGATTAAGTAATTTATAGTTCTTAAACTTTCCTTCCATTTATAACAATAACTTCGACTGCCTTGAAACGAATTATTTCCGACCAAATACTGGACACCATTATATAAAATTTTAACAAATTACCTGCATATTTAGTGTGCATTCGATAGATTTGAACCGTGGGAAATTTTTGAAAGATCTGAAACAGTATCTATTCTAGCAACGTCTATTTAAGTCTATCTAAGTAATTTTGCACCTATAAATAATTATGTAATAAAATAGTAACATTCATTTAACATTATTAATTTATTAATTATTAATTTGTATTTAGCAATATTTTGTAGCTACATTTTGTAGCCCTCTAAGTGGAATTAGTCCGTACGGAAGACGATTAAATGAATAATAAATAAATATAATAGTAAATTTAAAAAAAAACGAAATATAGCCTGAATAAATGAATATTCAACCTGTTCGTAACTCTGCAAGCAAATTAAGTCTTTACTAAGACTATAAACAAATAACTTATTGAAACAAATATAATAGTGTACATGTAGCATCGGTGGTTCAGTGGTAGAATGCTCGCCTGCCACGCGGGCGGCCCGGGTTCGATTCCCGGCCGATGCATGTTTTTTCCTTCAGTTTAACTATTGCAGCATACTTGCAAGGAAGGAAGTGCTGTGTTGATAAAATGCATGCGTTTTAATGATACAACAAGAGCCAAATTTTAATTCAATATTCATGGTGGTCTAGTAATATATGCAGTGAATTCAATTAAAAATAACTATTTATTACTATTTTAAAGGTTATTGAGTAAATCCTAATATAATCCAGTAAGAATTTCTTTATTTGGATTCCACTTGACAAAAAGCTTGCCGGAATGATTTTACTCAAGTGCTAGATTATTCTTCGGATAAACATCAAATTATTTTAAAACTATTTTTAGTGTTTTGAAAAGTATAAACAAAAAAGTCTGAAAAAGCCAGATAAAATAAAGCATTTGCAATTCTGCAATTGGTTTCTTAACTTTAGTCTTTAAAAATTACAAGGTTTACCGATGACGCTTGGTTTAATTTCTCAGACTTGATAAGTTTTCAAAGCACAAAGATATGTGCGTCAGTAAACCTTCATGTGCACCGTGAGATATCACTCAGGCAGAAAAAGTTGTAGTCAGGTTGCATGATCTTATCAGAAAAGAAATTTTAAAACTTGTATGGCCTGAAAAAATATACAAACAATTGCTTACGACTTGGAACTTCTCAAATTTCCTCAAAACGCAGTCATATTTACTTTTCTGCAAAAATCTACAAACATCCTCTCCTTAATTTTAGAGATAATCCCTTGCAAACAAAGCGAAGATTGTAGAAATTTAATAGTAATTTACGATACAAGTAACGTTATGAACAGTTTGAAAGCACAAACGACGTAGGAGCGAGTGCTTTTAAATTCTCGAGTAATGTGAAAACAAATAACGTTACGTATGTCGTAACTCGGTTAATTTTTTTAAATAAGAAATATGTTTAATGAAAAACGCCATAGGCGAAATAATTTTTGTATGCCAATATCTCCATAGCAACGAGTTGAGTTAAGATAAATATAACAACACTAGTGTTGTTAAAGCTACCTTAACGTAACTCGTTGCTAAGAAGTTGTTGGCATGATAACATTATAGGATAAAATAAACACATTTATATGACTTGAAAAAATATAAAAACCATAGCTATCGACTTCGAATTTTCAAATTTCCTTAAAACGTAGTCAATTATTTTTCTGCAAAATCTACAAACATCCTAGTGACATATTATACAAAAAAAAAACTGATGGACGTAGGGTGTTCCTGAAAAGTCTAGGTAAAGATTTGTCTTCTTTCAATTGTAGAAAGAAGCACTCAACCCAAAGTGAGCCGCTCTTACCTCGTAAAGAGTGCGATAGAAAATATTTTAGGCAAAAAAATTACATGTGCAGAAATACAAATTCCAACAGCAATTCAAACACGAGATATAACAAGTCGCTGTAGTATTTGCTAATTCTACGAGCCAAAAATAAGACGAAAAATACGAAAACGTTGCTCGATATGCAAATCGCCAGTGTGTACGAACATATTTTATAACCACAAACTGCACTCGTTAATTGTGCAAAATAAATGTTAATTTGTCGCTCGTTTGTCAAGCTCGTTTTCATTCCCTATTAAGCAAGGTGTCCAATAAGGCTCTCTCGAATCACCTCTTTTATATAATTTATACTGCTACGATATTTATAACGGGAACCCTTTATTCTTTAACCATTCCCAATAATCCCTGCCATATTCCGACGATATAGCTCTTGTATCCCATTCCGCTACCTTAGAAAACACTCAAAAATCCCTCCAAAACATAGACTCCCTAAAGATTTAGTGCTCTGAGTGGCGAATTCAAATAAACCCTACAAAATCCCAACGATTTATTCCCTGGCAATAGTTCCCCTACTGTTCTAATTCAAAACTCCAATATCCGTTCCGTATACATATGTAAATACCAAGGTATCCTTTTTGATTCAAAATTTTCTTTTAAACCTCATTCACAATCCATTAAGTCTAGAAAACAGACAAGGGCGCGACATTTTTGATCATTGATATTTAAAAAAGATGGCATATCAACAAACACTGCAGTAAACATTTATAAATCGATATGTCGCCCCTTGCAGAATTATAGCAAATCTGTCTTTCCACACTCTACCATATCCAAGTTGCAGAAACGCCAGCCCTCAGAACACACACCAAATTTAGACACCCCACTCCACAACCCATCCAA
This sequence comes from Ocypus olens, assembly GCA_910593695.2. NCBI lineage: Eukaryota > Metazoa > Arthropoda > Insecta > Coleoptera > Staphylinidae > Ocypus > Ocypus olens. The sequence continues at coordinate 27,779,855 of OU343062.1, read as the reverse complement.
TGAACTCCTTTAAGGAGTTATCTTACTGTAACCACTGTCCAAGTTTTGGGAAAAACTACAAATTCAATATGTGTAAATACTGATATTTTTGTTTGCACTCGTACAACGAGTGTGTGTAAAACTAGTCATTACGAAATATTGAAATTTTCACACGTTATCCTTTTTCGCGTCGGCTCATGTTTACCGTGCGCGATCGGTCGGTGTACATGATTACGCAAATATGGTTGGTCAGAAATAAAAAAACAAAAATATCCTCATAAACTACATGGGATTAGCTGTGACGTGACGGAGCTTTTTCTTTCGTTTCGTCTTAGGTTACGAGAAAACAATTCCTAAACTTTTTCGCAGTTGTCGGAGGAATAATACATGCTATTACTATTAATATATATCGCAAAACAAAACGTACCAACAAAATCATCCATCATGTTCAAACAAGTAGTTCTCTGAACATGTGTACCAAATTTCAAGTCGATTCATCAATCACAACCTGAGATATCGTGTACACCGTTTCGAAAAACATAGTTTCGAGCAAAACGCGATCACAGTGCAGGACTTTATTGGCAAGAGCAATGCAAGTTTTAACTTGTCAATGCATAAAAATTCCTGTATAAACCTGTGCACACAAGGTATTGAGAGCGCCAGCGTGGTAGAGTGAATCTTCCTAACTGTTACTATATATTATGACTGTATATTTTTATTATTGTTGCTACATATTGTTCCTTTACATTTTGTTGAGGGGTCTGGAAAATAAATGAAAAAAATTGCTAAAAAATCCGGAAAATAGATCTTTTTTAATGATTTTTTTGCAATTTAAGAGGGCGAATCCCCCAAATCTACCTCCTTGCTACACCTGTGTATGTTTTAGAACTTTTCACCTCTCTAACCCCTTAGAGGAAATGTAAAGGTTAAAGTAATCCTCTTGATCCCTCCAAATGATCGAAAAGTGATCAAAATAGGTTAGGGGCGTCCCCTGAAAATGGTGGATAATGGGGCAAAACGGGTGTCATATTCGGTTTCAGGAGGTTATTTTACATATGAATCAGCAGGAATGATCTCAGGGCTAATTTTCATCATGCCGACCAGTGTAATCAATGGTGTCAATAGCTTTACTTTAATCAACCAGAAGTAAGCAAGACACCTTTGCCTATAGCTGAGATAATGTCATCGGTCATATTTTCTAAATTGGACGCGCACTACAGCTGCCTAAATCCTGATTTAGTATCTGAAAAAATGTAGTTTGCTTTTGTGAAATTTTAAAGTTGATCCTTACCCATTTGTTCTAAGGTTTTGGAGAAAACAGGTAGGATGCCACCTAAACGGGCAGACGCAATAATATTTTCACATTTGTGCTTCGAAGGTTGTTCTGCAGCTTCCTTCCCAAGGGCATTTCGTTAACGTAAATAAATGCCAAATTTTTAGTTACAGAGGAAACTATTTAATATTCGCAATTTTTACAGAGTAATGTTACGCAGGATAGACAAACTTTTAGGATTATGTAATTTCGATTCCGAGATTGTATGCACAATGAATTTTACAGTGACCCGATTCCACATATTATGGAACTAGGCAAACGGCGTGCGCATTTGTAATTTGTAATTAATAACGTAGTGCAACCGCTGGAATTGTGTTTACATCCTTAAAAATCATTTTCATTTATTATAATTGTAATTTGTTGTAATAGTTCGAACCCCAGTGTTATATAAAGTTTTAATTTTATTATAGAACACGTTGTGCGGAGTAATTATTTACCAAGTCCATGGCGTATGGTAATGCTATGTATTTTTCATTGATTCGATGATTTATTGAATCGAAACGATATTAAGTTCTACTTCCTGTGACCTACGGGTCTCTATTACGACGCAATAAGGATAAGTAGTAATTTCATATGCAAACACAAATAAAACAAGGCAAATTTTAATATTAAACAAACTTTATAATAAATCGCAGTAATTAATTATATCAGTGATTATTTCCTCATTTACGCGATTGAAACACGTGACCAGCAAGCGTTTGTTATTTTATTCGAATTCGTTCAGTCCCCGGTCAATGTTTGTATAATTGATACAGTTTCATTTTTACTTTCTCCGTTACGAAGTACGAGAAAGTATTGTGATCGTGATTTTTTTTTCAAAAATTTTTTTACGGAAATATCCGTTTTGGGGTCCCTAGATGCCATTTCAACAATTTCTGGAAAAAAAAAAATGTGTCTGTGTGTGTGAGTGTGTGTGTCTGTGTGTGTGTGTGTGTGTGTGTGTGTGTGTGTGTGTGTGTGTGTTTGTGTCTGGCTGTGTGCGCTGTATCTCAAAAACCAATAGAGCAATTAATATGAAACTTTGAACATACGTCTTATTTGATAATCCGAAGAACTGAAAAGCTTTTGGTAAAATTTCGTACACCGGAAGTGGGTGTAAAACTGTTTTTTGTTTTTTGCCAATATTTTCCTTAATATAAAAAATATCACAAAAATATTTAAACAAACATTGAAGACAACAAAGAAATGAAAAGCGTTTGCTTGAAAATATTTTTTTATAAAATCATTGCTATTCGAGAAAAACATTTATTTAATTTTTTTAATTTTTGGTTTATAATTATGAAACGATAATAGTTACAGCAATTCTATATAAATAATAATTATAGAGAATGCCAAAATGAACAACTTCTAAAGAATAAGTTTTTTTCGAAATCTCGTTAGTTTTCGAGTAAACCTAGTTTTTGAATTTGAAGTATAATTTTTCCATCTTTCATGATTTTGACGTTTTAAACGTCAGTTTCATCCGAGTTTACGCAACGCTCGATGTACATTTAAAATATGATTTCAATTGAAAATAAACCCATGAAAACGTAAATATAAAGTCGGAGAAAGTAACATGAAGGCCACATCACCATTTTTTAGAATTATAAGAATAAGTGGATTTATTAGAGGTTTTATCAGGTATTGCAATAAAATTGTCATACATAATTTTACAAAGAAAAAATGTAACGATATTTTTGAATTAATTTTGAGTTTTTACTGTGTAGTGTAATTGTATGTATATAAAGTTACTACGTTATTTGTCTCTAATTTATTAAAGGTTTTTGTACAAGAAGAATTAGCGTGTGTTCACAAGTAATATTTTTCTCGTCTAGTTGTTTATTTTCCTCTCTACAGTAACCGAACGTCACGGCTTCCCGTGATCCTCATTTTTGTTTTCCTATTCCGGTCCAGGCAGTCACCATAACTGTTTACACAAACTTTTTATTTTACCTTACTAATCTTAAACTAATTGTACCGAATTTCATAAAAATCCCGTAAAACTTTTATCAATTTTATTGATTTTTCAAAGAATAGTCACTTAGATGAAAGAAAGAATCGATCACAAAATGAATATAAAATTGATTTAAACAAAAAAGGTAATCAATAATGAGTTCGTCCAAAACGATTTTTTACACACTCAATAACTCGTCTAGTCATTTAAGATATAAGATGATCTATGGAAGGTTGAGGTATGCTGTTCCAAGCATTTTCAACTACAAGCCTAAGTTCTTATACATTGTTCGAGGCATGGATTAATTTGCGAACTTGAATACCTATCATATCCCACACTTGTTAAATTGGTGACAAATCCAGAGAACGAGCAAGCCGTGGAAGTATTCTAACATTATTTTGAAACTGATAGTCTCTTGCAACTCTAGCACCATGTGGGCGGGCAATGTGATATTGAAAAAGGGGTTAATTCAAACTCCCTTAGGAATGGAATTGTAACTGGCTGCAATACACCAGCAACATAACGCTGGGCATTCAACCTTCAAGGAATGAGATTTACAGATGAACTATTGCCATATGTAATTGCACTCCAAACTGTTAACCTCTGTGTAGTATCTCTGTGGCGCTTAATTTCAAATCGCAAATCCATGCATTCTCCACGTCGTCGTCACTAAAAACCACATTATGCCCCTGGTTATGCCAGTTTAATTTGTCGGTGCACCTTTCAAGTATCCGAGCACGATGTTGTTCTGATAAGAGGAGGTGTAGGAACGGCTTGTAAGAACGCAGCCCGAAGGAAACAATTCTACGATATATCGATGTCATTTAAACATCCTTACCTAAACGTGTCCGCCAATCATTATCAATCGCTCGAGTACTTGATGTAAGTCTCATTCTTAATGTTTTTAATCATCTCGAAAGCCAATAAAGAACAGAAATAAACTGCGACAAGTGTACGGTTGTAAATGTTGTGATAAGCATTTCGAATAAAAAGTAGAATAACAAGAAAAAAAAATAAACAAATTTCTCGCTGCAATTCTAATCATCTCTTCAATGTAATTTAACGTATTATAGGTAAAAATTTGAATGAAATCGGTCAATTCTTTACATGTGTTTTGATTTTTCTTGGAAATTCAGTATATATACTTAAAGAAAAAAATTAAACCCTTGAAATTCGTGAAATTTCGAACATTTACAAACCGCAATAACTCGGCGTATTTTCAATCGGTTTTGATGAACCTTTGAGGGCGAAAAATGCTGAAGTGTCTTCTTTAAAGTCATGCATGCGAACTTAAGCGTAACCACTTCCGCCTCCTCTAGCACCCCTGTGATATTTTTTTTTTAGGAAACCATGTTTAAATTTGACGATGTATACGGAGTTGGAAAAATTTTGTCGACTTGATCCACCATAAAGACATTAAGATTTGATTAATTCCCTATGCAGGACTCAAAGAAAGAAGTTCCTATGACGATTTGGCACTAAGTTATGGGTGTTTGAAAAAAAAGTGTATTTAGAGGTTTTTCGCACATAACTCATTGACTTTTCAACCAAATTTGATGATTATTTCGGAAAAAAATCTCATTTTGGCTCTACTTTAAGGGCGTAAACTCAGATTGGAATGATCCCTTTTCGAACCCTTTAACCCCCGAACAAAAAAAAAGTTTTTGGGCAAAAAATTGTCCTACTTTGGAAACGAGTACTGAGCTGGAAAAAATGTGTCGACTCGATGCACCAAAAGGGCATTGAAATGTATTTAATCACCTGTGCAGGACTCAAAACACGAAGTTCCTACGACGACTTGGCACAAAGTTATGGGTGTTCATTTAATTTAATGTATTTCACGTCTGCCACAATATACATACGATACATAAGATGCAAAAATTTGTTGCGGATGTGTTTGTCAATTAAAAATTACATTCAAAATTAAAATTAAGTATTACAATGTCAATTTCATAATTAATATTATGTAACTAGGAGATCAAGCGGCAGTTTAAATCTAAGGAGATACTTATAAATCTCCAATGATTTAAACTTAGCTTGATCTCCGTGTTGCATACGAGTTTTTATTTCATTTCGTTTTGAAAGTCTAATTTATTATAAGCCACAATATTATGTTTAGCGAGAGAATAGAATGAATACAGTTTTGTAATGTTGATGTCAACTTACAAATTACAGTTTGAAGTTTGTGGTTTTATGCAGAACAAAAACTCCGTGGACTGCCACTATTGTGATTCCTCGCGTTGCAGTGTGGTGTCGCATTTTTTACCGTTTCACTGATTTTCCTGCTAAACTATACCTCGACGATTGGTTAGTCGATTTTAACGTTTGGAATTCTGACAGGACCATAACCTAAGATCACCGCATGCCCCTATGGATTTCATTGCATCTCATTGGCCCCTCCTCACATTGGCTGAAAATACATTTATTCGAATTTCGTGTGCATTTAAATTTATAGATAAAATATAAAGTGGCCTTATGTGCCATAACCATGGAGAATTGTTTACAATTTTAACATGCCTAAATGGTTGATTTAGCAGAAGAAACGGCATTTATGTTTGTCACTGATGAAATTGTGAATCAAGCGCGTCTTTTAGATAGTGCGCTGTTACCTGTAAAATCACAAGCTGCGTACGAGAAATAATACCAGAAATTTAGCGCGTGGAGGCTGTCAAAAAATGTAAACGGTATTACTGAAGATGTTCTGTTATGCTACTTCGGTGAGAAAGCTAAGACTTGTAGCTCGTCGCTTTGGAGTTTCTACTCCATGTTAAAAGCATGATTGATTTCTCAAAAGATCACCGAATCGGTTGGATAGAAGCCGAGTTATTGCCATTTGAAAATTACCTAAATTTTTACAAATCTCAAGTGTTTCATTTTTTTTCCATCAGTGTAATTTGTTTGTTTTTATTGGACGAATTAAAAAATGGAAAATGGAAAAAATAGAGGTGAGTTAGGCCCACATTTTTTCCGACCCTTCAGAGATCGTTAAAGTGAGCCTTTTTTTGACCTAAAATAAAGTTTTTTGTTAATGGAGCTCTGACGTACAAAATCCGATTTTCATGAGTTCGCACAAACAATGAATTTTCGTGCATACCTCAAAGAACATGCAAAGAAAATTTCATTCGTGAAAACGAAAACAATTTCGTCAAAAAACTTCGGACTTATGAGTCAAAAAACTACAAAATTTGCTTTTTTCAAACAGCCATAACATTGTCTTTGAGTTATGTGCGAAAAACCTCAAAATACACTTTTTTTTCAAACACCCATAACTTGGTGCCAAATCGTCGTAGGAACTTCGTTCTTTGAGTCCTGCATAGGGAATTGATCAAATTTTAATGCCATAAATGATGTCATGTTCTAATTATAAGACTAATCATTATTTCGCCTTCCAAGAAGTATCGTGTACAAAAGTTCGAGATACAATTTTGAAACCGAAAAAGAAATCAAGTAAAGATGTATATGATTTAAACCTTGAAATTATTCTAACAGCAATTGATACCCTACTTATTCCAATAACATACTTAATCAATCGTTGCATAAGGATGTGCATTTTTCCAGATGCGTTAAAAGTGACAAAATGTGTACCGATTTTCAAAAAGGGTGACAAAAATAACACAAACGATTATCGACTCATCTCCATACTCCCGGTTCTCTCAAAAATTGCTGAATCAATTATGTCTGAACAGATAATTCAATACTTAGAGTAAACTTTCTTGCTCAATGACAATTTGGGTTCAGATATGGCAAATCAACGACTATGGCAATACATACATTTATAAACTACATAATTGATGCCTTTGAAAACCAGGAAATTGTTATGAGTAATTTACTAGATCTAAGCAAAGCTTTTCGATTGTGTAAAACATACTATATTGCTTAGAAAACTTTACTTCCACAATTTTGGCCCGGCCAGCTGCAGACTATTAATGTCATATTTGTGCAACCGCATACAGAGCGTCTTACTCAACGGTGAGACCTCTGGTGAACGTGAAATCTCACACGAAGTCGTTCAAGGGTCACTACTAGGACCTTTGTTGGTTTTGTTATACATAAACGACCTCCCAGCCTGCCTCTATGGTTCTCTATGCAGACGATACCAGCGTGTCTTTGAGGGGAAATTCTACTGAAATGATTAGTAAACTATTACTAGACTATATAGAAACCGCAACCATGGTTTAACTGCAACAAATTAAAATTAAACAACAACAAAACGGTAGAACTGACTTTCTCACTAAAATCTGATGCAATATCCCTAAGATCGTCAAGTAAATTCCATGGGCTTACTATAGATTCTCATTTAACCTGGCATGCTCACGGACTTGAATTAGAAAAGAAACTATCAAAAAATGTGTATCTATTGCGAAATCTATCGAGATCTACTTCTCACATATAAATACCCACATATTATATGGGATAATCTTAAGGGGCCACTCTCCAATAATGAGCGATATCTTCCGTATTCAAAGACGGGCTATACGTGTGCTGGGTGACCTTAAATTCAGGGAAGAATGCCGGGAGGCATATAAAATATGAAATTTAAGAGATGGTGTAAGAATTATCTGGTAAAAAATGCTTTTTATTCTTATGATGAATTCCTAAACAGTTTTTTTAATTTATCGTAATGTCTCAAATACTATGTTTTTATCTAAATTATACATTTATATTTTAATATGTTCGTAATGTCTCAAAAACACTGTTTTTTAACTAAATTATCCAATTATATTTTAATATGTCGTAATGTCTTAAATACACTGGTTTTTATCTAAATTATACACTTATATTTTAATATGTACGTAATGTCTCAAACACTCAGTTTTTATCTAAATTATACATATTTTATCTTTAATTTTAGTGGTGTGATACCTTTCCTAATTTAATTAATTCAACTGCATGTTAAATTGACTTTTGTAATTATTTGAATGTATACTCTGATTCTATTTTCCTATATTGACTTGTGTAAAGCTGTAAAGTTGTTGGCACCAATAAACTATTGCATTGTATTGTATTGTATAGTGGATCGAGTCGACAAAATTTTTCCAACTCTGTAGACATCGTCAAAGTTGGACATGGTTTCCAGAAAAAAACTTTTTTTTTCACAGGGGCGCTAGAGGCGGTGGAAGGGGTTACGCTTAAGTTGGCATGCATGGCTTTTTTTACGCCGAGTTGTGGCGGTTTGAAAATGATCAAAATTTCACGAATTTCAAGTGTTTCATTTTTTTTTTCACCAGTGTATTTCACTTGACACCATCTATAAGAATAACCCCATTATAGCATAAGATTGGTGAGTTACACGAGATAGCATTTACTTACCGAGAAACGGATTATGACCGGTAGAACAAATGCCATAGAAAATTGCTATAGAGAAGATAATATCTCATCAACAATTTAGAATGTGGCAATGAGTATTTGATATTGAAAATGTGATCCCTGGAGAAATGTTAAAAAAAATTCTTGCTCTACATACTATGGTTACAACCGCTAAATCAAAGGCGACACTTAAAGTTAACAAACCCCTTCATCGCTACTTATTTTTATAATTCCAGAAAAACTCTACTCAAGGTGTTTTCGTTTCGGCCTTTCACGAATTCCCCTTACGTCAACAGTTCATTTCTTATTATCGATGTTGTTTTAAGTTTGCCCTTAGCAGGTGGTTAGGTCGGTGCATCTAAAATAAATAGACAAGGTATTTATTCTAATCCGTGTGATTTTTCTTCTCTTTTATGCAAACATTTCCGAACACATCCCCAAGTTTGGGTTTTTACAGCATCACTCCATCACAATCCCTTTATCAAACCTAACCTCTACACTACACCCCGATGGCCGCAAGTCTATTATAGGGTAATTTCATACCAAACTGGATGTATTTCGTGGAAAACTTAAGAATCGGCTTTTTCAAAATATCTTACTTCTGTAATCTCGAAACCACGAATATTATTGCGATTTGGAAATTAAAATTATGGATCAGCTTACAAAAAATTTAAATGTTTAAAACTGGTTTTCATAAGAAGCTACATATTTTAACCAGTGACGGCTCGTGACCTACGGAAGTGGGTCGGCCGAATGTAGGCAAGCTGCAGTTAGTCAAATTAATTTTTTGGTAGTTATTAAGTATCATTTATATACTGTATCTTCGTGGAAGCGTATTATTTACAATGGTAAACATTAACCAATCATTTGCTATATGTAACAATATGGTTGTTTATGCAGTATATAGTAAAAAAAATATTGCTAACCCGACATAATTAGGCAAATGTAAGTAAAACCCAACTGTAGGAGAGTAGGCGTACCAAAAAATTAAATCGTCCGACAAGAACCACGGGAAGGTCTACAGCACTATTGTCAGGATATGGAATGGGAGTTGGATTTGACAGAAGTGAAGTACATTTGAGGTGGAGGATATAAAGAAAAGAATAACACTCTTATAAATGTGAATAACTTGAAAGATAGGGGTCAGGAATAAATAAATATTTACCTATAAAATATTAAATTAAATAAACTCTCAACATGAAAACTAAAATTAATAAAACTAAAACCGAATTTTGAAGAGAATATAAAAATGGCAGAAATGAAAAATAAAATATTTACTCTTAAAAAATAAATAAATAAATAAAATATAAAATAAAACAAATCTCTCAACAAAAAAAAGTCAATTCTTTTTAAAGTCAGGAAAATAAATAAAAACTCTCAAAACTAAAGGGATTTTGCCAGGAAATAACAGTGGTGCCCGTGTATGTGAACAAATTAAATATATTATATTTGAATTATTTCAATCATTTTTAAATATTAAATCGATTCGCCAGGATTTTTTTGTAGCGAAATCGTCAATAATTTTATTATAAAAACTATCATTCTTAACTAAACTTTTAACCAACCCTCTTTCTATTGCTAAAATAGATACATTACTTAAGCGCGATTGGGATATTGTATTCCTACTGTAGGATTTTATTCTTTTCAATGCTGAAAGGCTTCTTTCTACCGATGCAGATGTTGGTGGGAGAGACAATATTAAACAAAATAATTTATATAATTCCGGAACGTCTGTAATATTATTATAAATAAATTCTGTCATGTCACCTACTGTTGGGGAATTACCGAAAATAAATTTGTCAGCATACAAAACTTGCAATTCTCTTTTTAATTTTTCATTATTAAAAATTTTTTTGTTGTTATTAATCAAAGATTGAAATTGTTTTTCCGGAAATTTTTTATTAAATATATCGAATTTATTTTGATTGGTTAATTCCAGAAAGTTAAGTAAGAAAATATCTTTAAAACGTATTTCAATTTGATTTATAAGCATATCTAAAATTTCAAAAAAGATTCGTTTCGTAGATATCGAATCATCATTATTACTGTGCGTTTTACGTCGTTTAGCGCATGGAGGCTGAACATCTAAAATTTGATTAACATCAGAATATATTTAAGAAAATAATTGTCGTTTCGGAATTTTTTTAATGTGGATAAAAGTGATATAATTCTTTCGTTACAATACGTGATGTCAGATAATTTATGTTGAATTATAGAAAAAATAGGATCCGTATGTGTAAAAATTAACTGAAAAGTATATAAAAGAAACAGGAAATCAAAATCGGTTAATATTCTTTTTAACGCGGTCGATTCTCGTATTGAAATATCATCCCATTGATCCAAATCTGCGATGATATGATCGAAAACTTCAATCAAATTAATTCTATTATTATATATAGTGTTCACAATGCGTGATTTAAAGTTCCAGCGGGTTTCTGAGTTACTCGGAACTCTCTTTTGACAAATTGTATCCAGAAGATTAGTGCGTTTAGTAGGTTTTGTGAAAAAAGTTGAAAAGCCCGAGAGATTTGAGAAAAATATCCTACATTCTTTAATTTTTTTACATGAATCTTGTAAAACTAAATTTATTTTGTGCGCGTAACAGTGCGTAAAAAGTGCTTGAGGAGCAATTGCCTTAACTTTTTGCTGCAATCCATTTAGTTCTCCCGCCATTACAGCATCATCATACGTTTGGCCGATTAATTTGTGTTCAATATTGAAATGATTGAAGTTTTGTTGGAGTACATTAAAAATATCGTTTGCAGTTCGACCTTCACTAAGATTGAAGAAACCCAAAAATCGTTCTATTACTTTCCCCTCACAAACGTAACGAAAAATCACTGACATCTGAGAAAAACAGCGTATATCTGTACTCTCGTCTATTTCCCATGAAAAACAAGAAGCTCTATTAATTTCGTCGTAAATATTCTGCTTTAAAACCGTAGTTATGGAATCAATTAAATCGTTTTGAATCATTTTTGACAGTCCGGTAAACACTGAAGATATGGATGGATCAATGAATTTATTAAAATTTTCATCCAAACTAGATGCAAAATGAGCTAAATCTTTAAAATTCCCTTGATTGTCTGAATTTGTTGTTTGGTCGTTACCTCGGAATGCAAGTTCTTGAGTTGATAAATAAATGACCATGTTTATTAAATGTTTGACCATTTTTCGATTTTCCCGAACGTTTTCATTATGTTTATTTATAAGTTTTCGTCTAGCGGTATCAAGTGCATTTACAATATTATGTTTCGCGAATAATTGATATTTTAAGGCAGAATACGTATGATCTTTTGAAAGTTCATGTTTCGCTAAAACGCGATAATCTTCTTTTAAATTGTCATAACCGCATGAATTAAAAGGGTTTTTGCTTTCACAAAACAACAAACAATACCAACAAAATAATTTGTTACAAATCTCACTACCAGTTAGCCAAATAAACTTTGTGTAGAGTGTTGCAGAAAAAGTGCGATTGTGATCTTGTTTTCTTTGAATGAGATTAATCAACAACGGGTGTGGAACTGGCACATTTTTAATGAAAAATTTATCATCGTACGACAATCGGTTAAATTTATTGTGTAAAAAATAATGAACCAAATCAGCGTTAGTACTTACAATATCCCTTACACTAGCCATCGTAGTTTCAACAAATAATACAATAATTAATAATCGCATACACGAGCACCATGTGGACGGGACCAAGGAAAAGACAAAGTGATTCTGTCATTTGATGATTTCTATGCTGGCACACGCGCACTGTGGATAAACGGCCAGCCGTACCCATACTCATCCGTTAGAACGATACACCTTAAATAATTTCGCCCGACTTTTAACAGTGAGAGAATGTTGTCGGAGTAACAATAACATCTTTAAACATGTTATATACATAAAATGGTTAATTATACACTGATATATTTCACATAAACTACCTTAAATTTACCTAGAATGGTAATTATTTTGTAAATTACAATTAGGTTACCATTTAATTATTGTTTGCATTTTACATTACATCTATTATTTAATGATATTTACTTATATTAAGATTTGCCTTCTCTTTAAAAATGCGAAATATATTCTGATTTCTGAAATATTTTTTTAAGGAATAATGTGTTTTCTAATACCGGTCAATTGTTGGCCTTAATGACCAATTTGTATTAAAGTAAGTACATATATTACTTTTAAATCGAACAATATGAAAATAATCAGAAATACGTTAATAAATAAATTTACAAGTTCTAAAATAAAAATCTGTGACCTGTAACGCAAGCGAATTAAAGAGTGCATCGAGTCATGGGCATCGGAGTATTGCGTACGGAGTACGGCCCCGGTGAATTTGCCGTACTGGTGTAAACCATTTGTGGACGTACGTTCACGCTGCAGGCGAAATGAGACGACAGAATCTGCACTGACACTCGTGCGGACGTAGTGCTTGCATTAATCTCAATACTCTGAAAATCAACGGCTGGCCGATTTTGCGGATACGAACTTGCGTAGTAGACATACAGGGTGCGTAGAAAGTATCGCACCAAATGGTATTATATGGAAGCTCGAATTAGAGTTGCAATAACAAACATTCCTCCGGCATATCTGCATAATACACTGGGCGCTTTTCTTGACAGACTTTCTTATTGTCGAGTTGTGAATGGACAACAATTTGAGCACCTATTGTGATTTTATTAGGTTTCTTGTTGATTTAATTTTTGTTTTAAATTATTTATTTTCAACGTTATTTCAGAATAAACATGCTAATATTATACCACGTTGTACTTCTAATTAAAAAACCTTTCAAATAATACCAAAAAAACCTAGGATGCTATTTACAAAAATTCAACATGGCTCTGACAAAAAGAAGTGGTGCGAAACAAATGAAACTCATCTTAAAATAAGGGTATTTATATCTAATTTAAACCTACTAAATCTCAAGTCTGAATGTCAAACCGTTTCCATATAACCCCATTTGGTGCGATACTTTTTACGCACCCTGTATATTAAATGAAATTAAACTCCCGCATTTATCGGCCTTATACTGAGTGCTTATTAATATTACTGGCTATAAGCATATTATGTATTTATTATAAAAAATTCGCAATATTTATTTTCTCAGAAAATAAACATTTATAATATTTGTTTTAATTGAATTTAACGGTACGGCCCGGCCGACCCTGCCGCCCCTGACGAGCCGTCACTGATTTTAACTACCATAAAAATATCGTATTCCTCAATTCACAACAATATATTCTTATTAAATTAGTTTTTTTTGTACCTTTATAAAATAAATTACTTTATAAATCGTATAGCCCTATTTGACGCATTAAATAATGTCCCTCCGTGCGTATCTTACTGAGGAGTAATAAGGGTGTGTAACGAAAATTAAAATAGTCATTTGGAATAAAACAGATTGATATTTATTCACTAACAGTTTTTTTTAATGAAAATAAACTAATGCGACCTAATTGGTTTTGCCTTTTCTAAACATTTATTTAAAAAAAAAATTCCGGTAAAATCTGCGTATATTAAAATTGTATTTCCGCAGTACAATAGTTCTAATGATGTTTATATGATATTCTTTTAAAACTGCTTCTAGCTGCTAATCTGTTTAATGTTATTATCAAAAGGTCCTTCACCGTGAGATATTGCAAAATAGTGCCATTCTGCCTTAAAGTTAAAATCTTAGTTATGATGGCAATAAAATAAAAATTCCCTGAATTTTTGTAGAAAAATACAATAAAATGAAAAATACGATACTTTTCGTCTTCTACAATTTAAGAGTCTCTAAGAGACTAGAATTAACAAATCATCTACCGAATCAACTACTTTCCTGGGTAGCACCACGACGAATATTGAATGATTCAGTAGATAATGTGTGTGTTAAACATATCAAAGATATCAAATTAACACAAGATTGAATGTATTTATTACTGCACAGAAACACTAAATAAATAGAATTAATTAAGATATAAGTATGAGAGAATTGAGTTGTTAATGTTGTGGCGATTCGTGAACCTTCGTAAAGAGCATTGGCGTATTAATAGGGGCTCGGAAAAACCAGGGCCTATGGGCTTTAGGGGCCCGTAGGGTCCAAATTTGCAACAAAAATAAAAACAAATAAAAAAGTTAATATTTATACCAGATATAAAATCATGAATTATTCGTGACACATGGCCTGCAAATGGAATAATTGACAATGAACTCGAAGCTATCATTCGGAAAGAAGTTTAATTTTGGCGTCAAATACCGGAAAGTGTTATTGAGATTACCCATACTTTGGCGTTCAAATCTTCACTTTCGCGGTCGTGATGAGAACGTTAACTCAAAGTATCCAGGCGTTTTCTTATCAATATTTAAATTATTATCCAAGTACTTATTCTGCCACGTTCAAACTTGGTTAACTGGTGGAAAGGGTATAGCGGAATAAGATAGTCAAAAGTGCCCTCAAATGAAATTGGCTGGGAGGTTAAAAATAATGTTTAGGATCATTAAAACGTCGGATTCGACAAAAAAGTAGCCCCAACACCCCCTTCCAACCCTTGCTATAGTCAAAAACGGGTTTTTCGGTTTTTAATTTTCCTGTACATTCAATTAACTCTTGACTTTCGGTAGGTATCAGTACCTTAAGATAAAAATATTATCTAATGTATTTTAATAAAACGGAAATTTTTGCCGGGAATTTCGAATTTTAACAATACAAAATATCATTAAATGTCCATTATTTTAGAGACGTTAAAAGGTTTTTAAATTGTTGACTAATGTTAACGGAAAAAAAAACCTTATTAAACTTCTTATTTGCACATTTTAGGTCATTTCTTGTATTGATGTATGCCCCACAATTTTGTTTTACTCATTTAGTGGGAAACTCAAATAAAATACTGCCGAATTAATATGAAATGTTAAGTAAGTAATTTTTACGCAAAATGGTACTAATAGATAAGTTTATTACTGATAATATATGCCACAAGATGAAAGTGATAAATAAGGTTAATATTAGTCAAAGATGCGGTTTTTAATTATTTTGACCATGTTCTACCACTCGGAAAATTCTGAAAAAATCACACGTATTAAGAAACAATAGACACCTATTATATATTTTTCCAGAGGTGCATCTTTTAACGTCTCTGAAATAATCGCTATTTAGTGATATTTTATATTATCAAAATTCGAATTTCCCGCCAAAAATTTCCGTTTTATAAAAATACATTAGATAATATTATTATCTTAAGGTAGTGAAAGTCTAAAGTTAGTTGGATGCACAGGAAAAATTAATAAATTAAAAACACGTTTTTGACCATAACAAGGGATGAGAGGGGGGTGGGGGCTACTTTTTTGTCGAATCTAATTTTTTATGATCCTTAACATTATTTCTAACCTCCCGGCTCATTTCGTTTGGGGGCACTTTTAACCATCTTATTCCGCTATACCCTTTACATTATGTCGTACAGGAGGCATCTTAACCATGCCTTTGCATTGACACTTAAGTAACTAATTTCGAATAAAAAGAAAGAGTTTTTGTTTCATTGTCAATGATAACTAACTTGATTAATCTTTATTGTATCTTGTTGAAATTTTCATCGTTATTTTTTTATACGAATAAAATACACGTTATCTTAAAATTTAATTAAAATACATCCGCGGTAACTGGGTGTTCATTTATTTATGGCGACCAGTATATCATAACCGGTGTTTAGTACATAACTCCGGATGCACTACTTACTCTTATAGAAGAAGCAAATATTGAGTTACTGATAATTTCCGTAGTCTCCTCTGTGGAAACAAAATCTACTTCGTAATTTGTTGGCACTGGATGTTAACACATCAGTTATTTAATTTTTTGACTCAATATTATCTTACAACTTTTATTCATAAGAATTCTGTACTAAGATATGTTACGAATGCACCTAATTTTCTTTAAATACTATTGATATAATACATGAACATGAATATTGTCAACGCTAGCCACTAATCCAAAACCAAAATCCTGTAGGTGGTGATTATAGTGAATAACTTATAAAGCTTTTTGCGGAGTTTAAGGTACAGACTGGAGGCTTAATGCAAGTGATTTATTTAACTTGGTACATTTTAATGTAATTTTATTGTAAATTCTGGGTACAAATTAAACCCCAAAACAATTGTTGCGCCCTCACACTCGGACAAAATGTAATCGCCATGGAAGGGTGCGGGATTAATCCCGAGTGTAGTTTAAAGACAAAGACTATGTGTAAATGCTTTATATGGCCGGACAAGAGTGGGTTTGCGGTGTAAGGGGTAGGCCACCAGAAAAGCCGACGAATATTAGGGCTGACCATAGACATCGTATACCCGTCTAACCTTATAATTTACTTCTACACACGTACAACTCCACAAGTTATGCCCATTTTGCCAGTCACGGTATCATTCTGTAAGTGGAACATCTGGTGCGATGACCCGTTGTATTTTTTTATAATCTTCTAAACAGGCTAGTAAAATCGTGTTTCCATGCCATCCCCACTCACAATATTGCTGTATATTAGAAAGTAAATGCAAAGAGATAGAAATCTACTCGCAAGGAATTGCAGCTTTATGGCTACACAACGCGGCGACTCTCTAATTACAGTAACGATCGGTGAATCAAACCACTCGTACTAGCCTTAGTAAAAACTGAACACAGTCCCATAAAAAGTAGCCAATCTCCAATCTGTTTACATGTTTTATTAGCCGTCGTAGATTAGTACACTTATCAAGGTAAACATTTTTTCTACCGCAATAAAAGAACATTAATATGAATTATTGCTTACAACGAAAGGGATTCGTTGTAACTACACCAATTTAAATACAAAATAGCATTACAAAAATAGAAGATATACGTTATTAACTCACCGATTTAATAATATGCATGTAAGATTTAATATTCCAATTAATTTATTTTACTTTCGCAATTATTTATACTGTGACTTCTTTAGACGAAGATAATAAGCAATTCATTTGTATACTCTTGTTAGGAATGGGCAGCGGGGTCCGTCAACTTGGCCCCCCACTTTCGATTTTTTGGAAAAAAAGTGTTGCTCCAGAAAGCCCTTAGCTGGCTCCAGCTAGCTCCACAAAAATTAGAGCTGGCTCCAAAAAGGTAAAAAAGTTATAGGGGTTTGAAATTTGGCGGGGCCAAGTTGACGTTTGCCCCCCACTTTTGATTTTTTAACTTTTTTTTAAGATTCAGATTCCTCAGACCTAGCTCCAGCAGGCTCCATCAATTTTAAAGCTGGCTCCACCCCACAACCCCTAAAAAATTACAAAAACAGTTTTCACCCTAGCCCCCCACTTCAATATTTTTTACTTAATTTTAAGTGATTTTATAGCTTAAAGCTAGCTCCAGCCGAATATGTAAAAAAAATTGGAAAAAAGAATACGGATAAAAAGATATAAGGGTTTTAATATAAGACGTGAGCTTTCCTGAATCCTGTATGCGCATTCCCAATTGTGTGATCATATTATAACGTTAAATGCGAATTTTCGGTTAAATCCAACGGAGTTGGTGCCAATTACCAATTACATTATTATATACGGTAATAAGGGTTCCTTAAATATTGCATTACCATCATTTAGGCCTTAGGGCCGTCCTTGAAATAAATATTTAACTTATAAACAATTCGTATATTTGATAAATTATTAATTAATTATTTGAAATATATATTGAAAATAAAATTTAGTCAAATGTGTGTGTTGAATCAAAAGGATGGCAAATATTGTAAATTAATAAGACAGTGGCGTAGTGAGTGATTAATTGAGACATGTGAAAATATTGCCAATTTCAACGAAACTTGGTAAACGTGCTATTTATAATCTGGAAAAAAACAATGTGAGGGTAAAACAGCCCTTGCATCTCTGGGGGTGGAGTGGGCTAGGGGTGGCATGTGAAAATATTGTCAAATTCAACGAAACTTAGTACACATACTATTTATAACTGGCAAACAAATAATATGAGGGAAAAATAGCCCTAGCATCTCGGGGGTGGACTGGGCTAGGGGTGGCATGTGGAAATATTATCAAATTCAACGAAACTTGGTACACGTACTATTTGTAACCCGGAAAAAAATAATTTGAGGGTAAAATAGCCCTAGCATCTCGGGGGTGGACTGGGCTAGGGGTGGCATGCGGAAATATTGTCAAATTCAACGAAACTTGGTACACGTACTATTTGTAACCCGGAAAAAAATAATTTGAGGGTAAAATAGCCCTAGCATCTCGGGGGTGGACTGGGCTAGGGGTGACATGCGGAAATATTGTCAAATTTAACGAAACTTAGTACACATACTATTTATAACTGGCAAACAAATAATATGAGGGAAAAATAGCCCTAGCATCTCGGGGGTGGACTGGGCTAGGGGTGACATGCGGAAATATTGTCAAATTTAACGAAACTTAGAACACATACTACTTATAACCATAAAAAGACAATGTAAGTGAAAAATAGCCCTAGCATCGTGGGGGGTGGAGTGGGCCAGGGTGGAGATTTATCCATAAAAACATTTTTCTTTCGTCACCCCCTGCTGATTTTTGGATTTTCAGCCAAAATTATGCCATTTTCTGAAAAAAATATCAGAGACCAAAGTTGTAGAGTGGAAAATTTTCGATCGACATAGGTCTTTTGACTTTTCTAATAATGCGTGCATTGCCCGCCAGAGTGCGCAAAATTGTGACCGTGTATGCATTTTAGCGTTTTTTGCAAATTCTTCATTAATTAATTTAAAAAAAACCGGAAATTATAGGAAAATTAAAATACCCTATATCGATTCAAACTGTTCCGCTCTACAACTCTTAATAAAAGCATATTTTGCCCAAAATGCATATTTTTCGCTAAAAATGCAAAAAACCATGGAAAAATGCAAAAATTGATACATAGAGTTTTAATTTGCATTTTTAGTGAAAACTTTGCATTTTGGGCAAAAATTGCTTCTAATAAGAGTTGTAGAGCGGAACACTCCGTTTTTCGTTTAAACGTTTACCGTTTATTTGTCACGAATAAAACACGTTTAGCTTAATAAATAAACGTTTACAACACGTTTAGCCTAATAAACGTTTACAACCCGTAAACTGGAAATGATTCTTCATATTTTTATACTCCATTTGCGGGTCCAAAAGTCATATCTCGGTGTTTCGTAAGATTTCCAATAATTTTACACATTCGATTCAAAGAGGAACCAACTGGTCTATAGGGGGTTGAACCCTTCAAACTTCGAATGCCGACGTTTCGGACGGTTTTCGAGAAACTATTTACTTATTAAGGTGTACCAAATAATAATAATTTATTCATTTTTTTCCGCTACCGGAAATATTGTAAAATACGGCGAACGAACTTCGAAACAGATATTTGCAGGGTAGGTTATACGTTTCTATATTAAACGATTTTCGTCAACACGTTTAAACGAAAAAATCCGTTTAAACGTATACACATGTAAACGTGAATATCCGTTTAAATGCGAATATCCGTTTAAACGTTTAGAAACCGCTTGCCAACTAAGAACACGTTTATCCGTGTACACGTGTATCCGTCTATTAACGAGCCCTATTTTCAATAGATATGGGACATTCGAATTTTCATATAATTTCCCATTTTTCCGCTAGAGGGTGCGGAAAATAAAGTATAGTGCAATTTTTAATGAAAAAAATTGAAAAAAAAAACGTTAAATGCATATACGGTCTCGATTTAGCGCGCTCTGGCGGGCAATGCACGTATTATTTGAGTCGAGAGACCTATATCGATCGGAAATTTCCGCTTTACTATTTTGGTCTCTTATAAGTTTTCCAGGTAATGCATAGTTTTGGCTGAAAATCCAAAAATCAGCAGATTTGAAAAGAAAAATGCATTTATTGATAAATCTCAAGAATCCTTAATATTTTATTATACAAATTGTATATCACTGGAAAGCTTATCAAAAATGCCATAGATTGGTGGCAATGTATATAGGGTGTTCTATTTGAAAAAAAATAGTTATCCATTGTTTTGCGTTTGTTAACATCCTGTATAGCAGTATGAACAAAAAAGGACCAAAGCCGATGTGTATTATTCTTCATGAAGTGGAAATAATTTTTTTAGTAAAAATGATGCTATCTTTGCTAGGAACGCTTCTGCAATGTTTTCAATGTGCACATGTTTTTGCCACAAAATTGCCCAAAACTAACCAACTCTCCATAATAGACCCATAGTATCTTGTACTATTTTTATCAGCTTCTTAAGAGGATTAAAAATAAAGTATAAAATATGGGGTGTTCCATTTAAAAAAAAAAAACATAACTTTGATCTGTTATTTATACTGGGACACCCGGTATAAGCGTGTACAGTGTTGCTTAAACTGTAGCCACAACAAGAAATTTTAGTTGTTTAACTGTTGTTTCTAATAATTTCATTTCGTGTACATTTTCAACTGGTGATTTTTTCTTCAGATTTCTTTAACACAACTTTGTTTTGGGTCACAAACAAATGTATTACGCAATAACAACAAGTAGTATCGATTTAACTATTAGTGAATTTGTTTACATAACATACATAAAAAATATAAATAGCACTTTGCGATCATTGACAAAAATGACAAACTAAATTAAGACCCACTGCACGAGAATTTGATATAGGTATCTTATGAAATTCCCCACTGCTGGCTTCGTTTACGGTTAATCACGTTTTAAAGGCTGAAATTCTGAAATACCAAGATTTGTTTAAATGACAGGTAAATTTTCGTCAATGTTCGTAAAGTTATTTTTTTTAGTCCGTACTTTATGCCAATCAAACGTACCAAAAATTAAATAGATACTATTTGTAGTTGATTAAGTTATGCATTTGATTATATCGGAAAACAGAGTTTTGTTTAGGAAATCTAAAATTTAAAAAAATCATCGTTGAAAAGATTTTTCACTACTGCTTTGAAATATGAATGACAAGAATTAGTTTTTATGGCAAATACGATGAAATTATCGACTTCAGGAAATATTAGTAAGTATAATTCGCTCATCGGTTATCTACATATTCTTTGGATGAAAAGATGATTTCATGATAAAGCTATAAACCTTAAAAAATGTAATTTATATTTTTTAAATGCGACATATTTTTAATTTTTAATATTTAATGTTTTTATGTAATAATAGGTAGATTATAAATATTTTGTATTATTGTGATTTCTCCAGTTTGAATGAATGTTTATCAGTTTGTCATACTTAATATACTTTTTTGCCTGCCTTTATGGAAACCATTTATTTTGGCCATAAAAATCGGGCCGAAACTACGATTTAGCGTATCTAGGGCCGAAAAAATAATATGCATAATATAGACAACCTTCCACGGAATATGAGTAGGCTATGCAAAAATCTGACAGTGACAGTTCAATGGTGCGCGATATAAAATTTCCTGAAACACTGTTTTTACTTAAGGCAGGCGAAAAAATAGCAAGTGTAACTCATGCCGAAATGCTTTAGCAACCCTTCACTTTTAGCTAAAAGCGGCGGGTTGCTAAAGATAATTTTCGGCCCTTGATACACTATATACTATATAGATCTCCTAAAATTCTAAAGCGATTATTTATATTTTGTTAGTTTTTAAATAATATACAGGGTCCTGCATCTCACCTCCCGTCTTCTATAGCTCAGTAGAATAATTAGTAATCGATTTATAGTTATATGAAAAACAGTAAAACAATTAAATTTTTATTTTACAAGTTTTGCTCATTATTTAACTATCTTGGTGAAATTCTTGGTTGTCGCGATAGGAGATCGGTTTCAGACTAGTTTATCTCTTCGCTGCACTAGTTAGATAATGGAGTAAATCGACTTACCATTTTACTGTTTCACCCTCACTCAGTTTCTTTCCGGGTTGTAAATTGGAAGTGTATTTTACCCTCACATTATTTTTTACAGGTTATAAATAGTACATGGACAAAGTTTAGTTGAATTTGACAATATTTTCGCATACCACACCTAGCCCACTCTACCCCCCCCCCCCCCCCAAGTGCTAGGGCTATTTTAGCCTTAAATTATTTTTTCCGGGTTATAAATAGTACATGTACCAAGTTTCGTTGAATTTGACAATATTTCCGCATGCCACCCCTAGCCCAGTCCACCCCCGAGATGCTAGGGCTATTTTAGCCTTAAATTATTTTTTCCTGGTTATAAATAGTACGTGTACCAAGTTTCGTTGAATTTGACAATATTTCCGCATGCCACCCCTAGCCCAGTCCACCCCCGAGATGCTAGGGCTATTTTAGCCTTAAATTATTTTTTCCTGGTTATAAATAGTACGAGTACCAAGTTTCGTTGAATTTGACAATATTTCCGCATGCCACCCCTAGCCCAGTCCACCCCCGAAATGCTAGGGCTATTTTACCCTCAAATTATTTTTTCCGGGTTACAAATAGTACGTGTACCAAGTTTCGTTGAATTTGATAATATTTCCGCATGCCACCCCTAGCCCAATCCACCCCCGAGATGCTAGGGCTATTTTAGCCTTAAATTATATTTTCCGGGTTATAAATAGTACGTGTACCAAGTTTCGTTGAATTTGACAATATTTCCGCATGCCACCCTTAGCCCAGTCCACCCCCGAGATGCTAGGGCTATTTTTCCCTCATATTATTTTTTTGCCAGTTATAAATAGTATGTGTACTAAGTTTCGTTGAATTTGACAATATTTTCACATGCCACCCCTAGCCCACTCCACCCCTAGCCCACTCCACCCCCAGAGATGCAAGGGCTGTTTTACCCTCACATTGTTTTTTTCCAGATTATAAATAGCACGTTTACCAAGTTTCGTTGAAATTGGCAATATTTTCACATGTCTCAATTAATTACTCACTACGCCACTGTCTTATTAATTTACAATATTTGCCATCCTTTTGATTCAACACACACATTTGACTAAATTTTATTTTCAATATATATTTCAAATAATTAATTAATAATTTATCAAATATACGAATTGTTTATAAGTTAAATATTTATTTCAAGGACGGCCCTAAGGCCTAAATGATGGTAATGCAATATTTAAGGAACCCTTATTACCGTATATAATAATGTAATTGGTAATTGGCACCAACTCCGTTGGATTTAACCGAAAATTCGCATTTAACGTTATAATATGATCACACAATTGGGAATGCGCATACAGGATTCAGGAAAGCTCACGTCTTATATTAAAACCCTTATATCTTTTTATCCGTATTCTTTTTTCCAATTTTTTTTACATATTCGGCTGGAGCTAGCTTTAAGCTATAAAATCACTTAAAATTAAGTAAAAAATATTGAAGTGGGGGGCTAGGGTGAAAACTGTTTTTGTAATTTTTTAGGGGTTGTGGGGTGGAGCCAGCTTTAAAATTGATGGAGCCTGCTGGAGCTAGGTCTGAGGAATCTGAATCTTAAAAAAAAAGTTAAAAAATCAAAAGTGGGGGGCAAACGTCAACTTGGCCCCGCCAAATTTCAAACCCCTATAACTTTTTTACCTTTTTGGAGCCAGCTCTAATTTTTGTGGAGCTAGCTGGAGCTAGCTAAGGGCTTTCTGGAGCAACACTTTTTTTCCAAAAAATCGAAAGTGGGGGGCCAAGTTGACGGACCCATGGGCAGCGTGGCATTTATTATAAGCGGTCGATATTTTACGCTGGAAGATTTAAAATAGTGTTACTTGTGTTTGTTTTTTTATATAATAAGTATATATGAGTGCATTTTTATGGTATCCATTATGACATATAGTATCTGATTTTATGTTCTGAATTAAAATCGTAAGATGTAACAACGATAGATAAATTGCGATATTATTGTAAAATGGAATATGAAATTGTTCTTACAGTTGAAAATTAAAACCCTGAACTTGTTGCAGACTAAATACACCTTAAATATCCACGTCGGAAAAGTCTTGGGATATTTTTCTACGTGTAGATATTTTGGTAAAAAAAATTATTTCTAAATATATTTATACGTAAATTTATAGACTTATACTAATCTTTATTGTCAATGTTACAAAATAATGTAAACATTTGTTTTTAAGAACTAGTAATTTCCAAGAAATAACAAAATTAACAATATATAACTTTTTAACTATACGGACAATTCTCGAGGAAGCACAGATTATGACCTGCATGCTAGTTAATCACGGCTCAGCATCTATTGTTCATAGACAAAATAAGGTTGTCAATATCTTCTTGGGGTAAGTGCCCATTCTGCGGTAAAAAGCTCCCTTGATTCTTTTTTGAAGCATGGCCCACATATGCTTAATGGAGTTTAGGTCCGGATATTGTGCTGGCCATGCAATATTTGTATTGTCTCGTCGGTCAACCAGTTCGTCACAATACGTGCGACGTGCGGTCGAGCATTATCATGCATGAGATGGAAGTTTTCTCCAACAGCACCGGCAAATGGACGCACAATAGGTAGAAGAATATTGTCTAAATATTTCTGAGCTCTCAGAAAACCATTTGGGAAAATGAGCTCCGTTCTACCGCCTAGAATTATTCCGCCCCATACCATTACAGTACCACCTCTGTAAGTGTATACCTCCTGGACGTGTCTCAAACGTTCCTCATTTCCGGATCGCCTCCACACTCTTATTCGACGAGAATCTGGATGAAATCCAAATCTAGTAAACAACACGTTCTCCCAATCATGTTCATCCTAATTGTGAAAATCTCGACACCAGTCTAATCTTGCTTCGTGATTGCCTCTAGACAGAAGTAGATTTCTGAGAGGCCATCTAGAATGAAGATTGGCTTCAAGAAGACGATTTCTTGCAGTATTTCTACCAACGATTACGTTATCTGCCCTCTGTAACTCGGTAACTAATTCAGGTGCCGTGATAGTAGGATGTCTTCTAGCTGTTAAAACCAGATATCTGTCCTGACCTGGTGTTGTAGAACGTCCACGTTCTGGATGTTGTTCGGCCGGACTTCCCGTTTCCCTAAAACGCCGCCATAACCGACTGATGACACTTTAGGAAACACCTATCCTCTTAACCACTTCGATTTGTTCTATGCCAGCTTGAAAAAGACCTACCGCTCGATTCATCACTTCTAAACTCAAATGTTGTCGTTCCATTCCGAAACATAGTATTTTCGACGTGGTGAGTAATCAAAGCACCGTAGAACGACTACAATCGAAGAATTGATTTTTCGCAATATTTTGTTAATCGAGTTTTCTCTGTTTGTTTTGTTTGTTTGTTTTTGTTTCTTTTTCAGGTTTTCAAAGAAATAGTCTGCCTTGAGTATTCTAACTGACAATTGCGTTAAATGTACAAAATAAACTATACAGGGTGCCCGTTTTTCGAGCGGCACCATGGGGATTTCAATTATCTTAAGAGATACGAGGTTGGTTAAATTAGGATAAAGTTGTGTATTATAACGTTGATAAATAATCTGTTGAGAAATTTGAGTTACCTTTTTTGTTTTAAAAAATCACGAAAAAATAAAAAAAAACAATTTTAATTTTTAATTTTTTATTCGAACACTATTACTATTACGCATTTTACACAGACATTATTAGAGCACTTTTTAATGGAGGATCTAAATTTGTTATTAGATTTCTTGTAGCTTTCAAGATGGCGGAGAAACAATAGACAACTTTTGTTTTTCTTATGGGCGCCATATTGGATTTTTACATTTTCTAATGCAAGATTTGTTTTTGTTTATGTTCATGACACATCATGTTTTAATTTTACATTTGAGCCAAAATTTTAAATGTATTGTTTTTGTAAAGAGTGCCATGCAAACATCACACTTTTCTACAACAATGAGTATTACAAAGCCTATAAAACAAACAGTGGCATTTTATTTTATTATTTAATTCATCTACAATCAAGCAAGAGAATATGCATTCAATTATCAACAGTTCTGTTTGGGTAAGGTTGGGTTTACATAGAAAATACAATTTGTAAACGAATAACAATCTCTGGAATTTATTACAACATTTAAAACTAGTAGAAAACATAATGCTACAATAAGTGTTCAAATTATTCACATTCACATTTCACTTCCAAACACAATTCTGCGCTTTTTCTTAAATTATAAATTGTACTACTAATATCTCTTCTTCTAATATTATTTATAGAATCAACGATACTTCTACGCAGTTCATTAATATTGGCTGGAACGCTTTGATAAATCTTATTTTTCAAAGTTCCCCATAAAAAGTAATCATGGGGATAAATTTCTCGGATATTTCTGAAGATACACCTCCATTGAGACTTGCACATTTTTATGGGAATTGTAATAAATTTGTAACATATCGCGTTATTCTTCACTTGAAAATTCATTTTTACGATAAAGTTACCAGTAAATTAAATTTCAAGAATGAAGTTTTAATGGAACTGTCACATTTTGTTTTGAACAAAAGTGTTCATTTTGTTTGCATGGCACTCTTTACAAAAATAATATATTTAAAATTTCGGCTCAAAAAATTTCGGCTGTAAAATTAAAACATAAAGTGTGATACATCATCGTAAACAGTAAAAAATCTTGTATTTGAAAATGTAGAAATCCAATATGGCGGCCATAAGAAAAACAAAAGTTGTCTATTGTTTCTCCGCGATCTTGAAAGTTACAATAAATCTAATAACATATTTGGATCTTCCATTAAAAAGGGCTCTAATATTGTCTTGGTGCAAAATGCGCAATAGTAATAGTTTTCGAATAAAAAAGTAAAAATGAAAATTGATTTTTTTTATTTTTTCGCGATTTTTTGAAAACAAAAAAAGGTAACTCCAATTTCTCAACAGATTATTAATCAACGTTATAATACACAACTTTGCCGTAACTTAGCCAACCTCGTATCTCTTAAGATAACTGAAATCCCCGCTCGAAAAACGGGCACCCTGTATACAATTAATTTTAATGGTTTTTTAAAAATATCACTAGACTTTTCCGATGTGTGTATATTAATATCCACCACTTTGTAAATCTAAGATTACACTGGGTAACAAAAAAGAAAAATTTTCCTGTTGCATGAGATTTTCCAACTGAAACTGTGTACTTTGGCAATGCTGATTTCACATCTAAAATTAGTTTTAGTCCGCATGCTATGGTTATGTTATTTAAGATTTTGTGTTGCCATTATTTATGTAGTAGGGTGTGCATTTATGAATTTATTTTAATTTATGAAACAAATAAATTACTAACTTCCTAGTATACTTGTAATTCATATCGTCGTCCTTCAAGTAGTTCAAAGCACAAAAACAGTGATGTGGCTGTCATGTTACTTTCACCGATTTGATGGTAGTATGGATATTTGTTGGTAAGTTTCTTCGTTTAATTTTTGTCTAGATGATATTTTTGCGTGATCGTGATTTTTACTTGATTCATATGATAGATACATATAATACCATAATGTTCGAAAACGTACTTGTTCAGTAACTAATTATGTGCCGTATTCTTTCCACAATTTGAATTGGACTTGTTGGGAAGATCGGGCTCTTCACCCTTCTTCAATTTCAATACCTCGGTTATTACTATAATTATTTAATCTCTATTATACTTGCTTAGAATTAAAAAAAAATGTAATTAAAGTAAAATAGTGCATACAACATTGAAAAACATATATTACCAAACTTGGTAATTGTTGATTGACGGAATTGGTCGATTGTTAAATTTAACCGAAAATGTCACGAACTCTAAATAAACTGACGCCACTGCAAATTGTTTTGATAATAAATACGCTCTCTTCATTGGAATAACTCAGATTATTGTTCATAGTAATTACAATGCCTGAATTGATATTTGACTAGCAAAATTATTGTCACCATAACATAACATTTGTCAAAATCATGGCAAGGGTTTTTATTAAATGGTTAAACTTATTTTTATTATTTCTGAAGTGGATTCTAGTACAAACGTAAATTAAATGGATGATACATTTACAGTTTTTAATTCTCTAAAAAATATTCCCTTACGATTTTTCTGTAAAATGAATATGGGAGCTAATAATTATAATAATAATATATAATAATCATTATAGGTCCAAGACCCTCTTTCGTATACGTTTGCATACAACAAAGTATGGCATGTTCAACCCAATATGTAGGATGATGCGCTTCTGTAACCAACTTAATAACGACAGCAATTTTATACTATTTCAATCGTCATTTCTCCATTTTAAATTACATTTGAAACGTATCGACTTGTCCATTATCGTTTGTCAACATTAATTTATTTTTGTTTGAATTAGTTGTGTTTCTTATTTATTAATGTAATCAATTTGATCTATTTATTGATCTCTGTTTATTATTTTAATTAATTTTTATCTATTTGCTATTGTGATTTACTATTTTAATCAATCTTATCTATTTGCTATTGTGATTTACTATTTTAATCAATCTTATCTATTTGTTATTTATTATTTTGCAACTTGTTTGTCAATTAGTGTGAGTACATCGTCATTTACAATTTTATTTATTAATTCTGTGATATTTATACACCATCTATAGTGATTTTGTACTGTGATATTATAATATTTAGACTTTTATTTATTTGTTTTTATTGAAATTTCTTCAACTTTAGTTTATATTACCGTATTTATTTAATATTTAGTATGTTTTATTGCAATGTAAGAGTAACATTGTCTTCTTTACTCAACGAATAAGTCCGTCGACATCATTTAAATTCACGTCAGGCCAAGTTTTTTTGTTTTTTTTTGTTTTATATTAGTTTTAAGTTAATTATTAAGTCGTACATTGTTTTCTGTTATGTTTTTATTATATTTTTTATTTATTTAATTTCATACAGCAATCTGTATTATTTACATAATGCATATGTAATAAATTTGTAAAAAGGTGAATCCGTCAAATAAATTAAATTAAATTAAATAATTACACATATTTAATTTTACATGTTAAATCCCTATGTTCGCCCCTTATTCCAGACAATCGGTATAATATAGCGATGTACATAAGTTGTAATATTACATGTTACAAATTTATGTACAACATTTTACATTTGAATATGCTCTTTATATTCGTAATGGGTCGCTTACGTTTGGTTAAAACAGTTCGGTAATTCATCAATTACAAAGTGCGAGTAGGTAAAATGATCTTCTCCGCTGACCCATATGTCTCTTCTCCACTTTGCCACTATGCACTCCTTCCACATCCATTATGTTACCTATAATGTGTCAAATCTGACTCATTATTTTTTTGTTTATAATAGACCCATAGTAAAGCTGACTGCGTATATTCCTAACTGTCCAGATCATTATAAATAAACATTCAAATATCATTCAGTTTCAAATAATCGTGTTTAATGGTTTATTACTATCCAAGATCAGTAGGTGCGTTCATACAGTCGAGAACATAATATTGCGAATTTTCGAGACTTGTTAGCAATAAAGTATCGTATTAGTAGATTATACAAGGTGTCTAAAAAAGACACCATCAAAATGATATGGTGTATTCCTGGGACAAAAAAAGAGCAAATTAAGTAAATTTATCTATATGAAAAATTACATACCTTCCAAGATACAGCAAGTCAAAGTTTAAGATTTTTAAAATATTTTAATCTATATCTCGAAAATGGAAGATTAGAATGATTTGTTTATTTTTTTTACAACTACATTAGGTGTACTACATTGTTTAAAAATTTCAAGAAATTTCTTCAAGTACAAAGGTGCTCCAGAGGACATGCTGTTTTCATTATTACATGGAACTTTTTTGTTCTTCACATTTTTTACGATTCAATATTTTTTTCAATGCAACTCGTCACTTTTAAGGAATTTATAACTCTTAAAGTTTTTTTGTTTACGCCTTATTTTTAACAAAAAAAAATAAAAAAGAACTTATTGTTTTTGGAAAATTTCGTGTTAAAAAATGAAATAATCTAAGTAGGCGGGTGTCAATTCGTTGAAACCGTGTGTCAGTACAATTAAAACTTTCAATTTAAGTAATACTGGTTAACACGTTGAGAGGTGACGATCGAAGTATCGCCGGTGGCTGAAGCGCATCGACGCGACACGCGCACGCGCATACAATGTGTACTGTGATTTTTTTTTTATGAGGGTCATTTTGAACAATTTTTGTAATTTGTTAAATAATTTAATATGTTAAAATAAAAGCAGTTTTTGGATTATAGTTATTTTTAAGACTTTTCTTGCAGGACGAGCGCAATTAAACAATGAACAATAAGTTCTTTTTTATTTTTTTTTGTTAAAAATAAGGCGTAAAAAAAACTATGAGAGTTATAAATTCCTCAAAAGTGATGAGTTGCATTGAAAAAAATTTTAAATCGTAAAAAATATGAAGAACAAAAAAGTTCTATGTAATAATGTAAACGGCATGTCCTCTGGAGCACCTTTGTACTTGAAGAAATTTCTTGAAATTTTTAAACAATGTAGTACACCTAATATAGTTGTCAGAAAAAAATAAACAAATCATTCTCATCTGCCATTTTCGAGATATAGATTAAAATATTTTAAAAATCTTAAACTTTGACTTGCTGTATCTTGGAAGGTATGTAATTTTTCATATAGATAAATTTAGTTAATTTGCTCTTTTTTTGTCCCAGGAATACACCATATCATTTTGGTGGTGTCTTTTTTAGACACCTTGTATATTAAGGGAGAAAAATACTTGATTTTTCCTGAGGTGCAAAAAAAATAGCATTCTCTCCCGATGTACACATACCGTCTCTTCACAAACGAAATATTTTAAGAGTAAAACGTTCGTTTCAAAAATCTAACCTAAAAAAAAAACGCTGTCAGCCGTGACAGTTAATAGTTATTTATATATTTAGGGAATTATAAAGATGGTAATTATCGAGGGCAACGTGTTTACTATAGTCAGTTGCCCGAGGTATTTATATCCTAATGATTCACGTGATACATAAATAATCGTGTTTCTTGCAATAGTTTTTAAATCCAATTCACTTCTTTAATTAAGGTAGAAACCGTATTAAGTCCATTTTTAGGTATGGTTGCCATAGATTTTTGTAAAAGACTATTGGAGTTTCATTTTCTCTCTGCATGACAGACATCAGTAAAATGTTCCAAGAATTTATCGAAAACGTTGCGAAAGCTCGATCTACATTGCTTCCTACAAAGTCCCAACTAATGTACAGGAAGGAGGACACCAGAATTTACTTGTCTGAACTATAGGGAGGTCCCCATATTTACTCGAGACCGGTACCACTAACGCCCTAGAAGCGTATACTATTTTTTGCCCGATCGATAATTAATTAATTAATAGATATTTACACATTAAGGGAGATAAGGAATGTTTTTCCCGAAGTTGGCAGCGTTACTAACCGAGGGCCCAAGTCAACCGAGGGCGAAGAACATGAATATCACCCGTGGTGCATACACTATTTTATTTTTTAGTTTAGTATTAGTAATTCGTAAAAATATTAAGTATATCAATTTGCAATATGTATTTGCTTGGTTGCTATGAGTTTGTTTTGACGTTAATGCTTTAATAACGAACGTACGATTGTGAATAAAATAGTGAACAAACCTGGGAGAAAAGTTTAATTCCTGTCTCGCTATAAAGTTAGTCGTGAGAAGACGCAAGATTGTCTATATTCAACCATCAGCTTGAGCGGAGAATTTGAAAATTGCACATACTACACACACCGGCAAAATTAAAGGAACGGATACAACATTTAATTTTATTCATTAAATTTCTTTTTTTACTGGCTAGATCTAGACGGCGTCGCATTTCCTACTACCATATGTCATTTTTTAAAACATTAGTTAAAACTTGCGACTTGTAATTACATGTTGACGTCTCTTTAAGTTGTATTGTATTGTGTTAAGTGTTGCCTTACATTTGAAACGCGTGTTTTCTTTGGACAAAAGTTCCTTTTTTATCGTTCGAATTTGTTTTTTTTTTATTAACTATCGTCAATTTGGTTATTAACCAGTTAATAATGGGTGATTTAGCACCGACTGATATCGCTAGGGTAATAGAAATGATCGAAAATGGTCGGACCTTCCGAGAGGTTGCCCAAATGTTTGGAAAATCAAAATCAACGATCCATCGCAGTGTTACCCGTTGGAGACAGACTGGATTGTATGTCAGAAGACGAGGTCAGGGTAGAAAACGCTCAACCACTGCCATAGATGATCGATTTATAGCGTTGCAAACACTGCGAAACAGACTTCAAACTGCAGTTCAAACAAGAAACGTATTGGAAGAAGTTCGTGGAACCAATATAAGTGAACGTTCAGTAAGAAGAAGACTTAAAGAAGTTGGTTTGAAGTCGTATGTGCCAATAAAAGCCCCAAAACTTCAGAGACGACATCGAGTAGCGCGACTAGACTTCGCTCGAGAATACCAGCATTGCAATTATGACCAATGGGGTCATGTTTTGTTTACGGATGAGAGCCGTTTCTGCGTAAATTCGATTGAAGGAAGGGAAAGATTGTATCGACGTCAAGGAGAACAAAATGCACCATTTAATTTTACTCCTACTGTCTCTTTTGGTGGAGGCTCAGTTATGGTATGGGGCGGCGTATGTTTAGGGGCACGCACAGAGTTGGTGGTGATTCAGGACGGCGGCGGCGCTTTAAATGCGGATAGGTACATTAGGGATATCCTGCAAGACCATGTGATACCTTTCGCTCCACATATTGGGGAAAATTTCGTCTTAATGCAAGACAATGCTCGTCCGCACGTCGCTCGCTGTGTAATTGCCTATTTAAACCAAATGGGTATAACAAAAATAAATTGGCCAGCATGTTCTCCGGACCTGAATCCGATTGAACATGTCTGGGACATTCTAGGTAGACGACTTAGGCCAAGAATTCCTGCTGTCCAAAACACAGAAGAAGTGAAAGCTGCTTTAATTGAAGAATGGGATAATTTGCCGTAAGAAATGCTCGACGGCGTCATCAGAAGTATGGGAAGGCGGATGACTGCAGTCATAAGGGCTCGTGGAGGCAATACACGATATTAAAAAAATAATATGTTTCATTTTTCTTATTTATTACATGTTTAAACAAAGTCAAAGTGTATAATTCTTCTAGAGCAAAAACGCTACTTTTTGGTTTATTTTTTTAAGAGGTTTCACAATTGCACATAGCTTTGCAAAAGGAACTGCAATTAGTTAGTTTACCTTGGTTGTACGACATGCCGCTGAAATTGCCACAAAAAAAGTTACACGGAGAAAAAAAATATCGAATTTATCTGCGTTCCTTTAATTTTGCCGATGTGTGTATTTATCAGGTAAACAAAAGCAGACCTCATAACACCCTTGGGATATACAACTCATATGTCCAGAGGGAGTTATGTGTACGTTTTCATGCCTTGAGTCCATGACGATAATAGTAAATATCATACTACTAAAAAATAAAATATTTTTTAATGACATTCCGAAAGTGTGAATTCTGTCAAGTCGGCTAATGTGCTCTGGTTGTTATGGAGTTGGTAAACAGAAACAAATATTTTCAAATGCGGACGAATTTTAGTAAGTGTTTTTCGACTTAAATATTATCCGAAGAAGTATTAGCAGGCGAAGATAATGTAATCGAAGATTTGTCATACACCACATTTAAAAAAATGGTGTGATGAAAAGCAGGTTAGTGTTTCTGAGTAGCGTATTTTGTACAACGGAGCCATGTTAAGTTGATCGTACAGCCCGGAGAGTAAAGCTTGTAAATTTAAAAAAATGACCGATCGGGCAAAAAATAAATAATTAAACCTCGTAGGTAGAATAGTATATTATATAAAGCATTGAGCGCAAAAGTGGACTAACCCTAAAATTTAAAAAATCTAGTTTTATGTTATTGCTTATATCATAAAATGGTGTATTTAAGAAAAATGAATTGAGCCACAGATCTTGTTCTGATAAACAATAATTGAACATAAAACGTGTTTTTGCATTATTCTTCAATATTTTTTGTGCAGTAATGGACTAAAGTGGTTTAGTCCGTTTTTGCCCTTCCAAATATTAAGATGGCTATTTTTTATTCTGTGGCTGTCAGTGTAAATAAAATCATGACATCTCAACCTAAAACTGTTGAAGAGCAAATGCAAGGCATTTTTTTAATTATCAATACATTTAATGCAGTTGTATTTTAACTACCCGTAGAAATGTTCCAAAGTAATAAAAAAATGAATTCAGGTTCAGAGTATGTTCCGTCTAAAAATTCATTTTCTACATACACTTCAGTGGATGATAGGAGCAATGTACTAGGGAATAGGAAACGTATTAGAGATGAACTAAATTGGAAGCGTAATATACGGAAACATAAACGTGCAAATATCAATAATATCAATATCAATTCCAAAGGCAATATTGTAGTCAAGAAACAACCGAAAATGGTGCCTGTCCATGCATTAAAAAGGTCACTTGAAGACATCAGAAGAAAGACAACTTAAAATATTTAATAAGTTTTATCAACTGGGAAATTATAACTTATAGTCATCAGTTTTATTCACAATGATAAAAGTGTGCAACGAGTCTCGTATTTAAATAAAATATTTTTTAGAGAATTAAAAGTTGTAAATGTATCATCCATTTAATTTCCGTTTTTAGAAGAATCCACTTCAGAAATAATAAAAATAAGTTGAACAATGTATCATTTAATAAAAACCCTTGATATGAGTTTGACAAAGGTAATGTTATGGTGAGATAAATTTTACTAGTAAAATATCAATTCATTCAATTTCAGTTTTCTAAAGCCAACTTATTTTAAAAATTTGAATTTCTAATAAACCATACTACTGTTAACAGAAATATCTGCAAAACACTGAACGTTCAACTGTTATTTGTTTAAAAAATTCCAAGCCATAAACTATTTCTGCTAAAATAGTAGTTTCAATTTCCTCTATCTCCGCTTTGTAAGGAAACTAGAAAAAAAGTAAGGAGACGGGTGTGATCAATATTTTTATCTTTACAAGAATATATACACTTTTTCTCTAAAATAATTTGTGGAGCCAATATTTTAACATTAAGAATTTATCATGGAAATCCCTATGGTGCGTGAACCAATTCTACAACCTGTATGTATTGATTCCCGGGGTGTATACATATGCTGAGCAAATATACTCTATTTCCAACGAAGCTACAACACCTAACAATCAAATGCCAACTTCTTTGTAAATATGTTTCATTTAAGTTCTGTGGCAATCAGTTTTCCATACATAAATAAACTTTGTTCGTGCCGGATTTATGTTTTGAAAAACGATTTTATTTGAATAAAACTATGTTACAGGCTGGTTTTAGATATTGGTATTACCTTATTAGGCGGTGTAACGAGAAGTGATTTAATGTGTTTACATTCAACTATTTATTTATATGAGAGATTACAATACGCTTACATGTTTCCCATTTGATGTTAACTTTATCATCTATATTAATATATTAAGAGTGTTGTAGCACAGACACATACTCAAAATCCAAGTTTTTAAATTCAATCTACACTCCACTGAACTTTAACTCCTTCAGCTGAAGCTTCGGTCTGTCTAATCCCAATGGGCTCCTAATTGTCGTTTCCTGTGTGGTAACTTCTTGATTGCGAAAATTGTGGTTTCCTTGGTGATAACTTCTTGATTGCGACATATACCTGACATTCTTGCGTTTTGATTATGTATATTCCAATTCATTGAATTAGAATTCATTGAATCTTATTTCGACTTCAAGATCGTTGCAGTTTATTCGTAGCTCCTCAAATTTTGGGAAAACAGCAATATACAGGGTGTTTCAGAGCTCTGGGAACGGTCAATCACGTGCTTATTTATCAAAATTTTGAAAAATGTTTTATATAAAAGTTGTGCAGAACAGTGAGCTGCATGCCCTAAAAATATTTAAATTTATACAGGGTGTCTCATAACAAATCTACAGACCAAACATATGTTTTTTTTTTAATGGAACACCCTGTATACTTTGTAATTTTAGGTTCCTTGTTACTTGGAGATTAAAATGACCTAGGTTGTGGGGATTGAAACCGGGCCGTTTTCGTGTTATTCAGTGGTTTATACAAAAATTTGAACAAAATTGTTAAAGTGCTCCCCTGAAACTAATAAAGATAATTCATTCTAATTTAGTGGTAAAGTTTAGTTGAACTTTAATCTTAAAAATTACTCTATCAACCAAAACATAACTTAGCATATTATACAGGGTGATAGCCATTCGCAAACCGCACAATTTCTAATTTTTTTCAAATGGAACACCTTATACAGGGTGTCAATTTGACAACTTTCAATGCGAATATCTCTGAAAATAAAGGAGTTAGAAAAGGGCAATTTGGTACAAATGTTATACAGGTAAGGGGAACTAGAACCATCATATCTTGGTTATGAGGTGAGTGACCCCTTGGGCCCCATGCACCCTAACCCCAAAATTTTAAATGGCATCACCCCTTTTGTGATCCCTTAAGTTAAACGTTTTTTCGAGTGGTATTCACCAGTACAAGAATTTTTTTAAAATTTAGTACAGGGCCGAACAAAAAGTATAATTAAAATAAAATAAACTCTGATTCAATGAAGTGCTATTTTATTTAATTAGATTCTTATAATGCATTCTATTTTGGGCTACAAAAAAGGATAATATTTATTTTTTTCTCCAAATACTTGAACCAGTGGGTCAGGTTTCAACAAATAACAATCACCTATTGCAGTCAGGTGTATTAGATTGTACGTCAAATTCAAAAACGATCGAAGTGAAATAATTTCAGACGAATTCACTATTTAATTTTCTTTTTTACCCGGTATTAGACATGGCTTACAGTATGGCTGAAAGAATTGCGATTTAGATGCCTGACTGAAATAGGTGATTGTTATTTGTTGAAACCTGACCTAGTGCTTCGAGTATTTGGAGCAAAAAATTTTATTATCCTTTTTTGTAGCCCAAAATGGAATGAATTATAAGAATCCAATTAAATAAAATAGCAATTCATAGAAACATAATTTATTTTAATTTAATTATACCTTTTTGATCGGCCCTGTATTAAATTAAAAAAAAAATCTTGTGCTGGTGAATACTACCCAAAAAAACGTTTAATTTAAGGAATCACAAAAGGGGTGATGCCATTTAAAATTTTTGGGTTAGGGTAAATGGGGCCCAAGGGGTCACTCACCCCATAACCAAAATATTGTGGTTCTAGTTCCCCCTACCTGTAAACCATTTTTACCAAATTGCGTTTTTCTAACTATTTTATTTTCACAGATATTCGCATTGAAAGTTTTCAAATTGACACCCTGTATATAATTTCATAATTTAAAAGTTCATTAAGTAAGCTTTCATTTCATATAAGGTTTCGTATATCTGAAGTTAATGGTTACTCTAATATTTCAAAATTCGTTGGTGATTTGCCTGTTTTTATTATTAGTTTTAAAATCTGGGTACCAATTTTTTTAAATAAAAAAAAACGGGTGATGCGTAATGCAGAACATTATGTCCTTAATACAAGGTGCTGTAAAAATGGCGGATTATCTCAATGGTACGTTGTCGACGATTACTTCGAGAGTATGGAAAAAATAATGAAAAAAATCGGTATTTTATTTTTTCGAAGATATGAAGACTTTAGTGTAAATTATTTCATTGCTTAAAATCTGCAAAATATTAATTATTTACACTCCAGCTCATCAAATAAATTTTTCAGAGATACATACTTTCATGCTTGTTAATATCATGTACAATTGGTATTTTCAAATGCGATAATTTAAATGTTAAATAATTGATTTTCCCATTCAAAAAAACCTGGCATCAGTAGATTTATGTGATGGTGCATCATCCAACTGGATCCACATATCTCTTATTACGTTAAGTGGTACATCAAGTAGGTACTCATATAAATGATTCCTAGATTCAGATCTGAAATGATTCCTAAGAAATTGTTCAAACACTTCCCTATTCAGGTTGCCTTCAAAGAAGTTTTTCGTTTTTGATTATGTGTCCATCCAAAATAAAGATTCTGCTCCGAATAATAATGAAGATTATGTCTGTTTACCTTGCCTACATTATCAAATGTAGCCTCGTCAGTAAACAGCACAAAATAAAAAAAAAATGTTTATTGTTTTCCAGAGTGTTTAGGGCAGTAACAGACTCAAGCTGTTGTAAGTGGATGTAGTAAGGGTGAAATTTAAGTTTTTTCAGAAGTCAATGTGCTGAAGGCCGACTAATGCCCAACTGAGTATCTAATTCGGATAAAAATAATTTAGGATTTTAAATGACCGATGCCAGAACAAGGAATTCGTTGCTTCGCTAACTACAGATTTGATTTGCACAGGTTTTGAATAGTTAACGTTGTTACTTGTAGCCCCAAATCGCTCTTGTATCTTCGAAACGCTTCTTGTTCTGGACACGGCAAGAAGAATTACGTGTATCGCGAATGGACAGCGGTATGCCGGCTCTATACACTCGCAAAGGAAATAGACAGTTTTTGCGACATTTCCCAAGAATGAAAATCATATCAACCAATTCCTCTTGGGAAAAAATTCATAATTATGAACTGAGGTCACAACTTAAATGGTAAAATCTATTTTTGAGATCAATGTAGTAATTATTGTCACTTGTTTTTTTTTTAATTTAAAATGATTGGTACCTAGATTTTAAAACTAATAATAAAAACATGCAAATCACCAACAAATTTTGAAATATTAAAGTAACCATCAACTTTAGATATACGAAACCTTATATAAAACGAAAGCTTACTTAATGAACTTTTAAATTATGATATAATATATAGAGTGTTCCATTTGAAAAAAAAATAGAAATTGTGCGATTTGCGAATGGTTATCACTCTGTATAATACGCTGAGTTATATTTTGTCCGATAGAGTAATTTTGAAGACTACAGTTCAACTAAACTTTACCACTAAATTAGAATGAATTATCTTTATTAGTTTCAGGGGAGCACTTTAACAATTTTGTTCAAATTTTTGTATAAACAACTGAATAACACGAAAAGGGCCCTGTTTCAATCCTCAAACCCTGGGTCATTTTAATGTCCAGGTAACAATGAATCCAAAAATGCTAAAATATACAGGGTGTTCCATTTAAAAAAAAACAGAAGTTTGGTCTGTAACCTTGTTATGATACACCCTGAATAAATTTAAATATTTTTAAGGCGTGCAGCTCACTAGTCTACACAACTTTTGTATAAAACATTTTTCAAAATATTGACAAATAAGCAAGTTATTGACCGTTCCCAGAACTCTGAAACACCCTGTATATGTTGGTAAAAGGCACCATTTCCAAATTATTAAATTTCAATTTTAAATTATGATTACATTTAGTATAATTTCCTTTTCGCATTCATATTTTTGATGAATAAGCAATAAATTAGAGCATTGATAGTGCTCCGGTCCCTTTGTACATGAATTCTTCAAAGGCGCTACTTGGTCATTTTTCGATTTTAAAATAAATGTAATATTAGGTATTATGGCTCCATATTTAGGTAGGTATAGCTAAATATTATTATTTTATTATTGTTACAAAATTACTTAAGATTAATTAAGGTATTAACAGGCTGTCTTCATAATTCAAATTGGAAACCAAGTATAATATGAATCGATTATTTTGTTTTAAGTAACACATTTTAGGTAATTCCGGTCTTTGTGATTGGAGTAATTGTACTTTTTCAAGTGTTTTTTTGAAATCTAGTGCAGTTCTTGCACCTATCTTCATTTCTGCACTAACGCAGTGGCCTAATGAATAATCATCAGGTTATGCACTTTATTAAGCTGCATTGTGAAGTTCGCCTTTAATTTGGCCGTTTTTAATGAGGATTTATTAATGTTATTGCTTCCCTTTTTTCCTGACTGCCTGAAAAGGGCTTGCGTTATACCACTCTACAAAAATGGATGTCTAAATGATATTAATAACTATAGGCCAATTTCTCTTTTGCCAATAATCGCTAAAGTGTTGGAAAAAATGTTATTCCAACAATTGCTTGAGTTTCTTGTAAAACACGATTTACTATCGGACAGACACTATGGTTTCCGTGCGGGGAGGTCAACGACGGACGCAATCATAGCCTTTACAAAAGAAATCTATGAAGGTTATGAATCAGGTTCCTGTTCTGTATCAACCTTCTTGGACCTAACCAAGGCTTTCGATAGCGTCTCTCATGAGGTCCTTCTACGGAAGCTGTACTGCTAACTTGTTACCGAGTGCATGTCGTATGTTGAACTCGTACCTAAATAATCGATCTCAGAGGGTAAAATTTAAAGAAGACGTTTCAAGCGAACTTAATCAATATCATGGGCTGCCTCAGGGTTCAGTTCTGGGTCCTCTACTATTTCTAGTATATGTTAATGATCTACCTTCTCAAACTCTTGATTATTCGTTAACTTTATTTGCTAACGACACTACTATAAAAACCACATCCGTTGATCAGGAAAGCTCATTGCGTCAAAATGAGTCGGCAGTATTGAGAGTTACGGAATGGTTTAGCGCTAACAGATTAGTGGTCAATCCAGATAAGTCAAAAACTATGATGTTCACCTTACAAACTGATGTGGAAGTAAGTTCTGCTAAATTTCTGGGGGTGCATCTTGACACCAAATTAACATGGAAAACGCATGAATGTGAACTATCAAGTAGGCTTTGTCGTAATATTTATTTATTAAGCATGCTCAAAAATTCATTACCCGATTTCTGCTTGAAATCATCATATTTAGCACTGGTTGAGAGCCACTTATCATATGCTATTTTGGCATGGGGTCACTCTTCTATAGTCACCAGATTATTTTCACTCCAACGAAGAGCAATTAAAATTGTTTCTAATCTTAAATACAGAGATAACTGTAGAAGCTCTTTTATTAAACTAGGTTTACTCACGTTACCATGCCTTCATATTTTAGAATGCCTGTGCTATGTACATAAACACGTTAATACTTATACGACTCCGAACCAATTTCATGAACATAACACCAGATCATCTAGTCTTTTATGTCCATCTTACACCCGCCTATCTAAAACGCGAAATGGCATAAACTATTATGGTCCCAAAATATTTAATACTCTTCCTGAAAACATCCGATCTCTCACAGTCACAAAATTTAGAGAGGTGATTAAAGGCTACTTAAGTCGAAAAGCTTTCTATAATATATCTGAATGTTTGTCAAGTGGTCTTGCAGATATTACTGTCTTATAAATAAAACATTTTATTAAGTAATCATGTCTTTCATATATTTTAAAGTGTCTGTTAATGTCCTTTACATTTTTATATTTTAAGTTTATTTATTGACTTATTTTATGTATTTTAGAGTGTCTGTAATGTCCTTTACATTTTTTTTTATATAGTTTAACTTTTTATTTAATTATATTAATTTTATATTTTAAATTATTTTAATTTGTACATCTGTCTTCAATTTTATTTATAAAATTTTAATATGCAATGTTCCGTATTTATTTTATATTTACAATTATTTTAATATGTATGTTTCTTTGTCTTCAATTTTATTTATTCAACTAATTTTAAAATGTCCATATGTAATGTCCATTATTTGGTATTTATTTATAGAATTAAGTTAAGTAATTTATATTTTAAATGTGTGCGGTGTTAACTTATGTAAAACTTGGAAGAAGTTCTGGCATTAATAAATTATTATTATTATTATTTTACATTTCGATGTTGTTTTAGACCGTTTTTGTGCATTTTTAATATAAACATTTTCTGCCATATCAGTTATTTCCTCGCGGTTTTCATTGATTTTATCAATTATCCTTGTATAAAGGTTTTGTTTTGTTTTTTTAAGACACAACATAATTATTTATAAATCTGGATTCTAAATCAATATTAAATAAATCCTCAACTATAATATGTCCAGATATTATTTCTGATGGTTTTGAATTTGCAACTTAGTGTGCTGAATTATATTCTAGGAGAGCATAATTTAATTTAGTTTCTACAGGTTCCTTTTTAAATATTTCCTGACTATTTAATATTGTTAAATATTCAATTATAATGGAGTGTAGCCAATAATTCCGTTTGACTGGGAATGCTGAGAACTAATTAAATTAAATTTTACTTTGTGAAAAGAGCTAGGAGTTCTTTTATTACAGAATTTTTAAACTCGAAGTGGTTATTCGCAATCACTTTCTTGGGGACTTCATGGCATGTAAAGAATTTGATTAAATTATTAGCAATTGCAATTGATTGGTGCGAGTATAATTTGTAAAATTGCGCATATTTTGAAAATGGATCTACTATTGAAATAAATTTGACTTTTTCTAAGGTAATAGAGTCAATATGAATAATTTCAAATGGCCATATATCCGAATGTATTATATTGTATTTTGGTTTCAATGGATTCCTATTAAATTTACTAGACAGAGGCATACCTCACATGTTCTAATATAATTTCGAATCAGACGTCTGTTTGATTTGATTGATCATTTACATCCTCTCTATGAACCTCAGAATACGTATACGACTTTGTATACACCGGAATTTCATCAGTGGTTTTAATTGAATGTTTAATATTATTAGTAAATGAAAGTGGATTATCTTCTACATGGAATAATTCTGCGTATTCCATAATAAGTTTTGTATTCATCCGTTATTCCTCATCGTTCATTGAGAAGACCAATGTCACTAATATTAAATTGAAAATTATTTCTTTTCGTTTCACTATTATTGTTATTAATTTTCCCAATTTTTTTTTATTATTATCAAAATTTTTAAGGCAAGCTCGACTACCAACCATATGATTTGGTTGCATGTGAGCTGAATCGCACTTCTTATTTGAAGCATGCACTTCATTGAGTGGTAACAGGATAAAAGGAATGTGATAAACCAGTTGCTTTAAAGTTATTAAAAAGTGAGACAACAATAGTCATTTGTGTTAGCTACAATATAGCTCTTTCTTGGACGAGACGTTTTATGGCCGAGCGAGCGAAGCGAGTAAGGCAAATAACGGAGGCGAGTCCATGAAGTTCTTTTGTGGATGAGTTAGATACAAAGCTTTATGTTCGACTGTTTTTAGCATTTTTGGAATACTTTTACAATACAAGCTGAAGCAATTTATTTATATATATTTTAATCATAGTGTGTATTTGCTGCCACACTAATGCCAGTCATTGTAAATTTCATAGAAAATGGATGATTAGGTTAAACAATCCAACTCGCACAATAAACGTCCAAATCTTGCAAACTTCTTTAGAATTGTAATGAATAATAGTACTATCGCTATAAACCACTATCATAGTTGATCTATCTTTTTCATTAGTAATTTGTATTTATTGTTTTTATTGGGTGTTCTAACCAAAATTAAAATCTGTCATTTCTGACACTGACATAAGAGTCCAATTTATTTTATCAATTATGGAACTAGTACGAAATGGCGTACATTTTGGCCTAAAAACAAACCGCCAAAGTTACTGTTTTCATACAGTCGAACATTAACAAACGAAGTTAATTTTGGGACGTGATGCTTTATAACAGTGGCGTATGGACACCACAAAAGGCCTGGGTTCGAAATATTCCCGCGGGCCCTGGCAGATGTGCCCCACGATTTTGCCAGTTCTATAGCCTTAATTTTGACAAAATTAAATTCATCTCGCATTTTTTTCTATCCCCATCGGCTTTATGAAATAATTCAACACTATCAATAATATTTTATTGCTCACTCTGAATCACTCTGTTTCAAATTTTTCCAAATTTGTTATCAAAATTTTGGCTTCATTCATTCCTGATTTTATTGTAGAAGTTACAATAATGTGCTAGCTTTGAAATTCAGGTACACTTTAACCCTAATTTCCAAGCTAGCAGTAAGTGATTCCCAGAAGCCCAACTTGTACCATTTAAACTATTAAGTTTAAATTTTTTGTTCGTTTATTGCCTATCTTTTGATTTTGTGGGAAAAATATACATATTCATGTTCTATAAAATGAAAGAAATTTCTGATTGCTTGTAACGCTTTGGCGGAATAATTAATAACTGAAATTAAACTGTGCTCCACACAGTGTTCAAGCGGAGCATTAGGAGACTGACTAGAAATTTTTGCTTAAACGCCATTATAAATGCGACTAAAGTGACTTAATTTTGTTAATGGCAAGCTGAGTTGCCGAAACTGCAGTTAAACGGATAAATCAAAGTGTTATGCAAAGTAAATCTTGTTTTATTCCATATAAAAGCATGTATAACGAAGTAGAAGCTTCCTACATAACAAATGTTTTAATTTTGGTTGCGCATTTGGGCCTTACGGACCCCTGAAGCCCTCATGCCCGGGTTCCGTAGAACCCGCGGAACGCCACTACTTTATAGTTAATTAAGCGAACTGCGCAGTGGAATTTCTCATTAATCCATCTTAACATTCGGAAATATTGCATGACCGAATTCTAAATTTGCAACATTAACTTCAATAATT
Source organism: Ocypus olens (assembly GCA_910593695.2). Classification (NCBI taxonomy): domain Eukaryota; kingdom Metazoa; phylum Arthropoda; class Insecta; order Coleoptera; family Staphylinidae; genus Ocypus; species Ocypus olens. The sequence continues at coordinate 27,735,069 of OU343062.1, read as the reverse complement.
TGTTCTGAGAGTGGGGGTTTTTCCATATAATATAAACCTATTTTATTATGATATTTATGCATTAACTCAAACATAGGATTAATTTATTTATTTTGTTCAAAATATCAATCTCAATTAATACATAAAATTACTCGTGCCCGGCCCGGCACGATGAAAAGAAAATGTTCTGCTGGCCTGGCCTGGAGTTGAATATTTAAAACCCGGCCCAGCCCGGCCCGACCAAGTTTGAACATTTTAAATTTTGATTATACCATTTAGGAAAAAAAGTTTAATAACCAAGTCAAATAATATTCTTCCAATTCTTTATTATTTTTGTGAATTCGTGAATTTAACAAAATCCCTTTTTTAGTTCACTTAATTGTTACTTTCCAGAGTCTATAATAAATTTTAATTTGCCCAAGCCCAGCCTGGCCCGGTCTAAATTATCCAACGGTAGGCCCGGCCCGGTCCGGAGATTGAAATGTAAGGCCCGGCTAAAGCCCGGCTCATGCAGACCTCTGACGTGAATTACCAGCATCATTCATATTATTACATTTTTCTCGCTATCATAAATGCGTGGCAGAAAACTTCTATTATTAAAAATCCCACAAAAACAATTATTTTAAACCCGAGGCCGTTTTTCTTAAAAAAGAATCTGGGATGAATTCTTCGAAGCGTAATAATAATTTAAATTATAATTTCAATTTTTATTTTTATATTGAGAAAAGATTTTGATTGTAATATTTTCTATTACTAATTAATGTTTGGATGCGTTCTAATAAAACACGTGTGCCTTTCTCCGGATACATATATTCACTCTCCTCAACAACTAGATAAAAAGTCAACAATGAAAATACAATAAAAACATAAAGAGTATTTTAGTCTGCTCGAAGATGGAGCACACGTGCACATTTTATAATTAAATACATCAAATCATGACAATTATTGACATTATGACATTAAGATGAGAATTGTTCACGTGTGTGCGATCGTGCTGCGAGTATTAAGTGTTTTTTGATGGGAGGAACATAACCGAAAGTGATTATTTTTGGTTTTATGTGGTGGCTATGCGCTGTTAAAATCGCATGCTGATTGATTCATAGCATCCCTTGCAATTGATTTTTAAATAATTCACTAGCAACTGCACAGCTGAGTTTATTGAATCGGTATCGAGTTTTTTTTACGGCAAGACCGTTTCGAGCGCGACATCGGTAAGAAACACAAAATCTTTTTCTTCGGTCAATGCACTTTTGATTCATATTTTAACGCTGTTTATTAACTCTTAAATACAAGTAATTTATCCTTAACTGCCCATTGTTTCTCTTATGTATAATCAGTGGTCTGTTCTGTATTGTGATAAGTTAGTCTCTGTGAAGGACCGTGCAGTGTGAAGAGTGCCCCTGTTTATTTATCCTTAATCCATAATCTTTTTAAACCGCGTTAATTGTATCTATTAAGAAATATGCCTAATAAAAAACCTACCAAGCCTAAATTAAAAAATATTAACTCTAATAATGCTACCCTGGCTGATCTGTTGAATGCAGTATTGTCCTTGCAAAAATCGGTTGACAAATTATCTAGTGATAGCAATGAACTACGTAAAGAAAATGCTGAGCTAAAAACACTTTTACTTCAAATGGATGACATCCGCAAGGAAAATGTTAGTTTAAAAGAGTCCTTGAGAGATCTTTCTGAGAAATTTAATTTGCTTGAAGTAAATCTCAACAGCTCAAAAAACGGAGTCAAATCATCATGCACATCAGAGAATTCGACGGTAGAATTGCCGAACGTGAACACAGGAAATGTTATATTATTATTTATGGGCTGTCTGAATCCAACTCTAAATCTCGCCGCGAGCAGTCTGATATTGATATCATCAGTGCTAAGGAAATACTTGGTGTACTAGAAGTTCAACAGGAGAATATCAAACCTATCAGACTTGGAAAATATGACGCTTCTTGTCCAAATAGGAAACATCCACTAAAAATAAGACTTTCCAGTGAATCTTTAGTTTTCACTGCAATCCGTAACATTAACAAACTCCGACATGGTCAAATTTTCATAGACGTACACATCTCAAGGGATCAAACACCGTGCCAATCGGAGTTCTATCGTAAGGTTAAAAGTGATTTACTTCAAAGGACGGCTGCTGGAGAAACACAACAAATATAAGAATTAAATACATCCGAGGTGTACCAACTATTACGAAGGATAACTCGGAAAACTAAATTTGCCCGAAAGCAATAATTTTAACCTTAATATATATTACCAAAATGTTCGTGGAATTAGATCTAAAACACATTGATTTTATACCAACTCTTATAACTCAATGTTGATATTATATTTTTAACTTAAACCTGGTTAAACGATTCAGTAAATAACTCGGAAGTATTTAATAGTAGTTACAGTGTTGTGCGTAGTGATAGAAACTTTTCGTTAACCCAGCGAACAACTGGTGGTGGAGTTCTAATGGCGTTTGCGGATGGGATCTTTTTTGAACGTGTCGATACCACCCGCATTGAAATTTTATTGCCACTAATTGATTTCATTCTATGCAAATGTAATTATAATTCTTTTGTATTTTATACAATTCTTATATATGTTCCTCCCGACACTACTTGTAAAATGCTAGATATATTTTTGGAGGAAATAGAATTACTAATTCTTGATAATCCTGTGATAATTATTGGTGATTTTAATATACCGGGTTTTGGAAATAAGACTGAGCTTCAATCGCATAATCCCAAAGTTCTTTTGCTTGTTAATTTTATGAATGTCTTAGAACTCGGTCAATTTAATAATGTTAGGAACACTAATAATAGGTTGCTCGATTTAGTTTTATGCAATTTTGACTGTTAAATCAATTTAGAACACGATACGTTTACATTTGTTAATGAGGATCCACATCATCCTGCCTTATCAGCATTAATCGAAGTGAAAACATTTAGCAAGCCAGAATCCTTCCTTACTAATATTAATAAGAGGTATAACTTTAGAAAAGCCAATTATGTAGATTTATATAACGATTTAATCAATATTGATTGGTCGTTCTTAGAACTCTGTAACTCGGCTGATGTGGCAGTCAATGAATTTTATAATATTTTATATAATGTTCTCGATAAGCATGTTCCATTCTATAATGTAAGCAAAACGAACCGCTTTCCTCCATGATTTACTGGAGTAATTATAAGGAATGTTAAATTGAAACTCCACTATCATCGAAAATAGAAATCCACAAATTCTTCATTTTATCGCTCTGAGTTTCAAAGATTGCGAAACCTCATAAAATCTCAAATTTCCAATGCCTACAAGTCTTACATATCCAAAATTGAGCAAAATCTTAGGAGTAAACCTAAAGACATTTGGAACTTTGTTCGACAGAAGAAAGGTAATTCAGGAATTCCTTCTCAGCTAATTCATGAAGATAGGAAACTATCTTCACCACAAGAAATTATTAACGGTTTTGCCGGAGTTTTCTCCCAAGCATACCTTCTTAAAGACACATCCATAACTGTTACAGATATATATTCTGATAAAGAATCATTCTCTGTTTGTAATATTTCTGAGACTGATATTATTAAGAGTATAAATAGATTAAAAAATTCACCTATTTGCGGTGATGATATAATACCTAGCTTCCTTGTAAAAGACTGTAAACACATATTTGTCAAACCCCTACCATATTTAATTTAGCTCTCCATACAGCAACTTTTCCGGATTTATGGAAGACTGCAGTCATAAATCCAATCTTCAAAAAAGGAGACACCGCCGAGATGCTTAACTATAGGCCAATTGCTATTTTTACTAACTTTGTGTTTGAGCATGAACCACATGCTTCACTTCAATTGGTAACCCCATCGTATTTTTATCTTTTAACATTATTATTGGTAATTATAGTTTGATGCAGAGGTTTTAATCTGCGCTACAGTTAGCAAGAGAGAATTCGTGCTTGCCCTTATGTGCGTAATGGAGAGAGTAATGTTCTTGCGGCCTGTGGCGCAGATTAAAACCTGGTTAATCTAGCTTGATGTTTTCGGCGGCATTTTGTAACGATATTATAAAGTTGCTTTCAAAATGAGTGGAAGACCCATATTTGAAGTTGCAATTTATTTGATCGGAATACCGCATAGCCAAATACTTTGCTTAAAACTACCATCTAGAAAGCAAGTGATATCTTTGTTTTTTTTTCCAATCAGCGAGTACTTAAAATTAATTCACGCTTCAGTGAAACGCTAGTTGTGGAAGAAGTGTCTGTTGGTCAAAGGCTCATATTCCGATTCAACGCAAACAACGCCGCATCGATAAAATGCAGTTACGGCATAAAGAATGGCAAAATCTTAGTAAGCATTCTTCTCGAGAAACTACAGCACATATAAATAAAGAAAAATAATTTGTTAAAAGTTTCAATGATTTGTTCGAAGACAAACCATTTCTATTAATGCAGAGAGAAAGAAAGATCAGGATCAATCAATGGTATTGAAAGTTTCCCAGTGCAAGTGGAAAATGACGTTTGAACCGGTTAGAAGTAGAGAAGGAAGAGATAATCTGACCAAGAAATGGCAGTCTCGTCCACTTTTGTCTCAATCGAAACAAGAAGCCAGCGATTCAAGCGAAAATGGTAATAACACTCTAGCTGATTTAAATATAAATTCTACCTCAGGTCTGGATCAGGACATAGAACCGCAACCACAACGAGGAAAAATTGCATTTATCAATAAAAGGATCTCATTTGCTTTAGATAAGAGTAAAATAAGTGACATAAATACCGTTCATCTTCTGATTACCGTCGCTGAAGGATTAGGTCACAATGGAAAAGATTTAATTATTATAACATATTATTCATCAGGGCGGGCTATGAAATTTGAACCCACCATTTGGCCCCAATGTCAGGTTTATATTGCCGGCAGTAAGATTTTTAACAAAATTCTTGTTGTGAATGACATTTTAGAATCAAAAGTCAAATTAATTGAAGAGTGTAATACTCCATTAACCAATAACAAGGAACAAACGAAATTTTTATTATTAAAGTTTGAAGAGTATCACAAGGGATTTTATTATATATACAAACATCTTTATTGAAGAACAGTTACATACATAATAAATATACATATAATACTCATTTACAATGCAATGATGGTTCTTTATTAGGCTATCAACCTGAGGTCTTTCAGCCGTTTAGGTAATTAATTATGAAACGATATATGGCATGATAAAATGAATATTAATGAAAATGCGCATTAGGGTGATTACATTATAGGGTGAAAAGATGATATGAAGTCATATATTGTTTTTTCGGGATGGATGAATTTAGGAGTAATGTTGGGGTTGCGGTGAATACAAAGGTGATTTATAATATCAAGAATATGGACATAAGAAGCAATTTTTTTTGGATAGGTGGGTGAGTCGGGCTTCAATGGGAACCATTTGGGTTTTTTTGGTATAGTTGGGTGTTTGATGGATTATATTGAGGATTGGTGGGGTGCCTAATTTTGGTTAAAATTCCAAGTGCTGATCTCTCGCATACTTGAAGATTTTTTTATTACAGGAGGATGGAGGTTGCAGTATAGGACGGCCGCGTAATCAAAAACAGGTCGGCAGATCGTTTTATATATGTTTACAGCATTTTGTTAGGTTATACCTTCACTTTTATAAGTGAGTGACCTCAAGTACCGAGCTCTCTTCTTGATCTCGGTTGTTAGGTTCTGGGAGTCGATTTTAAAATTTAATTTAGGATCAAATGTTATACCTAGGTATTTACATTTTTGGGAAGGATTTACAGGAATTTGGTTTATTGTGATACTAAATGGGGGGTCAATGCTTACAACAAGATTATTAATTTCCAAATAGTTCCCATTTTTAAAGTCGTATGCATAGTTTTCTTGGTTTTCTTACCAATTCGAATAGTTTTGACTAGATGTGGAGCTTCGATTTTATCTTTAAATAAATTAATAACGGTTGACAAATCATTTTGCATACGTATATTTACATCAGTTGAGGTTGATTCAACTAAATTAAATATTAAAATGTTCTTTGATTTGGTTTGTCTTTCATTAATCTCTTGCATAATAATTTGTATATTATTATTATTGTCAGATTGAGTTTTAAGTTTATTAATTTCACCTTTCAATTCTTTATTTTCGTTTTCCAAAGAACGCACTTTGTCTGAATTATTATCGATCTTGAATGAGATGTCAGTTAATAAGTTAAGCGTGTTAATAACATCGACGAACTTGCGATTGAATGTTGATTTACGTTTTTATCTAAACTACTCACAGTTGGGTATTCAGAGGACATGGACGATTGATTTGCCCTTTTAATTTGTTTACAATTTACACAATTCCATTTAGCCCCATCAGGTTTCTTTTTTTCATTGACATAAAAATTTATTTCTGCCTCAATTAAATCCGCACAAACAGCATGTTACCACTTTTTGCAATCCCCAGTACATTTTATAACAGTGTTAATTAGATTAGGATTAAGAAACTCTTTACAGACATTACACTGCACTATGGTTGATTGATAATTAAACTCGAAAAAAAAATTAGCGCAAAAAAAGAGAGACAGGGACACAAACAAAATTTCACGTCTAGGGGCCGATCAAGACGACTTATGTAACGTTTCACAGGAAGGCCTCGGATGGTACAAAAATATAACAAAGGAATATGAAAACAAAAGAGAGTAATGAATTGACCAAACAGATTAGGTATAAAATCGAACAAAAACGAATTAGAATTTATATTCATCTGGATTAAGTGACCGTGAACGATCAGCGAGACGTGGAGCACACTATTGTATTACTAATAAACTCATTTATTTGCGATATGGGATCGTATGTTGTTTATCAAATTTTCACATGTGATTGTTGATTATATGTTGTATGTAGTCACATATTTTCGGATTTAAATAACTGTTATTTTCACTTGAGCACTATTAAACACATCTATTCGAGTCGCCGTTCACTTGATTTATGAATTAGAAACGAAAACTAGTTTTTCGAGCTTAAGTTGCTGTATGTGAAATTGTGTTCTTTATGTGAAATAGTGAAATATAAAATTAAGAAAATTCACTGGTGACAAACGACGGCTCCGCTGCATTGCGCTGTCGTCCGTGCGTAGCCTATTAAATTTGAGCAAAGTGATCGGCGAAGAACGACGGCTCCGTTGCGCTGCGCCAGAGTCTTTGCGTAGCCTATTAAAATTGAGCTAAGAAACCGGTGACGAACGACGGCTCCGCTGCGCTGCGCCATCGTCTGTGCGTATCCCATTAAAATTGACCAAAATAACTAGTGACGAAACTATTAGAATTGAGCAAAAAAACAGGTGACGAACGACGTCTCCGCTGCGTTGCGCCGTCGTTAGTGCGTGCCCTATTAAAATTAAGCAATTAAACTGTGCGCAGCCTATTAAAATTCAAGAAGGTAAAAGGTGACCGACAAATTTAAGGAAAAATAAAAATGAGCTTTCACAAATCAGACGCGTCACCATAACATGACATTTGTCAAAGTCATGGCAAGGGATTTTATTAAATGGTAAATGGTTAAACTTATTTTTATTATTTCTGAGGTGGATTCTAGTACAAACGTAAATTAAATGGATGATGCATTTACAATTTCTAATTCTCTAAAAAATATATATAATATAATAATTACACATATTTAATTTTACATGTTGAATTCCTATGTTCGCGCCTTATCCCAGACACATGGTATAATAAAAAAGTGCCATAAGAACGTTTTTTTCCGTTTTTTTTTTAATATCACCTCAAATAACGAGGATATAAAGAAAAAAAAATCAGTTTTTTCAATTTCTTTAACATAACTAGAAAACAAAATATTTTAATTAATTTTATTCAACGGATTATTAATCAGTATAAAAATCTACAACAGTGCGGCAACTTTTTTTACCATCTATCTCTTCTAATAAACGAGATCCCCATGGTGAGCCTCGAATTTGAAACACCCTGTATATAAATATTCGAAATAGAGGTTAGCAAAATGTTTTTGCCGACCAAGAGGTATATATAGAACATTTTGAAGGTTAAAAATATGCATGATATTAAATAAAATATTTTGTCTTCCTATTATATTATTGTGTATTTTTACCATTGTATTGTACATAATCCCTTAATGTTAGAAAGCGGTCGTAAGGTGACACCCGGCGGGTCATAAAAGTTTAAAAAGGCAAGCTAATTAAGTCACATTTTTAATAATGTCCACATTGTTAGTTACCATCCAGGACAATGCATTTGTGCGAATTCCTTCAGGACTTATAGAAGGTTACTTGTAGTTTATCGTGACGAAAAAATGTTTGTCCAGAAGAACATGGCGTATTTATAAACTGCTTCGTTAATGTTATAATTTCATGCAATAATAAAATCACATTGATGCCAGCTTGATAAATAATAAATTATCGCATCGGCATTGAATGGAAAAGTAGTAAGACATAATAGTTATTTATGTATAAAGGGCGTAAACTGACCTTCGAGGACTAAAACGCATTTAACGCATACATTTTTTTTTTCTATTATCATTAAGCTTTAATTTATAGAAATTATTTTGTTTTTATTTCATGTAAAATTTGCCATCAAAAGTGTTTAAATATACCCCACCCGACTTTGCGACTGCAGCAAATAATGCTACGTTAAATTTAATCTTGATTGTTAGGTGGGTGTTATTACTAATCATGTACGAAAGTAAGAAACAACTTTTATTGAGCATGCTATTTAACATCCCGATCGCTAGTCCATTGTTACAACCTGCCCTAGGACGTAAAGTTCTACTTTACTCCCGCAAATTAGGGCTAAAATGTGGACTTTAGGACTAGAAGTTTGTGTGTACCACCGGCATTACTTGATGATTATACCTTTCTGGCGTCTTAGATGCCCCGGGGTTATCTTGCCGCTTCCGGAAGCGCATAAACATCTTCCCAATGTCCTAGGTGCAAAAATAATTACTTCGTACATATGAAATTATCGTTTTTCTGCATGGCTCCATAAATTTATATGGATACGCATCCCTTTTGCTGTCCTGTCATGCTTTATTATCTGGTCATGGATGTTTTCGTTAGAACTCGTTGAAAAAACTTGCGTATGTATGTGGCAGGGCTATTGTGTTGTGATGTCATAATTTCGTTAAATTGATGTGGAAGCTATAAGGTTGAACATATTTCAGATTCTCGGCTTGTTTTTGTTTCCACCGGACATTTTATATGCCCAGCGGATTGAAAACGAACGGAAAATACGAAGGCCAAAGTATAGTCACAAAGAAGCTGTCAATAAACTGATAAATCATGCGGACGCAAACATTTTATCTCCGTATACTTTAATATAATAAGTGATCCCACAGATTTATTTACTAATATCGGCCAATTCAAATTAAACCTTTTTATATTTCGAAGCTATTATGCTTGAAATATACCTATGCTTTATATTTAAATTTATTATATTAAACTGTGGAACTATTACATTATTGATTTTAATGGGATTTTAAATATTTTATATTTTTTGTGGGTGGCTATGGAATACAATTTATTTTAAATTATGAAAACAACATAATAGTTTCCATTGTGAATACGTATGTACGTCCCATACGTTTGTTTGTGTGTGCGTCTGTTCGTCTTTAAATGTCAAAAGTGACAGTGACATTTAAATGTGAGATTATAAAATATTGTTCAATCAATGTGTTGGACAAAATATTATTTGAAGGAAAATTGTTCTGAAAGTAATTTATTTGCTTCGAATTTAATCGACACGTGGCGATATTTTCCTAAAATTCTGAATGAGAAATGTCGATGCTAAAATGTTCTATCATGCTATACAGGGTGTCCCCGAATGGTCTGTACAACGCTCTACCACATATTCTCTGAAACAAAATAAGACGATTTAACTAAACTTATCTCTATCCAAAAGTGGTTCCTAAGCCATCTACGAGGCCTCAAAGATATTATGTTTTTTCATTATTTTTCAAATATTTTTATTTTGGACTAAAATAAAGAAAACCTAATTTGGCACATTTAATTACATTGATACCATGCACTTTTTGTGATATGTTTCTTTATCCTACGTTTAAAGTAAGTGGTCAAACTTGGACCATCGGCTTCTTAAGATACCTAAATATTTTTATTCAACAGGTCAAATCATAAGGAATACTTTTTTTCTGCAAGATCATTCAATTTTACGTATTTTTTGTCTCTTATAAAATTTTGCTATTTTCCCCACAAAAAAAATGACTTGAATTTGACATTATTTTTAGAAATTTAACGACTTTAAGTCAAAATTAGTCGTTTTTCTTGGAGTCAAATTTCGACAATAATTTGCAGATTAAGTCTCTTAATTCTACCCAAATTTGACATTTTTCTAGAGGCTTAAGGGTTTAAGTCAAAATTAGTCTTGCTTTCTTAACGCTCCTCAACTATAAATCAAATTTTCGTCAGTAATTTGGACATAAAGTTTCTTCACTTCAAATAAATTTGACGTTTTTTTCTAGAGGCTTAACGCCTTTAAAGTCAAAATTCGTCTTTTTTTGACGCTTATCGACTTTAAGTCAAATTTCGACATTAATTTGCACATAAAGTCTCTTAACTCCACCCAAATTTGACATTTTTCTAGAGGCTTAACGAGTTTAAGTCAAAATTAGTCTATCTTTTGACACTTGTCATTAATTTGTCATAAAGTTTTCTAACTTGAATTTAATTTATCATTTTTCCAGTCTTTTTGAGTTACGATTCTTTTAAACCACTCGTGGATTAATGAGTTGTTGGATATATATTTTTTTAATTTTCGTGGCTTTTTGACAGTTTGTGTTTGCTAAAATACCAGCAGAAAGGCACTACACAAATAAAATTTAAAAATCGCACCCCATTCTGTTAGATGCGCGGAGAAATCTATGGCTGGAATTTTTATGGCTAACTTCTCGTCGGTAAAATATATTACAGTTGTGGCCACACTTGGAATACCCATATTATATATTTTTTTTAATTAATTGGAAGCCTGGAACTCGTTTCTGACAACCTGGTATATAACTGTAGAAAAGACCTCTCCAAGGAACCGGTTCAGTCCAGTGAGTGAACCGGTTCGGAACCGTTCCCGACAGTGAACCGTTTTTCCCATCTCTAGTCAGAGTAGAAGGTAATAGATCGATAGAGCGGGGTTTATTTACAGATGTATATGCCAGGTAAAATAGATTATAAGTAAACAGTAAAATCCATTGTAATTGAACAAATCAAAATGAAAATAACAGAAACAGAAATACACTGAGACGCGGGCACTAAAACAAACTGATAATAATGAGAAAAGCAGAATTGGCACAAACTTGCAAGTTTGAATGAATTCGTGTCAAAAGTGACATAAGGGGGTGTGACGTTACCGGACATTTTTTTGATGAAAATAAGCCAATTAAGAAGTGTTAATAATACACGTTTGGGATAGACAGATGGCACACACTGACAAATAATTTTCAAACTAGCCATACTATCGGAATTGCAGTTTTCTGTAAATTAAAATCGAATAATAACGCATATTTACCGACTGGATGTTTGAAGTTTGAGGACCTCATGAAGGCTCTGAAAGTATTGTACAACATTTTGGAATTAAGAATTTTTGTAAGATTATCCGCCAATTTATACACACCCGATGTAAATTTATTATACATAATTATAGCATTGTAAGTACAGTGGATAGCATAGTAAAACCTGAAGCAAAACTGTGTAAAAATTTACAAATATTGAAATATTATGAAATATTAATTGTAAAAAGAAGTAGTACCTTTTATTTTGGCAGATTTAGTAGCTCCAGACTAATTTTATGACCTATAGCATGTACAAAATTGTACGACCGCATGGAATTAGACCGGAAATACGTTGGTTAAATAATTAATTTGTGAATTGTTAATTTATAATCTGACTTCGGAATTAAACCACGGTTTTTATTTTGTTTCTGGTAGTAAAGGTTTTATGCCTCGAGAAAAATCCTCGATTTCAACCGTTCCTTAGATTTTCTTATGTACCGGGTAGCCCAAATTCGATGTTTTTATGGGGTATCTCGGTAATATTAAAAATCAAAATATTTTGATATACACGTACCTCTTTTTCTGAAATAATAAAAATATCATTACCAGATCATCGCTAACTTAATTGGTTTGATAGACATCGGGCGTTATTCAATTTAAGACTATTTTAAAATGAATCTTTTTCACAGTAACTGTAAGATATACTGAAAAACAGTTAAAACGTTATTTGTGTGGTCTTATTCGTAGAATTCAGTGCAGTGCTTATTTGCTTATTTTTTATATCAACTTTTAATTTAAGTTATGACACAAAATTTCTAATTTAATCGTTATTCTAGTTTATTTATATAATTTTTTATTAACCATGTTAATATTTATATATGTACTTGAATCAATCGATCTTTGCGTGCACGTCATAGTTAGCCGAACCTATCTCCGACAACATTTTCATGTGTCCCTCTATGATAAGTTAAATTAGACGCAATAATATGTGTACGTATGTCGTCCATGGCGAGGAGACAACGCCTTGGTCCGTAAGTAATTTCGTGATTCGTAATGCAGTGGCGGCTCCATAAGCAGTGTTTTCTGTTTTGTGTTTGTTTTTGCATATTTGTTCGATTTTATAACCTATACAGTACATTTTGTGTCGTAGCATAAACACGTCGTGATAAACATTGCTTCGTGATATATAAAAAACAGTTCTTTTTAGAACTTTTATAACAATCAGTGAAATCGCTTGGACTAACCTCAGAATGCCGGGCAAACGTCTAAATTCTCAGTCGCGGAATCTCGTGGTCAATCTAATGGCTTATTTTACAGCAGAAAAGGAAAACAACGGTCCTTTAATTTCACTGAATGCTGTTCAAGAGGTAATTTCTTTCTTTGTTGTCTAATTACCTGCTTATTAATATTACATCGTTTCGTAGAGAGTTGCTGATGCTTTAAAAATAGGTTTACGGACTATCTCCAGTATTAAAATTGCAAGTGAGAGAAATCAGTCGCTTTCTACCCCTGGAAAATCTAGACCAAGGAAGAAATCAAAAACTCAAGACTTAGACGAGGGTGCCAAAATGGCAGTTCGTAATATGTTGTACAATTTATATGCAGTAAGTAAGTAAATTATTATTGCTGGGAATATTTAGGGAATCGACACAATGTATTATATGGTATAATTATAATATTATAAATATATTGTTACGCACTTGCGCAACACTAATGATTATTTCTGCATTAGGCAGTATTAAGCAGATATTGTTTAATTTTAGGAAAACGTGTGGCGATTAATTTGTTAAAAAAAAGTACTGCGTCAAGAATTGGCTTTGAATTTTAGTTATGGTTCGCTACGAACGTTACTTTTCGATCTAGGATTTAAATTTGGGAAGGATGATAACCGAAGGGCGTTGATAGCGACACCCATAATAGCATCTACGAGAGCATCGTTTCTAAGATTGTACATGGAAAATAAAAATTCAACATTTAGTCGTATTCCCGTGTTCATAGATGAAACATGGATTTTTTCAAAAGGAAGTCGTAGGAAGTCGTGGCAGGACGCCAAAGTTAAAAGTGTACGAAAACCTGGAGGATATGTTGGAAAACGTTTCATTGTTCTTCATGCTGGATGCAGTGGTGGTTTCATAGAAAATGCAAGTTTAGTTTTTGCAACTAAATCGAAATTATTCGATTACCATGGAGATATGAATGCAGAATTATTCACTAAGTGGGTTGAAAGTAAGTTAATACCAAATTTAAAAGAGCCTTCGTTAATTATTAAGGACAACTCATCGTACCACAGCGTATAAGTAGACAAGCAGCCAACTTCTCCATGGAAAAAAGCGCAGATAACTGAGTGATTAGATAAAAATAATGTTAATTATGAGAAATCAATGTTTAAAGTATAACTGCTGAACTTAGACAAGTTTCACAGAAAGCCGAAGAAATATAAAACAGACGAACTGTTGCGAGAACATGGACATGATGTTTTAAGATTGTCCCCTTACCACCGTCACTTCAACGCCATAGAAATGATCTGGGCACATGCAAAATCATATTACGACAAACACATAGGAGAAGACGGCCTCGGAGATGAGAAAGTGGTGCAAATGTGGAATAAAACATTACAAAAATGTACACCAGGAGTGTGGCATGCTAATGTTTGTCATAAACAATAATTGTTTAAATTATAAATAAAATAAAATAATTAAGGAATGGTATGATCGAGACAAAGTAATAGAGGATATTCCTGAAATTAGCGTCAAATCAAATTAAATGAAATAAACGTCAATTCATGTAATGAGCGGTTTGATTTAAAACAAACTCATAGTAACCATACAAATACATATTTCAGATCGATGTACTGAATATTTTTACTAATATTTAACTAAAAAATAAAATATTGTATGCACCACGGGAAATATTCATGTTCTTTACCCTCGATTGACTTATAAACCTCGGGCCAGAGGCCCTCGGTTTGTAACCTTGTCAACCTCGGGAGAAAAACATTTAATATCTCCCTTAATGCATAAATATCTATTATTTTTTAGATATTTACTATTATCGTCATGGACACAAAGCATGAAAACATACTCATAACTCCCTCGGGACGGAACGGTTAATAAATAAAATTGTCGGTATTGGGCTCCCCAGAATCCATACCGGATGATGGAGGCCCGTACCCAATATTCAGAAAAGCTTAATGTTTGGGCTGGCATTATTGGGAACATAATTCTGGGACCCTATTTTATTGAAGGAACACTAACAGACTAAAATTATTTAGAACCACTAAGAGACCATCTCGTTCCTGCTCTCGCCGTACTGTACCCAAATCACGATGACCCCGGTGTTCCCAATAATGTTTTATTTTATTAGCAAGACGGAGCACCCGCTCATTACTATGTAACTGTTCACGATTACTTAATCCACGTTTTTCCTGGGCGCTGGATTGGAAGGCGGGGGCCAATTGAATGGCCGGCACGATCCTCCGACCTCACGCCTTTAGATTATTTTTTTGTGGAGTTATCTTAGAAGCAAGGTCTACTTTAACAGACCAAATTCTATTAATATCTTGAAAGAAAGAATCCGAAATAAAATTCAGGCAATTACCTCAGAGATGCTCCAAAATGTTGGGCAGGAATCCATGCATCGACTTGCCTTCTGCCAAGAAGTAAATGGGACTCACTTTGAACACTTAATTTGATAGTTTAATGTTTTTTGAATTGTTATTTTATTTATTTGATATTCAGTCAAATTGCTATTTATCTGATTCAAATAAATTGATAAAAATTCCACAGCTTTTTTTTTGTTTTTAATTTTACATAAATTAGTTTCTTTCATAAATCCCAATAGTTTTGCTGACTAATCAAATGAACATCTGTTACGGTTCCTTTTTGCCTGTAGAGCCGGAGTGGTTAATTTTCAGCGGTTAAATCTGGTATAAATTCTTCAGAGAGTAGTGGTCCGATTTGGACTCTTCCATTTGCACTGGTATGCTCAGTTTAGGGGTGCATAGGAAGGATGGTCCTCAAGTCGATGTGTTACCTAAACAACGTAGTATGGGATTAGATAATTGCGGAGTGATGAGCGCTTGGGATTAGTCTTCAATATTGTCATAACATTGAGGTTAAAATGAGTGATGTTTGTAATTAAGTTACTAAGCCGGTACCTGCCTCTGGTTGCTCCACGTCCTTAGAAACTTATCCTGGACATCACAATGCACTCAGTTACCGCAGTAATTCGGTAAATCTGTTGTTGTTTATGATTTTCTGGTTACAATTCGGGTAGTAGCAATGACAGATAACCATAGAATGACAGATAACCCAGTAGATGATGCATTACTAAGATGGTAAAGCAACTTACAGGTTTCGTTTTGATAAATTTTGGATGGGATAAATTAGATCGTTAATTCTTGGATGTTGTACTTGGGGGTGGGGTAATAATAGGGGTTGATGGATGATTTCAATATTAGTAGTAATCTACGTTTACTGGATGATCGTATTAAACCTGGACTATCGGGATAGTCGTGGCGCCATCTTTTGGATTTAGCGCGGAATGATGTTCCCTAATATAGCGGAAGCTGACTAGTAGCGGTTACTGGGGGATAGTCGTTTTTCCAGTGGCGGAGTTAGTATAGGGGTTATCGGACTAATTTATTTTTTTTATTGAAGGGAAAATGGTGGAAAATATAAAAAAAAAATTTCTCGGATGTGACGAATATTTCGACAAGAATTTTTTTCTTCTTCTCTTCTTGAGAGGAGCCATCTAGGTTCGAGTTCTTTTCCGTTTCGGTTTTTGGAGACAGCACAAGTAATTTTTTTTTCGATTTTGAGGAATACCACGTGGAATATTTAAGACTTATATAGTTAGTCTTCCTCTGTGAAATTACCATTGTGGGTGAAGCAATTGGAGTTTGGGGTTGCGACCACGTGGGACGTAATTTTTACGGATCTTATCCCGAATCGAAAAATTATTCTTAAGGACCGCACTAGAAGTTAGGTCCATTTGATTTCCATTTGATTTCCATTTGGTTTCCGTTTGTTTGCCGTTTGGTTTCCGACTTTTGGATTTCCGAAATTTGGATTATCCAACGGAATGTCGATCCTCAGCATATTCTGCCGAACCACCGCCGATTCCAGAATTTCGCCGGATATTCGAGGAGCTGATTGTTCCACCTTTCTACCGCGTGAACGGGAGAATCCTCGGCACAACAAGGGAAAAATAAGGTTTTATTATTTTGTTAAATACGTAACGCTTCGCGCTTTTGAGAATTTTTTTTTCTTCATATTTTTTTCCCCTTTCAATTTCTTTCACAACTTGTAAATTCAACCTTCATATTAGAAGATTTTTTTTTTTAATTTGAAATTAATACCTGTTGGAAATTAATTATCACTTGTTTGAATTTTGAAATTAACTATTAACTGTTTGAATTTGGAAAGTAACTATTACCTGTTGGAAATTAATTATTTCCTGTTTGCATTTGAAATTAACTATTACCTGTTTGAATATTTAAAGTAATTATTATCGGTTTGAAATTTAAATTTAATTACTACCGTTTTTTTAATTTGTAAAGTAACTGATTACCTGCGGAAACATGATTATTTTTATATGTTACG
Organism: Ocypus olens; assembly: GCA_910593695.2. Lineage (NCBI taxonomy): Eukaryota > Metazoa > Arthropoda > Insecta > Coleoptera > Staphylinidae > Ocypus > Ocypus olens. The sequence goes on along the minus strand of OU343062.1, from coordinate 27,717,984 downwards.
TGAAGTTGAGGGTAATTAAAGTAGCGACTCGTTTAATCGTGATCAAGACTGTATTATATTATTAGCATAAATTCCTACATAAATTCCTCTCAGCCGACTATAATATTTATAAGTTAGTTATTTTAGTTTGGGGACAATATGTAAGGGAATAACGTTATTACCACTCTCCCATATCAATCGCACTTAAAATAAGTTTCACAAATGGTAATTTTTCTTTACCCTTAGAAATATCAATCGCAGATGATAATTTTGTTTTTTTCTTAACTACTTAAATAAAACTCAGTTTATTAATTTTACTCAACTATATTTTTTCTTTCTTGTCGAGATATTATTTTTCCAGTTGGTACTTAAAGATGGTAATCCAAGGTTCATGATTGCCGTCACTGATGCCTGTTATCTGAAATTTAAATCATGTGGCGCCCTTTTTAATATCGGTTCTTTTGTACCCATTCCCTTAACCGCGTGTTAATATCTCCACTTGTTCGCGCGAAAACTCAAATTAAGTAAATTTTGTTTTTCATAACTTGGTAATAAAAATATTCTTACACGAGTAATTAACAAAGTATAAGTCGTAATAAAATACATTATCATAGCATATACAAATGTTAGAATACCTACAGGGTGTCCCATTTTAAATTGCCTATCTCGAAACCTGAGCAATATGGCAAAAAATGTTTCAGATAAAAGTTGTAGGGTTCGGAGCGGTACATATGCTGGTGACCTTGAAAATGACCTTATCATTCATTTTCAAGGTCAAATGAAGGTCAACTTTAATTTTTCAAATAGAACCCCCTAATTTTTATTGCGGGATAGTATTCTACTGGAAAAAATACAAACTTTTTGTAGAAAATTCTTTTGAAAATGCTTTTTAAGACTTTTTTCACGAATTTTGTTCGTCATGCTGTTTGAAATCTCAGATTAATCCAGGCAGTGATTCATGCATTACCCTCGGCATTAGCATCAAAGATCCCCGGATCTTACTCCCCTTGACTTTTTCCTCTGGGGACTGGTCAACGAGAAAATATTTGCTGAAGTTCCGACAACAGTGCAGAACGTGAAGGAGAGGATTAGGGCTGCATTTCGAGTAATTTCCCTCCAAACCCTTCGAAATGTTCAAGTTAACTTTTTTCAGCGGGTAGAGAAGTGCATTGACGAGGATGGACACTTGATCGAGCATTCGATCTAAGAACGAGATCGAACCTCCAGCCACTGAAACCATCGGCCCTTTTCAGGGCCAATGAAGTGCAAAATCCCATCAGCAACCTCTTTTTTTCCCGTAGTATACGATCCCGCAATAAAAAATTACTGGGGGTTCCATTTGAAAAATTAAAAATTAAAGTTGATCTTATATATCCCCCTCCGAACCCTACAACTTTTATCTGAAATATTTTTTGCCATGTTGCTTAGGTTTCGAGATATTTAGGATGGCAATTTAAAATGGGACACCCTGTATAGGAACTTTATTTGTCTTTGTTTTTCGCTTAAAATATGAGTCCCAACAATACGACAATATTTGAAGTTGTACTGTTTACATTACCTGAACTGGTCGAGTTCCAGACGACTTTTATCCACCACGATATATTTGTTTATACAGTAAGTTTTTATCGTGGGCCATAGGATTTTACATGCTAAAAATTATACCTTAGGTTAATGCATATTTTATCATAAAATTTTGAAGGAAATTTTAATTAGTAATAAATTAATCATTTTTCTACATGATTTAAAGGTTGCATTAGAATAACTTAAACTTGTTTTATTTCAGTAAAAAATGAAATTATTTAATATAAATAACTGAGCAAAAACAATCAAAGTACCTTGAATTTCCGAAATGTCAGATTGATTAGTGAGGCAAGTAATCAAACGAATTTATATTAGAAAATGTCTGTTTAGACTGTTGAAGAACGGGAGGAATTTGTAACGGCAATTATAAGAGGTTTGTCCAGCAGGGAAGTAATTGAATTTTTCTACAAGAAGTCAGGGAATTTTTATTTTAGTGAAATAGTTGACAACTTTTCTGTGCATATCCCGATTGTCTGGTTCCGAGCAAAAGCACTTTGTAATGGAATAAAACACGTTAAAATTATTCTAACTAAGCGCATCATGTAGAAAAAGAATTGATTTATATTACTAGCTAAAATTTGCTTCAAAATTATATGATAAAATATACATTAACACAAGGTATAATTTTTAGCATGTAAAATCCTATGGCCCACGAAAAAAAAAACATACTGTATAAGTGCCTTCCGACTTTTTCGGAATGAGACCTAACTCAGCTTCTTCAGCTTTTGAAGAACATCTTCACACAAATCTATCGCTTTTTTTTTTTAAAGGAAGGACGTGGATGGAACTGCAGGTTAGGGATAGTGAATGATTTGGGAATTAACGTCGGCTACGAGGCCATCTGCCACAACCGTTGCTTTAATTGTATATCAGAAAATTAAATGAATAAATGAATAATGATACAAACACAACGACCATGGTCCCGAGCGAATATTCCGAGGCCCCGAAATCTTTCGCCCGAGCTGGGATTCGAACCCACACGGCACGCGGTGCAACCGACACAAGCGCTCGCCTGTACCCACTACACCAACGTGCCGCCCCATCTATCGCTTTAAAATGAATTTTGTGCGAACTACAATTTGACACTTATAACAAACAAACCATATCAACCTCATGCAGCAGCTCATTGATTGCTTTCTAATTTTAAAAACTTAAATCATTTCGACGATAAAATAGCGTATGATATTCGTTTATAATGAGGGATTATGGCATTCGCGAAATTATCATTCACTCATGCCATAATCCCTTATATTATAAACTAATTTCATAATATACTATACTAGTACAGACGGGATTTTATTCCGAAGTCAGTTGTACATTTTTTCTTGTGGACAGATTCTAGGCTCAACTGTTTTAAGAAGCACCATAAAAGGCGATGAGGAAATCTGCTTTCGTTTTAGAAGTAACAAACATCTTTACACATTAGTCCCTCGATAATCATTAGTGTTAAATTGGAGCTACTAATTAATCTTGCTTAATGGGTACCAAGCTTAACGCTGTGGAGTAATAGCCAAGCAAATATGATATGTTCATAAAGTCGATAATCCAGTTAAGATTATTATAAGGAAATTTCTACCTACTACTCATAAAAATAGCCATTAAAATTTAATTACGCACCGCCCTCGCTTCCGGAATGAATTCGAAGTTCTTATCATAATTGAAGTTTTTACGTCCAGCGTTCAATTTATAAAACTCATTATCTGATTTTTCCTTCCCATATAATCCGTATATCCGCATCATCAAGGGTTATTATCCGGTTTCCGTAATAACGAAGTCCGGAGGCGTTGCGAAAAAATCTTTTTTTCTATTTCTGAGTTTGCTAATTATTTCCACTGAATGTTTTGTCACTTAAAATATAAGTATAATTTATTAATTGTGATATAATTTTGCATAGAAATTGCAAGAAAATAAAGTAATAATAATTCGGAGTCGCTCAATAAATATCTGTCCTTTTTTTTCTACCTCAAATAAAGTGTAAGGGGCAGTGGGAACTTGATCATAATAAATAAATGTTTTTCTCTACGACTTCTGTAGAATGAATATTCTCACACCGTTCCGAAAAAAAAACCAATTAGCATGGATGTGATAATTGTTAAAATACTTTAAACATAACCGGAAACATCTAATAACAAAATGCTCGTATTTAGTGTTCATTATTTGATTTGTTTATTTTATCTGGTCGGGAAAAAAGTCTAATCTGCTAAATGGTAAAAATGGAAATTCTGACGTTCCACTCCCAACGAATTTCCATGCTGTCCTTGTTACAGAATATACTATTCTGCCTGCGTCCGAATATTAATTGTTTTCCGTATCTCTATACTTGCCGAAAACTTCATGTTTTCCAGACCAGTTCGGCAAACAAATAGTTTTTTTTAGATTAATTGTTTTAATACTTATATGTTGGTAGATTATTTCCTTAATACTATGATATACATTTTTTCTACTTATATGATATATAGGCATCACGTCAATGTCCTCGCGGAGTTTAAATTTTGAATAATAAGCTAGGACATACGGATTCGGCAAAATTATACACAACATTGAATTTGTCGAAAGTGTAATACAATATCAAAAGAGTTACAAACTGAAGTTTCAACATATTCCTTTCAACATCTATGTAAATTATTTCTGGATCTAAACCGTTGAAAACATTCACTGCAACACCGATGACTAGCGCACCCTGCTGTAGTATAGGGTGTCCTACGAAAAAGTTGCATTTTAAAATTGCTGTAAAAAAAGACGGGTGAATATTTTTCAATTATTATTTTTTATTGAATAGCCCCAACATTGCGGTTTAATAATGGAAGACCACTTCATTCATCATTCTGTCGACCCAATTTTTCATGACATTTTCGATGGTGTGGCCTTAATGGTTGCAATGGCGACATCAATCTCGTGCTTTAGGTCGTTAATCGGTGGTTGGCGTAGCACTTATCCTTGATGGCTCCCCACAAAAAATAGTCCAACGGGGTCAAATCGCAGCTGCGAGGCGGCCAGTTGACATCGCCGTACCGCGCAAAAAGTTCGACTGTAACGTTGGCTGTAACACATGGCGCCGTACCGCGCAAAAAGTTCGACTGTAACGTTGGCTGTAACACATGGCGCCGTCCTGCTGGAACCAAATGCCACCGTTGTCTTCCTCTTCCATTTGGGGAAAGAAAAGTATTTCCAACATGTCGCGATAGTGCTCACCATTGACGGTTACGGCGGCTGATGCTTCGTTTTCGAAGAAAAACGGACCAATGATGCCGCCGGACCACATACCGCATCAAACAGTCACTCGCTGTGGGTGTCAGTGACTTTTCCATGAATACGTGTGGACTTTCTGAGTCCCAGATGCGGCAGTTTTCCTCATTGACATAACCACCGAGGTGGAAATGAGCTTCATCTGAAAAGATGATTTTTCGATAAAAATTCTCATCTTCCATCAAGCGTTCTTCGGCCCATTGGGCGAACCGAACGAATCGGATGGTCGTGCGGCTTCAGCTCTTGCACCAATTGAATTTTGTACGACTTTCTTTAAACCGAGGTCTTTCGTCAAAATTCAATTCCTGCGAGCGGTGTCGAGTTGATGTTGATAGATTGTCACTCACACTTTCGGCAACAGCAGCAATATTTTCGATTGAGCGCACTGGACGAGCACGGGAACGCGTTGCTTTGTCCATTAACGAGCCACTTTCATGCACACGCTTCACACATTTATCCACTGCCTGGAAGGCGCTTTATTTTTCCAGAATTTTGTGCGCATTTTTCTTGCAGTTTCGGTTGAAGTAAGGTTGAAACCATTTTGGAAGTAAATTTTCAATATTTCCCAATTGTCTTCGAGCGTAAACTTAACCATTTCGTAAACCGCAAACCTTTTACTAAATATTTGACACATTGGCAACGTCATTCGAGTTGTCAAAGACGAAATAATCGATAGTTCAAAAAGCAACCGATAGATGGGCCACCCTGTACAAACAATTGAAAAGTTAAGCAACGTTCGCCCAGATCTTAAGTTGGACAGAAAACCTGTAGCATTCGCTATTGGGATAAATTGAATAATAATTCAGAGTAACAGGGGCGATCCTCTAAGCTTATATGGTAAGTTACATACACATTTCCTGGACTGCCATCTATTAGAAACTCGCGGAACCTAGATTACAAGTTTTGCAGAGTTCTTCTCTAATCTGTCAACAAATTAACCCTGAAATTTTGTATGTGTACTTTATTTATGGGTGATTCCAGCAGCAGTCGATGTAGAAAGGTAGTTGGAGCACGGAGCACATTGATATTGTAATTAAAGGCACTCGATACGAGTGAATACAAGTAAAATATAAAAAAAACACTCCTTCCTGAGGTATTCCATAAATTAAACACAAACAAAAAGCAGCATTAATTTACTAAAACTGCTGACATTTATTTTAGTTTTAGTCAACGTGGCCAATTTGAAATGAAAAATTCATGGAAAATAAGTTCTATTTTAATCTCACAGCTTAAAAAAAATCAATAAATTTTCAAAATATCAATAATAACCCAGTTATCAATTAATTAAAGAAAGTAACAAGGCAGGGGGTTTATCAATTTTTGTATGTTTCGTTTTTGACCCAGTATGTCGTTAAAAGTTAATATTTTAAGTTTAATTTCTTAAAGCTTTTTTCTGAAGTGTATTTATAAGTGTTTATACTGAATCACCTGTTAAATTTGAGTTTAATTTCTTTAAATTCGTAACGATAAACTTCCGTTATTTATAAGTCCAATGAAAATTTAACCGATACAAGCAGGCAGTGAGGGCTCGTGGAATCTATTGATGGTAGAGCTACTTATACAATATTTAAGTTTCTTATAAATTGCAGAGTAGACATTGACCTTGACCTTTTAAAAATGTACTTTTCTAACGAAGAAAAACTCGATGTACTTAATATTTACTACTTGTCATTTAAACACATATGTGCAGCGGAAATAAAGTTTCATCAATATCCCGAATGCTGCCAACCTCACGGCTCAATGTTTTCAAAATAAATAAAATACCAAAAAAAAATCGAAAACATCGAAGTACAAGGTTATTATAAAGTAAGGGATTTATCTCAACTTATTATGTCTGTTTAACAAATTAGGCAAATCACAAAAAGTAAAATAAATTTAATTGGTTAAATAATAGTATTTCTCAAGTCAATCACTGGTTACCGCAAATGTTCGATATGACCACCATTTTGTTGTAAAATTACCAACCGTGCCTCCAAATTCTGCATATTTATATATTTATATCTTAAGTTTGTTTATTTATACACTGTGCACTGTACGAATACTGACTTTGTTTCGAGAGATTCCTTTTTGTATGTTTTTCTGTTGATCGAATTAATTAACATCACTGGCTCATCTCTATACAGCAGTGTTCAGCATTTCTGGTTAAATTGCATCAATTTTATCTCCAATGCTGCCTTTTAATTCTTCTGGCATTGTTGGTTGTATTATAAATACCATTCCCTTTTAAACAACCCCACAAACCCTGTGCTTTTAAATTTGCTAATCAAATTACGGTACGCTTTCATTGGACATTGGCCTTGCTCTCAAGCCCATTTACTTACGAAATCTTTGTAATTCGGCAGTGTAATCGCTACCGCATTCATAATAACATTGTACTAAATCAATTCTTGACCGAAGATCTACGTTATTCTATTTTTAACAGTTTAAATTTACGTTTACGTGAGTTTTATTTTGAGAACAATGATACAAATTACGATGATTTTGTTTAACACTTGTATTAATAGTTGTCACGACAACTCTTGTTTTCCACATATACGGTAAAATCCCATTATTAAAACAACTAGATTCCATTTACTTTTTGATGCTGGCTTAATTCCTTAAAATCACATAAACATTTAAAGTATACCCCTTATTTTATGATTACCCCTTATTGTCAAGCCAACGGCAATCTTTTCGAACATCTACAAAATTTCGACTTTCGAGACAAAAAGATATTATCAGTTTTGGTAAATTAAATTTTATAAATAAATTCAAAGTTTTTTGAATAAAATCAGGAAACCGCACCAAATTAAAAAAAAAATCGGTATTTCCTTTAAAAAGTAATAAAACCATTATGGGTTATGCACCTTATTGACACCGCACTTTCTAAAGTTGTCATAGAAGATATCAGATTGGGATTTATTTTTTTTGTTATGATGATATCTAGAAAACGAAACGCCGTATAAGAAAACTAATTTTTTTATGAGCCCTAAAAAATAATATTTGTTATAGTCAGGGCACACTTTGTTATGTTTCAAAGTCAAAGCCTACTCTCTTCAATTAAAAAAGAAAACTTTAAATTACTCCTATAGCAAACAATTGTATGACAAGTGTGACACATTATCAGTTTAAGGGGCGAAAAGCTATTTAAAAATGAAATAAAAAACCCAGGTGTATTTAAAAAAATCAGTGGGGTATCTTAATAACGAAACGTCGTATTAAAAAATTATAATTATTTTCAGGAAGCGCTTATAATAGCTATTTATGTAACAAGTCCACAATATAGCACTTTCTTGGACGAGACGAGCGAAGCGAGAAGATAATGGAGGCGAGTCCATGAAGTGCTATTGTGGACGAGTTACATACAAAGCTTTATGTTCGACTGCTTTTAGCATTTTTAGAATATTTTTTAAATACAAACTGAAGCAATTTATTTATATATATTTTAATCGTAGTGTGCATTTGCTGCCACACTAATGTCAGTCATTGTACATTTCATAGAGAATGGATGATTAGGTTAAAATCTGTCATTTCTGACACTGACACAAGAGTCCAATTTACTTTATCAATTGTGGTACTAGTACGAAATGGCGTACATTTTGGCCTAAAAACAAACCGCCAAAGTTACTATTTTCGTACAGTCAAACATAAAAGTTATTTAAGCAAGTGCTCTTGATTTTTAAAAATAATCAGCAATAAACCCGTATATAAATAGAAACCAAAATTGAATTTTTCTAAAATCTCCGGAAGTAGTCGAAATATTTTAAATATCTTTTTAACAAATTATTCAGTATCAAAATGCGCAACTTTGTCTTAATTTAACCATTTATCTATCTCTTTTAGTTACCGAGATAGCAATCCTAAAGCATCATATTTGTAACACCATGTATACAGAATGTGTCAACAAAATAATAGATCCACCCAATTATTAATATATACAGGGTGTGTAAATAAACATTAAGGATGTTTCAGCCAAATATTAAAATTAAAATTCAACATACAGGATGTTTCATAAAACATATTAAAAATTACACAGGACGCGGTATCAAAAATAATAAAAAATATCAAATAAATCAAAGTATTACAATACAAAGAATGTGTAAACAAATATAGTTATACAGAACGTGTTATCTTTTTTTTTTAATGGTGGCTCAATCAAATTATCAATATATGCAGGATGTGTAACTAAATATTACTATACAGGGTATGAAAAAAAAATTGTTCAAAATGGCAAGCGGTCTTCAAATTGAAAATGGCGACCGCCATTTGGGGTTGTTTGTGTTTGGTTTATTTGGTGATCAAATAGAGGTGGTCTTTAAGTCGTTTTATTTCAATTTATTTACAAGCGTATTTACATTTAATACAGGGCGAGGGTCGTCCTTCTGGGCTCGTCGAGGCGAACCCTCCAAGGATTCAGTCCGGCATAGAGTGTCGCGGTCGATGCGATGCGATGTAGGCGAGGATATGGTTTAGCTGTCCGTTTCCTTCTGGGCGTCAGAGGCAATGATGACACTGGGACTGGAGTCGAGTGGTCCTGGTCCGGTCTGAAGAGGGCCCGGGGCGTCGTTCGTTGCTGGTAGTCTGCTTCGGCGGCGTTGTCAGCGGGTCTGACCGAATCCTCCTCTTAGGTGTCGATTTCGGTGATAAAGCTGCTGGGACTTTTCTTAATCGTCGCACTCGGAGTTTTAGATTTAGATGAAAGCTCGACGCTTTCCGCATTACTGTACTAGCTAATGCGAATGTCCTAGTTGTGGTACCTCCTGACGGTTTGTCGGAGGAGAGGTTGCCTCTGCTTCGTCCGCAGCGCGTTATGAAGGGTCATCGCGTATTTGCCCTAGGAATACTCTAGGCGCGTCCTCTCTCGTCGGCGGGTGGTACGTTAGCCCTTGCTGGTGGCGCGCCCATCCCTTGCCGGGGTGGCGCGTCGGCTCGTCGCTGGTCTCGCGTTTGCTCGTGGTCACTAGGTGGTGTGTATGCGTATATATGGTTGTCTAGCGTCGGGCCCCACACACCTCCTTCCTTGTGATGGAGTCATGGTTAAAAACGTACGGTTTTCTTGATCGCCCTGCCTGACCTCGTCGTGGTTGATGGCTGCATTGTCGTTTCTTCTACAGGGTTTTTGTTTGTGTCTTCGAGCTCCTTCTACATAAACGCTGGCTTAACTCGTTCCATGGAGACTGTAGTTGATTGTCCATCCTTCCTTATTACGATTGTGTTCGTGTTCCGTGAGATCACAGGGTATGGACCTTCGTACGGTGGTTGGAGTGATCTTCGCATGGTGTCTCTCAGTACGAATACGTGCGTAGCTTTTGCTAGGTCTCTAGATGAACGGTTTTGTCTTGCTGAGGTTCGATGTTGGTGTTGGTTTGATTGCTTTCATGATGTTTCGCATTCGTGCCGCGTATTTCCCCGGTTCTATACGTGGCCTCTGTGAAACAGTGGATAGTAATTCTCCCGGGAGTCGTAGTGTCTCTCCATATACCATTTCTGCTGTCGTTGCCTTGATATCGTCTTTCCAGGTAGTTCGAAGTCCTAAAAGTTTTATCGGTAATGCGTCGGTCCAGCGTTCGTCCTTGTGGCACATTAGTAATGCTTTTAGCTGTCTGTGGAACCTTTCTATCAATTGCTTGAGGATGGTATGCTGTCATCCTCGTTCGCTTAAAACCAAGCATTTCTTCTAACTGTTGGAAAAGTTGCGACTCGAATTGTCGGCCTTGGTCCGTCGTTATTTGTAGTGGCGTACCATATCTGGCTATCCAATGCGTGACAAGTAGTTTAGCTACAGTGGTTGCTTCTATGTTCGCCATTGGTGTAGGTTCAGGCCACCTCGTGAATCGGTCGATACATGTGAGTATGTATTTCTTTCCGTTTGATTCTTGTAGTGGGCCAACGATGTCATGTGTACGTGGTTAAATTTCGGTGTGTGCAATCGAAATTCTCCTGAGGTTGCTACGTTGTGTATAGCCACTTTCACTTACCGGCAGATACGGAATTCTCTGTTCCATTTCTTGCAGTCAGCTTGGATTCTAGGTCACACGAACCTTTGCGTCACTAGCTTGGTTGTGGCTCTTGCTCCGGGGTGCGACAATTGATGCATGCTGTTGAATTCTTGTCTCCTTTGCCTGCATGGGATGTATGGTCGGACTGTGTTGGTGGTGACGTCACAGTATATGTCCGTTTTATACTCTGGTAAGTATACTTTTTAGCTTCAGGTTCGAATTTTTGTCGTCCAGGATCTTTTTTAGTTTGGTATCCTTGTTTTTTTCGTCACCCGTCATTGCGAATTCAATTCCCGTTATTATTTGTTCGACTCTGCTTAGTGCATCGGCGAATACGTTTTCCTTTCCTTTGATATGTTGAATGTCGGTGGAAAATTGTCCTATGTAGTCGAGGTATCTGAATTGTCTTGGTGTGCATTTCTCTAACTTCTGTGTGAATGCGTATGTAATTGGCTTGTGGTCTGTGAAGATAGTAAAATTTCGTCCTTCCAAAATGTGCTGGTAATGTTTGATCGTCGCATATATCGCCAGCAATTCCCTATCCTACGCTGCGTACTTTTGCTCAACTGTCGATAGCTTTCTTGATAGAAATGCTTGTGGTTTCCAACCGTCTTCTTGCCTTTGCTGGTTTACTCCGCCTATCGCTTGGTCTGAGGCGTCTGTTGTGACTGCTAATCTGACGTCGGCTCTTGGGTGTGACAACAGTGCTGTGGTGCTGATTTCTTCCTTGCATCTGTTGACTGCTTTCCGCGCCTCTTCGGTCCAAATGATGGGCTGGTTGCCTTTTTTCTTGCCTTTCAGCAACTCGTTTAGCGATGCTTGTGTCTTTGCTGCGTTTGGAATGAAACGTCTGTAGTAGTTAATCACTCCAAGCGTTTGTCGTAGCTTCTTCGCTGTTTGTGGCAGTGGAAATTCCTTTATGGCCTTAACTTTCTCGTCAAGTGGTTTCGTTTCCTTCTCGGATACCGTATATCCTAAGAATGGAATTTCATGTACTTCGAATCAGCATTTCGTTGGATTAATAACGATTCCATTTTCCTCCAGTCGTCGGAGTAATTGGTTGAGATGCCTGTCGTGGTCGTCTTTCGTTTTCGATGCGATAGTTTGTCGTCGTTGCAAACATAACAAAAATCAAGGTTTTGTAAAATTCCATCCATGAACCTTTGAAACGTTTGTGCTGCGTTGCGTAGTCCAAATGTCATGTACAAGAATTCGAATAATCCAAACGGTGTGATGATCGCGGTTTTTGGAATATCATCTCTCGCTATTGGGATTTGGTGGTACGCCCTCATTAGATCGATGGTTGAAAAAATATTACATCCATGCAACTGTTGTGCGAAATCTTCTATGTATGGAACTGGGTATTTTTCGGGTACCGTTCTTGCGTTTAGCGCTCTTTAGTTCCCACATGGTCGTCATTCGGTATTCTTCTTCGCTACCAAATGCAATGGTGCGGCCCAAGAGCTTTTTGAAGGTCTTGCGATCCCCATCTGGCACATTGTTTTAAACTCGTGTTTCGCTATTTTCAACTTGTCGGGTGCGAGTCGTCTGGGCCTGCTGGATACTGGCGGACTGGGGGTTGTCTGGATGAAATGCTCCGTGTCATGTGGTACGTTAGGTAGTCCTGGAGGTTTACAAATTCGTGGAAATATTTGTAAAATCGGGGGGTGCTTCTTCTCTTTGCAGAGTGTGCTTATTCCGCTCTCCTTTGCTATGTCTACCTGTCCAAACACTTCGAAGTTGGTCCTGCCGTCGTACAGTTTCTTGTGTCTCACATCCGGGAGTAACTCGTAGAATGACAAGAAATCGGCACCTATGATTGCTTTACGTACTTCCGCAATGACGAATCTCCACAGGAAATTTCTTCTCAGTTTTAAATTAACGTTGAGATTGATTGTGCCGTATGTGTGTATAGTCCATCCATTCGCTGCGTACAAATTGTAGCTGGTTTTCTGCGATTTTTGTGCAACAAGTCGGCGTGAAAAAACGCACACATCTGCTCCGGTGTCAATTAGGTACTGTATTTTCGTCTGTGGATCTGTGATGTATAGGCGGTGCGATGGGCTGGGTGTGCAGTCGGTGGCCGCCTCTACTGACTGCCTTTGCCGTTTCCCGTTTTACTGAATGTACATGGTGGTCGGCAGTTCCTGGCGTTTTCTCCAAATTTATAGTGAAACCAACATGTGTCATATGTGCGGTTTATTATTTTTTCCTGTCATGCTGCGCATCTCGAGATTGGCTCCGGCCTCGGAAAGGTGTTGCGGGTTTGGTGTTCTCTTTTTCCTGCAGCTGTATTTTTATTTGTTCGATTTCGGTCGGTAGTGTTTCCATTAGCTCGCTCTCTGTTACTTCGTTTTCTACTGGTGTGGCGGTGGCGTTTACTGTTGAGTCGGCTCTGCTACATCGTTTAGGCTGGCCTTTTTTTGCGTTGTCAGGATCGCCTGCACATTATTAGGGAGTCTACCCATCCATAGTGACCGGAGCGTCCGGTACTGTCGTTCCTGCTAAATGTTGTAGGTGTTGCAGGAATTGCGATGGCTTCCTGTCACCTAGCTCTTCGCGTTCTAGTAACTGCTGAGTTCTGATTTCCTGGCTCACGCTGAGACGTCTGATGAGTTCGGTTTTGATCGTGTCGTATTTTCCTGTTGCTGGCGGTACTGTTAGGATGTCCCGTATCTCCTTGGCGTAATGGGGTTCCAGGCTACCAACCAAGTGAGTATATTTCGTGTCATCTGTGGAAATTTTTTTGGCGAGTTCGAATTGGCTCTCCACTTTTGCAAACCAAACTTCCGGGTCATCGTCCCAGAATGGTGGAATCCGTACTTGAATCCTGCTTACTTCTTTATCCGCCATTTTATGTTCGTAAATTTCCACTTATCGCGGGTTGTTTTGCTTGTTCTACCTGACCTCTGTTTTTGATCACGTCGGGGTCACTAATTTGGGGTTTTTTGTGTTCGGTTTATTTGGTGATCAAATAGAGGTGGTCTTTAAGTCGTTTTATTTCAATTTATTTACAAGCGTATTTACATTTAATACAGGGTTAGGGTCGTCCATCTTGTGAGCGGCGATATTGCCTCCGCACTGAATGTCTTCTTGGGTCGTTGAGGCAAACCCTCCAAGGATTCAGTCCGGCGTAGAGTGTCGCGGTCGATGCGATGCGATATAGGCGAGGATATGGTTTAGCTGTCCGTTTCATTCTGGACATCGGAGGCAGTGGTGACACTGGGACTAGAGTCGAGTGGTCCTGGTCCGGTCTGAAGAGGGCGCGGGGCGTCGTTCGTTGCTGGTAATCTGTCGTCCGCCTCGGCGGCGTTGTCAGCGGGTCTGACCGAATCCTCCTCTTAGGTGTCGAGATCGGTGATAAAGCTGCTGGGACTTTTCTTAATCATCGCACTCGGGGCTTTAGATTTAGATGAAAGCTCGACGCTTTCCGCATTACTATACTAGCTAATGCGAGTGTCCTAGCTGTGGTACCTCCTGATGGTTTGTTGGAGGAGAGCTTGCCTTTGCTTTGTCCGCAGGCGCGTCCTCTCTCGTCGGCGCGCCGCGGCGGGTGGTACGTTAGCCCTTACTGGTGGCGCGCCCATCCCTTGCCGGGGTGGTGCGACGGCTCGTTCGCTGGTCTCGCGTGGTCGCTAGGTGATGTGTATGCGTATATACGGTTGTCTAGCGTCGGTTCCCACATTTAAAATGTGGCTTTTGGATACTCAAATGAAAGGTCTGGACGTCAGGAACTTGAGTCTAAAATAAAAACTCATACTTTATTTTTCCCCAGGCGGGAAAAAAACCCCTTTTCTTTGTGTGGGCTCTTTTGCAGATGCCGAATACCGTGAGCTATATAGAAATAGAAATTATCTCCTCTTTCACAAATTAAAACCTTTTCGCCCTACTAAGATGCGAGGTTATGTATTCAACACTCTAGTGACGAACACGAAATGACTGAAGAGCGTCAGCTAAAATACAAAATCCACGCAAATTTATCAAAACAATAATTTATTAATCACATATTTTAAAATATTTTTTTCAAACTAAAGGGAATTTTTATATAAATAAAATAATCCAAATATAAAATAATAACAATAAATTAAACATATTATTTATTATATTTACGTGGCGTCAGAAATTTGATTCTTTCATCTGATTGGTTGAATGCTATATTTATTTTATCAAATATAAGGAGCTTTTATTATTGATAAATATATGGAGTTTTCCCGGATACGAGATCGCATGAAAACTAAAACTTTATACATTATAATTGTAATTATTATTTAAAAATTTGTTTGTCTCCATGATTGAGGGTTTTTTTAAATAAATTAAATACCAACAAATATTCGGCGAATTAATTACAAGCGCTTATTTGGCTATTTTTCGGGTGACCCGATATCAAAAAAATGATATTTGTGTGTATGTGTGTTTGTGTATGCGAGTGCGTGTCCGTGTATGTGAATGTGTGTTTATTGTATATGTACTATGTATATGTAATAATGTATTTAATTGAATTATTTTGTACGCTCAGTCAAGCACTGCCCTTTGAGTGTTATATACATATATACAAAAACCCTACTAGTTTCACTAAAATTAACGACATACATACTTATTCAACAAGGCAAAAGGATAACCTTTATATGCAGCATCGTCGATTGAAATTATCTTGCAACTCCCCTGACATACTAGCCCCTACAGTTTTTAATAAATTACCTGATAATATAAAAATGTTATCAACTTTATACTTGTTTAAAAGAGCTCTTCGAAAATATTTATCTGAAAATGTATACTATACTTTAGGCGATTATCTATGTAATTAGTTTTAGTTAAATAATTAATATTTATGTTCCTTAACGTGTCTAAAATGTAATTACAAACACTGTAATCATTCAATGACAATAAATACTTATTATTATTATTATTATTATTATTATTATTATTATTATTATATAGTTGTATTAAAGTAGATAAGCTATGACAGTTCGGGGCCAAATTCCCATAAGAATTTACACAGGGGTCTCAATTTACTTTTTCATCCCCTAAATTTCATCCCCTAAATTTCATCCCCTAAATATTCACCCCTAAATTTTATTTATTTTTCCACCCCCTTGGGTACCTATATTAGGATTTGGAGTCACCCCGCGACCCCAGGACCTTTTATCCCGCGACCCCACGGCCACCCCCGCCACCTCAGAAGCCAACACAACCCACTCCGCGTCCTCAGAAGCCAGCGCCCTCTGTGGGTGTGAGTATTTGATGAATTCACTAATTTTTTCATAAACCGCAATGCCCTTTCTAAGGCTTGTGGACATGAAATTATATTTTTTTATTCCGGGGGCCTGTTATAATTATTATTCCTCACCGCTTGTAATTATTAAATTACTTTTACTATTAAAAAACTTTTTTTATTCCCGGTCGAGATTCGAACCGCGGTCGAGAGCGAAGTTCAGTTTACGAGTCGGAGCCTTTAGCACTGAGCTAACAAACCATCTGATGGAAAGCCGCGTAAATGTTGAATAGTTGATAAAATCAACCAACTTAATAATTATGGAAACATTGAGTAGTGTTATTAAATAATTTAACAGGGAATACATATTTATATATTAATAGAGAATCATTATTGAGCAAATATGAAGAAACAACCAACAAGTATAATAATTTGTTCATCAATTGTATATTTGGTTGTCTAGTTACCTTATATAGCGGCGGCGCGAATTAGGAGATTTGAAATTTGATTATTGAAATTCTTCCAAGATTGTAAATTGCCCATTTAAATCTGAACAATTTTTTACACAGTCAAGCCGAAATAAGGGAAAATATTTGAAATACATCATTATACCTACCTTTAGCACATAAGGAATATTAGTAATATCAGGTGTTAGTAAATAATATTAAATAGCAATCGCAAGCAAATTTTTTATTTTAACAAATAAACTTCTAAAGTAAATAACTAATACTTAAAATTAAACATAAATATAAATACTTAAAATTAAATATAAATCTATGTGTAAAAAACTAATAATTAAAATTAAAAAGAAATCTATATGTAAATAACTAATACACACAAAAGAATAACTAATCATCATCATGCATAATTGCATAATGACCCCAGGGGAGCGTCTCAAATTGGGAATTGTATAATAAATACCGCTTATTGTCACGAGGACTGAGGGCCATTTTAATCTGCGTAACAGATGAAACTTGATGTTTACACGATTGAATTAAATTTTGTTGAACGTGTGTTTCATCGCCTGTTGTTAAACAATTATAATAATCATCAAAGGTGAGCCGATTTTTAACAATATGTTTTTTAACACCCTTAGCCTTTTTGTCTTTGTATTTTCCGGCCACTCTGACTGCATACATCTTTGAACGGAGGCCAACAAACTCCGTCATTACTTTACCGGCATTTTCATCTTTCATCACACCGAGAACCTTTTTATTCACACGAGGAATGTTATAGATGTTATCAACCGGGTAATCAGAAGTATCAAAATATTCTTTAGCATCATGTTTTATTACTTCATATAAATCAGAGCATTCAACCTCGTAAATGAGAGAGTCTGTATCCGTGTAACAAACTCGCGCCTTACCGCCAAACTGACCCCGCATGTAAGAGTAGTGGAAGTCATAAATTTTTAATTTTGAAATGTCGAGTATGCACATTCCTACATATATAGGCTTATTAAAATAAACTTCAGTTTTATTTAATTCAATAGCCACCAAATTTTCATCAAATATTGTTGATGATTTAAAATTAGGTTTCGCAACCAATGCCTCAGCACCATATCGCCCCACCCATTTTGTTAATAATTTCACGTTGGAATGTTTGCGAATATTTTCCATTGTTTTACCAAAAACGGCATTATTCATCAACTTAAACAGATTTTTCTCAAAATCGTTGGTGGCAGCCGTTCGTAATTTAGTATTCAAATCAATATATGTTTTTAACCAATCTGATTGTTTAAATTTAAGGATACGATGAATTTTTGATAATTTTAATCCGTTTTCTAATGCTTGTTGCAAATTTCTATAGTGAATAATATATCGCGTCTTATCAGAAACTGTAGCTAATAATTTTTTTTCACGAGAATTTGGTGGTGCTAAGTGTTCTGGACAAAATGGGAGGTCGCTATGAGAATCGTGAATGGATTCTGGGTAATTTAAATCGACTTCTAAAATGTACCCATCAGGATTATTTGCAGGTAAATTATAATCAAAGTTATTTAAATCACCCTTAAGCCACTCAAATTCGCTATATGGTAAATACTGAGACATAGCCCACCCATATTGATTATTTATATCATTGTACATTAAAAATGTTGAAGGTTTAGTGGGATCATAATTTGGAGTAAATTTGTTATTAGCTTTCGCATACCTTTTAGAGCATTGACTTAAACCACCCCGTATACCCCTCTCAATAAACAATATCATATCAATATCGCTCATTAATTCTAGTTTGATTTGAGTATACTTGAGCATACAGTCCCAAGTGTATCCGGGTAAAGTGTAATAATGGGCTGGATCTAGGCCATATGTTTTTAAACAGCTAACACGAAATTGTTCAAACACATCGGTTAATAATAGTACATCAGTTTTCAGATATAAATCGCTGTACTCCCCCAAATTTCGACATCCAAAACTTTGCCACACATTACAAGCGTGTGCATACTCATCATCAGAAATATTAGTATCGTTTAATTTATTATAAAATTGCGATTTACTGGGTAAACTACAAACATTTAATTTTTCCCAAGAATCAATGAAATCATAAGGAAAAATTCCTTTTCGCGTTAATAAATTAAATTTACTATTTTCTAAATAATTAAATTGTGATTTCAAAATTGGATACTCCGATAAATATGAAGCTAGTTGTTCTAACCCTGATGCTAGAAATCTAAATGAATCAATGAATCTGAATTTCACTAAATTTTCATCGATATTCTTTGTAAATGATATATACCTCTCTTTATTAACAGGTAACAAATCAACACGACCCTCAAAATCTTTCGCTAAATTTTTAATAATAAAATGTGAGTCGTATCCTGACAAATTATGAAATACAACTGGAATTATATGGCTATCCTGATAATTAATATTACATTCCTCATGTGCAGAACCTCGGTACTTGCCTGTAAGATGACAATGATCACATACTCTGACATCACTAAGTTCAAATGATTGCTCGCAGATGTGGCACAGAGGAATTGACTGAAATTCAAATTCTTGCGCTGGTGTAAGAGGCTCCATCGGTAAAGGGCAAAGAAACACCGTTTCAACATCTTCAGCAAACTGCCGCATTTCATTAGCAAACCACTGCTGACAGTCCACACCACGATAGGCTCTATAAAAAGATAATGTATCATCATATGAACATTTTACATAATATGCAATAGAATGTGGAACATGTGTTTGATATTGATTATTGTTGTCTGTGGGTTTTAGTATACATTCTAAATCAGCGTAGACGACAAACGGCGTGGGCTCTTTATTCTTAAAATTTTTGAATGAAACCGTATCCCCCGGATTAGGAAGTCTTATTTTACAATCATTCATCTTAATACAATCTCGAGTATGCGCATCTAATTTAATTTGTGAATGAAAGTAATGTAGACACCGATCGCAGAAATATTTTTGCCCGTCGTGCCTGCTCAGCTGACTTGATACAAGACGGCTTAGACTTTTAATCCACGCGTAATGGAAACGGGGTGTAAATATATGGCTGTCTTGCAAATCACCCTGTTCTTCATCAGCATACACGTCTTGGATTAGCAGCAGGTTAACATGACGCTCCTGTTTGTTCTTGGTTAAGAAAGTAGGAACAACATTGAACTTTTTCCTGCTCTGCTTCTCCAGGATATAAACATTAATAGATACGTTGTTCTGCGCCTCGAACCGGGGGATCTGCTTGACGGTCATCGGCATGACAATATTTTTCAAGTTGAGCACCGTAGAGTAGTGTGGATATGATGTGGTGCGGTCCGGATGACTGCCGTGGTCCACGGGGTGAAAAGCTGACGTCACCGACCAGGCAAAGCATGCATCATCGGTGTTTTTGATGTTGACACACGCCTGTTTTAATTGGATGGAACGGGGCAGCTCAATGTATGATGAACCCAATTGCGGTGTAAATTTGTTAATGTTTACCCCAAGATTAATAATTGATGATAAACTCCAACCAGAATCTCTTTCCTGAAATTAAATCATATCCATATACAATCTAATCTAACTAATTGATATTAATTATAAAATTATTAATTGAAATTCATTTTAGAACAAAAAATACATACTTGAAACTCATCTAATTGTGTAAGAATGGAGCCTTGAATGTTCTCCTTGAACCACACCGCCAGATCCGTATCCCGGTAAATAGGATAATTCTTCGTGGTGATGTGTTTGAATTCCCGCAATTCAACACCCCCCTTCACAATAACGAACTCACCACAGAATGATACATTAACTTTTAATGCGGCCTCCTTTTTTAGTATATTATATACACGCCGCCGAAACAAATCTGTGCAGTCAGCAAGAAATGTAGCTGGTTCTTTGTGTGATAAATTAACAATTATTGCGGTGCGGAGCCTGCTTGCAAAGGCTGATTGTTGATCCAGCCATTTCACGCGCATGCTGGCATAATTTTGACGATTAGGATGTGTGGGCGCATATCCTGATCCGATGGTTCCTCGCTGTGATTTCATGATCGTCCTCATTCCATCACACTGGCTGATGCAGGATAAAATATGCTGTTTTTGTCCCACTGATTTTACACCCTTCAAAACCGCCCGCAGCACGCGAATTTGTCGGCCGCACTCTTTGATTGCAACCTCCAACACCGCAGGATTATTTGTGGCTTCTTGAAGACGCTCGCGGATTTCTTCTACAAGTTTGGTGAAGTTTTTCAGCGCCATTTTCTCTGCAAGCACAAATAACTGTTGTAGGAGAACAAGTCAAACCGTTGGGTATTAGAGAGAGCTATGTCTGACTACTATGACGCCTCGGTATAGAAAGAAGCGTCAGGCCTCAGAGATTTATTTTTATATACTAAATCGACCTCGCATTGAATTGTGGGTAATTTAAAACCTTTTCAATATTATTATTAATTTGGATACGCTTGGAATTATATATATATATATATATATATATATATATATATATATATATAGGTATAATGTATCATGGGAAACTGTATTATTAGAAATAAGTGATGGGATATGATTAATAATCAATAGGATTAGATCTCATAATTAGCAAAGATTATGGCGTTTTGAATAAATTACCATAATGGTTTTATAAAAACTAGGCATACTCAAGCAGTTCTTTAATAGCCTTCAGGCGACAATTTCCCCTGATCATGTTTGCATTAAACATACGAAACACTGTATATACCTAACTCCTTAAAGGTAATAACTAGTTTTGCAGGCTAGGATTACGATTACCAAGAGTTGATACTTCATCCTCGTAAGGGTTACAGCGACGTGTTATCGTGCGGGTAAAAGTCGACCGCGAGTTAGCCTCGTAAAAACAATGTTTTGATATTATGCAGCACCTCAAAAAATGTACATTTACCAATAACAAACCATTCCCAACCCAATTAATGATAATATATCTAAATTTTAATGATTCATTAATCAATTCTTTTAATAAACTCGTAATGGATATATAAATTATAAAACTAAATTTAAATTAATAGATACGCGGGAACTGTGCATTGTCATGTGGGCGGTCATCGAGTGTTCGTAGACGGTGTCGGAATAAATTCTAGCCCGAGTTATTAAAATAAAAAACAGAAAATTAAACAATAATGCTATGGGATGTGGTCATTTCGTAAATTTTGCCAAAATGCCCCAAAATTGCACGGGAGCCAAGATACCGCGCATGGATTTAATGGTGAGTCATCGACTGTGCATTGTCGAGTAGTACGTAACGCGGCCACCGTGTGTTTCCAGATGGCGCCGGAATAAATTATGACCCGAGTTATTTAAAAAAGACAGAAAATAAAATTTTAATGCTATGTTATGTAGCTATTCCGCAAATTTTGTCAAAATGCCCCAAAATTGGGCATACGGCATTAATCGCGCGTCTCCTGCGTACCTAAAGGGGACCGGAAATTATTAAACTGAAAACTGCTTACCTTTGTTACGATAATTTCACAAAGTATTTAAAACACTCAATAAAATGCCACTCACTACTCACAAAATTTCAGGTAAAAACTGTAGTTGTTGAACAACGAACTATCGAAGATAAATGAAGCCTGCAAGTGATTTTCCGAGATTATATAGCCTTCCGATGTGTAGATGCAATTTTTCTAGACAGGTTGAGACTTGTCGAGAAGTGGTCAGACAAACTGGCGCCGCCTTGGAATTTATCTCTCCTTATTAATTGCGAGTGCACTGACCACCTCTCGATTTTTTTTTACTTATTTATTTAAAATAACATAAAATGTATTAGTTGCGAGGTATCATTCTAATCATCTAAATGTGCCAAATTCAATCATGTAAATAAAAACTAAAAATATCATGGGTTTGATGAAGGATGAGAATGGGGGAAAAATTATGTCAGAATTTGTTGGGTTGCGGGCTAAATTATATGCTAACAGCGTACAGGGCAAATGGTCAAAAAAGGCCAAAGGTGTAAAGAAGTGTGTAGTGGCTGACGACATTTCGGGTGATGATTATAAAAATTGATATCTACTTTGCACGTTTTGAAATCTGATTCGGCAATCTGATTGATTGAAAGTGCTAGTTATTTCATCATCCTCGAATATAACGAGCAGTTATTATGAATTCATCTTTATTGTAACGCGATGCATGATCTTATTTCAGTATGGGTAGACATAATAATATAGATTCCTTCTATCTTTGTCAGACTTATACTAGAATTCCTAAACATTTAATACGAGATAATGCTAATTTTATAATATTATTTAAACAAGATGATCTCAACTTGAAGCATGTGCACGCTGATCACGTGAGCAGTGATATGACCTTTGAGACATTTAAGTCTTTATGTGTAGAGTGCAGGAAAGAAAAAATCGGTTTCATTACTATTGATAAAGACTCGGAGTAAGGCAGATATCGGAAAGGTCTTGACCAGTATATAATACTGAATTAATCAGAGTTTGTGGTAGTGCTAATACAGCTGTGCAAAGATGCAGACCTGTTTTTAATAACTGCTACCTGTTTTGCAATAACAGCTACCTGTCTTGGAATAACAGCTACCTGATTTGGAATAACTGCTACCTGTCTTGTAATAACAGCCACGTGTCTTGGAATAACTGCTACCTGATTTGGAATAACTGCTACCTGTCTTGTAATAACAGCTACCTGTCTTGGAATAACAGCTACCTGATTTGGAATAACTGCTACCTGTCTTGTAATAACAGCCACCTGTCTTGGAATAACTGCTACCTGATTTGGAATAACTGCTACCTGTCTTGGAATAACAGACCTGTCTCCGGAGAAATGGCTGATGTTAAAAGAAAAATATTATCAATTCAAAAGGCTATTAGGAATAAAGTATTAGCTCTGAAATTAAACCGTAATGAAAATGATGAGAGGTTAGAAAAATTGTACAAACCAATCACGGAGCCTTTAAAATCAATCAAAAAAACTCAAGAAGAGGTGAATTTATCATTGATGAAGCCGGAATTAATACCCGCCTCTACGCCTATTACGTCGCCCGCTAGGGGGAATTTTAGGGAGGCACACATTCCGAGACGGTTGGAATTTTTAGGCGTAGAGGATTCTAACCGTCCCGTTAGAATCCTCTACGCCTAAAAATTCCAACCGTCTCGGAATGTGTGCCTCCCTAAAATTCCCCCTAGCGGGCGACGTAATAGGCGTAGAGGCGGGTATTAATTCCGGCTTCATCAATGATAAATTCACCTCTTCTTGAGTTTTTTTGATTGATTTTAAAGGCTCCGTGATTGGTTTGTACAATTTTTCTAACCTCTCATCATTTTCATTACGGTTTAATTTCAGAGCTAATACTTTATTCCTAATAGCCTTTTGAATTGATAATATTTTTCTTTTAACATCAGCCATTTCTCCGGAGACAGGTCTGTTATTCCAAGACAGGTAGCAGTTATTCCAAATCAGGTAGCAGTTATTCCAAGACAGGTGGCTGTTATTACAAGACAGGTAGCAGTTATTCCAAATCAGGTAGCTGTTATTCCAAGACAGGTAGCTGTTATTACAAGACAGGTAGCAGTTATTCCAAATCAGGTAGCAGTTATTCCAAGACACGTGGCTGTTATTACAAGACAGGTAGCAGTTATTCCAAATCAGGTAGCTGTTATTCCAAGACAGGTAGCTGTTATTGCAAAACAGGTAGCAGTTATTAAAAACAGGTCTGCATCTTTGCACAGCTGTATTAGCACTACCACAAACTCTGATTAATTCAGTATTATATACTGGTCAAGACCTTTCCGATATCTGCCTTACTCCGAGTCTTTATCAATAGTAATGAAACCGATTTTTTCTTTCCTGCACTCTACACATAAAGACTTAAATGTCTCAAAGGTCATATCACTGCTCACATGATCAGCGTGCACATGCTTCAAGTTGAGATCATCTTGTTTAAATAATATTATAAAATTAGCATTATCTCGTATTAAATGTTTAGGAATTCTAGTATAAGTCTGACAAAGATAGAAGGAATCTATATTATTATGTCTACCCATACTGAAATAAGATCATGCATCGCGTTACAATAAAGATGAATTCATAATAACTGCTCGTTATATTCGAGGATGATGAAATAACTAGCACTTTCAATCAATCAGATTGCCGAATCAGATTTCAAAACGTGCAAAGTAGATATCAATTTTTATAATCATCACCCGAAATGTCGTCAGCCACTACACACTTCTTTACACCTTTGGCCTTTTTTGACCATTTGCCCTGTACGCTGTTAGCATATAATTTAGCCCGCAACCCAACAAATTCTGACATAATTTTTCCCCCATTCTCATCCTTCATCAAACCCATGATATTTTTAGTTTTTATTTACATGATTGAATTTGGCACATTTAGATGATTAGAATGATACCTCGCAACTAATACATTTTATGTTATTTTAAATAAATAAGTAAAAAAAAATCGAGAGGTGGTCAGTGCACTCGCAATTAATAAGGAGAGATAAATTCCAAGGCGGCGCCAGTTTGTCTGACCACTTCTCGACAAGTCTCAACCTGTCTAGAAAAATTGCATCTACACATCGGAAGGCTATATAATCTCGGAAAATCACTTGCAGGCTTCATTTATCTTCGATAGTTCGTTGTTCAACAACTACAGTTTTTACCTGAAATTTTGTGAGTAGTGAGTGGCATTTTATTGAGTGTTTTAAATACTTTGTGAAATTATCGTAACAAAGGTAAGCAGTTTTCAGTTTAATAATTTCCGGTCCCCTTTAGGTACGCAGGAGACGCGCGATTAATGCCGTATGCCCAATTTTGGGGCATTTTGACAAAATTTGCGGAATAGCTACATAACATAGCATTAAAATTTTATTTTCTGTCTTTTTTAAATAACTCGGGTCATAATTTATTCCGGCGCCATCTGGAAACACACGGTGGCCGCGTTACGTACTACTCGACAATGCACAGTCGATGACTCACCATTAAATCCATGCGCGGTATCTTGGCTCCCGTGCAATTTTGGGGCATTTTGGCAAAATTTACGAAATGACCACATCCCATAGCATTATTGTTTAATTTTCTGTTTTTTATTTTAATAACTCGGGCTAGAATTTATTCCGACACCGTCTACGAACACTCGATGACCGCCCACATGACAATGCACAGTTCCCGCGTATCTATTAATTTAAATTTAGTTTTATAATTTATATATCCATTACGAGTTTATTAAAAGAATTGATTAATGAATCATTAAAATTTAGATATATTATCATTAATTGGGTTGGGAATGGTTTGTTATTGGTAAATGTACATTTTTTTGAGGTGCTGCATAATATCAAAACATTGTTTTTACGAGGCTAACTCGCGGTCGACTTTTACCCGCACGATAACACGTCGCTGTAACCCTTACGAGGATGAAGTATCAACTCTTGGTAATCGTAATCCTAGCCTGCAAAACTAGTTATTACCTTTAAGGAGTTAGGTATATACAGTGTTTCGTATGTTTAATGCAAACATGATCAGGGGAAATTGTCGCCTGAAGGCTATTAAAGAACTGCTTGAGTATGCCTAGTTTTTATAAAACCATTATGGTAATTTATTCAAAACGCCATAATCTTTGCTAATTATGAGATCTAATCCTATTGATTATTAATCATATCCCATCACTTATTTCTAATAATACAGTTTCCCATGATACATTATACCTATATATATATATATATATATATATATATATATATATATATATATATATATATATAATTCCAAGCGTATCCAAATTAATAATAATATTGAAAAGGTTTTAAATTACCCACAATTCAATGCGAGGTCGATTTAGTATATAAAAATAAATCTCTGAGGCCTGACGCTTCTTTCTATACCGAGGCGTCATAGTAGTCAGACATAGCTCTCTCTAATACCCAACGGTTTGACTTGTTCTCCTACAACAGTTATTTGTGCTTGCAGAGAAAATGGCGCTGAAAAACTTCACCAAACTTGTAGAAGAAATCCGCGAGCGTCTTCAAGAAGCCACAAATAATCCTGCGGTGTTGGAGGTTGCAATCAAAGAGTGCGGCCGACAAATTCGCGTGCTGCGGGCGGTTTTGAAGGGTGTAAAATCAGTGGGACAAAAACAGCATATTTTATCCTGCATCAGCCAGTGTGATGGAATGAGGACGATCATGAAATCACAGCGAGGAACCATCGGATCAGGATATGCGCCCACACATCCTAATCGTCAAAATTATGCCAGCATGCGCGTGAAATGGCTGGATCAACAATCAGCCTTTGCAAGCAGGCTCCGCACCGCAATAATTGTTAATTTATCACACAAAGAACCAGCTACATTTCTTGCTGACTGCACAGATTTGTTTCGGCGGCGTGTATATAATATACTAAAAAAGGAGGCCGCATTAAAAGTTAATGTATCATTCTGTGGTGAGTTCGTTATTGTGAAGGGGGGTGTTGAATTGCGGGAATTCAAACACATCACCACGAAGAATTATCCTATTTACCGGGATACGGATCTGGCGGTGTGGTTCAAGGAGAACATTCAAGGCTCCATTCTTACACAATTAGATGAGTTTCAAGTATGTATTTTTTGTTCTAAAATGAATTTCAATTAATAATTTTATAATTAATATCAATTAGTTAGATTAGATTGTATATGGATATGATTTAATTTCAGGAAAGAGATTCTGGTTGGAGTTTATCATCAATTATTAATCTTGGGGTAAACATTAACAAATTTACACCGCAATTGGGTTCATCATACATTGAGCTGCCCCGTTCCATCCAATTAAAACAGGCGTGTGTCAACATCAAAAACACCGATGATGCATGCTTTGCCTGGTCGGTGACGTCAGCTTTTCACCCCGTGGACCACGGCAGTCATCCGGACCGCACCACATCATATCCACACTACTCTACGGTGCTCAACTTGAAAAATATTGTCATGCCGATGACCGTCAAGCAGATCCCCCGGTTCGAGGCGCAGAACAACGTATCTATTAATGTTTATATCCTGGAGAAGCAGAGCAGGAAAAAGTTCAATGTTGTTCCTACTTTCTTAACCAAGAACAAACAGGAGCGTCATGTTAACCTGCTGCTAATCCAAGACGTGTATGCTGATGAAGAACAGGGTGATTTGCAAGACAGCCATATATTTACACCCCGTTTCCATTACGCGTGGATTAAAAGTCTAAGCCGTCTTGTATCAAGTCAGCTGAGCAGGCACGACGGGCAAAAATATTTCTGCGATCGGTGTCTACATTACTTTCATTCACAAATTAAATTAGATGCGCATACTCGAGATTGTATTAAGATGAATGATTGTAAAATAAGACTTCCTAATCCGGGGGATACGGTTTCATTCAAAAATTTTAAGAATAAAGAGCCCACGCCGTTTGTCGTCTACGCTGATTTAGAATGTATACTAAAACCCACAGACAACAATAATCAATATCAAACACATGTTCCACATTCTATTGCATATTATGTAAAATGTTCATATGATGATACATTATCTTTTTATAGAGCCTATCGTGGTGTGGACTGTCAGCAGTGGTTTGCTAATGAAATGCGGCAGTTTGCTGAAGATGTTGAAACGGTGTTTCTTTGCCCTTTACCGATGGAGCCTCTTACACCAGCGCAAGAATTTGAATTTCAGTCAATTCCTCTGTGCCACATCTGCGAGCAATCATTTGAACTTAGTGATGTCAGAGTATGTGATCATTGTCATCTTACAGGCAAGTACCGAGGTTCTGCACATGAGGAATGTAATATTAATTATCAGGATAGCCATATAATTCCAGTTGTATTTCATAATTTGTCAGGATACGACTCACATTTTATTATTAAAAATTTAGCGAAAGATTTTGAGGGTCGTGTTGATTTGTTACCTGTTAATAAAGAGAGGTATATATCATTTACAAAGAATATCGATGAAAATTTAGTGAAATTCAGATTCATTGATTCATTTAGATTTCTAGCATCAGGGTTAGAACAACTAGCTTCATATTTATCGGAGTATCCAATTTTGAAATCACAATTTAATTATTTAGAAAATAGTAAATTTAATTTATTAACGCGAAAAGGAATTTTTCCTTATGATTTCATTGATTCTTGGGAAAAATTAAATGTTTGTAGTTTACCCAGTAAATCGCAATTTTATAATAAATTAAACGATACTAATATTTCTGATGATGAGTATGCACACGCTTGTAATGTGTGGCAAAGTTTTGGATGTCGAAATTTGGGGGAGTACAGCGATTTATATCTGAAAACTGATGTACTATTATTAACCGATGTGTTTGAACAATTTCGTGTTAGCTGTTTAAAAACATATGGCCTAGATCCAGCCCATTATTACACTTTACCCGGATACACTTGGGACTGTATGCTCAAGTATACTCAAATCAAACTAGAATTAATGAGCGATATTGATATGATATTGTTTATTGAGAGGGGTATACGGGGTGGTTTAAGTCAATGCTCTAAAAGGTATGCGAAAGCTAATAACAAATTTACTCCAAATTATGATCCCACTAAACCTTCAACATTTTTAATGTACAATGATATAAATAATCAATATGGGTGGGCTATGTCTCAGTATTTACCATATAGCGAATTTGAGTGGCTTGAGGGTGATTTAAATAACTTTGATTATAATTTACCTGCAAATAATCCTGATGGGTACATTTTAGAAGTCGATTTAAATTACCCAGAATCCATTCACGATTCTCATAGCGACCTCCCATTTTGTCCAGAACACTTAGCACCACCAAATTCTCGTGAAAAAAAATTATTAGCTACAGTTTCTGATAAGACGCGATATATTATTCACTATAGAAATTTGCAACAAGCATTAGAAAACGGATTAAAATTATCAAAAATTCATCGTATCCTTAAATTTAAACAATCAGATTGGTTAAAAACATATATTGATTTGAATACTAAATTACGAACGGCTGCCACCAACGATTTTGAGAAAAATCTGTTTAAGTTGATGAATAATGCCGTTTTTGGTAAAACAATGGAAAATATTCGCAAACATTCCAACGTGAAATTATTAACAAAATGGGTGGGGCGATATGGTGCTGAGGCATTGGTTGCGAAACCTAATTTTAAATCATCAACAATATTTGATGAAAATTTGGTGGCTATTGAATTAAATAAAACTGAAGTTTATTTTAATAAGCCTATATATGTAGGAATGTGCATACTCGACATTTCAAAATTAAAAATTTATGACTTCCACTACTCTTACATGCGGGGTCAGTTTGGCGGTAAGGCGCGAGTTTGTTACACGGATACAGACTCTCTCATTTACGAGGTTGAATGCTCTGATTTATATGAAGTAATAAAACATGATGCTAAAGAATATTTTGATACTTCTGATTACCCGGTTGATAACATCTATAACATTCCTCGTGTGAATAAAAAGGTTCTCGGTGTGATGAAAGATGAAAATGCCGGTAAAGTAATGACGGAGTTTGTTGGCCTCCGTTCAAAGATGTATGCAGTCAGAGTGGCCGGAAAAGACAAAGACAAAAAGGCTAAGGGTGTTAAAAAACATATTGTTAAAAATCGGCTCACCTTTGATGATTATTATAATTGTTTAACAACAGGCGATGAAACACACGTTCAACAAAATTTAATTCAATCGTGTAAACATCAAGTTTCATCTGTTACGCAGATTAAAATGGCCCTCAGTCCTCGTGACAATAAGCGGTATTTATTATACAATTCCCAATTTGAGACGCTCCCCTGGGGTCATTATGCAATTATGCATGATGATGATTAGTTATTCTTTTGTGTGTATTAGTTATTTACATATAGATTTCTTTTTAATTTTAATTATTAGTTTTTTACACATAGATTTATATTTAATTTTAAGTATTTATATTTATGTTTAATTTTAAGTATTAGTTATTTACTTTAGAAGTTTATTTGTTAAAATAAAAAATTTGCTTGCGATTGCTATTTAATATTATTTACTAACACCTGATATTACTAATATTCCTTATGTGCTAAAGGTAGGTATAATGATGTATTTCAAATATTTTCCCTTATTTCGGCTTGACTGTGTAAAAAATTGTTCAGATTTAAATGGGCAATTTACAATCTTGGAAGAATTTCAATAATCAAATTTCAAATCTCCTAATTCGCGCCGCCGCTATATAAGGTAACTAGACAACCAAATATACAATTGATGAACAAATTATTATACTTGTTGGTTGTTTCTTCATATTTGCTCAATAATGATTCTCTATTAATATATAAATATGTATTCCCTGTTAAATTATTTAATAACACTACTCAATGTTTCCATAATTATTAAGTTGGTTGATTTTATCAACTATTCAACATTTACGCGGCTTTCCATCAGATGGTTTGTTAGCTCAGTGCTAAAGGCTCCGACTCGTAAACTGAACTTCGCTCTCGACCGCGGTTCGAATCTCGACCGGGAATAAAAAAAGTTTTTTAATAGTAAAAGTAATTTAATAATTACAAGCGGTGAGGAATAATAATTATAACAGGCCCCCGGAATAAAAAAATATAATTTCATGTCCACAAGCCTTAGAAAGGGCATTGCGGTTTATGAAAAAATTAGTGAATTCATCAAATACTCACACCCACAGAGGGCGCTGGCTTCTGAGGACGCGGAGTGGGTTGTGTTGGCTTCTGAGGTGGCGGGGGTGGCCGTGGGGTCGCGGGATAAAAGGTCCTGGGGTCGCGGGGTGACTCCAAATCCTAATATAGGTACCCAAGGGGGTGGAAAAATAAATAAAATTTAGGGGTGAATATTTAGGGGATGAAATTTAGGGGATGAAATTTAGGGGATGAAAAAGTAAATTGAGACCCCTGTGTAAATTCTTATGGGAATTTGGCCCCGAACTGTCATAGCTTATCTACTTATTAAGTTTCATAATTACCTTCCGAAAAGCATAAAAAAATTTGAATCATATAGTAAAATGAAAAATATGCTGTTTGAACTATTGCGCACATTACAGCCATATAATAAAGATGAGTATCTTAATCAAACAATAGTTAGCAAATTGTTAGTGACGTGTTTCCATGTTTGTGCCGTATCA
Source organism: Ocypus olens (assembly GCA_910593695.2). Taxonomy (NCBI): domain Eukaryota; kingdom Metazoa; phylum Arthropoda; class Insecta; order Coleoptera; family Staphylinidae; genus Ocypus; species Ocypus olens. Next base: position 27,686,482 of record OU343062.1, on the reverse strand, counting down.
ATTGACTATAATATTGTATGATTAATGGTAACTGTACATTGTAAATAAATGGTATTATTATTATTATAATTATTATTAAGCTTTTGTGCAGATAAATTGTCATTTTGAAACAAATGTTTATTGAATATTTTATCTTCTTTATTTAGGTAAACCATTTTTGCTACAACAACGAATATGACTCATAGAAGTGACACCTAATGTCTGAGATTCGTTAGAAAACAAAAACAAATCATGGCCCACTCATTTTGATACCTAGAAATGCGACGCGGTAGTGCATTATAAACTCCCGTCTTTACAGAGCCTTCATTAATTTGAAATATCCTCCATAAAAAAAAAACTTAAAAAATGCAATTAATCATTTTTGCAATCTACTATACCCACAAAGAAACCACAATATTTATTGGTATATTATATAATTAAATTGAAACAAAACACACACATATGGGCGCCAGACTTACAAAGTTTTACTGTGTAAGTGCTTTCCGATACACACCAATCATGTTAACTAAGGTTTCTTGAGTATAACTTTTTACAACTAGCTCATTTATGGGTAATTACAAAAACAAAAAATAAACAAAATATAATTTACACAACCGATATGCAATGGAGTATAATGGATAAAATCTTTCTTTCTAATCAACACATGCAGGTTAAACAATAACAACTTACACAAATCAAGTATTTACCACTATTTAGGCAAACACCAATGCAACCGCTGCAAACAAGTGTATTAGCACAGCAATCACCCTATGGATACAGGGTGTCCCATTAAAAAGATACACATCAAAGTTATGTTTTTTTTTTAATGGAACACCCTGAATTTTGTCATATTTGAATTCTAGGGAACAAATAAAGGCGAGTTACTTCAATATTCCCTATACCTATCGTTTACCGTTTTCGAAATACCCTTCATTTCAACAAATCTTTAAATATTTCGAAAACGGTAAACGAATAGGTATATATATAAACGAATATATATATATTGAAGTAACTCACCTTTATTTGTTCCCTAGAAATCAAAAATGACAAAATCAAAAATGACAAAAAATACAGGGTGTTCCATTAAAAAAAACATAACTTTTATGTGTATCTTTTCAATGGGGCACCCTGTATAACTGCTAATGATTTTAAATTGTGCATACAACGATCCCACATCCATCCATTTGAAAAGAATAACACGAAGTTGCATGGTTTTCCATAAAACGACTGTGTCGTATGCGGTGCCCCGCCCTGTATAACGTCGAATGTCATTTGTTTTGTCTTTTTTGTATGTTTAAGATCAAGCACCAACTTTTATAAATAATAAAATTTTCTGAGAAATTAATAATAAAAAAGTTTCCCATATGTTGCATACTTACGTGGACACGTTGTATATACAAAAGAGCAGTTGCTCTTACTCTTCCTCCCATAAGACGAAACGATTGACTGGGACTAGCTGTAAGTTTCAACAATGATGATAACTCTCATAGACAGCAGTGTCCTGTTCCTCCCTATCCAGATGAAACTGCATCGACACCAATTAAGAGAGTGAAACCACACAATTCCCCTCTCCACCTCCACGAGTCCACGTTTAATGTGTTACCAACTTGGCCAAATGGTACAAAACCTTACTCCTTAATTCACAAAGCAGATGAAAGCCTCCTCAAACTCCAACAATCCCGATACTGGGAATCAAGGTCACGATAACAGGGACGGTACGTGAATGGCATAGCACCACTGGGCCACAAATTACTTTATTCTCCAATACACAGAATTACCTATTCACAAAGGAAAATCAAAATAAGACTCTCCAACTCCCGTCAAAAAAATAATGTTGTTATTTCTTTTTCTATAGCAACTATCTAAGCTTCCCATAGAGAACGACAATGGTACTAAATTACTCAATTAAAATCTTTTCCCTCGAGAACAATTACCACACGGTACAAACCTTCCCCCAGAGGAAAAAGATTTTAGATCATGAATTCTAAATCTTAAAACTAGATAGTTGAGGATTGTCATTACCCTCAATTGGTTTGTGATAATATTTCAACTTTGATGGATGCCACAAACCAGCAAACTCACCTTGCTAAGTTAGAAGCTTACATGTTCCTCCTCCGCTCACTGAATTTACCACAAAAGGACCTTCATATTTCGGATAAAGTTTACCAGCTGTTTTATCAGCCGCAGAGGATAGGAAAATGGTACGTTTAAGAACTTTGTCTCCAACTTTAAAATTGTCAGGGCGACGTCTCAGATTATATCTATGGCTCTGATTTAAACCAGCTTTGCGAAGATTTTGTTCAACCAAATGGTGTAACTCCTGTCATTTCAACATTCTTGTAACCCACTTCTTCTCTTCCTTATCCAATACTTATAAATTCAACTTCTCGTCACTAACCCTATCCTTTACAGAAACAGCAGATCTCGGTTCTCTACCGAAATTAAGAAATGCAGGAGAATACTCCTGAATAGCTGTGTTCAGAGCGAACTGAATCTCCCCAAATAGAGATCTCACTTTTGGTGATTGCTGCTGCCTAAATATGCCGTAATGAGTTGTTTGATATTACGGTTCGAACGTTTTGTAGGATTGGCCTGCGAGTGATAAAATGGTATAGTCTGAAGATCTATTACACACGTTTCCGCTAACTTTCTTACCAACTTACTTACGAAATTCTTAGCATTATCTGTAATTAATGTCAGAGGGGTACAAAACCAATTAAGAATAATTGCACGAAAATTTGATGTAATAACTTCTGAAGTGGCTTTTCGAATGGAAATTAATTTAATCCACTTAGTGAATAGGTCCTGGAAAACTAACAAATACACAGTCCCTTGAGAACTTCTTGGGTATCGACCCATAATATCGGTAGAAACTACCTGCCACGAAGATTTAATATATCTAGGATGTATTTTGCCTCGAGGAGTAGAATTTGATGCTTTAACCCTCTGACAAATAGGGCAATGCCGAACATGCCTGACTATATCCTGGTACATCCCATGCCAGAATTACTGCCTGCCCACCTTCCACTGTGTCTTCTCAATACCTAAATGACCAGCTTGAACCTTATCATGACATTTTTGAAGAATTCATTTCCTAAGAGAACAAGGAACCACCAACTTCCAGTCCTCTGAGGGATCCTCCAGTTCTCCTTTTAAGAAATCTTTACGTAAAAATAACAAACGATCACCTTTGACTTGCCGATCAGGATGCTTATCAGGCTCATTCTTCACCCGATAAAATTTTCGATCATACCATTCGTCAACCGGATTAATCTTAGAGTGGACTACCAAAACAGAAACAGCCTCAATCCTAGATAAAGCGTCCGCCACGCTATTTAATTTTCCCTTGCGATATTCAATAGAGAAATTGTATGGTTGTAATCGCAAGGCCCAATGAGCTAAACGACCTGTAGGGTCTTTAAGATTCAATAGCCATTTTGGGCTACCATGATCCGTTATTACATTAAATTGATATCCTTCTGAATAATGACGATTCTTTTTGATACCAAAGAGAACGGCTAGGCATTCTTTTTCCATAATGGAATAGTTACGTTCAACCGAGTTCAAGGTTCGGGAGCAATATGCCACTACCCTCTCGTTACCGATCTGAACCTGCGTTAACACAACACCTAATCCCGTTTGACTAGCGTCAGTTTGCAAGGAAAACGGTACATTGAAGTCGTGCTGCGGTCAAAGCCTTCTTGATGGACTCGTACGCCTTAATCTGCTCTGTAGACCAATTCCAACCTGCCTTCTTCCTTAATAGGAAAGTAAAAGGACTGAGAATAGTCGAAAAATCTGGTATAAATCGTCTGTACCAACCAGCCATTCCAAGAAACCTTCTTAATTGTTTGACATTCTTGGGTGATGGGAACGAAATGACTGGACTAACTTTTTTCGGGTCCAGGGAAAGTCCTTCACAATTTACTAGATACCCGAGGTAACGTACCTCACTGCATCCAAAGTCACACTTTTCTCGATTAATTCTTAAACCGGAATCTTTTAAACGACGGAAAACTTCCCGCAACAAACGGCAATGCAATCCAAAGTCAGGTGTACGAATGAGAATATCATCTGAAAACACGACTACATACGGAGATAATTCAGGGCCGAACACCCCATCAGCCAAACGTTGAAAAGTAGCTGGCGCATTGGTCAACCCAAAAGGCATTACCTTAAATCTAAACAATCCTCTACCAGGTACTACAAATGAAGTGATATCCTTTCTTTGCTTATCCGCTTAAGGCACCTGCAAAAGGCCCGCTTCAAATCTATTTTAGACAGGTACTTCGCTTGACGCAATCCATCCAACAAGGATACCAAATGAGGCATAGGATATGAGTCCTTCCTAATTACTTGATTCACTTTACGAAAATCTATACAAAATCGATAAGAATCTCCTTTTCTTACCATTACTACTGGTGAACACCATGCTGCATGGCTAGGTTCCACCAGTTCTTTCTCTAAAATTTTTTCCAGGTCCGAGTACATGGCTTCCAGAACCTCAGGACATTTTTTTTTTATTTATTGTGCTAAAATATTTACAAAATATTTACACTCGTCAAAGAAATAGGAATTACACATAAGTGTGATTTATAAACTCATCTATAGTAAACGGGCAGTTAAATAAAAGGAAATTTTTTACCTATGATTTGAAATGTTTAACATTCAACTTTCTGATATGTTCTGGAAGTGAATTATACAATTTAATTCCGTAATAATTAACGCTACCACGAGTTCGAACCAGTCTGATATACGGAGTATGCAAGTTATGCTTGGTTCTTAGGTTATGGCTATGAATATCAGACACTGTTTCAAATTTTAATAAGTTTGTTCTTACATACATCAGGGCATGCAGTATGTAAACACTTGGAAAAGTTATAATTTTTAATCTTTTAAATATTTCTTTTGTATCAGTTCTATAACGCACTCTACAAATAATACGAATTATTTTTCTTTGTAGGCGAAAAATCCTTTCAGCTGAAGCTGAGTGGCCCCAAATTAATATACCGTATGCCATTTTCGAATGAAACAGTGCATGGTATGCAGTGAGTAATACCTTTAGGGACGCATCGATATTTCTAAAGAAGTAAATGAGAGAATTTAATTGTTTAGCAAGTTTGTCACATTGCGTAAACCAGGTTAGAGTTGGTTCAAAATGATGTCCTAATAACTTACATCTATGTTTTTTGTATTGCGATTCAATGTTGCGAGTCCCGAAGATCATGATTTGTGTTTTTTCTTCATTCAGGGCAAGTTCATTAGCGGTGAACCAGCAGCTCAACTTATCTTTTATGTCATTAGTTTAATTTAATAGAGTTTCCATATTTGCATTAGAAGTTAAAGCTAAGGTATCATCTGCATATATTATTAAGTTTGTCTCATTTATGTATTTGTCTAAGTCATTCACATATATTATAAATAATAATGGCCCTAAAACTGACCTTTGCAATACTTCGCGCGATAGAGGTAGAGGTAGTGACTTTTCATTTTCTAACTCAACATACTGGTATCTTTCGGAAAAATATGATTTGAAAAAAGTTATAGTGTTACGTTCTAAGTTATAAGATTGTAGTTTATTTAATAATAGTTTGTGGGAAATGCTGTCGAACGCTTTTGTCAAATCACACAAAAGAGCACTAACATATTGGCCATCATTAATGCTTTTATACATAAAAGTCACAAATTCTACCAACGCTGTTACTGTACAACCATTGTCACGAAAACCAAACTGTTTTCAGGTAAGCAAATTATTGTTTTCAAAATATTTAATAAGTCTTGTTTTCAAAGCTATTTCGAATATTTTGCTAAAAATCGGAATAAAAAAATAGGTCGATAATTACCTTTATCAGATTTATCGCCTTTTTTGTAGATAGGAACCACGCGAGATATTTTGAGTGCTTTAGGAAATGTGTTGGTTTCAATAGCCTTGTTGAATAAGTAGCATAAATGGGGTATTATTATTTTTCCGATATATTTTATAATTTTACTATTAAGGCCGTAACAGTCGAGACTATTAGAATTTGATAAATTATTAATTATATTGAGAATTTCTGGTTCAGTCACTGGGTTAAATTGTTAAGTTGCTGATTTGTCATGTATGTAGGTGCTTTAAGATTTTTCACAATACCGTCGGCTACAGAGCATAAATATTCGTTAAACTGAGTTGGTTTAATATTGATAGTTTTGTCACATTTTTTGCTTGAATTTATAATATTCCACATTGCTTTTGTGATATTATTAGAATTAGTGATATAATTGTATGTGTGTGCTTGTTTTTTTTTTATTTAATCGCTTGTTTGTATTTTTTTTTGCAGATTTGATTGAGTTACCTAAATTCAATTGTGGATATTTGTTATGCATATCTTTTAGAAATAATTAATGTTCTCGCTCTTCTTTAAGCGTATTATCAAACCAATTTATTTTATGAATTCCCTTGTTTTGTTTAATGCGTTTTTTGGGAAACGAGATGTCACTAGCTTCCTTAATTCATGAAATAAATTTATCGAAGCAGTTGTTGATGCTATCATGTTGATAAATGAAACTCCAGTCAGCGGCGTCAAGTATTTGATACATTTTTCTTAAACCTGTTTCGCAAATTGGTTGAATTGTTTTATATTTAACGCTGTGATGTTTGTACATTTCAAGGGTGATTGTTTGTGCATGGTGATCCGATAGTTCAGCTCTATTGATAGCGGAATTATACTTGAAGTTATAGTGTATGTTTTTATTTATTATAATGTTATCAATACAGTTATTCTTCCTTGTATTATCATTGATTGTAATTTCAAGGCCCCACGAGAGTATTGCGTCTTCAAAACAGAGATAATCCCTATCAATAGTGCCAAACTTTACATTAAAATCACCCGCTATAATAATATATTGTTGTTTGATTTTTGAATTAATTTTGGAAAAAGTGCGTATAAAATCATCCATATTTGTTGGGAACGCGGTAAATACAAACAACGCAAAGATTTAGATCTGGTATTTCCACAGCGCTCACTTCACAGGCATTTTCAATGGATAACTTTTCAATACAGTTTATTCTATTAAATAGCAGATGATTCCGCAGCATGATCATTCATCCACCGTAGGGTTTTGTCCTGGTAAAGCTCGATGCAACCGCAAAATCGTTTAATTTGCAGTATTGTATTTCTTCATTTAGTAACCAATGTTCGGTTATGCATATTATATCTACAGTTTCGGGTTGGTTTTTGATGAATATTTCCATTTCGTTTTGTTTATGACGTAACGATTGTGAATTCAAATGTAGCAACGTTGTTTTATTGTTTATTTTTGTTTGTGGTTGCTGCTTCTGCAATTTTTGAATATATATAAGACCGTTGTTTGATGGGTTCGGCTTCACCTACCTCGATATGATGTGCTATCTTGGTGGTTAAACCCGAGCAAAGTTGAAGATCATGAATGCCTTCTTCTATTATTGGACCCAAGGTATTCTTCTCTGGCTGAGTTAGCTCCTGAATGCCACATATACCAGGTAAATCCAGGCGCAGAACTAGAGGACATGACAATGAAGCCATGTTGTAGAAAGGTACAACAAAACTCAACAAAACTACGATACGTGATTAAGATAGGGGTAGAATACCAAATTGAAATAGTAGTGACACTACTGTCAGCAATCTCTGCAGAGAAAGGCTTTACCTGAGATGGTAAAGTTTTACTTTCATTTATCAGATATGTTGCCTTATCCCCGATAAGAGATACACTAGCTCCAGGATCATATAGAGCAGGTATTTGCTTAACCTCCCGTGTTCCTGGTATTCTATTAGATTAGATTAGATTAATTTATTCGTGCCAGGACATAAAAGTTTACACACGTCAAAACGGAAGTACGTAGAAACAAATAATATAAATATATAACAACTAATACGAATCAATAATCAAAATGAGAAATCAAAATCAAAATTAAAATCGGTGTATAAATAAAACTTAAAACTAATATGTTATTAAAATCCATGTAAAAATAAAACATAAAACTAGTTTATAAATAAAACCTTAAACTAGGTGAATAATTAAAATTGTTGTATAAGTAAAACCTTAAACTAATGAATTATTAAAATCGCTATAAATATAATACTTAAATCTAGTGTCTAATAATTATCGTATAAATAAAATTAAAATTAAAAGTTAAAAGTGTTGTGCGAGTAAAATCGGATATAACTTAGATCTAGTATGTTATTAAAATTAAGGCAAATGAGACAAAAACTATACAAATAAAATCAGCATATGTATAATAAAATTCATTAGAGAAATTAAAACAAAGGATTGTATGTCAAAGATCTAAAAATCTATTTGATATGCAATCATTAACAGTGAAAAGAGCTTTGGTAATTAAATAAATTTCAATTTTCTTTTAAAATATTCCGTATGGGAGTGATTTCACTGCTTGCGGCAAAATTTTAAACAATTTAGGCCCATAAAAATTTGAACTGTTTTGACATCTGCACAGTCTTGATCTTTCTCACAACTTCTTGTATTATGCTCGTGTATTTGGTCATGTGTTACATAACTACCCTTATTTTTGTGAATGTGTAACAAACATTTTAATATGAATAGACATGGTAAGGTAAGTATTTTGAGAGTAGTAAAATATTCATTGCAATGGTCCCTGTACCCAATACCGGCTAATATACGGACAGCATGTCGTTGCAGAGCAAATATCTTAGTGGCCATACTCGAATGTCCCCAGGCCAAGATACAATAACTTATTCTGGACTGAAAAAAGCAAAAATGACGCTGCGGAGTAATGACCAGCTTCAAATCCATTTAAAATTTCCTCAACAACAGCCATGACCGCGCTCTCCGTTAATCGTCCTGCTCCAAATCCATACTGGTTGTCGGTTAATATTTCATTTTCGTCAAGAAAACACACTATTTGTTTAAATAGCAATCGCTCAAAGATTTTAGAAATTATGGGCAATAGGGATATCGGACGATAGTTATTTATATCTGTCACAGAACCTTCTTTATGCACCGGTATGACTGTAGCTATCTTTAAACATGTGGGAAATTTATTGCTTCGGATGCAGCTATTTATTAATTTTGTTAGAGGTGTTATAATTACGTCTGTTAAATATTTAATTGTTCCACATGTCATACCGTAAACATCCCTGGCCTTTGAGTTTTTCAGAGACATAATGGATTCTCTTACTTCAATCTCACTCACTTCTCTGAATAAAAAGTAGTTTGTGAGAGCATTGCTTGTATTAATAAATACCAATGGATCTATCTGCATAGGTGGTAAGTCGGAGTGTAAAGACTCTACAACATTGGTAAAAAACAAATTAAAATGGTCAGGTTATTAGTATCACAGTCAGGTTTCTTATTTTTAATTAAGGACCACATGGCCTTTGGTTTATTGGTGGATTTAGTAATATAGTTTGCATTAGCACTCTTCTTAGAATTGCTTAGTGCACGTTTGTATTCCCATTTTAATTGTTTATAAATTGGTTTAAATTCAGGGTACCTTGCGCTCGCCTCTTTTACCAGAAATAGGTTCTCACGCATTCGTTTTAATTCCGAATTGTACCAGACTACATGATTATTTTTGGTGATTGATTTTTTGAGAGGGAAACAAATTAAAAAGTAGTATTCTAATAAATCCATAAATAATTTAAAAAAAGAACTGACACAATGGTTGTTATAAATAAATGAAAAATTTGTATTTTATAGGAAATTATATAATTCAATTTTACCTCGTTGTGTAATTGGTCTTATTAGGCGTATGTGTGGCGAGTTTGTTGAAAATGTTTTTGCTACCTTTACATGCACTCCAATATGGTCCGATAGACAGAAGTCAATTGGAAAAACATGTATTTCTGATAGTTGCATGTTTGTAAACACGTTGTCCAAACAGTTTTCGTTGTCCAAACAGTTTTGTTTTAAATGTGACCAATTGTCGGAGCCCATATCTAGCCAGGAAGTTAATAACATCTGCATCTATCTTGTGTTAGAAAATGTACATTGAAATCACCCCCTAGGATAATATTCTTGTGAACAGAATGATTATTTAAAAAATTACCTAAAACAGTAAAAAATTCATTCATATCGCCAGTAGGTGAAGAGTATAAATTTATGATATATATATATATATATGTATATCATTTTCAAGTAGGTATGACGCGACAATTTCACAATGTTTTTCCACTGATACAGTTTGAATTTCTCTAAAGGATACGTTATGCTTCATAAGCTGCATAACGCCTCCGTGTACGTAATGTGACCTAGAAAAATTAGTACCAACTGCGTAATCATTTAACCCATGAAGGACCGAATAAATTTTTTATTGTTTTTTTTTTCATTTTCAAACATTTTTTGAGAACTATTATATTAAAACTAATAAGTTTTTGAAAGTAAATGTATTAAAATATAATTATTTTTTAAATCATGATTTGTTGCCATATGGCAACGCGAGTCCTTTACATAATATATAATGGCTTTATTGTATATTTAAAAAAAACACATTTCGATTTCATCAAATTTATTATTCACCTATATTTAAAACAATATTAACTTATTATTTATTTTATTTACATATAATACAACTACAATTGTGTGTGATAGCCAACATTACATGACAAGCAGACTCCAACATTGCATTTTATACATTTTGTGCGCATAATTGATTTGCAGTTGTCTCCATTGCATCTGATTTTTTTTCAACCGGTGTAAGTAGGTGACCTATATTGTCATATCGCACATCGTCGGCAACACGGCTAAAAGACCTGCTTGATTTGCTTGCACTCGGTCTACCAGCTCCTTTGGGTGAATTTTTGTACTTCGTCAAATACACTTTCACTATCTCTCTTCGAAATTGCAGTTGGGTTATTTTATGACCAGACTGTTTGTATAAAATCCATGCATTTTGTATGGCCACGTCGATTAACCAGGTAAATAGACACCACCACCATTTTTTCTCACGTAAACTAATTCTCCATCGAGAAATGTTTTCGTCCATCAAATCTGTACCTCCCATTGAGGTATTATATTTTGAAATCAAATCAGGTCTTGCAACTTGAATATTTTTTTTCTCTTTTGAACTATATCTTTTAACAATTCCCATAGGAGCTACCCCATACTTCGTAGAGGCTGCAGAAGCCACGTTGTTGTCCTTCCAACGTACAACTAAAATGCCGTTCGTTCTGTCCAAAAAAAAATCATATTCCCCACGTTTACTTTGCTTCATTGCATTGTTTGAAATAATGGGACAGTTTCGTGGGATTCGATTTTCACGAATAGTTCCAGTTGCTGAATATCCATTATTTTTCAAATGACTTAGTTAATGGAAGCTGGTGAATAAATTATCAAAAAATAAATTGTACCTCAGTTTCTTCTTTTCCTCTGGTAACTCGTCCAATAGCATCAATAATGGAGCCGTAGCCTTTCCAAATATAGTTTGGTATTCTTCCCTTACTCGCATATCTTTGCCTTGATATGCGGAAAAGTTTACGAGATATCCTGATTTTATATTTAGGCACCAAACTTTATACCCGAATCTAATCGGCTTTCCACTTATAAATTGTTTACAGGAGTGCTTTCCAAAATATTTGACCATTGACTCGTCATAATTTAAATCTTCCTCTGGTACAAACCACTTTAAAAACTTCTGCTGCAATAGATCGCTCAGAGGTCGTATTTTATAATATTTATCATTTGGATTTAATAAATTATTATCCGCGCAATGAAGCCAACGCCAAATTGTTAAAAATCGTTCCCTCCTCATTGCATTTTTTACTAGTTGGTTACCAAGATCTCCATCGGTGTCCCAGTAGCTTTTTTTTCCAGGTAGCTGACAAAATCCTGACAAAATTAAAATTGCAATAAAACACATCATTTCGTCAGCAGTTATTCGAGGACTTGGAGTATTTTTGAATTGGGCGTACTTGTTTGATTCTTCTACCAGCAGCGCTATTACCTCATTGTCAATAAAAATTTCAAACATTTCTACAGGTGTTAACATTCGAAATGTTTCATAGTCTGGATTGAAATCATTTATTGGACCTTCCTTTGATACAGTCAATGCTCGCGTAATCCACTTTTTCCAAGTTTTTACGTACATTTCGATCTTCATTTTCTTCGCCCGAATCATCTCTCACATAAACTTGAACATTACTATTCAATTGATTGCTAGATAAATTATCAACGATTCCACCTTCATCTTCTGCACCTGAATCCTCGTCTATTATAAAACCATCAGGATGTTTAATATACATTTTTTCTACGTCTATATCATCCGCATACGCAATTTGAAGTGCCTCTTCGAGAGTTAAACCATCACTAGAAAATAAATATGTAATTTAAGAAAATATGTACCCAATAGGACTCGTGTTGCCATATGGCAACACGAATTTATAAAATTCTATATTCGTATAATCCTTCTTGTAATGGTCATTATTGACACATAATTATTTCAATAGAATATTAAGCAAGCTACTACTGTATGTACAACATTCTAATCTACATATTACTAATTATTTTTATACTTACACTAGCTTGAAATCCATTTTTTTCCAATTAGCAGAATCACCACAAACTAAATGTAAGTTTTATTGTAACTACCCGGCAAAATCACTGCTAAATGAGGTTACATATCTAAAACTATCCTTCCTTAGGCCCGTGGTAGCACCATCTATTAAATTTAAACTTAAATGCAATTATATTTATGCACCTAAAGATGTCTCCCTTTTCGTTGCCACATGGCAACGCCAGTATTTGATGGGTTAATGTAAATAATGAAACCTCTAGTTTATGGAGCCAGTGTTCGCAAATACAAATAATATGATATACTTTTTTTTAGTTCCATCAAAAATGCCTCCAGCTCATTTATTTTATTACGTATACATTGAATGTTTATGAAATACATTTGTAAATAGTTACTTTCCTGCGTAGCTCTTGTCGCTGTTTCCTCTATGTGGACTGCTTGGTTGCCGATTCCCTCGGAAAATTTCCTGTGTTTTTTATAGTTTTGGGGAAATTAAATCTTCTGACTTTTACCCGTTTTGGCCAGGTGTCGGCTAACATCAATATATTGAGGTGTTTATAGTCCGCTCCCAATTTAAATGCTTTATTTTTGCCTATGGTTTTTGTCTCGCAATTTGCAATACAATTTCCAATATAAATCCATGCAGTTTTCTCCGGTGCCATCCTTATCCCACACTTTGACCCGACTATTGTACTTTGGGGCTTCTTCTTTGCTTTCACCAAATTCCAATCGCCTACGGTTTTATTTAATTCGGTATTACTTTTTGTATTAGAGTTTGATAATAATTTATCATCGATTGAGATATCCTTGGTATTACTATTGACCGGGCTAATCAAACTAGATGTATTGTTTTCCGAGGCTGCTCGAGGTCTCGTTATATTTACTGCCTTTCGTTGTATTGGAATGACAGTCCGATTTTTATTTTTACTTATATTGCTAGCTTCAGGATTGTTTATTTTGGCAATTGGCGGGAAGACAGTGTTCTCCGTGAATAGATTATTTGACTTTAGCTCGCTTACCAGCTCTTTTAGGTTGAGATATGCCTCCATTTCAAAGTTTATATATCCTTCTACTGGGTCCGGTATTTGAGGGTTAAAGTTAACTCCACAACAGGATTTTACTTTACGTGCATAACTTGTATGATGTAATGTGCCACATGATGTACACTGGGTCCCTGATTTCGCAACTGATCCGCAATAGCAGTTCTTTTTGTTACTATCTCCATATTTAAAATTTACTTTTGCACTCGCAAGATCACGACCATCGCACTCGGTCGCCATCTTACTATTCGATAACTGAGTAACAAAAACCACTGTTTCCTTGAAGTGCTCTGGGATTATGCTAAAGCATTACACATATTAGCAACACAAAAACTCCCTACAAATAGACTGTCCTTCTTACATTGCTTCGGAAGCAGTGAGGTATCTTTACTACACGATAATATATTATCAGTAAGAGATTCCAAAGGATCAACGGTAAGAGACGGTGAATTAATGTTACTAGAAGACAAAGACTTAACGGTATTGTATAACAAAGACTTCGAAACCGTAGCAATAGGAAGAGCATAGAGATCAGTTTTATTTGGGTCTTTAGACAATTTGGGAGAAGAGTCGACCCTCAATTCTGACTCCCCTGCAAATTTAAAGGACTGCAGTTTGGACAAGCCGCCTTAACAACTCCCGGTTTGCCACAACCATAACAAAACTTTCGTCTTGGCTCTTTACAATGGGTAAAGACATGAGGACCTGCACAGTTCCAACAGCTTAACCCTCGCAACTGCGTTCCCCGTCAATACGTTCTCCTTCCGCCATTCCCTTCTTCGATCTAGGAGAATCTACTGAATCAGATGATCCAGGAAAATACCTACTCTCGGTATCCTTTCCTTTACTATTCTTAGCTCCTTTTGTAGAAGTAGTGTCAACACGTTCAACTAAACCGTCCTGAGACTTACGGAAATAACATTGTTATGAAAAGTCATGTGCCACCTACCCCCTTGTGGGTTTACGTTAACCTGGCGTTTGCCTTCTTTAAGTCCCAGTTCCGCTATATGACAATGCTCCGTGACAGACTTAACTAGCTGCTTATAAGTTGGAATGTCGGTTGAAACATGACTTTCTTCAAACACTCTACAAGTGCTAGGATCTAAATTATTCAAAGGTAACTGCAGGAAAACAAAATCCCCTACATCCACTAAGCCCAAAGACTGTAGTGCATTAACATTATTTTCATGAACGTTTACGAAATTCTGCAAGTTAGTGTGATAAGAATTTTGTAATGGAACAAAACCAGTGATCCGATTTAAATATAAACTAGCTAATCTCCGATTCATTAAGTAAATGATGATTTTTCCTTATTAATTCCAATGTTTCGATGAAACCATGTTACTCAGAATTTTACGTAGATTCCATAAATGCAATAAAAATGGAGGTTTACATTTGAAAATTTTAACTTAGTTAGTTAATCAATTTTGAGACACCCTGTACATTTGAATTTACTCTCAAAAAATGCGCGTTAAAAAAATAATACATGTGTCGGAGCATTTTTCTGGAACAAAATACCCTGAATTTTAATCGAATTGATTCATTCCTTATTTTATGTACACAGTTTTTTTCACTCTTAATTCGATAATTAACTTAACTAAACATCATTTAATTTTAATTTAATTATAGAATTATTTACATATGACTTAATATAACCCACCCCTTTATCATTTCTTTCACCGAAAGAACAGTAAGATAAGCGCTTGTCATTAACTAATTACGCAAAATATTAGTTGGTATTTAATGAATGTAAATTTATTGACTCCTCCTTTGAATCCACGCATTTTTCACAGAGCCCTAAATCATAAAGATAACCAGATTTTAAAATAATAATAATAACAGTAATAATTAATAAAATTTGAATCTTTTTCCCCTTTCGGGAAAACTCTATACAGGGTGTTGAATTGCAAAGCAGGCCATAGAGATTTACATATAAAATTTGAAATTTGTTAATATTGGTTCCCCTAATTATTTCACAGTATCGGTGTTTGTACATTATGTTTAAGCTTATTAAGCTAAATGATTTGGTACCTTACTCAATAGTTTCTTCAGAGGATTTTGCAATTATTTTGAATTAAAAACTGCGAAATCATAATGGCGGATATTTAATTTTGTTCTAAAAAAATGACGTTTACTGTCGCATTACAATTTACACCCGGCTGTGCATTCTACAAAATAAAAAGTATTTATAATTAAAAGGTTTTACTCAGCTATTATTTAAGAACTCATAAGGTCCATTGTCGGCTCGACAAAGGAGCGGTCACTCAAGTGCTGGCATGCTATTGAAAATGTTTGGTGGTCTTTCTGCGTTCCGCTCGGCCTTGATATAAACATCTGGTCTAGTAGGTAAAAATTTAAAATTTGCCTAATTCGTTATCGATATTGTCATAAAGGATTATGAGAGGTGAAGCTTTTAAGCATGCGAAGTGTCCCTAGACATTAGCAGCCGATAGTAAAAGTTTAAATGTTTGATTTTTTAGATGTTTGTCGTGTATATACTTCGGTCAAATAAGATTAGTTTAATGGTTTTTTGTTTAATTTGCACTATTTACAATTTTTGTATATTTGCAATTGTATTAAAAATATAAAGTATCAATTAAATATTCAGGTAATTCCAGTGAAATAATTGTGCCTTTTTACCAAACTAGTTTTCGCCACTTGAGCGGTCGCTCCTTTGTCGAGCCCCCGTGGCCAGGATGAGTACGTCTTCGACATAAGTACTGATTTTGACCCATTTTAATGACGTTTTCATGTTATACATGTAGTAATTGCTTCATGTACTTTTAACAAAATATAACTCTCTTTTATCTTTTTAATCCTGTCGGTCGATACGAAATGTCGGGGCACATTATCTCTTCCGGTTCAAGAACTTCCTCAAGGATTTTGTTTCCTTTTTGCCTTGTGCTTTATTTTCTAGTTAAAGATAATAATCGCCGGCATAACAACCGGTTTTATGCGCAGGGCACCCCGTAGTTGCTTTATGATGCCACCACGTTCTTGTGATAAAGTCGAACATTTTACATGTAACAGGATATTTTACAATCGACTGATGCTCTTTCCTCTTAACCTTATCCTTTGTTCGGTGTGAGTAAAGTGTTAGTGGTTCGTTTCAGTGTATCCTTATTTTCCGTATTTACCTCTCAAGAAAGCACTTATACGAAACGAACGAATATTTCCGCCGATTGAATTTCTCCCTCTCCTTTCTGTTTATAGTTATTGTCTGGTGAAAATTGTTTCCATACGAACTTTCTCTTAAATTGGTTTATGGCAGGCTTATATATCTGAAATTTATGATAATCGAATGGAGGATTCACCTGAGCGCGCTCAATAAACGCACGTACGTTAAAGTAAGTATAATTATAGATAACATTCGTGTATTTATACTGGGTACAAACAAATAAAACAGAGCTGGCATGCAATGTAGTTCCGAATTTTACGGAAATCTAAAATCAGAATCGATATACAAGAATTTTCCAAAAAAATGACATTGGCGCTGAGCTAAAACCGCAAAATCTAAATGAATATTTGCTTGCAAAATTAATAAATAATAATATAAGTAAAATAAGTTTCCAAAGGTCAAGACGAAATATTGCAATTATCGGTATTTCACAAAAGAATTCCACTCGGCTCAAAACAATATAATAGTTTCCAATAAAAGTATGTGCGTCCGTCTGACTGTAACTATCAAAAGTAACACGACAGTTAAATGTTAGATTCTGTAGTATTGGTTTTAACATAAACGCCACGCATCACCTTACAGCTTCCTTTGCAATTATATCTTAGCCGATTACCACTTCAGAACGAGTGATCGATTGTATCCAAAAAGTGGTTCAAGCGTTATGTTGGACAGTAAATTAATCTACAGAAAATTGTTCGTAAAATGAAAGTGAAATGTTAATTCGGCAATCAGGGCGAGTTAATGTAAAAACATATTTTTTAGAACCATTAGAGACACAGGAGCAACTTATACTTAACTTATAATTTATACATTTATTTTTATATTGAGTTGAATTCTCATGAGTATTTTGTTCAATATAAAATAAATTTATTTCATTGGTTCAAATATGTGCACTGATTACTGAAAAGTCCATATTTTCGACTTTGTATTTTTGTTCTTGTTTGCTATCTCAGTCAATGTGGAAGAGCCCTCCCATGCACATGGGTTCTTACGAAATGACAAATGGCATATTACATAAACGTTAGTTATGGAAATAAATCCAAAAGAGTTTGAGGATAAATTATTAAAATATATATTTCTTCGTAATCTTAATATATACAACTTGTGTAAATAACGATTGTCGTAAATTCTTTCTCTTTTTCGAAATAAATTGTTTTGCTTTTGTATGTTTAATATAACAAATCTGCACTTCTTTTTTATAAATATAAGCACGCTTTTTTCGCCACGCAATGTTAACAATGGCCTTTATGTGTTATTGAAGTATACTATTGACAAAACCTTGTTTCGACAACAAACCTTATGTTTTTACAGCAACCGGTATATGAACGGGTGTTTCATTCATAAACTTGATCCATACGTATTTTTACTTCCTGATATAGATAAGGAAGTGCACCTTACTCTCTGGCGTACTTTGCTGGAGTGTCATAATTCACTCGTCACCTACATTGGCAAGGTATTAGCCACGAAGCGGAATATATCGTCCAAAGTCTAGGGTAGCGTATGTAAATCCGATCATATCGCGAATTGCGGTATGTAGCCAATCTAAAGGTACTTCCAGCTCCAGCGTGCGATTATCTACCTTATCCTCATAAGTCCTTATTGTTGCTCCCCAATGGTACGATTAAATTCCGCCTCATTGTCGTACATTACAATCTCTGGAATGCCAACCATGAGGAAAAAGTTATTTTCCAAGGAATCCACATTGCAAATGAAGTGGCCTGATGCAAAGGTTTGAGCAAGGTAAACTTTGTAAACCTATCAGTCGCAACTATAAAAACACTTTGTTCACGGAAATTTTATAATGTGCGCATTATTTAATTCTACGGGCAACATTAATGGGGTATATTTAACACTCAATTTCACAATGTGGTTATTAAACAAGCACACGCATTTGCGTGTTTAATATGGTCATTAAACACGCTAATTCGCGTTTTAATTCACAGAACGCGATTTATGATAATATTTTGTTTTTGAATAAATTTTTATCTGTCCAAACATTTAGTTGTTAGGGCTTGTGGTTTAAAACTTCAATAATCCATGCAAATGAAGTTCGTTTTTTTCAAATAGTACACCCAGTAGTTAGAAACGTATTCTTACGTGGAATATAATTATCTTTCAGATTGGGTTGGGGTTCCTTCTACCTTATCTCAATAGTTTTCTTGTATAAGGCGATTTTCTTACCAGGAATTAATATTTATCAGTTTTTTTTAAATTTAGCCAGCTTTGACATTGCGCAATTTATGTCAGGAAGTCACCTTCAATTATCAAAGTTGAAAACAGTACAGTGAAATCTAGTTAAATTTCAGACTCCCTGGTCTCTATTATCTTCTAAATCTTCGAATTAACCAAGGAGGCTTTAACTTGATATTGTAATCACGAAAACAATTCAACTCACACAATAAACGACCAAACCTTGCATCCTTCTGCAGAATTAAATATAATGAATAATATTAAGTAATTTCAACAGTAATCTAACGAGAGCTTATGATTTTTCCGGAAATTATTAGCGTCAGGATCACGATTGCTTGCTGCGGCAAAAATCGACACAACTGCAAAGCAGCGGTGCCGATTTTCCAGAAACAATAAGCAAGAGCGATCCAGACGCTAATAATTGCTTAGGCAATTATAGATTCGAGACGACCATTGGCCGAACCGAAAGTTAACCGACATAATTTGAAATATTAAATTTAGTGACACCAAGTATCAGACGTTTATTAATTTGTGTCACAATAATTGTAGTTAAAATGAGCTTACCTAGATCGAATTCAGTGAGCAAACTGTTTAAAAGTCCGGCGATAACTGACGTTTTATACGTGATATAAAATGTAATAACGCGTTGCTAGACAATACCAACATGATGCATCCTAATGATTAGATCCCACCCAGGGTGAATTGCCATGCATAAAATTCACCGTGGTCTGTTACACATCGTAATTAGAATTTTATTAGATCATACCATCAACATTATTCGATTTCATTGGTTAAAAATTAAATAGGGGCAATTTCCACTATTAACCGCTTTTGGATGTTCTGATTAAAATTAAAATCTCGGATTCCTGTCACTGACATAAGAGTTCGTTTTATTTTGCCATTATGTACCAGTACGAATGTACGATATCTTTACCTAAAAACAAATGGCTAAAGTAACTGATGTTTTACAGTATTACTAGAACATCATTAGAACATAGCAGTATTACAGCCGAGAGGATAGATTGCAAACCGAGGGGCGAAGCGCCAAGTGCAATTGCACGAGCCAGGATTGTCTTCAAACACTATTTTATTTACAATAACGATTTGTAACAAAAACAACGAAACTTATTATGGGGCTAGGAATTTATTTGACATTATACGATCTCACAAAATAAGATCTGTATAAATTCGTTTGTTGCACATTGCCAGACTAAGATACGTATAGATTCGGTGCAACTGCGCAAATAATTAAGATTTACTAGATTCGTTGGGGAAACCGAACGTAATTGATTGGTGTAAGTTTGACAATTACAAATTAACAATGTCTTTACTTCGAAAACAAGAGATAGGCCTTTACAAACGGAATCACGAATTTCCCAACTGTTTTCATTTCCGCTATGAGTTGGCTCATTACCTTTTTATTTCTGGTGTTACCTCGAATACCAACTTCCTATCGTATCATATAGCACCCCGTCAATAATATGTAATGTATAATAACATTTTTCTTCTTTTTTCAGTCCCGGAGAAGTCACTGGTGCTTCGAGGTTTCTCAGCCGGTGAAAATAGCATCACGATACAGTGCAAGGCCGAGGGTGTGTTTCCTCGGCCAACTATGGTTCTTCGATCTGAACAAAGGTAATTTTGAAATTGTTAATCTTTAATCTGGAAGTTGTACAATATTGTAATACATGTTTATATACATTAGATTAAAAAAATGTCGGCATATTTTTAATTTTCTTAGTATAAACTATTAGTATACTTATTATAAAACCTCGATGAAGATTGTTTATTGACACTAAATTTAGTAATAATCTTTATATACTGGCCGCCATAAATGAATGAACACCCAGTTAAATCTGATGTATTTGAATGAAATTTTCAGAAAACGTGTATTTTATTCGTATTAAGAAACGATGAAAATTTCAGCAAGATACAAATATTGTTAACACTAATAATGCGTCGACCCTCTTCTGTCTTTTACACATTCAGCTGGCCGATTAGGCATTCTTGAAATGAGCGAATCTATGCCGGCCTGAGGTATACTATCCCATGCTTCTAAAATCCGTTGTTGAGGGGCTTTGTTTGGGAGAGGCTATAAATAATTTATTCTCTATCCTATCATATCCCACATATGTTCGATTGGTGATGAATCTGGCAAACGAGAAAGCCTTGGAAGCAGATCAACATTAGCAGTATTTAGAAACTCGTTAGCAACCCTTGCGGTATGCAGCCGTTCATTATCTTGCTAAACAAATGGATTTTCTATTTCTTGTAGATATGGCACTAACACTGGTTCAAGCGCGTTGTTAAAGTACCGATTTGCATTTAATGTTCCCTGAATAATTACCACAGGAGATCCGATTCCATGGCAGATAGCCCTCCACACCATCACACGTTGAATGAGAGCAGTATGTCGTTGTACAGAAAACTGCAAATTGTGTCTTTCTCCAGAACGTCTTCGAACTTATTTGCGCCCATAAACAAAATCGACATGCAACCTCTCGTTACACCATTGCTGCCATATGGTACCGTGGTAAACAAAGCAATGGTTGGTATGATCTGAGCCCAAAAGATCAAGTTCTTCGATACGTCGATAATAAGGAGATGTGATGATCAGTTAATCCTCTCCATCTATCACCAATTTCCCTTGTCGATGTCAATGAGTAGTGAGTTTAGGACGTCCAGGACGCAAACGTCGTCATTCCTCATTATTTTCTGACCATCTTCTTCGCCAACAGCATCACGAATTAAAAATCCGGCTTCTCGGAGACCAATTATTCTGCAAACTCGGTTAACTGATGGAAGTTTGCACGATGTCCTACAGGAGGCGTTATTAAAACTTTAATGTGTTTACTTGGTAAACTTACAACTATGCTTTGCATTGACACTTAAGTAGCTTATGTCGAATGAAAATAAAGAGTTTAATGATCGATGATAACTTGATTAATCTTTATTGTAACTTCTTGAAATTTTCATCAGTTCTTAATACGAATAACATACACGTTTTATGGAAATTTTATTAAAATTTTGTAATGCACGGATAAAAAAGCACTTCCACACCAACGTTCTGGACAATTACGCCTATCCGATTTTTTTTAAATTGTACATAAGAACCTTCCTTTAATAGTAGTACTATTTAATTAAATAGATCAATTTTTTATTGTAACATATAACGAACATGGCAATATTTTGTTTTGATTAATAGTTATTTATTATACGAATGTCGAATGTACATAATCAGTCCCGCAAGAAAAAGTTTACCCGTGAGGGTAATTTTCTTAAGGGAGTAATGAGTAATTCCACATGAGTAAAATGTAACTTTTTATCCAAAATTGTCTGTCGTTGCATTAAATATTGAAATAGTGTTTATAAAATTTTGACAATAAATTTTGCTGTACGTGGTGTCAATTTTAAACATTTATTATTTATTTATTATATAATCTATGGATTCCGAGAGTCCGAGTTATTCTCTCACTAAAGGGTTATGAACAATATTACATCCCTCAAATCACCGCATTAATTCGCTTATTAGACCTGATTTTGGATACATTATATTTATGCATCTGCAAACGAATTGTTGCAAACTCAAGGTAGGTGAGGTTAATTGGTGTGTGATGAAACATTTTATAAAAGCTGTACTTAAAAGAAAAAACTTGAAACAAATTGAAGGTATATTTACTGTAAAGGAGGAAAATAAAATTATTAATTCATAAGTTTATGCAAATAAATTGGATATCTTGAATACATGGAAATTCCACTTGTTCGCAAATTTATAAAAATATATCTTACAAAGGCTATAAATAAACTACTGATTGAAACCAATATATGCATGGGTAATGCAACTGCAATTATTTAAGTGAACTATAAATATAATATTGATTAAATATCTTACTCTGTGCAAGGATTAACCTGCACATTTAAAGCTAAATTTGAAAACTTAAAGTTAATGTTATTATTAAAATGAGAAAACTATAAAACATTTTTAAACGGACACAAAGGAGAGCGTGCGTTTGCCGTAAAGCGATATTTAGAAAACGGCCAGTCTCTAACCCGTGCAGAGGAATTTCAGGATCCGCTTCAATATCGCCCGATGTGGACGTTTGCCAAAGCGCAACGCATTTCAGGAGTCCGGTGTCTTAAACGACCAAACGGAAGTTAATAGATCGCCCTTACTTAATATGTTTAATTTAAAAAAATAAAACTATAAATCCTCTAACCCTCCCATCCCAGCATCCTAATTAGTATTTAAAACATGTACAACTTTATACCGGTACCATTTCTTCGCCTGAAGAAGCCACAGTGAGGCGAAACAATTGTTGCGAGTAATTTCAACAATAAAAGTTTTTTTTTTAATTAATACTAAAGTGATATGAATTTTCAAAGAATAACAGCCTTATTAATTAATATGTGGCAGTAGTGAATAAATGTTTTTATCCAAAATCGGGTGTAATAAGCGAATTACTGCGGTTATTTGAGGCATATAATGTTGTTCATCACCCCCTAGTAAGAGAATAACTCGGACTCACGGAATACATATATCCTTCGTAGGATTTTTAAAATATTTCAAATTGACACCACGTACGACAAAATTTTATAAACATTATTTCAATATTTAATGCAATTGAAGGGTCCAATGTGAGAACCAGCCAAGTCCACTTTTGGGCAAAAATTAGTTGGGGGTTGATTGTTGCACAGTTTCAAATGCTCTACCATCCAAGAACCGCGTCTCTAAGTTATGCACTATGCATTACAGCAGTGATTAATAGATGGCCTACTATTTCATACGGTGCAATAACAAGCCAAGTCCTGGACTTAACCTGTTCTTGCAATCAAAAGTTGGTTTGCAAACGTTTGGCAGTACGCTTATTCTGTAAACATTATTACTGTGCTTTTACAAGTTGTGTGTACCTAACTTTTTAAACAAACAATTACGGTTCCCACTATGTCATCTAGTTCAGAAGAAAATGTATTTCAGTCTAGTGGCGATGAGTTTTTACCAGAAAATCATAAACATAACCTCAATACTGAAACTGAAGAAGATGATTTGTCCGAGGAAGGTTTTGCGGAGTTTGGAACTAATGACGATTCAGAGCATTCTGTACATTTGGAAGAAGCTGACACTTCTGCTGGTTCAACAAAACTGGCACAACCAGGTAAAAAGCGCCTCATACGTAAGTCATCCTGGAAAAGAAACATTCGCAAGCAAAAGCGAACCAGGGGCGAAAGTTATATAAATCCGGCTGGAAAATTAACACAAGAGAAAGTTCTTGGAGATAGCTGCAACTGTAAAATGGAGTGATTTGATAAAATTGGTGCGATAGGCTGTGCTAAAATTTTCAGAGATTTTTATGCCATATCAACAAAAGACATTTAGGATGCTCATTTGTTTGGCCTTCTTCATAGTAAACCTGTAGAACGAAAAAGGCCTCGTTCAGAAAAAAGAACATGGCAAACATTTTTCGTATATTTATCAGGTAAATCATTTATTACTTTTGATTCTTGTTCTGTTTAATTAAGTTTAACAATAAATTGTAGGTTCGTCATGAAGGCACGACTCTGAAAGTTTGTAAGACAGCATTTTTAGCTTTACATGCAATTACCAAGAGCCGGCTGGATCGCTTGCAGCAACACATACACTTTATACAGGGAACTCCTCCGAAAGACAAAAGAGGCAAACACAATAATAGACCAAACAAACTGCCTGAACATATTGAAGAAAGGATTCGCCAACACATTTTGAGTTTTCCAAAATATAAGTCACATTATAGTAGGAAGGATAATATACACCATTATTATCTTTCCCCACAATTAAATATTGCAAAAATGCATCAACTATATATTGAGAAACATGAACCAGAGCAGTATCAACTCCATATTCAAAACAAACCATGCAATCCCGTAGTAAAATACGAGTACTTCAGAAAATTTTTCACTGAAAATTATAAGACATCCTTTGAAAACCCGAAATCCGACACCTGTCAAAAGTGTCATAAGTTGGAGAATAAAATCAATGCTGCTGAGTCTGACGAAAAACTACGAACACTACAACGCTATAAAAATCTGCATGTAACAAAAGCAGATACATTTTATGCTGATATAAAAGATAAGACAGCATTATCAAAACATTATCCCAATATTGAAGTTATATCTTTTGATTTTCAATAGAACCTGCCATTACCAGTATCACCGAGTGGGGACGTGTTCTATAAAATTCAGCTATGGATATACAATTTTTGTATTCATGTTGGGAGTACAGGGCAAAGCTTTTTTTTATGTTTATGACGAAACGTTAGGAGGCAAAGGACGAAATGAGGTAGCAAGTATCTTACTGCATTTTATTAACACACAATAGGCATCAAATATCACTGATTTGTACATTTTCTCTGACAACTGCTACTCGCAGAACAAAACTACGTCCTCACTCAGTTTTTCTACACTCTGGTTGAAAGTAAAATATAACGAATGATACAGCACAGGTATCCTGAACCGGGGCATAGCTTCCTGCCCTGCTACCGCAGCTTTGGGCACATTGAAATCCAAAAAAGAAAAGATGATAAAATTTATCTTCCTCGGGATTATGTCAATTTTATCAAGACATCCAACAAGAAGTTTCATGTAGTTCAAACCACGCAAGATATGTTTGACAACTTCTACGAACACTTCAAAAAGTTCTTTGTTAAAAATCCTTCAAGAAAAAAATACTAAGTTTATGATATCGAAATACAGAATAATGTGTTACGAACAACAAGAAACTATAACAGTACTACAATGCAGTGAAAGTGTATCATTTCCAGTATTTCAAGATTTTAGTATCCTGGACAGGAGGGTTTCTGAGTCACTAACATTACCAAGTAGCGACGAAAAGCAATACACAGTGAAACCACCAGTAAAAAAGAAGAAATTCGAACATGTTATGAATTTGGGCTGTAACTATGTACCAAAGGCTGATATGTGGTTCTATGATGACATCGAGAGGTACCACAGAGCTTTTCAATCGGAGGAGCATCAATCGCCTATGTCTGAATACAAACTTTTCTAACTTTGTATATCCATGTTAATTTTATGCTGTTCTGATAAATTAAATGTTCTTGTAGATTTTCATTTTGAGTGACTTTTTAAATTTTTGTTATTAAAAAACTGTGCAGGAACAGGTTAAGTCCATCTTTTTTTTTAAATATCTCTAAAACTATAAATTCAAAATTAACTGAAATGATATATGATATATGTGTGGCTGTGTCTATAACTTGCTGTATTCAAAGTTATTTATTAATTGTTATACAAAGTTTCAAACGTTCTTTTTATTTCCTGTAAATTTTATAACAGTGGACTTGGCTGTTTCTTGCATTGGACCCTTCAATTAGAGGCCATCTTGGATAAATTGTTATATTACACTGATGTGGAATTACTCATTAGTTCCTTAAGAAAATTACCTGTTCGCTCTTCGAGCTCATGGGTAAACTTTTTCTTGCGGGACGATTACGTACATTTCACATTCGTATAATAAATGACTATTAAAGCGAAATCGTTATAATGTTCAATATTTTCAGTCATTCATTTCTAAATTTAATTTTGAAACTAGTAACCCACGTGCCTCTCGAATACCTATACAAAATCGTATGTGGAGATAATTTTTGGAAAGGTCCAATCGAGAATACACATGCACATGCTTATTGCTGTGCACCGAATTTTGTGATTATTATAGTTGATCCGTGAATCTAATTAACGTGAACATTTCTTGCTGAAATAAGCATCTAATTAAATCGCTTAATTCTCAGTCACGTGTGCAAAAATAACCAATCAATATAAACTTACACTGAAATCACCTTATGGAAGCTTATCGCCGCTGTCATGACGTTGATAGGCAAAATAAACACTTCCACATAATAATTCAATCATGTTAGTAATCGTTATATCGAAATGTCACTTTCACGGTTCCGCAATCAAGATGCTCGAGAACCAACGACGCCTCGTACCGAAAGAGCGGGTGCCAACCCCCTCGGTCACGGAGCGCCACTGGTAATAATTGTATTTTTAATAAATAATGTTGAATAATTTACTTGCTGAAAATATTCGAACCGAATATCAGACATTGATAAATACTTATAATTATGAAAGTTTCCTCAATCACGTTGCTTTTAAGTAACGTGCTTTCGGAAACTTAGTAAATTATTTGATATTATCAAAGTCCTTGGGATATTACAACTGATAATTTCTGAATGTTATGATACCAATGAAATTAGATCATAATACTCCATGTATCACAAATGAACCAATCAATTAACACTTACAACAAAAAATGGCGGTGCAATTATCTTTAGCGGTAATTTTACAGGATAATCAGAATCGCCATGGTTACACCATGTTTATGCATAAACGAACACATTTCTTTCAAACGTCAGATACGTGAAATTGAAATGTCACGATTTGGTACGGCAAGCATATCATAAATCGATGAATTCATTAGCGACGCTACTCCGATAAATAATAGGTTTTTACATTTATGTATGTATGATATTTAAAATAAATGTAGTTGTTAAAGTGAATTTTATATGTCAGATATCGGACCGAATTGCTCTCGAGCAATGATAAATCCTTATAATTTTGGTCAATCACTCAAGCTGCTTACTTAGTAGAAACTTTTTTTTCTAGCTAAGCCATTTTCGGACCTAAATGCCAAAATTATTTCGTAATTATCACTCCTCTTGGGCAATTACACTTAAGAATTTCCGTTGGACTCAAGTGTTGTTGGTAATAGCGATTAAGGCATTGCCAGTTCAACATTCGGTACCTTTATCTTAGTAAAAGCGACTTTGTTTATTTCAATCATCATACTCCATTGCGCCGATTTATCTGTGGTAGTTTTTGTGTTCGCCGAGACCGACCGCACACGGTTCATCTTACTAAGCCGAACACTCAGGACCGTAACATTTAAAATTTCCCTTTTCTTACCTTACATTATCATTTCAATATCTATTATAATTTTCCTTTTATTACCTTCATATTCGTATACAGGGTGTCAATTTGAAAACTTTCAATGCGAATATCTCTGAAAATAAAGGAGTTAGAAAAACGCAATTTGGTACAAATGTTATACAGGTGGGGGGAACTAGAACCACCATATTTTGGTTATGGTGTGAGTGACCCCTTGGGCCCCATTCAACCTAACCCCAAAATTTTAAATGGCATCACCCCTTTTGTGATTCTTTAAATTAAACGTTTTTTTGAGTAGTATTCACCAGCACAAGATTTTTGTAAATTTAATACAGGGTCGAACAAAAAAGTATAATTAAAATAAAATAAATTCTGTTTCTATGAATTGCTATTTTATTTAATTGAATTCTTATAATGCATTCCATTTTGGGCTACAAAAAGGATAATAAAATGTTTTGCTCCAAATACTGGAAGCAGTGGGTCAGGTTTCAACAAATAAAATCACCTATTTCAGTCAGGTGTCTAAATCGCAATTCTTTCAGCCATACTGTAAACCATGTCTAATATCGGATAAAAAAGAAAATTAAATAGTGAATTCGTCTCAAATTATTTCACTTCGATCGCTTCTGAATTTGACGTACAATCTAATACACCTGACTGCAATAGGTGATTGTTATTTGTTGAAACCTGACCCACTGCTTCGAGTATTTGGAGAAAAAAAAATTATTATCCTTTTTTGTAGCCCAAAATGGAATGCATTATAAGAACCTTTTTTTTTTTTTTTTTTAAACGAAGGATGATTGACGAAAATTTGGGTTGGGGAATTAGGGATGACATGGGACATTGGCTTAGATATCGTAGGTCATTCAGCCACAACCGATTTTTTTATAATATTTGATTCATATTAAATGAAAATAGATATCCACAAACATCCATGCCCTCGCCGGGATTCGAACCCAGCACCCTCCGCATTAGTTCTGGCGCGCTAACGCACGCGACTAGTGGGCCGGCTTATAAGAATCTAATTAAATAAAATAGCAATTCATAGAATCAGAGTTTATTTTATTTTAATTTTTTTGTTCGGCCCTGTATTAAGTTTTAAAAACATTCTTGTACTGGTGAATACTACTCGAAAAAACGTTTAATTTAAGGGATCACAAAAGGGGTGATATCATTTAAAATTTTGGGGTTAGTGTGAATGGGGTCGAAGGGGTCACTCACCCCATAACCAAAATATAATGGTTCTAGTTCCCCCTACCTGTATAACATTTGTACCAAATTGCGCTTTTCTAACTCCTTTATTTTCAGAGATATTCGCATTGAAAGTTTTCAAATTGACACCCTGTATACTACCGTCCGTGGTCTACTTTTACCCAGTTTGTCTGTCGAACAAGTCGTTATTATGGACCCACCAGCGTGAAGTTTTGCATTACGTTTCACTCTATACCTTTGATTAAAAGTCAGGATGGGTTTTTATACATGTCATCATTGCTCAACTAACATAAGTCCGAATTCATTTTACCTTAAGTGTATTGTCCTCGCGCGAAGTGGTTCCACTCCAAAAGTACAAATTTATCTGCGGATGACAACCCGTTTGAATAAAGATCGAAGCAATAACTTTACATGTGTTAAGTGCCACCAATCTTCATCGCGATCATCCATGGGTGGAGAGCTCACATCGGATTTGTCAAATTGCACAAATGGAAACAATATTTGTACATTCCTTCAAAAATATTTTGAGCCATTTAAGACTGAAATTCATAATATAATCACCACGTTCGAACAAAAAGTTCCCTTACTTGAAGAGAAGGTGCAATAGTGAAATGACATTGTTTATACTATAAAACTTCAACTATTTCAAGTTTCCACTCACGCGGTAAATGATCAAACAACATTAACAATCTCCGATTCCATAATAGAAGCCACGGAAAGATACAGTAGAAAGTATTATTTACTATTATACAAGGTGTTCAATTTAAGTGAAGATATTGAAATATCTCGAAAACTACACATCGAATAAAAAAAAATATAATTAAAATTTGTTCGCCTCGGAGGGGGACATCTAATGATACGAAACTCGACCCATTACCCTCAACCGCCTAGGGGATAGGGGGTGAGAAATTGAAAATTTAAATAGGAACCCCCATTTTTTGTAAGGATTTGAATACTCCCAGAACAAAATTAGAAAGTTCTATCTGAATTTTCTTTTGTATTCGTGACAGACGACGCTATAATCGACAAAATTCAAAATTGGCAAAAATCGTTGAAAGATGGGGATTTCCTGAGAAATGGGGATTCGTAAAATAAGGTTCCCTATGCTGCTGAGAAATAATGCGACGTGCTGGGAGAAATGTAAATCACTGTCTTACACTGTCAAATCTCCCCCTCTCTATTCCCACCTCTCCCACCGCGCTTCATCGCTCAATGCCGGCCTGGCAGCCTTCGAAGATGGAGCTCCCTATCGCTGTTACCGTCAGATGCGAAATTCGCGCTCTGATACGTTCTTTAAGTACAAAACGGATTTTACGTATTGACATTCATCATCAGTTAATCGAAGTTAATGGGGAAAATTGCATATCTGTTCAACATGACTCAAGCGCTAAAACTCATTATAAAACGACAATGAGTCGACTCACACGCTCATCTCTAACAAAAAAAGATTTGGATAGTATTTACTTTCTGCACAATTCATTTAATTTCATTTCTAGAAAACAATTGCAAGTAATGATTCTGATTTATGGCAAATGTAGGAGAAATATTGATGAGGCTGTTATCTTATACGCTAAGCGTTTTCCGGATAATGTTGGATCGCGGACTTTTTTTAGAATATTATTAGAATATTTTTATCGGATGGTAGTGTATAACCCAAACAAAGAAAACACTGTCACAGGAGTTTGCAATGAAAAAGCTGTGCTAGCAGCTGTTCAGCAAAATCCACAAATAAGTACTCGACAATTACAACGCGATTCCGGAATTTCCCTAGGTAGTATTGTTAACATTTTGCACCGTAATTAATAAGTATCATCCGTATCATATTTCATTGCACTTCAAGAACTTCATGGAGATGATTTTCTTAATAGAGTAGTATTTTATGAATGGGCACAACAAACCCAAATTTCTTCGTCAATGTACTATTTTCAGATTAGTCTACATTCAGAAATCATGGTAGTATTAATCGGCATAACATGCATTACTGGAGTGTAGAAAATTCCCACTGGTTACGACAAATTGAGCATCAACGTCCTTGGTCCGTAAACGTTTGGTGTGGAATTATAGGGAAAAAACTCATTGGTCCATATTTTAGTGACGGTACTTTAAATGGAACTAAATATCGACATTTTTTGGAACAAGAACTACTAATACTACTTGAGGATGTTGCTCTAGATGTTCGCCAAAGTATGTGGTTTCAGCATGACGATTGCCCAGCGCATTATTCAATTGTTGCACGGGAAGTATTAGACCGTGATTATAATGCTCAGTGGATCGGCAGAGGTGGTCCTATTAATTGGCCTGCTAGGTCGCCTGATTTAACATCACCGGATTTTTTTCTATGGGGTTATCTGAAAGTTTATCAACAAGTGCCAACAGACAGAGGAAACATGATAGAACGCATAAGAAGCGCATGTGCTCAAATTCCCGCGGATATGCTTTTATCGTTTGTACAATCAATGAAAAGAAAGATCAATAAATGTATTAAACTTGAAGGTCAAAATTTCTGAACACTTGCTTTAATTAGAAAACTATTATGTGTGAGAGGCATGAAGACTCACACCTTCGTGTACCTTTATTTCTTTGATTTCATATGTACGAGGGGGATTTCCATGATTTTTAATAATAGACAGCTATATTTTTGTTCTAAGTGTTGTCCATCATTTTAAAGCTTAAAACTTATGCTATTTTTCTAAATGATCGCCGTTTCTGTTCAAACACTTTTGCAGACGATGCTCCAGTTTTTCTATCCCCACGTTATAAAATTCTGCCGCCAATCCTTTGAGGAATTGATTAACCTCTTCCCTTCATCATCGGTATTGAAGTTCGTTATTGGTGATCCTCCGATCTTCAAGCAATATTATCTCAACTTTTTCGACAATTCCATCTGAAACTGAAGGCCTTCCGCTCCTGTCTTCATCGTGAATTTCCGTGCGGCCTTCACTGAATTCTCTGCACCATTTGCGAACATGTTGAACAGATATGCAATTTTCCCCATAAACTTCGATTAACTGACGATGAATGTCAATAGGTGAAACCCGTTTTTCACTTAAAAAACGTATCACAGCGCGAATTTCGCATCTGGCGGTAACAGCGATAGGGAGCTCCATCTTCGAAGGCTGCTAGGCCGACATTGAACGATGTAGCGTGGAGGGAGAGGTGGGAATAGAGAGAGGGAAATTTGAGTGTATATTTAAGTAAGTTTAATATTTCTCCCAGCACGTCGCATTATTTCTCAGCAGCATAGGGAACCTTATTTTACGAATCCCCATTTCTCAGGAAATCCCCATTTTTGAAAGATTTTTGCCAATTTTGAATTTTGTCGATTATAGCGTCGTCTGTTACGAATACAAAATAATAATCAGATAAAACTTTCTTATTTCTTCCCGGAGTATTCAAATCCGTAAAAAATAGGGGTTCCCGTTTAACTTTTCTATTTCTGACCCCCTACCCACTAGGGGGTTGAGGGTAGTGGGTCGAGTTTCATATCATTAGATGTCCCCCTCCGAGGCGAACAAATTTAATTATAATTTTTTTTATTCGATGTGTAGTTTTCGAGATATTTCAATGTATTCACTTAAATTGAACACGCTGTATATTGTACCAGACTAGAATGAAGTGGAAATCATCAGCAGGACAAATCAACACCTTGCAGAAGTCGCTGGCATCCTGCAACCAATTGGTAACTTCCCCGCCAATATGTATTATTTCGTTTGGGAAAGAAGACCGGATTCGACTCAAGACTTTTAAGTTTAATATTTGACGAAAAGGAAACAGCCGCAAACATCTTGAAAGCTATTTACAAATTAACCTCAAGTAATTTGAAATTTAGAAGGGACCAAACCGTCATGCAAAGGAACCACATTAAATAATTATATGCGGAATTAGACCGCCAAAAAATAGAGAAACTAGTTTAAAAATTGAATTTCTTAACGATATTCCAGCTATCATAGTTTCTAGTCAACGCCAAGGTACAATAAAAAAAAACGGTTCAATACAGACAACCCACTCTGTTAAATTTATTATCAAAACCTTCATGGTTTGCCAACAAAAACACAAACTTTGTTCAATAATATTATATTTGCGGATAATGGAATTTATACGTTTACTGAAATATGTGTAATAAATCAAGGAGGAATCATACATAATAATTTCTTTTTGGAATTAATAACAGAAATTTCACGCGAAATAGAACTCTCGCGCCGTATTTTTCGGAATCATTAAGGAGTGCTTATGGTGTCTAGACAAAGTCCAGGGCCTAGTCTATATAAACGATATAAGGGCACATGCGAACCGGCGAAGGAATGCGAATAACCACTTGAGTGCAGACACAAGTGCATACGCATCGATACGCGCGGAGTCAAATTAGGGGTTTGTTTAGTCTACATTGCAGATAAAAAAATATCTCCTCCGTAACCGCTGGGGCTGGACGATCCCGGTATGTCTTAAGATAATCTTAAAGAAAATATCTAAAATTGATCGAGCCATTTTTTTGAATTTTTGCCCCGTTTCCGAGATATAATTTTTATAAAAACCGGGTAAAAAGAAAAAAAAAACCTTCTTTTAAGGACGTATTTTTTTTCTTTTCAAGTAGAAAAGCTGAAACCTTCAGGGATGGCAGAAGGGATAACTGGCTTTCACTGGGATTTTTTTCAAAATATTTGGAACCACCCCTACGCGCCACCAATGTCACCAACCCAGGGGGTGATTCGGTTTTCGTCTTTTAAGGACGTATTTTTCTCTTTTTAAGTCGAAAAGCTAAAACTTTCAGGGATAACAGAGGAGATGACTGGCTTTCATTGGGAATTTTTTCAACATTTTTGGAACCATCCCTACGCGCCTTTTGCACCCGCTGGGTTCGGTTTTCTTCTATTAAAGACGTATTTTATATTTTAAAGTTGAAAAGCTGAATTTTTTAGGGACTGCAAAAGATATATATTTTTTAAATTTTAGAACCGTCCCTCCGCTTCATTTGCACCCTCTGGGTTCGGTTTTCTTCTTTCAAGGACGTATTTTTTACTTTTTCAAGTCGAAAAGCTGAAATTTTCAGGGATGTCAGAAGGGATGACTGGCTTTCATTGAGAATTTTTCAAAATTTTTGGAACCACCCCTATGCGTCATTTGCACCCTCTGGGTTCGTTTCTCTTCTTTTAAAGACGTGTTTTTTTTCTTTTAAAGTCGAAAAGCTGGAATGTTCGGGGATGGCAACAGAAACTTTTCCAATTTTTGGAACCATCCCTTCGCTCCATTTGCACCCCCTGAGTTCGTTTTTCTTCTTTTAGGGACGATTTTTACGCTCCATTTGCACCCCTGGACTCGTTTTTCTTCTTTCAAGGACGGATTTTTTTTCTTTTAAAGTCAAAAAGCTTAAACTTTCAGGGATAACAGAAGCGATGACTGGCTTTCATTGGGAATTTTTTCAAAATTTTTGGAACCACCCCTACGCGCCATTTTCACCCTCTGGATGAAAATCGAAAATTAAAAATCGAAGATTAAAAATGAAAAATGAAAAATTGAAAATTAAAACTTGAAAATGAAAAATGAAAAATTGAAAATGAAAAATGAAAAATAAAGAACGAAAAATTAAAATTAATTTAGAAAAAAATTATGTTTTTCATTGATGGCGCAGCGCAGCGGAGCCGTCGATCTTCATCAATTACTTTGCTTAATTTATTATAATAGTTGCTATTACACACGCTGTGGCGTCGTCCGTTACCAATTTAATCGCTTAATTTTAATGGGCCCCGCACGGACGACGGTGCAGCGTAGCGGAGCCGTCGTCCGTCACCAATTTAATCGCTTAATTTTGATGGGCCTCGCTAGACGACGGCGCAGCGCAGCGGAGCCGTTATTGGTCACCCATTACTTTTCTTACATTTTTTCATTTCACAATTTCACATAAAGAACACAATTTGACATACATCAAACTTAAGCCTAGGAAAAACTAGTTTTTTCCTATTTGTCCTTAAGCTATCCTAAAGGTAATTGATCAAGTCCCGGCAAGTGAGGTAAGACCATTAGAAGTAAGTAAATCACCAAGTCAATAAAAGAAAGAAAACATAGTAAACACGATACATATTAACATCCGTAACGAACTTAATTAAGGGTTACTACATAATACAAGGTAGAAATAACACAAATGGCAAATTTGAAGATGAAAATTGTTGACAAGCGGACCAGGTTGTAAGAAACAGAGGCACAAAAGTAACAAAATCCACCATTTGAAATATAGCAATATATAATAAATAATATAATAATAATATAATAATAATATTAAAAAAAACACCACTTGACCAACTGAATTAATGATAATTTTTAACTGCGTTTTTCTGAAAACTAACATTTTCAATTTGGCAGAATGGTTGCAATAAATAACGTACTACTTTTAAATTCCACTCTAATATCTTTTATGGGAAATTTTGAAAGTCGGGTGTCGGCAAGATCCATAACCGAAACTGAATGTATTATTCGGCATTTAAACCCCTTATAGACAACCGTTTTTATAGGAGGTCGATCTACAAAAATCACTAAAAAGTTTAATTCAATTAGATTTTTATTTCTTTTTAATTTAAACATTTAAAAAAAGATGAAAAAGTGGAAATGTTTCTTAGAGTAGACGTTATTTTGAATAAAATAAAATACATTTTATGGTCTTTTCAACGTCAACCTCCAATAAATTTCATGTACTTTGTGAATATAGTTAGTTGTTTAATTTCAAATCAACCGTTCGGGCTGGGTTTATACCGCCAATCAGGGTTGCACCTCACGCATGCTCTGCAGCTGATGCAGTGAGTCCGGTAGCAAATAAAATATAATGTATTCAAAGAAAATTACAACATAAGCGATGGAAGAACCTTCAGTTGTTTATATTATTTAGTTTCCCCCAAGAAAAACTACAAAAATTGACTGCTGGCTGCATTTACCGAAAGTACGTAAAGTATTTTTTTTTTAATAGTTATGTTCGCCATCCCTGAAAGTATACATTCGAAAGAAAACTGTGTGTTAATGTCGCACTAACAAATTGTGTGCGCTCAAATTAAGCACCCTTAAATTAAAATAAACTTTAGCTGATGGTGGAGTCTACGGGGAAGAGTTTACAAAGCACACTATACCACCGAAAACCGGAACACGCAGCGCTCCATTATATAGTTTGTTCAGTACGCTAACATCGGCGTATCTTAGGGTTTTCACTAAACCGGAGAGTTTAGTAGTATTCACCGCCCCCTTAGCTATAGTCAACTATTGGCAAATGTAACTAAACTGCGGCATGTAACAGAAGGGTAAATATTCTCGTATGAGAGTTATTTAATAAAAATCTACATACAATTACAACTGACGTTTTACACCAGCTTGTAAATTGCCATATTTATCTTCCGCAATTTATTAACGTATTATCCAGTAGGACCACAGAAAGCGTAATAAAAAGATCGTATTTACAATATTAAAATTTAACTATAAATTTTATTCAAGAGGATAGAATATTAATAATACTTACATTTCAAATGTAATCAATTTAAATTTTAATGAAAGTAACTACTTAATATGCAGATCATTTAAAGTGGTGTACTTGCCTGTGATTTATTTTCTAAAATTAGAACATCTGAAAATGTAAAGCTTTTATAAATTTAAGAAAAACGCAAAGCAGCCTGAATTAATAATTTTTAAGCTGTTCCTTAATTTACAAAAATAGGTAGACTATGAAACGTAAACAAATACTTCCCTGGCGAGTATCAACTAGTTTAATAATATACAAGTCAATAGCCAAGGTTTTTGAACCATATTGTGTAATCTGTAATTATACGTTGATTTATTTTCTTTTATCTACAACAGATTAATATATAAACTATATACATAATAAATAAATTTATTAATAACGTATATGCAAATATGTATTATCTTTTATTTTAATTTTGTACGTTGATGAATGACTGCTGGACCTAATCGAATGAATATTTTTCGAATTATTCTGAAAATTGATCAATGGCTCGAATGTTCTTTGGAGTAATATTTCTAATGATGATTCGCTTAATAATCCTAATAATGAATGGTATAGACATATTCGAATGATCATTCGAATTATCGTGACTCATACACTGTTGGTTATGTTTAGAATGTGACCGCTACTACATCGTTTTTTTTTACAAAACCACACTTCAATCACGTTAGTGCAGAAGTGAACAAGAGCATGGTGGAATAGCAATATATTGTCTTATTGATGTGAAAAATAGGTGTCGTACGTATCAGTGATTTGGCGGCAGTGGAAGTTAAATTTGGAAACAAAACATTCAATATGTGGTAAATCTACCGATCACCAAATTCTACTATCAGTGACTTTATTATTGAACTAGAAAAAAATGTTTAAAGAACTCGTGGCCGAAACCAATTAAACCGTGAGATCATAAAGTTGTAAATAGTAAGCAGCACATTTTCTGAAAATTCATATAATAGATAATTTAAGTAATGTTATGATAACCGCCTGAAATTATATGCTCGCCGTACCAAATCGTGACATTTCAATTTCCCGTATCTGACGTTTGAAAGAAATGTGTCTAACCATGGCGATTTTGATTATCTATAGCACTTACCGCTAACGATAATTGCACCGCCGTTTTTCGTTCTGATTGCTTCATTTTTAACACATGACGTATAATGAGCTAACTTCATTGGTATTTCATAACAGTCAGAAATTATCAGGTGAATAATGTCGGCTACTTATATTTGCATTTACGTAGTTATCTAATATAAATTAAATAATAAACATTTATCATGATCGTTATAAATTTTGTTTTATTGTTGCTGATGTTCTTGTTATAGTTAAAATTGTTGTTGGCTTGCTCCGATCTGAAATTCATTTAATCACTCACTGCATGTGTAGTTTACTGTAATATAATTTTGGCGGCAAACTGTCCCGGCGGCGCACAGAGGTCCAAAGTTAAAAAAATCTGGGGTTTTTGAGATCTAAAATCAAATTTTTCAAAAACAAAATGGCGGGTCCAAAATTGCGGACCACTTACATGAAAAATGATAGAGTTCCAACGAAATTTAGTACATATGATTTCTGAGGCCGCTGATAGAATTTTTCAAAATCAAAATAGTGGATCCAAAATGGCGGACCACTTATTTGAAAAACGATGGGGTTCCACGAAATTCAACATACAGTGGTTTCTAAGGTCGCTGCTTCCGAAACTGAAGTCAAATTTGTCAAAAACAAATGGCGGATTAAAAATGCAGACCAATATGTGGGAAATGATGGAGTTCCAACAAAATTCAGTATATCGTGGTTTTTGAGGTCTTAGTTTCCAAAAACGACGGACCACTTAGAAGAAAAATTGCATTTTAGTTAAAGTTTATATGATATATAAAAATCTGTAACCGCAGAATTGGAAAATCAAATTTTAGTAAATGTCTAAATTGACATTTATTCAAATAATTTTCGTAAACTGATCCAAACAAAATTCAAGTGCATACTTTAAATTAGTGAAAATAATAATAAATCATGTTTCCGTCGCTTTCAACTGTTGCGTTATTATTTATTGGTTAAATGTAGGATCTAAAAGTTCTAAAACTTCGGGCGGACTTGGTTTGCCGTCTTTGCATTTATAATTTTGTAATCTTGAGATGAGGGGATCTAAAGATGTGAGAAGACGGTAAAATACATCTTCCATTGTCTTCTCGCGAGAGTATTTTCGAGAAAAGCTTTCACGATAACGTCTGATGTCTTTGTTCCAAGCTTCTTATTCATCTCAGGTAATTGTCCAATGAGTAATGAAGAACCACCAATTGTAGCTTAATCATGAACGAGAATAACGTGAACCGATATCAGATATCAGGGATATAATTTAATATATCGTTTAGCAAGATGTAAGCAGTATAATTTAAATTTCGCTGTATGTATACCAAGCCCGCTTGATATTGCAACAGTACCTTGCTTTTTGCTATCAACTCTTCGTCCACCCCTAAAATTTTTGCAATTGACGAGACATTCCCAGAGAAAACGCCAAGCGGTGTTTCCGTCGTTAGCCGTACGGGCTCCAGCTTTTGGGATATCAATTCGCAAATCGTACAATTCCTTGAAACCATTCTGAAATTTTTGTTTACGAGCTGATACCTTTTGTTTCAGTCCTGCAGAACGAGCCTGCCGCATTTGTAGGCTAAGTGAAAAAACCATACCATGAACCTTATCCACGCGCGTCACTCGACAAAATGCCTCCCCAGAGCCAGGGTCGCAGCTCGTGGCAACAAATGTTTGGTGATTTATATTTGCTATAGTAATATCTTGACTGTAAAATATAAAACAGTGCGGAATCTCGCGGGTTGATAACCATTTTGATGTTTTTCGCAAGATAAATCTATACGAGATTATATTATGCGGGTGTTTATTCAACGCCATTTTAATAACTTGTAAAATATTTTTATGTAAGATTTCGATATATGGAAATATTCTACATACCTTCGTACGTACACTCGACTATATGCACTTAAAACTCGTCTAATATTTCCGTCATAAATAACGAATCGTGAGAGCTATTGGCAGTGCTAACTTCTAACTGACGTACAGCTCCAGGTTTCAAAGCCACAAGTCTTTCCCTTTAGTGCAGTACGCAGAAGTGGCAGTCTAACAATGCTGTAGAGCGAATACTTTATGATTTTCAATTTCATTTTTCCAGTTTTGTCCAGCTTTTGTCAAACATTCGAAAATGTTTTAAGAAATAGAATAACATTCACTCCGCCGTGAATACATTGCAGGCTATTACTAACAAAATCTGTAAATGGTACAATGATTAGCGCCTTGGTATGAATCTAACAAAATGTAAATTGTTTCTACCACATCACCAAATTAACGACAATTCGCCAATTTGAATATTGGATTAACTATTCTACTCTCCGCATCATTTTCATTCATAGGTCTGCATTTGGATAATAATATATCATTAAAGAAACATTGTGGTTTGACGTTGAAAAAGCAAATATACCAGCACGATACAGCTGTATCATATCCAATATGAACTTTTACAATCATTATTATATGAACTCGAAGTGAAAATATACTTACAAATTTAACTACATTATTGTTAAATAATATGGCTGGGAGACATTGGTTAATTGCCCATTGAATTTATGTAATTTTAATTCAATAAATATTACGTTCTCTGTTTTGGCCGACAAACACAAATCTATTTTTAATACAAGTCACCTCAAACAAAATGTAAAAATAAACAAAATACACATGCACTGCACTTCATTAACGATTCTACTCCTATACATAATAGATTTTTACATGTATGTATGTATAATATATAAAATAAATATCATAGTTGTTGAATAGTGAATTTTATATGTCGGAAATTATCTGACCGAATTGCCCTCGCGCAATGTTAAATCCTTATAATTTTGGTATTTATGTCCTCAAGCGGGTAGTTTCTATGTAGGCTGCTCTTGGGCAATTACACTTGACCATTGCCCTCATTTACTTTTTGACCAATGAAATTAAATAAAGTTGATGACATGATCCAATAAAATTCTAATTACGATGCGTAACAGACCACGCTGCAAGTTATTCATTGCAATTCACACTGGGTGGTATCTAATCAGATAATCCATCATGTTGGTATTGCCTAGCAACGCGTTACTACATTTTCTATGTATAAAACGTCAGTTATTGCCGGACTTTTAAACAGTTTGCTGTTGAATTCTACCTGTTTATAGTTTCGGGTAATGTGCTGGTGCTTTCATCAGTAATAGTATTCATTCAGGCATTTCTCAAAATCTTGGTAAGCTCATTTTTACTACAATTATTGTGGATCAGATTAATACACGTCTGACACTTGGTGTCAATAAATTTAGTATTTCAAATTATGAAGTTTAAACTTGCCGTTCGGCCAATTGTCTTCTCGAATCTAACTCGTGACTGATTTTTCCTAGGCAATTATTAGCGTCTGCATCACTCTTGCTTGTCGATTTTCGTCCCAACAAGCATTCGTGATCCTACCGCTAATAAATGCCGATCAAAATCATAGGCACTCGTTAGATTACTGTTGATAATTATGTGATATTCCCCGCAAATAATCGATTGGTTCTCTATTGCCAAAATCTATAACTATTCTTAGAATACGCTCATCGGTGTCCCGATATTTTCTGAATTTATTTGGCGGTGGATGGCTCGCCATAAATTCCTGTTGATATAGATCTGTACCTTTTTAAACTTTGAAAGCATCTACGAATTTTTATATTGTTGGATTAATTCGACCCATATAATTGCCTTCAAACCAGGTCATAACCTGTTATGGTTCATCTGGTACTTTATGGGGGGGTAATACTACAAGAGGTTAGAATTTGGCCGGATAAATTTTATTTGTTTGCACGAGCCATTGAATCGACACAAATTTCGAGAATGAATTGACATGGAAAAATGGATTTTGCCTAATCTCAATTCACTCAAGAAATTTGTTATGAAATGACGAGTGCTTAAAATAAAATGTATCCTGTCGAAATTATAACAGCGAGTGGCATTTGTTGAGATAGTTTAACGAATAAGAACCATATTTATATTAGCAATTTATATTAATTAAAAGTACAATGGGTGAAAGAGCATTCTTATTTGTAATTGAATTGGATGAAGCACCAATCGTCAAATTCGTGTGTGGGTAAAACGGAAAAGGTTGAGTGCCACGGGAATCGCGAAATTCACGCCTGCGCGTTTGGTTCGTAAATGTTTGGTGTAGAATCATAGGGAACAAACTCATTGGTCTATATTTTATTGACGGTACTTTAAATGGAATTAAATATCGACATTTTTTGGAACAAGAACTACCAATACTACTTAAGGATGTTGCTTTAGATGTTCGCCAAAGTATGTGGTTTCAGAATAACGGTTGCCCAGGGCATTATTCAATTGTTGCACGTGAAATATTAGACTGTGATTATAATGCTCGGTGTATTGGCACAGGTGGTCCTATTGACAGAGGTGGTCCTATTAATTGGTCACCTGATTTAACATCACCGGATTTTTTTCTATAGGGTTATCTGAAAGATAAAGTTTATCAACAAGTGCCAACAGACAGAGAAAACATTATAGAATGCATTAGAAACGCTTGGCCTCAAATTCCCGCGGATATGCTTTTATTTTGTGTACAATCAATCGAAAGAAGGATCAATAAGTGTATTGAACTTGAAGGTTGAATTTTTGAACACTTGCTTTAATTAGAAAACTATTATGTGTGAGTGAAAATCCCCATTTTTCAACAATTTTTGCCAATTTTGAATTTTGTCGATTATAGCGTCGTCTGTCATGAATACAAAAAAAAATTCAGATAAAACTTTCTTATTTTTTCTCGGAGTATTCAAATCCGTATACAAATGGGGGTTCCCATTTAACTTCTCTATTTCTCACCCCCTACCCCCCTAGGGGGTTGAGCGTAGTGGG
The DNA here is from genome assembly GCA_910593695.2 of Ocypus olens. Classification (NCBI taxonomy): domain Eukaryota; kingdom Metazoa; phylum Arthropoda; class Insecta; order Coleoptera; family Staphylinidae; genus Ocypus; species Ocypus olens. The sequence continues at coordinate 27,644,030 of OU343062.1, read as the reverse complement.
TCGAGTTTTGTATTATTAGATGTCCCCCTCCGAGGCGAACAAATTTTAAATATAGTTTTTATTTTTTCGATGTGTAGTTTTCGAGATATTTCAATGTCTTAACTTAATTTGAACACCCTGTATAAATGTTTATTTTATACTATTAGAACATGATAGAACAAGATGGATATTAATTGCAAATCAATTCTATAATTCACGTCGTAGCAGCGCTACCGTACGCTTGCGACATCTCGCGGCCGAAGTACGAAATGCTGTTGCTGGCTTTAATTGCAAATTCACGTAACTAAAAGGTGAAAGGACAATACTTTCCACTGATACAGGGATCAGAATAAAAATCGTGAAACAAATTTCACGTGTAAGCGTGTCCGAAACGGATTTCAATTATATTTCACCGCATAGGTATTCAGAACTGATACGAACTGCCCCTATTCAACTGAAGTTAGCTGTTTACGAAAATTGTTAATACAAAAATCGTTGTCATGGTGAAGGTAAATAAATTTTTAACCAATTACAAATTTTATTGTTCGCCATTTTAATGCACCTTTTTATACATGAGTTGAGTTATCAACAGTAATCTGACGAGTGCCTATGATTTTGCCGGCAATTATTAGTGTCAGAAAAACGATTGCTTGTTACGGCGATTTTCTAGAAGTTACAAGCAAAAGTGATCCAGACGCTATTAATTGCCTAGGTAAAATCAGCCACACGTTAGATTCTAGAAGACAATTGGCCGAACAGAATTATTACACTTCATAATTTGAAAAATTAAATTTAGTGACACCAAGTGTCAGACGTGTATTAATCTGGGCCACAATAATTGTGGTAAAAATGAGATTACCAAGATTTTGAAAAATGCCTATGAATACTATTACAGATGAAAGCACTAACACACCCGAAAATACAAACAGATCGAATTTAGGAGCAAACTGCTTAAAAGTCCGGCAATAACTGGCGTTTTATACGTTATAGAAAATGTAGTAACGCGTTGCTAGGCAATATCAACATGATGGATTATCTGATTAGATACCACCCAGGGTGAATAGCCATGCATAATATGCAGCGTGGTGTTACACACCGTAATTAAAATTTTATTGGATTATTTCATCAACATTATGCGTTTTCATTGGTTAAAAAGTAAATGAGGGCAATTGTCGGTCACCACATCAATATAATCAACTAAGCTATTTTCTGGCACGAATGCTTTATGAAATTATCATTTTTGATTTTAAAGAAAATTCTGGATTGGTGTTATATTCATGCAGAATGCTTCCTTATATTTTGGTCCAAATGAAAGGAACCGCCCTGCATATTAATTTCTGGAAAACACTGTTCTATAGCGGCAATCGCAGATTATTCGTAATCGAATGTAATTCTTTGTGTATATCCAAGGCTTGCTATAATTTGAAATTCCTCTGATCACTCAATACATTAGTACATTACTGTTGTATAATAATGGCGGCTATCTCAGCGGCGCAACGGCTGGCGGTGAATTGGCCCTGCGACGAAACGGTGGGCGTGAACCGGCGGGCGAGAACCGACGGCAGCGAAACGTCCTTGATCCGGTCGGTGTTGGGTTTACGAAAAGAAAGAATAATACAAATAATGTGTTAAATCAATATTGCACTTGACAGTAAATCAAATAAATATCTGAACCTAAATGCATTTTCTCATTAACACCAACTTAAATTTAATGGATATAGCTATACCTTTGCAGGATTTAAAATGAGATAATTGTATTCATCAGTGAGCATAAGGTAAATACAGAAAGATGAAATATATCCTGATTATGTAAATATTTAATCTATTTGTGACTGCAAAATTAAGTATTATTAGGACTGTAAACAAATAACTTATTGAAACAACTACTTGCCTGCATAGTGCCATGCCGGATATTGAATGATATAAGAGAAATTTATTGTTGTTACTAGTTTACTAGTACTACTAGATAAATAACATTGGTTTAAGCTCGTTTATTTCTACATACAGGACCAACTTGTTTAATTAGTAATAATAGTACAAATTAAATATAAGTATTTAAAGAAAAATTAAATACAAAATACCCAAAAGGGAAACAAATATAAGTCTACCCTAACACAATTATTGTTATATGATAATAACAACAATTCATCCGTCAATTATTATCCTAGTCCTCCGTCCAAAACGAAATATACTTGGTCTGCAGATCGTCAAAATGCATGACCGGAACCCCTAAGTCTAAAACACGTGTTTCCAAAACAGCCACGAAAAGGGGATCGTCTACAGATCCGCTCGGGGGTAAACAAATATAAAAATTTGATGAAAATTGCTTATCTAAGGATGTATGTGAGGCTTTAGATTAAGACATTCAAGTAAACTCTTAAGCGATAGTAAATTCATATACAATTAATCTCACTATTTTGATTATACGATTTACAGACAACTCCCTTAACTTACGAGGAAACCAGCGCATACTGGTAGCCTATAGACACCACTGCAGGCCTGGGTTCCAAATATTCCTTGCGTTTTCAATTGAAATTAAAGCTAAATTAATAATAGTCTTGGTTCATTTTATTCCCTAAGTCCGCCAAAAAGAGAAAACGCATCAGTATTTCTGAAAAACTGGCACACGATGAATTATATTTTACCAAAATAAATTGTGTTAATTCCTTTAGAGAATGTGTGCCACTTAGTTCATTTTCAAAACATTGTCAAAAACAGACCACTTGGGAAATGAAATCACCAATATCATATTAGGTTCTATGTAATTTCTAACCTTATTCATACGATGAATTATCGTCAGAGCTATTGATTAAAATTTCAGTGTTTGTGTATTTGAAATAAGTTCTTGTTATTTAAACTTTCCAATCTTTTTTTAACTGTGATATTATGTCAAATGTTTTAAAATACACATCATTTTAAACATATTTTTACTTTCTCCGTTACGAAGTACGAGAAAGTATTGTGATCGCGATTTTTTTTTTTCAAATTTTTATTTTTTTTATTTTAAGTATGAAAAATATCACAAAAACATTTAAACAAAAATTAAAGACAATAAAGAAATGAACATCTTTAGCTTGAAAACATTTTTCATAAAATCATTTTTATTTGAGAAAACAAAAGTTATAATTTTTTTTTTAATTTTTGGTTTATAATTATGAAACGATAATAGTTACAGCAAATTTATGTTAATAATAAATGTAGAAAATGCTAAAATAAACAACTTATAAAGAATAAGTTTTTTTTTTTAAATCCCTTTAGTTTTTGAGTAAACTGAGTTTTTGAATTTGAAGTATAATTTTTCCATCTTTCATAATTTTGACGTTTTAAACGTCAGTTTCACCCAAGCTTACGAAACGTTCGATGGACATTTAAAATATGATTTAAATTGAAAATAAACGATGAAAGCGTAAATATAAATGATACCAACAAGTCGGAGAAAGTAACATGATGGCCACATCACCCTTTTTTTATCTGAAATAGTGTAAATAAAATAGAAACAACTTTACTTGTTAAATGAAATAGTGTGATGATTTCTTCTTTAAGCAAAAATAATTTTGGCTTAATTTGTAGACGTACCTCACGATTTTGCCAGTTCTCTTCTCACTTAAAAAAAAAAAAACTTATTATTTGCGGGAGTTTTTGAATTTGTTCAGCAGCATCATTTGTTTGTTTGCGTTTAGCAATCCCTGCTTGTAACTACTTATGTTAAAATGAATTGTATCTCAATGTACAACAATGTTTAAACACGAATAAAAATGATAAGCGCGTAAAACAGTTATTCACGCTTAAAGCCGAAATGATTTTTCAATCATAAATATAACCTTTTTATTTGTTTTTTTTTTGTTGCAAAATGTCGCAAAATGTCGAAACTCTGATAGTTCGATGTTTTCACCACGAAATTCGAATCAGAAAGAAAGAACCACGACAGAATTTGAGCGCGGAATAATTCGTGATGGAAAAAATCAGCGAAATATGCAAACCAACATTTTAATAGTATTTCGAGTTGATAAATTTGGGACAACCTCTCTTATTCCAGATGCAATTAATACAATTAATTAAGCCGAAAATAGCCTGAATATATGATTATTCAACTAGTTCGTGACTCTGCAAAATTAAGTATTAGACTACAAACAAATAACTTATTAAAACAACTACTTCCATGGCTAGTGCCACGACGGATATTAAATGATACAAAAGAAATGTGAATGTTATTACTAGTACTACAAGATAAATAACATTGGTTTAAGATTGTTTATTTATACGTAAAGGACTAGCTTCAAAATGAACCCAAATTAAAATTGAAAACATTAAATTGTAAAACTAAACCATAAAATACGTTGTTGTTCACGTTCATGTGAGCGAACTTCAACTTAATTTTTAAAGTCAGATTTGTTCTTTACAATTTCTACAACACTAAAACAACGATTTTGATCAAATATATGAGTACCGTACCGTCAATTAATTCTCGTACTTGTGTCTGTCTCCACATCGACTGCAATCATTCATTTTGGTAAACAAATTCTCGTTACATTTTTTATATGTATCGGTGAGAGAATTATAAAAGTCACACTATAATATGTATGCAATTACATGTATTTCCTGTCTGGACCGATCTACAATTTAGGAAGGAGAGGCTCTTTTGTATATTTGTTGTGGTCATCACGTCTGGTGGAAGGGGCCGGACTGCATTGCGTCATTTATCTCATTGTGGATGAAGAGATATTTGCTTTTCCAGGCGTCACAGGTGCATGCCATCACTGACCGAATGTGACAGAAAATAGTAGTGAAGGGCAGTATGCAATCTCATATTTACCCTATTAACAATGGATCTCAAAAGTACGTGTTAAACGCATGTACAATGTTTAAAATTTGTCAATGTTTATAATTATCGACGATATTACTCCTGTTATAATGCCTATAATTACGTCATTTGCTCTGATTAATAAATATGTTGCGCATGACAGTTGAAATAAATTCTTATTATCGCAGTGTGCCGGTGTGCATCATACACTGGTATCGTGAACACCTTTACATCTGCACGTTGTGTGTGTAATAAGTTTTAAAACAGTACGAACAATGAGCGATTTAAGTGACGAAGAACCTTTTAGTGCAGATTATTCAGACAATTGCCCTCATTTACTTACTAACCAATGAAATAAAATAATGTTGATGAGATGATCCAATAAAATTCTAATTACGATGCGTAACAGACCACGCTGCATCTTATGCATGGCAATTCACCCTGGGTGGTATCACAGAACACATACCTTTAGAAATGAAACCTGCATGTTAAATTTCGGAAACACGATTTTGGCGCCACCTGGTGTCGGGGTGGCAAATTACTACGATTTCCGCGCCAAAATTTAAAAATGTTAAACTCGTCTCACGATATATTTCAATGTAATAACACTAAAAATATAATCAATTATGTTTTTTGAGCACATAATTGATTATACTTTTAATTAGTACATAAATGAAGTAGTTACTGGTTTTGGTAAAAGAAAAAAGATTGGATTTCACAAAATAAAAATAAAAATAGGCCTAAATGGAAAAAATATATTTAACAGAATAATTATATACATTATTATTAACAAAATTATCAAATATAAAAATATCACAACAATCGGGTATTAGGGTCTAGTCCAGGTGCAATGTTCCATCAGGTCTCTTCGATATTTCTTTCAGGCGTCGTAACAGGTCAGTTGTTTGCTTGTATCCAGGATTCATGACATTAAAATAGTTAAAAAGTAAATTAGTCCAGTTATATTGTCTTACTTCTTGGTGACGGAACAGCATTGCAATTCAATTTTTTGCGGAAATGATTAACAAAATGTTTATGAATAAAATGATCTTCACATGAATGAAAATTTAAACAATGAAGACTGTTCAATATCACAAATGGTTTTCCATGTTTTAAGAAATTCTTCATTTTTGGGAAATTTATAGAAATGTTTATTTTTGTAGTAGACATTAATTATAGGTATCGGAAAAGAAAGAATTTTGACATTCTGGATATTTACAAGAATATTTAATACGGCCATTTGATGTTTCCATTACAAATAAATACAATTGACGAGTTTATAAGACAGAATATATAATAACTTACCTTCAAACATGAATTACTACCACTCACAGCACTATTGAGATTAGTTAATTAGTTGAGACTTATTAAGCGTTGCCGCATATCCATCGAAGTATAAAATATACAATCCACATGATTATATTTAATACACAGTAATATTATACTTTCATGAGTTATTATGACAAATATAAGCGATAATGAGTCTAATTATGTTTAAAACATAATTTTAATTGTTAAAATTATTACTTTGTAGTGAAATTTAAAGATTATTAAAAACGGTAATCCCCATAATAAGATCTGATAAATCTGGCAACATCGGGGGAACCATCTTTGGAAAAGCGGCAAATTTGAAATTCCCCCCCGCCCCACTGTCCTGGGGTGGCCCACATACTTTCGTGTTGCCGATATTCGTATCTCGGCTTCATCCCCGTGGGTGTTATCTAATCAGATAATCCCTCATGTTGGTATTGCCTAGCAACGCGTTAGTACGTTAGTACATTATCTATAACATATAAAACGTCAGTTATTTCCGGACTTTTGCGCAGTTTGCTCCTGAATTCGATCTGTTTGTATTTTAGGGTGAAGTGTTAGTGCTTTCATCAGTAATAGTATTCATAGGCATTTCTGAAAATCTTGGTAAGCTCATTTTTACTACAATTATTGTGACGCAGATTAATACACGTCTGACACCTACTGTCACTAAATTTAACTTTTCAAATTATGAAGTGTGAACTTTCTGTTCTGTCTTCTCGAATCTAATTCGTGACTGATTTTTCCTAGGCAATTATTAGCGTCTGGATCACTCTTGCTTGTTGCTTCTAGAAAATCTTGATCCTGCCGCTAATAATTGCCGGCAAAATCATAGGCACTCGTTATATTACTGTTGATAATTCTGAACCCAGTGATGGTAGTGAAAACTGCAATGAAACTGAAAGCGAGGTTATACCTGAAACACAAACTCGATCTAAGATTAAGAAAAGAAGGACCAAATCTAAACTGAACTGGAAAAGAAATGTAAAGAAGAAGCAGTTAGCATCGGGCGAAGCTCATACAAGTAATTCAGGTAAATTTTTCAGACCTGTAAGAACAGTCGGTGCAGATTGCCGATGTAGAAAGAAGTGTTACGCAAAAAATAATTAAAGCAGTCGAAACACGATTACATCAAGTACTCCTGCTCGTTCTCGTTCAATGAATAATAATGGAAAACCGCGACAGATAACACATAAGTATAGAATAAGACTGGGAACATTACTTAACATTAGATTTTGTAAAACGGCATTTTGTCATATACGTGGTATATCCAAGAAAAGTGTAGAGCTGCTAGCAACACATATGCATTCCCAAAATGTTATAACAGCAAAACGCGAACGGAGGGGAACGCACCACAATAGACTCAATGCTCTTCCAGAGCGGCTCATCAATCAAGTAGATCTCCACATCAAAAGTTTTCCTAGAAGAGTTTCCTATTACAGCAGGAATAAAAATTATAGAACTCGCTATCTATCCCCTGATTTAAATATCAAGTGAATAATAAAAAGTCTTTATTAAACAATTTAAAAGTAATACAAATGTGTTTATCATGACAGGGTAGGCGAAGTTCAGTTGGTTGAATTCTCAACCACTACTGCTCTTCCTCTTAACCTACATTAAGTCTAATAAAGTAAATGACATGATAAGCTACGTCGTAACAATATTTAAAAAAAGAAAATAATAATAATGATAAAAAATAATAATAATAGAAAACATCCATTGAGGAACTCTAGAATAACTCAAGAACCCGTTATAAGATCACCTTTCACTTTCTAAACTGCTAAAACAAATCATTTTCGTAACAGTGTCTTTCGCTTAGTGTGCTTAAAATTTGACAATGTGAGTGTTTTGAGGAATAATGGTATATTGTTATAAATTTTAAAAATATTATAACTAAAAGATCTCTCAAAAAACGTAGTTTTATGTTTTGGCGGTGAAATTAATCCTCGAAACCTCACATTTATATTGTGTATATCAGTGCGGAATACTATTTTGTTGTAGAGATAGGAAGGAATGTGCATATAAATAATATTATTATAAAGGACACAACAATGCAAATAACGCCGATCGGACATATTAAGCCAATTCAATGAGTTTACCAGAAATGTGATCATATTTATGAATTCCAAAAATGAGACGAATACATGAATTTTGAACCTTTTGAATTTTATCTTTTGTAACAGAATCTATACATGCGTTGTATACAACATCGGCAAAATTAAAATGACTCAACACTAGCGCATCACAGAGTGTTTTTTTCGGTTTGCATTGTTAAAATTTGTCTATTTGAGTAAATAATTTTTTAAATTTGGTATGCCCGGATAATACACTTGCTAACATGTGTTTTAAACCGCAAGTTATTAACAATTACCAGACCTAGATTACACACCTCGTCTACAAAAGGTAAAATGTCATTATTGATTTTAATATGTAGCAGGCTTTTAGCATATTCAATAATGTTACGTAGGCCAGACAACCTGGCGGTTGACTTATTCGCGTTAATTGTTAATGAGTGACGTTTAGAAGTTTTAACTAATTCATTTAGATCTGAATTGATATTGTCCTCAGCTGTATTAATATCATTAATATTAAATGAATATAGTAACTGGGTATCGTCTGCATAAAAATTTTCACTGCAGTGTTTTAGAGCATTTTCCAAGCAAGATGTATAAATGCAAAATAAAACGGGTCCCAAAATAGAACCTTGAGGAACACCAGCAACCAATTTAGTGACGTCAGATGTTTCACCTTCTACCCGAACCATTTGCAAACGGCCTTGAAGAAAACTTGACATTATCTTTACAGCATTTTCACTTAATCCTATGTAATTTAACTTCGCAGTTAGTATGTGATGATTTATAGTGTCAAAAGCCTTGCTGTAGTCCAGTAATATTAGGGAAGTATTGTAACCTTTATCTTGTCTTACCCTTTATCCCTGGGCAAATATCAGATCAAGTATTGTTGTCTAAGCTTAATTTTAACGTACCGTCTACTAGCTCTCGCTCCAGACTCTTATTCTATTTGCCAAATTGCAAAACTAATTACCGTTTGCGGTCGCCGATTTACTCAATGTGTTACGATGTAAATAAGTATTGCTGTGACCTTGATTTTTTTAGTGACACATTGGGTAAAATAATAAATATAGTTACTGCTAGACTCATGTAATATATTACATGTTTTCTACTTTTAGTTTATGTTATTGGTACATTTTATTTTTTGTCTCCTTTTTGTATATAGTACAGCATAGTTTAAGCATTTAGATAGACAGAACTCTTAATTTTTTTTGCTCTTTTTTTTTAAGGATCTATTAATTTTGTTAAATTTTGTTGAATGTTGTTAAGAGCCCGATTATTCTTTTTTTTTAATTCTTGGTATATACGGTGTACATTGTTAATTTGTACTTTAAGTTTATTTTCATTTTAAGGTTATTTTAGTTTTAAGTTTATATCAATTTCAGGTTTATTTCAATTGTAAGTTTATTTTAATTTTATGTTTATTTAAATTTAAGTATATTACTATATTTCTCTGTAATTAGATTTTAAATCTGTTGAGAAATAATAATAATTATTATTATTATTATCTAGAAGTTGGTGTAAATTAATGTATTCCTCAATTTGTACTTTTAGGACACGTTCTAGTACTTTTGAAAGTACAGGCAAAATACTAATATATGAGTTATACCTAGAAAAACACGAACCCGACATGAAAAAGTTGTTAGATGAAATGAAAAGAAAAAACAGTTGATTACAAACCAAAAATAACGTATAATTTGTTACATTCAAGCAAACTTTAACTGTATATTTGGACAACCCAGATCCGATACATGTCAGGTTTGCGATCAGTATGCAACAGAAGCACAATCTCAATCAGTTTCAGAAGAACGGACCGAACACTACATCAAACAAAAGCTCAAACATTTTTCGACGATTTAGCGGACAAAACTATACTTGCAAAAGGAAATGAGAATATTGAAGTATTATGCTTTGATTACCTGCAGAATGTTCCTCTACCAAAAGTTGCATCAGGAGACGCATTTTACCTACGCCAGCTATGGCTCTTCAATTTTTGTGTTTATTCTGGCAAAAAAAGTATAGCTCATTTTTATGTTTATAATGAAACTGTAGGAAAAAAAAAACCCTAATGAACCTATTAGCTTTCTAAACCATTATATGGAAAATATTTTGGATAAAAATGTGGACACCCTTTTTCTGTTTTCAGATAACTGCAGTACCCAAAATAAAAACCACTCAATGGTGCAGTTTCTGTTTACTTTAGTAAAATGTAATCAATAAAAAAAAATCATTCACAGTTTTCCAGAGCCAGGACACAGTTTCCTTCCTTGCGACCGTTGCTTTGGTCAGGTCAAGAAATCGCTAAGGAAACTAGAGAAAGTATACCTTCCACAAGAATACATAGAAATTATGAGAAAGAGTTCTCGGTTATTTGAAATTGTTGCTGTTGAACAAAGCCAGATAAGGAATTTTGTTGAACTCCTGCAACCGTATTTTAAACGCGTTGCCATAAATAAAAATAGGCAACGGTTTAATATAAGTCAATGCAAAATTTTTGTATATGATTCTGGCTATAATGAAGGAATCCAATTCAGTAAATCTACCGAGATCCTTCTATTAGGCAATACCCAACCTAGACCAAGCTGTTCCTGTTTATGATGGAAAATTACCATTAAAGAGCCTGAAATACGAAAACGTAATGCGTTTAGCCAAAAAATATGTTCCCAAGAATGACATTTGGTATTACCAACCACTTACATCCTTTTTTTGTTACTTTTATGTTTATCATTATTTTTTTGTGTTAGGTTAAGATTATAATGTGTTTGAAGTACTAAACTAAAATAATTATATGTATTATTTCTATGTTTGTATATTGTGTAAGGCAGCTACATTTCTTGTTATTAGTTATTTTTCATTTTCTTTTTAATATTTATTTACTGTACTTACTATGTTTTTTTATCAAAAATAATAAATAAGTACATAACGGACCAGATTAATCGAGTTTTAAATAAGAACGGTGCCCAAATTGACACCTTTGGTGGAACAACGAAGTAACTCCAATGAATTTAATTTTTTTTTTCAGCTCAAGGATACGTTTTCTGGTTAATTTTTAATTGAGAGGTGTCTAAGGCAGTGGCGTAGCGAGCTGAACTCGCGCCCGGGGCACAATACCTTTTTAGCGCCCCCCCCCACATTCGAAAACCATATAATATTACATGTAAAATATACTCTCAAATTAATAAATAAATAAAGCAAAATAAATAAAGTCATTAGCCTAGCTTTAACGCTTTGAGACAACAAATGTAGTTGAGAAAACAAGACTAGATTTTGAAATGTATATGATCATCTAGAATTAGTTCAAAAGATACCTATTATTTATTTTACATATTTATACAGAAATATTTAAAAAAACACGCAGTTTGAAAACAATAAAAAGTAAATGTTTATTGTCTCTAAGGAGATACATATATTTAATAATAATATAATTATAATACATGAATAAAACTAATCACTATGTGTAAATTTTCCTTGCTTTTGATGAAGCAAATTTATCAATAATATCATCAAAGTTGATCATTTCAAATTTTTCTCTTTCCACACTTAAAATACTAGGTCACTTAGGCGATATTGTCCGATCGTTGATCGTAGATATGTCAAAATTAAAGGTAGAAACGCCAAAGTGGCGGAATTTATTGCCTGAATGCTGTATTGAACCAAATACGGGTGGCTTTAACACCGACAAGATATGGACATTGCCAGCGGCGGTAAATATAACAATATTAATGTGAACATTAAATATATAACACATTCATATTGTTATATTTGCCGCCGCTGGCAATGTTCATATCTTGTCGGTGTCAAAGCCACCCGGATTTGGTTCAGTACAGCAGTCAGGCAATAGATTCCGCCACTTTAGTTTTTCTACCTTTAACGGTGTTTGGAATACTTATATTCCAATAGTAATCTCCGTTTCCCCATCAGCAACTAACTACACTGATGAGACCTTAAAGGTCGAAACCGGTCTGTAGGTGTTCTGATGGGGGAACAATATTTAATGTTCATGTCAAAATGAATTTGAATTTGTTGAATGAACGTTCGCAGCTAGCAATTGATACCGAGATAGTCGGGAGTATTTGAAGTGCCACTCTCAGGTTTGGAAAAACATCTTCTCCATGCGAGATTATAAAAGTTAGAAATTCTAATGGAGTTTTAGGTTCAATTTCTTTTCTACTGCGGAGTAACATTTTGCAGTCACATATTTCGATAAAGAATTCTATTCCATTGAAATCTGTATTATAAAATTCACCCAAATTTGTACAATTTTTTTCAAGGTCGTTATCAACATTATCCTTGTTTAATAAATTTACAATGTCTAGTAGAAATTAAATTTGAAATTAAAGTCACATAATCGTGTAAATCGTGTACGTATTTCTTGTTGGAGACGATCAAGAACGCTTTTCATAACGCGAGAAATTTCACTTTCTGTGGAAACACCAACATCTCTAGCCAATTCTACGGAAATTTTGCGGCATCTTCGTATTGTTGTATCAATATCTCATTTTTCACAAAGAGACTTCGCTTTTTCTATTGCCTCGTCACAGAGCTTGTCTCGAATTTCGGCTAGTTCAGTCGCTAATGATTCAAGATCATGGAACAGTTCTCTAGGATCTTGTAATCTGAGCTGCACACGATCAATCCTCCTTAAGATTTCATACCAGAAATGAACTAAAGTTATGAAACTAAAAGTTAGTATATTTAGCAACAAAATTGTAGCTTCACTTCTGGTGTCACTTGTAGTGGTAGTGTCCTCTGCTATTTTTTCCAATAGTTATACTATATTCTCAAGCCCGTCGACGATAACGCTAACCGCTTGTATTCTGGCGCTCCATCGTGTTTCAGATTCACGTTTCACAGTTTTTGTTAAAGCATTTTTTTAATAATTCCCATCGCAACGTTGAACCTGAGAAAAAAAGATATATGTTTTCAATTATTCCAAAACATGTCACAACGATTGGATCTTGTTTAGCTGCAGTAACTCTCACTAAACTCAATAAATGGTTATCACAATTTACATATAATGCTTTATGATTTTTTTCCATTATTCTTTGTTGAACGCCAGATGTGTGACCTGCCATCACGGCAGCATTATCGTAACATTGTGACCTGCAGTTTTTTTTTTTTTTTAAGGAAGGATGATTGACGGAAATTTGGGTTGGGGAATTATGGATGATATGGGACATTGGCTTAGACATCGTAGGTCATTCAGCCACAACCGATTTTTTATAATATTTGATTCATATTAAATGAAAATAGACATCCACAAGCATCCATGCCCTCGCCGGGATTCGAACCCAGGACCCGCCGCATTAGTTCTGGCGCGCCAACGCACGCGGCTAGTGGGCCGGCGACCTGCAGTTTGTTAATGAAATTTTATCGGAATATAATTTCTCTAAAATTGTATTTTTGGTCGAGGCTGCATCTTTAGCATGTATTTCAATAAAACCCAAAAAACATTCTTTGATGGAAACTTTTTTAGTGATAAAATCTACATCTACATACCTAACGACTTGGTTCTCTTGGTTCTCGAAGGAGTTGAATCAAACAAAAATCCATAATATTTATTTTTGATATCGTTTATTAGTTGATTTCGAACTGTAGATGCCAGAAGATGAATGAATTCATTTTGAATCTGTGGTGACAAATATGAGACAGTTTCTGGAGTTTCTGTGGCATGTTTAAGATGATTTGCTAGTAGCGGATCAAACTGACAAGTCTAAGTACAGATAATAGGTCACGTAGAGGAAGATTTTTTATAATTAAATACCTAATGCAAGCTAATATTCTTTGCAATATATTTCGCCACCGTTCTTTTTCGGACTGAATGTTCGCTTCTAATGATCCATCAATTCCCGTTCTACTTATTAATCTTCGTTCTGTTTCTTTCCAAATGATTTTCGGTGATTTGGACTTCTTTCATGGCGGATCAATTTATCTTTTTTCTTTCATTTATTAAAACCAGCAGATGTTAGGAAACATGTTTGTGTAGCGGAATTTGATGTAATAAACAGTAAGCAACAAAAGCAGTACGCTGCATTATTTTGTGGTGAATATAATAGCCAAGATCGGTTAACTTCAGTTCCTTCCTCTTCATTACCGACCCGTCGATTAGTTTTTGTTTTGTTTTAGTGTTGTTACTGCATTTAAACTGGTTTTGTTTTGAAATGTGTAAGATCCACGAATAATCATTTCTTTTTGAAGTTAGTTCGATATTATTTGAAGATTGTTGCTAAATAAGCAACATCCTTGAATTACCGGAATTACAGCAAGTTTTTCTGTTGTATTTTCTGTGCTTTTTATTAGATGTGAACATGGATTTATCATTTCTGATATTCTTGGGCCACCTTCTTCTGAGTCTTGTATTTGTTGAGTTATGTTATTAGTACATACACGTTTAGCAGAAGTAGGTGTACAACCTGAATCTGGTTCTGACTCTGAATCTGATTTTACATCTTCATTCTTTTTATCTTCTGTTTTTTTTTTCCTAAGTATGATTCCATTATTACTCTAGATTTCAGAGCTTCTTTTTCTTGCTGTAGTTTTCTTTTCCGATTCTGGGAAATGTTAAGTTTCTTTCCTGGCGTTGACATGGTTTAAATAAAAAATCATGTTTATTAAATTAATTCAGATTTTACTGTTAAATAACACATCAGTGAATAAAATATATAAAGAGAACAGAATGCAGCTTATTTGAGAAGACAACAGAAAGGTGAAAAAATACTTGTGTTTTTAAATCTATAGGTTTTAAATCTAATTGTAAGTACAAAACCAATTTACAACCAGCCAAAGCTTGAAACAAAGGTTTTATATTCATTCCAACCTACTGTAAAGCCAAATTTAGATAAGCTCCTCTTAACAATAAACTATACTTGGAAAGACGGTACACTGCAAAAGAAAGAGCTGAGTTTAGCTAGTTTTGTCCTAATTTTCTATAGAGTTGTTAAACTATCTTTTTTTAGTTACATTTAAAATTAAACTAAGGTAAGTTGTTAAAATTGGCTTCAAGAGACGTCAAAATCCAATATGGATTGATAGTTTTGACAAGCGTAGAAAAAAGTTGCTGGTTTTAGATTGTCCCCCAGATAAGCCATATTTACGGTAAATTAAGAATTCTTAATTTTTATTACTATAAATAGTAATAAATATTGAATATTGTCTATTTCTTCAATTGTTTTATTGAACACTGTTAACAATTTTTTTTATACCCTATTCACTGAATAATAGAATGGTCGAGTAGATGTAGTAAGTAAATCTCCTTGAAAAGAGAAAAAAATAACCTAATAAAATAGGCCCAAGCCAACTATAGGTTGTATTTAAAAAAATACAACTTTGTGTTATAACTTTCATATTAATGAAGATATCAAGATTCTGTTAAGCTTATTTTATTCTTTTCAAAAAAGTGCATACAACTTTAATTATTGTCTAATGATAAACAACTGAGATATTTCGATATTTCGAAAATGGAAAAAATTAACTTTTTGGCTATAACTGGAAAATAAAAGAAGATAAATAAATTTGGTTTTCACGATTGAGTTTTTCTCCAAAAAAGAGATCGAGGATGCGCCATCCGTTTTCTCTACCTATTATAGTTATCGAGATCCCCTATACAAACATCAAATTTTGCCCACCCTGTGTAGTATATTATAGTGTTATTGTTATCGTTTCAAAATAACAAGCGTAAGCTACATGGCGTTTATAGAAATAAAAATAAATAGTGTTCTAAAAGAAATAATGTTTGTACTTTGCACACTGCAAATATTTATTATAACATATTATTTTATCAGACAAATCAAGAAAGGAGATAATTTATGTAACAACACAGCGTAGATGCCATAAGGAAGTGCTGATAGACACAAGTCGAGTCAGCCCTGCCTGTAGAAAAGACGTGCTATTTCTATTATGAATATGTTATTACAGTTTGATTTAGACTATTAGTGTTCCTTTTTTTCCTTTTTATTTACGAATTAACATTTATTATATTACACTGGCACTAAATTTAAAATGTATTTTCCAGAAATAAATTATAATAAAAATAAAAATTATCCAGCAATTTTTACTTTCTCCGTTACGAAGTACGAGAAAGTATTGTGATCGTGATTTTTTTTTCAAAAATTTTTTTACGGAAATATCCGTTTTGGGGTCCCTAGATGCCATTTCAACAATTTCTGAAAAAAAAAAAAATTGTGTCTGTGTGTGTGTGTCTGTCTGTGTGCGCTGTATCTCAAAAACTAATAGAGCAACTGATATGAAACTTTGAACATACGTCTTATTTCATAATCCGAAGAACTGAAAAGCTTTTGGTAAAATTTCGTACACCGGAAGTGGGTGTTTACCTTAACTGTTTTTTGTTTTTTGTCAATATTTTCTTAAATATGAAAAATATTTAAAAACTTTTAAACAAACATCGAAGACAACAAAGAAATGAACATCTTTTCCTTAAAAATATTTTTCATAAAATCATTTTTATTCGAGAAAAAAATTTATTAATTTTTTTAAATTTTTGGTTTATAATTATGAAACTATAGTAGTTACAGCAAATTTAATAATAATTGTAGAGAATACCAAAATGAACAACTTCTAAAGAATAAGTTTTTTTCGAAATCTCGTTATTTTTTGAGTAAACCGAGTTTTTGAATTTGAAGTATAATTTTTCCATCTTTTATGATTTTGACGTTTTAAACGTCAGTTTCATTCGAGTTTATGCAACGCTCGATGTACATTTAAAATATGATTTCAATTGAAAATAAACCCATGAAAACGTTAATATAAAGTCGGAGAAAGTAACATGATGGCCACATCACCATTTTTTGTTTTGCGGACCATTTGGCGCCCCTTTGTGAGTAGCGCCCGGGGCATGATGCCCCTCCTTGCTCCCCCCTCGCTACGCCACTGATCTAAGGCCCACTTGCACCGTTAAGCAAGATTTAAGTGTGTATTTTGCTTGCACGATACTTTAAGCATAGCTTAGGCAAGACTTTAAATAAGTCGTCGTCATGGACCGCTTAAAATTTAAGTCTGCATAAATAACCTTCAATTCGTTCCGTCAGTGGTCCCTTGTGACAGATATTTATGCACAATAAATTATTTTCAATAACAAAACTCCTAGTATATTTAAAATGGCACTTGAAGAATTAAACTTTGGAGTGGACTATATTTTTGAAAACGATTTAGACCTCATGGATATTATTCATTTCAGTTATCCACTAGTTTGAAACAGAGCTGATCATTCTCATGATTTGGACGAATTGTCATTCTTTCTGTGTTTTCGTATCCGCAAATAGACTTTGTTAAAATTACTTGGCCTGATTCAAAATACAGGCTAATAATGACATAACCTCTCCTCTTTACGCACCAAGATTTCTTTACGCGTACATTTGCCTTCAAAAATATTTAATTGAGCATTGAATTCTTAATAATTATGGCGAGTTTCACTATTTCCCTGTTCGTACAGCAACGCTGTTCGCGTAAAAAGACTCGCACGCACTTTATGTCAAAATCAGCTGAGAAAAGGACACCTATGTCGCCAACGCTAAAAAGTGAAAGTCGCAAGATTTTACGATGTTGCAACACTTTGAGCTTGCTTACTAAAGCAATTCTATTAATTCCTAAGGTGCATGACACTTCCATTTAAGCATGACTTAAAATATAAGTCCTAGTTTACAAAGTTAGACTTAACGAAAAAATGGTGCAAGTGGGCCTAAGTAGTCCTATTATGTCGGATACCAAATGGAAATTAAAAACTCTAAGTGCATCTAGTGACAAACTGTTTTCTTCGATTTTCTCAAAAACACAATTAATAGAGTTATCCCCTTTTTGCAGCAAGCTCCTCAATTGTGGCGTTACATGTCGAGATCAGGATTTAAAAGTTTCAACATTTCGGTAATTTTTAGAGCAGTTCCTTACAATTTTCGAATTTATTGGCGAATCTTTTCTCCTAGTGGGTATTATCTTATTTTACCCATTTATGCAGTAGATACCTATTAAAATCTCTGAAGGTTTTTTTTTGTACTTTCATTAATAGATACTAAATTCATTTCCCATTTGATTACATTTAAATAAAAATTTAATCAAAAATAACATTTTAATTAGGCTATCTCATTTCATTCTGTATTTCAAAATTAATGATCGGTGATAAATGCAATTACTTTCATGTTAGTTTGGTATTTGTGATGCGGAGAAAGTAAATAGGTTAGAAATAAAATATTGCCTTAACTCATGAATACTCAATAGGTTCGCAAATCCATGAAAATATTTCTTCAAAGGACCATAAAACAAATAACTTATTAAGACAACTACTATCCTGTCTAGTTGATTTTCAGTTAAATTTAACAAAGTTTTAATAGCACTGGACAATATTATCACTTTTTGTCCTTGATACCAAATTTTCTAGTTTTATCAATATTATAAACATTACTTGTATGTACAAACAGAGTACTGTTTAACACAATTTCTTATGCATAATACAATATTCGATGTGGCAGAATTTTTTTCAGTAAGTTATGAACTTTATAGTCTATGACTTTTCTAGATTTACGTAAAGGTTAAATATTTATATATCAAGTTGAGTTTTTGCCTTTCATCAATGTATTGCTTGTATTTCCTGCAAGTGGTTCTACATGGAGCGTAGTGGTTACAATTAATAATTTATTCATATTTTTCAACCTTCCTAAGGCGTTGTTACAAACGGTTTCATATTTGTATTGATATTGTATAAAAACTTCTACCCACACCCGCGACTTCTCTTAAGCCACATGTGAATAAGTGCTCATATCCAAACGGGTGCCACATGTCGCGGATCAGTTATTAGTCTGGCCTGGAATATTTCCGGCAATCAGTTTAAAATACGTTTTGCATGGTCGTCTAAACTGTTCATTCACTAGTCACTAATGAAATTTTACGAATTAATTCCATTTTATTATTACCATTCATAAAATAATTTCTTACATAGAGTTTCATGCAAAAAGGAAATTGTGAAATAATTTAAATTTACCTACAACTGGTTTATGAAGTATTCAACTTGTTCTTAGAAACGGGGCGTTTTGAGTTTTCTCTTACTTCCGACAATTAAATCTTTGTTTCAACTTAACTATTCTGTTGGGTAATATCTTTTGTTCAACGTTTTCAGACAGGTAGCACGTCGCACATTTAGCGCGCCGTGTATTAGGGTAAAACCTAGACGAATTTATTGTGTTAGTGATTAAATTATGACAGGCATATGCACTTTTTACTTTCTCCGCATGTACGGCAGATAATGTGATTGTGATCGTGAATATTTTTTAAATATTTTCTTTTGCGGAAATATTTGTTTTGACTCCATGGAGAGGATTTCAAAAATCTTAAAAACAAAATTTTGTCTGTGATGGTGTATGTGTGCGTGTGTACATGGTGTGTATATTTGTCTGTCGGTGGTTTCTAAATCTAAAAAAAAAAAACAATGTTTTCAGATGAAACATAAACCTTATTTGACAATCCAAAGAACTGAACAAATGTTAACTTTGGTACACCGCATTTTCCTTTGATGCGCACATTGCTGAAAACGGTCATTTGGAATAGAAAGCAGTATCACGGTATCTAGTGATGGCTGAAAGTTGAAAAGGATTGAAAATATAGTATATTACGACACAAGTTCGGTAAGTGCTCTCTAACATTTTTAATTTTCGAAACCTATTGAATGCACTTAACGAACCGAGTGTTAGTATTTTTCGCGCTACCGATTTAAATCGTTATAAAAATAGTTCAAAACGACTTTTATAATTAAAAATCCCTGCTCTTTTAACCAGCCTATAATGGTACTAGGACTGTTATGATTCAGAACAGGCTTGTTATTTTGTGAGTTTCCTAGCAACCGAAATTAGTCCGGGAAAGCCATTCGAATGTGACTAAATACACACACAGTAAGCGTAGCAATATAGAACTGTAGGGCAAAAAAGTATATTAACTCCTAACCGACAAAAACAGGATAAACGACATTGTCCTTCGTTTTGAAATCGCACAAGATGACACGACACCAAACACTGCGGCGCAGAAGTTGAAGACCGGCCCAGTTTCGGACGTTTCTGTGAATTCAGCTATTTTTACAAACTGATAAACTTCCTCAATATATTTTTGACGATTTCAAGTTTCGTAAAGTGTAAAGTTTGTAATCGTGACATAACTTCCGAGGAGTCAAGCTATAGCGGGTTCGGTTGAACTGATAGAGTACACGCACAAAAAGCCATTGCCTCAAAATTCCATCGATGCTATAATTCCTATTTACACGGATTTGAGCAGGGCAGAATTGTTAGAACTTCGGTGCTCTCAATTTTTTCACAAAAAATTTGCTAAGTCGCGCTATTTAAGTACAAATAGTAGCAATTTTAATATTAGCATTAGCGTTAACTGACTCTCAAACGGAAGTAGGTTAGGTATAAAAACAAGTATATTACTTATTAACTAATTAATTACAAAATCGAGGAAGTTAATGAGTTGCTTAAATGCATATAGTTCTTGTTTCAACTCAACGGTGGTTTGTTTCAACGCTGCCATCTCGGTTTCAAGTGCGCAATAAAATTGAACACTGCAGGGAATCGATGTAGCCTTATTAATTACAGGTGTCTTTTCTGCAGGCGCACTTAATGTGCTATTATCACTACAGAATACTTTACAACCAGGACAATGAGGTAAGGAGTTGATATCAAATCAATATCCGCAAACCCTTTGTAATTCAGCTTTGATGAAACTTGGAATAGCAGTTACAAGCACGGGTATAAAGCCGAGATACGAATATCGGCAACACGAAAAAGGTTGGCCACCCCACGACAGTGGGGTGAGAGGGGATTTTAAATTTGCCGCTTTTTAAAGATGGTTCCCTCGATGTTGCCAGATTTATCAAAGATTTTATTATGGGGATTACCGTTTTTAATAATCTTAAAATTTTACTACAAAGTAATAATTTCAACAATTAAAATTATGTTTTAAAATACCGGGCGGTGACCTTGACTTCAGATCAGCGGATCAGCGCGTCAATAACGGCGGATCAGCAGACTGCGGCGTAGCTGTAGTTTTTTTTATTGCTCCCGAATAGTGGATCAATGATTTCTTTTAATAAAATATTTTTATAAAATAATATTAATTTGTCTGTCATTCTTGTTTCACAAAAATTGTATCTGACAACTCTTTCAATCCCAAGGTCTTGTTTTGTCCACGAGATAAAATCATACTTTTTCAATTTGTATATGGGCCTCTGTTTGATGATAGTAAAAATTGTGACTGCGTTATAATTTCAAATCTGTATCAAAAAGGAAGTTTTTTATCGTTTGCAGCTTGTGTAACTGTCATTTTTTGGGTACTCCATAATTCCACGACCATGTCAATTAACCCATCTAGAAATGCTCCCAAGAAACCAGGTCTCATCGACATGGAAGCCGCACGGTGTCATCAAAGTTTCTGTCATGTCTTCGTATTTCTGTAAGGCATTTTTTCACAATTTTTATTCATTTCTCGAGTATGTCTCACTTTCTAAATGTTTTTTGCACCTGTATATTCTTACATTTTTAGATTTCTTGATTCCATGGTACAAATTTTGAAAATTAACTTATGCGAATACTAATAAAGATAAGTATGGATTATTAAAGATTAGTAAGAAGTACAGGTGATTTCATTGAAAAAATAAGTAGTTCGCATAGATTTGTTAGTGGCACCTGTTTTTATACGAAGATCTAAACGTAATAGATGCCCAGAATATAAACATGTAACGTTTCTGTATGTACAGTTAGCGTATTAATTGGTGGAAACTCGTGATTTTTTATGAGTTACAGGTTTCTTTTAAATGGTTCTAAACTTCTCTGTAAATAAAATTAATAATTATGTCCGTTTAGGCTCTATAAAGGTCGAAGTGAGAAGCTGCGTCTCACTTTTTGGAAGAGATTTTGCGATTATGATTTGCAATTATAGTTGTGGCAAAAATATTTATTTTTTTTGTTAATTTTCAGTTACGAACAGTGCTAGTTCCGAATATGTTTCAAATAGTTCCGAAGAGTTCTATATGATTTGTGGAATTTTTAAACAATCGATTTTTCACGCAAATGCCTGTCTCTGTCAGCTGAAATAAAAATAATCGCAAAAAGTACTTCACGTGCGCACTTCTTCTGAATTATCTGAATTCATTGCAATTTTTCTTTTTTGAATACGACCTATAGTGTCCGAGATCCACCACAAATTACTATACTGAAGGAAAAAAAATGAAACACTTGAAATTCATGAAATTTCGACCATTTTCAAACCGCCATAACTCGGCGTATTTTCAATCGATTTTGATGAATCATTGAGAACGAAAAACTTTGAAGCGTCTTCTTTAAAATATTGCATGCGAACTTAAGCGTAACCCCTTCCACCCCCTCTTGTACCCCTGTGAAAAAAAGAGTTTTTTCCGGAAACCATGTCCAATTTTGACGATGTCTAATTACATATTCAAAACGCAATTAAAATTTGATCAATTCTCGATGCAGAACTCAAAGAACGAAGTTCGTATGACGATTTGGCACCAAGTTATGGGTATAATTTTCATGCATACCTCAAAGAACATGCAAAGAAAATTTCTTTCGGGAAAACCACTAATAACTTTGGGCCAAATCGTCGTAGGAACTTCGTTCTTTCCAACTCGGTACACGTTGCCAAAGTTGGACGTTTTTTTGACAAAAAACGTGTTTTTTTGTTCGGAGGTTGAAGGGTTCGAAAAGGGATCATTCCAATCTGAGTTTACCCCCTTAAAGTAGAGCCAACGGGATTTTTTCCCGAAATAATCATCAAATTTAGTTGAAAAGTCACTGAGTTATTTGCGAAAAACCTCAAAACGCACTTTTCTCAAACACCCATAACTTGGTGCCTAATCGTCATAGGAACATAGGAAATTGATCAAATTTTAATTGCGTTTTGAAAATGTAATTTTGGGAGTTGACCTGCAAAAATTTGTTTGGCCTTTTTCTGTAAAATCCGCGCTTCGCCAAAAAATGTCTTTAGATGAAAAATATGTAGAAATAAATTGCCTTTCCAATGATGCCAAAACAGTAAATGTTGCTTCCGTGATAACCGAAATGTTTCGTTTTGAAAATGTAATTTTTCGAGTTAACCTGCAAAAATGTGTTACACTCTTTTCTGTAAAATCCGCGCTTCGCCAAAAAATGTCTTCAAATGAAAAATATGTAGCAATAAATTGCCTTTACAATGATGCCAAAACAGTTAATGTTGCTTCCAGAATAACCAAAATGTTGCGTTTTGAAAATGTAATTTTGCGAGTTAACTTGCAAAAATGTGTTACACTATTTTCTGTAAAATCCGCGCTTCGCCAAAAAAAGTCTGCAAATGAAAAATGTGTAGAAATAAATTGCCTTTCCAATGATGCCAAAACAGTAAATGTTGCTTCCGTAATAACCGAAATGTTTCGTTTTGAAAATGTAATTTTTCGAGTTAACCTGCAAAAATGTGTAACACTTTTTTCTGTAAAATCCGCGCTTCGCCAAAAAATGTCTTCAAATGAAAAATATGTAGCAATAAATTGCCTTTCCCATGATGCCAAAACAGTAAATGTTGCTTCCAGAATAACCAAAATGTTGCGTTTTAAAAATGTAATTTTGCGAGTTGACCTGCAAAAATGTGTTTCGCGTTGTTCTGTAAAATCCGCGCTTCACTAAAAAAATGTTTTCCAATTGAAAATATGTAGAAATAAATTTCCTTTCCAATGATGCCAAAACAGTAAATGTTGCTTCCGTAATAACCGAAATGTTTCGTTTTGGAAATGTCATTTTGCGAGTTGACCTGCAAAAATTTGTTTTGCCTTTTTCTGCAAAATCCGCGCTTCACCAAAAAAATGTCTTCAAATGAAAAATATGTAGAAATAAATTGCCCCTCCGATGATGCCAAAACAGTAAATGTTGCTTTCTGAATAACCGAAATGTTTCGTTTTGAAAATGTAATTTTTCAAGTTAACCTGTTACACTTTTTTTCTGTAATAGACATCGTCAAAGTTGGGTATGGTTTCCAGAAAAAAAAAATTCACAGGGGCGCTAGAGGGGGGCAGAAGGGGATACACTTAAGTTCGCATGCATGACTTTAAAGAAGACACTTCAAATTTTTTTGATCTTAAAGATTCATCAAAATCGATTGAAAATACGCCGAGTTATGGCGGTTTGAAACTGGTCGAAATTCCACGAGTTTCAAGTGTTTAATTTTTTTTCCACCAGTATATTAATTCCAAAACGCGGGTGATTCCTCTTAAGAATATAGTACCGTTTTTCGAAAATATATTATTGTTAAACGATGATTGTACACCACCGAGACATCCTAAACCGAGGTAATACTACAGGTTATACTAGCTTTAAGCCAGTGTTGGTGCAATGGTTTACGCCGCTAGAGGCGAAAAAGATTTTACCACCCTACCAAATAAAGTTTTGCAAAATTGTTTTTAACAGTCGTTTTTTTTTTGTTTTAATGAGGAAATGTGATCATCATTCAAATTCCATGAAATAAAAAGGACTTTTATGATAAATTTCATATTTATCGATTTTTTTTTCTAAAAAAATGAAAAGAAAATTGTTGATATTGATAATTAATAATAATAATAATAATAATAACATTTATTTCCTAAGGATATACATTAACATTTAAATGACATTAAGTATATAGGTAAGAAAATAGTCAAAAACCTGTACATCTAAACTTTACCAAAATATATGCAATATTCACTGACCGAGTATGGTTCTATTTCTAATAATAACTGTTTTATCTCACTTTTAAATTTATTAATTATAACAATTTTACGATACCTAGCAGGGAGTCTATCATATAACCGCATCATCATATAATGAGGTGCTGTTTCCAACAGTGTTAATTTGTGTTTCGGGTAATTGAATTTGTGTTCCTAGTATTATGGGGATTTAGGTTCAAATTTTCATGAAAGAGATGTTTATTATTATGAATAAAAATCAGGCAGTCATGAATGTACATTCCTATAACGGTGAGAAGTCCATTTACTTTAAATACTCCCCTAGAACGGTCTCTGTACTTCATGTTATACAATAATCCAATAGGTTTTTTTTTTGTAATTAACCTTTACAAATGTTGTTCATATAAATTTGATGGAAATAATTATCAATTTATAATTATAAAACTGTTTGTTTTTTAGAAATCAAAGATTTCTATCTTCTAATATTTTCCATATTTAAAAAAGTATGGGGAAAAAACAAAAGATGCTTAAAGTAAAGGCCCTCTTTAGATGTACCAAATTTTACCTAGAGCTTTCCAAGTCTTCAAATTGTCAAAAAGAGTATATTTAAACTTTCTCTTCAAAATCTAAATTAGTTTTTGACTTGCAGTATGCACAGGCAGACACATTTTTCAAAATTGACCGGAATTATCTCAGATGACTTCAAAATGGATATTTCCGTTCAAAATTAAAAAAAAAATACGATCAAAATAATCTCCCGTAATTCGTACGAAGAAAGTAAAAAAAAATGTAGCGCCAAATTGATATTTCATATGCCAATATTTGTCTATTTAATTTTAAGATTTTTTACTTTCTCCGTATGGATCCAATCGCCCAAATAAAATAAAAATTCCCTGACAAGGAGTCAGAAGAAAAATTAAATACAAATAGAAATACCATACTTTTCGTCAACATTAACAATTTAATTCTGTAAAACTTATATCTTCATTAATTATATTTATTTAATGTTTTAGTGCAGTAATAAATACATTCAACCTTGTGTTAAATTAATGTCTTTGATATTTTTAACACACACATTATCTTTTGTATCATTCAATATTCGTTGTGGTACTAGCCGTGAAAGTAGTTGTTTCAGTAGATGATTTGTTATTTGTGGTCTCTTAGAGACTCTTAAATTGTAGATGACGATCAACATTTTCGATTTTAATATTTTTTTTACGAGTTACGCCCCAATACTAGGCGAGTTCAACATAGTAAGAAAAATTTTTAGACCCATAATTGTTTTACGGACATTTTAAGTCGGCTCTGTAACCGTTTTTCGGCCGAAAACAAGTTTTGCGTAAATGTATCTAACTCTGTTTATTTTATAGATATCAAGACTGAATAAAAACCAATTTCATCCAATGATGCTTGAGATTTTTTGTTATTACATAATATTACCTAAGTAGTGAGGAACGTGAAGAAAAATAAACACAACTGTAAATTGAAAATTAACTTAAAACGGGAGAAGGAAAAACTCACCTATATATTTTTTTGCTTGGATAGTTTTATTATAGGACTACTTACTGTATAAGTTTCACGGTTGAGAACTTTGTCCTTTTTTATATAATTTCAAAAAAATGCCCAAAATCGTATTTTGGCAATAATAAAAACTATGAAATTAATACATAAAACACCTCTTTATGAAACAAATAAATGATAAACATTTGGTGACTTAAACTTAACTGATTCCTGTCTTATAGTGCATTAAATTTGTCTTTAAATTGTTATACGCACTCATAATTTAACTGCAATTAATTGTAAGAATCCTCTTAAAATAAAAAAATAAACAATTAAACCAAGTGTCTTTCATAAAGAAAAGTTGTATATGTACATTTCATCAATTAGCATGAGAAACACAGTTAAGATATGTGAAATAGAAAAAGAAAACTTGCTATTGCTTGTCCCC
Organism: Ocypus olens; assembly: GCA_910593695.2. Lineage (NCBI taxonomy): Eukaryota > Metazoa > Arthropoda > Insecta > Coleoptera > Staphylinidae > Ocypus > Ocypus olens. The sequence goes on along the minus strand of OU343062.1, from coordinate 27,617,223 downwards.
TAGGGAGGAGGGGTGTTGTCGAAATTTTCAAATCACATGTTTTTTCGATACTAGAATAGTATTTTTTTGAGTAATTTGTATACGAATCAAAATCCAAACGAATATCCAAATTACTCAAAAAAATACTTTTTTAGTATCGAAAAAACATGTTTGGTGTGATTTGAAAATTTCGACAATACCTCTCCTCCCTAGGGGACAAGAAATTGCACTTGTTTTCTATTTATTTTCTCCGCACCTCAAAAATTCTTGAAAGTAGGGTTTTGGGTGGTCTTCAAACACATTTTTTTCAGCTACTCGAACCCTATATAAATCTTAAAAAAGTACGGAATTTAGGTTATCTAAACCTCCCGTGGCAAAGAATTTTATTTTTATTTCGTGACTAATTAAAAAATCTACATCCATGAATTTTTTGGGATTTTTGCGAGTGATGCATCTACGTTGCTCGTGCTTTCAAACTTTTCTCTCGTAATGTAAAACCCTTATAACGTTACTTATATCGTAAATTACTATTACAACATTTAGGTATTTTGTGAGAAGTTTAAGATTTACATAAAAAAAAACATTTTTAAGGAATGTCTAAAAGGCGGAATAATGTTAAATTTTGTGAAATGTAATTTAACAAATATGTTTGGAATGGGTTTTAGAATGAGCGATTAATTATAACGGTCCGCCGAAAACTTTCAAAATTTGGCATTTGGCAGAGTTTCGTACTCACATTAAAAAAGAGGCAGTTTGATATATCTTTGTAACGTAAAACTTGAATTAAGCGTTGTAATTCCACGATATCTGCTATCTACCCCCAAATGCACAACCTCGGCGATCCTCGCCTTACTTTTTAAGCCCCTCCGCACTAAGCTTCCCCCACAACCAATTCTGCCACACTTAATTACATTGGTCGGTCAGAATCAGTTCTTGCCGCCCCTAAAGAAGTTTCAATGCCGGAAACACTATTAATTTAATTACAAACTCAAGTATAGATCCTCAAGATTTCATAATACTGTACATTCAGACGGTGTATTTTCTCCTCAGGGACAACCTGTCCCCACCCACTACTCACTGAATTTCTTTCATTCCATGGTGATGCAGTGGAGCGTGAAAAGATAAAGGGGGTCAGGGCTTAGCGGGCGGCTTGCTCACACTATTTCACTATTCGATCCGTCTACTAAAATGGAATGACCTCGCACAGACAGCGCCTGAATAGACTAATGTGGAATAGTACTGAATTTGTAGCTCGAATAACCACGAGAGTATGTGCTTTGTATCTGAATTTTAACCAGAGCCTGTGTCTCTGCTGTTTCTCTCTTGTGTCAGGTAATTAAAGACTCTTCGATTTTTGTCATTTTTATCAGCGTCTGAGAAGATCAACAATTAACAGAATAATATACTCCTGTGTTTAGTCAATGCAATTGGAATTTTATATTTAAAAAAAATTATCAATCCACCCTCGAATTTGACGAGGCCTGTATGAGTTCAAGATTATGTTTATTGTACAACCCGAATATTATTGATTAAATTATACACAAAAAAAATCATAAACATAATCTTGAACTCATACACCCTTCACAACACAATAACACAATAATCACTAAAACCCAATATCGTAAAATAACACAATTTTCCGGAATTTCAAACAAAATTACTAAAATATTTAATAAATATAATCTGACCCCAACATATAAAACTAATGCAACCATTAAAACAATATTTAGCAAACCCAAAGATAACATCAGCACATTAGATAAATGTGGCGTATATAAATTAGAATGCGACCAATGTGGAGCCACTTACATCGGTGAAACAGGCAGACCCCAAAAATCCAAAATAAAAGAACATAAAAATAACAAACTCAATTCCAATTTTGGCAGACACCTTTTCATACACAATCATACATGTGACAACCCAGACAATATTAAAATAGTACACAATATAGATGAAAGTTTAATACTAAATATACTTGAAACATACGAAATAGATAAATTTAAAAAATAAAATAACAAATTACCACTACTTAACAACCAGACGTCAAATAACATAACACCGCTATACCAATATCTCACAAACACATACTAAACATATCCGGAACAACAAATACCTCATAACTCAAGAACTAACAAATATATCGCAAAAATCAGAGAAAAACAAAATAACAATATATTTCAAATACATTATACAGCAACCCATATTACACCTAACTGTAATAATACATATAATCCACACACGAAAGGTCATTTACAATAACCTCCCGATACCCTTCAACAATAAATACGCAAATTAATCATAAAACGTTTTTCAACATTTAATAGGTAAATATTAACAATAATCACTCAATCACAATATAATACAACAATAGGTATCATACTTATAAGATTTGGTTGTGTAAATAATGAATACTTTTAACTGTTACAGGCATAACGCCAAAAATAAACCACATGCACATGTATCCACAGAATAAGTTTTTTTTAATAAATTTTATAACCGTGTAAGTATTTTATAATAATTTTAATTTAGAATGTAAATATTACTTTTAACTATACCAATTTTAATTCTTACAATACAATAAAATTAACTATATAATTAAGAAAAATAACACACAGATTAAACCTAAAAATACAATAATTTATAATATAAATAATGTAAAATATAATTAAATATGTAAAATATGTTAGAACAAAAAAAAATTGTAGTATACTGCTGATGATGACTACATAAGAGAGTCGAAACTAGTCCAGTAAATAAAATAAATAGAAATAGATATCAGGAAATACAACAGTCTATTTCTCATATTAAATCACCTGATAAACATGGATTACAAACTACAAACAATAAATTAAATTAGTTGTTATTATTAATATTTTTTGTTAATTAAGTTCATAAAATTTATAAATGCTTTTCTTGTTCATTAATCTATTTAATTTTTTTTTCATTTTATTTTCAATTCAAATGATACTTTAAATATACATTGGGCGTTTTTCTTGATCTCTTTCACCAATGATATCTTGTAAAGTAGTAGAGATATAAAGTCAATTAAATTCGAAGAAAACTTTAATTTTTAATGCTAAATAATAATCTGTAAAGAAATTAAAAAAAAAAAACATTGATTTTCGAAATATGGCCAAAAACTGAAAATCATATTTTTTACTTTCTCCGCTACGAAGTACGAGAATATATTGTGATCGTGATTTTTTTTTCAAAATTTTTTTTTACGGAAATATCCGTTTTGGGGTCCCTAGATGCCATTTCAACAATTTCTGGAAAAAATTCTTTTGTGTCTGTGTGTGTGGCTGTGTGTGTGTGTGTGTGTGTGTGTGCGTGTGTCTGCTGTGCGCGCTGTATCTCAAAAACTAATAGAGCAATCGATATGAAACTTTGAACATCTGTCTTATTTGATAATCTGAAGAACTGAAAAGCTTTTGGTAAAATTTCGTATACCGGAAGTGGGCGTTTACCTTAACTGTTTTTTGTTTTTTGCCAATATTTTCTTAAATATGAAAAATATCACAAAAAGATTTAAACAAACTTTGAAGACAATAAAGAAATGAACATCTTTTGCTTGAAAACATTTTTTATAAAATCATTTTTATCCGAGAAAAAAATGTATTATTATTTTTTTAATTTTTGGTTTATAATTATAAAACGATAATAGTTACAACAAATTTATGTGAATAACAATAGTAGAGAATGCTAAAATGAACAACTTATAAAGAATAAGTTTTTTTCGAAATCCCTTTAGTTTTTGATTAAACTGAGTTTTTGAATTTGAAGTATAATTTTTCCATCTTTCATAATTTTGACGTTTTAAACGTCAGTTTCATCCGAGTTTACACAACAGTCGATGTACATTTAAAATATGATTTCAATTGAAAATAAACCATGAAAACGTAAATATAAATGGCTATGATACCAAGTCGGAGAAAGTAACATGATGGCCACATCACCATTTTTTCATTTGACTGCGACTCCGTTTTTGACAGATAATTAAATGAAATTTTGTAAACAACCTTAATGGCATTCAAGGAATATAATGGCATTATCGCATTTTATATAGAGTGTACAGCTTTTCAGATACAGCATCCAAATATTATTTTTCTTACGGCAATCATGTTGGATTTTTACACCATTCGCATGTTGCATTTGTTTAATGCAATACGATTTTACCTTTTTTCAGAAACGAATGGAATTTCAAAAACATATTATTCTTTACAAATTGTTCATTTTGGCGTTATTCACAATTATTGTTAATGTAAAGTTGATTTAGTTAATATAATTTCATAATTTCAGACAAAATAATTACTAAATTTTTAATATATATTTTGTTTTAACTTGTGCACTTCATGATGAAAAGTCTTTAACAAAATGTGATCAGTTTTTCTTTATCTTAAATGTTTATTTAAAAGAACTTTTGTTTTTTCATATTTTTTAAATTATCGGGGTAAATACAATAAACGCTAAGAGCGCGGTGACACACAGAGACTTTTTTAATGATAGCCTCAGAATAATTATTTCCAGCTGTAATTCACCAAGAGCACTGATAATTACGCGACAATTTTGACATAGATGCCCGAAAATATGTTATATACTGAACGCCCCTCAAAATGAAAAAATAAAAAGGCCAAAAAATTCGCTTTTTCAAACACTTATAACTTTGTGCCAAATCGTCGTAGGAACTTTATTATTTGAGTCCTGCGCAGATAATTTAACACAGTTCAATGCCCTTTTGGTGGATCGAGTCGACACATTTTTTCCAACTCGGTACACGTTACCAAAGTTGGACGTTTTTTGGACCAAAAATGTGTTTTTTGTTCGGGGGTTGAGGGGTTCGAAAAGTTATGTGCGAAAAACCTCAAAATGCACTTTTTTTTAAACACCCATAACTTGGTGCCAAATCGTAGTAGGAAGTTCGTTCTTTGAGTCCTGCATAGGAAATTGATTAAATTTTAATGCTATTATGGTGGATCCAGTTGCCTTGTGGCTTGTGCGACATTTTTACTGTGCGAAACTCCTTAGCCTTACGATCTATGCCGAATGTGTCTGACCACGGGTTCACATGAACGGTCACGCAAACTTACGCCGAGGGCCCAAATAAATTTTTGTAACTTCGGTACCAATTCTGTCAAAAATTTGCCAACAGATTTTTTTAAATTTGTGACAGATATCTATTGTGTTCGTGTTTATCGATTAAAGAAATATTATCATTTTCCGAACATAAATAACGGCAACAGACACAAAAAACACATTTTTTTTTTATTCAATCGTCAATTTATTTAACCACAGTTTCTTAATGCGTCAAAGTATTGCCTTCAAACTGTTTCAATAGAAAGATACATGTATTGGTCGGTTATATACCAAATTTAAAGTTCCTGACTAAATTCATTCTTCAGTCAGTTGGTCTCTAGTGAAATGTTGCAAATTTTGTTAATAATAACAAATTAACAAAAATTAAAAGCTGAAAATATTCACTTACTTATAAATAATACATTATAATAAAGAAGTATGAAAAATATTTTGCATTTACATAAATATATTCAATTTATTTGTATGCTAATTTTATGGGTACCCTTCCCTTAAATTACTCTTAGAACCATAATCATTTACTTTTATTTATTGTATTTAATTCAATTTCAAAATCTTCAGCCGACAAGGGGCTGGTGATATATGAAATTGTGAAAGTAATAATATAATTACAATAATTATAATAACAATTATACGTTATTCGTGAGAATACAGGAAAGTGTACACAAATCAGGTGGCGATTCAAGCAAAAGTAAATTATGGGACAGTAAAATAAATGTGTAAATAAAAGAAATGGAAAAAGTATTAAGGTGCAAAGATTTAAGTCACAATTACAAACTAACTAAAACACGTCTAAAATGGAACAAATTAGTTAAAAACTAAAATTTCAAGTGACAATCAGAACAAATTAAAATCAATGTAAATACAGAACAACCTATACATTTAAACATTGAGTACAATTATATAGGTATATGGTATAATAAATCAATGTATAAAACAAAAGGAAAATAATGTTAAAAAATAAAAAGTACATGCATAATAAAATAAGTATAAATAAAACCAAACAATAAAAGCGACAATGAAAAATACTACGAAATAAAACATGGGCAATTATAAATATATTGGCACAAATGTATGATAAAATAAAATTACAAAAATAACCAATAAGAGTAGCATTTGAGGGACACTTACACATTATTAGCACATAATTATACAAGTTGAATAAGAGGGTCAGTTATGGCACGAGCGGGATTGGAGCACGACGAGTGCTGCAAAAAGTGCTGTAATGGACCGAGTTCCTTTCAATGGCTCATTACAACAATTAAAATATTTGCCATTATGACACCAGCCTACTTGATATTTCTTAAAAAATAGTAACCAATCTGTGAATTTATATCAAAAGGCTCTGAGCATTATTTTATTTTTTTGTGATCACAATTTTAGGAGAAAATGTCATGAGACAAAAAAGTAGCAGATTAAATCCCTCAATTTAAATGAATTTTTCAAATCGAAAAATGTAGACGAATTAAATAGTTCTATTATATTGGGTGTGTATAAATTGACGGATAATCTACACGTGGCGACGTTCTTCGTAAAATTGTGAATAGAAAATGTCGATGAAAAAATGTTCTTGCATGCCTCATAGGCCATTGGGAGCCATTTAAAAGAAATGTACATTTGGCAACATAGTATTCACGAGCTGTCCTGTTTATCAATAATCTCATGGTTCACAGTAGAAGGTAATAGATAGATAGAGCGGGGTTTATTTACAGATGCAAGGTAAAACAGATTATGAGTAAATAGTAAAATCCATTGTAATTGAACAAAACAAAACGAAAATAACACAAAAACACAAATACACTGAAACGCGGGCACTAATACAAACGGATAATAATGAGAAGAGCAGAATTGGCATAAACTTGGAACTAGCAAGTTTGAATGAATTATTTGTGTCAAAGTCACGTTGACGAACGTGTTTTTTTATAAAAATTAGCTAATTAAGAAGTGTTAAGAAATACAAGTTTGGGATGGAAAGACAGCACACACTGACAAATAATTTTCCAACTAGTCATACTATCGACATTGCAGGGTTTTCTGTAAATGAATAATGAATAATAACGCATATTTAACGACTGGATGTTCAAACTTTGAGGACCTCGTGAAGACCCAGGAAGCATGGTACAACATTTTAGAATTAAGATAAGCTGCTTAGAATTTTTGAAAGAATATCGTCACGTGTAGATTATCCGCCAATTTATACACACCCGATATTATAGGGGTTGATTTTTTCACGCTCTTGTAATAACATTTTCGGTTACAAAAATCGTCAAAAAGTGCCATTTTATTATGAACAGTTATCTGGTAAATTCCTTTCTTCTAATTTCTTCCACAGTGAATAAAAACATTTTTGCTCTTAACATTAGAGGGCTGTAACTTGTGAAGGAAGGGGTGTTGAATAAAAAATTATATGAAAGCCCTCCCTCAATTTTTGCTGCAAAATCACCCTTTAAAACCTTTCGCATCAATTTAGAAACACCCTGTATAAGTCATAAGTAAAATTGGTGCATTTTTTTTGTACAGGGTGTTTCTAAATTGATGCGAAAGATTTTAAAAGGTGATTTTTCAGCAAAAATTAATTAATTGTTTGTTCAAACCCCCTTCTCTCCAAGTTACAGCCCTCTAAAATTAAACCCATTTTTCTTAACAAATAATAACTAATCTGTAAATGTATGTCAAATGGGTCTGAGCATTATTAACTACCCAGAGTCGAAAAAGTTGCAAATTGAAAAAACATTTTTTCCTCTTAAATTTAGAGGGCTATAACTTGGAGGGGAAAGGGTTTTGAACAAAAAATTATATGAAAGACCTCCCTTAATTTTTGCTAAAAAAAAATTCAGCAGTAATTGCACAAGTGCATTGGAAATTATCGGTAATAAGTTTGTGCGATTTCGAGAAATGAAGTGGTATTTAATATTGTTCCCTCATCAGAACATCTACAGACCGGTTTTGACCTTTCAGGTCTCATCAGTGTAGTTAGTTGCTTATGGGGAAACGGAGATTACTATTGGAATATAAGTATTCCAAACACCGTTAAAGGTAGAAACACCAAAGTGGCGGAATCTATTGCCTGAATGTTGTACTGAACCAAATCCGGGTGGCTTTAACTCCGACAAGATATGGACATTTCCAGCGGCGGCAAATGAGACCTGAAAGGTCGAAACCCGTCTGCAGGTGTTCTGATGGGGGAACAATATTTAATGTTTACATTAATATTGTTATATTTGCCGCCGCTGGCGATGTCCATATCTTGTCGGTGTTAAAGCCACCCAGATTTGGTTCAGTATAGCATTCACGCAATAGATCCACCACTTTGAAGTGGTATTGTTTGGCAAGTTCCGAGAAAGCACGGGCGAGGGGCTGTTGTCTAAAACAATGCGGTTGAGTTTGTCGAAAGAGTGCAAACTTGCGACAATTTACAATGCACGAGGCAATTTATCTGACTACATCTCAACAAAAATATTACAACAAAATTGAATTACATTTATTTGAATCGCGAGCGTGTAGTGCCGGTTTGAATATTATATTTTTAAACGGATCAAACAAAATTTGAAAATCAGAAACGTCTTGCACTAACTTAGCAGTGGTATTCCATATGGACTTACATACATACATTTTCTTTACAGTACGTACCGTTCGCATTTCGAACGTTATATGCCCTGTGTGCGTTACGCTGATCGGGATCGCGTCGAACGCATAACTTGCTATAGCCTTTAACGAGACAAACTTGTACGTTTTACAAATTTATTTTTTATTATGTCACTCTTGACAGACTAATGACTACTTGATAAATTGTAGCAACGGCAAGGCCGTAACATGCCGCCTCCCTTGAAATGACTCATTTCAAAATAATTAAATTTAGAAATTACAATTGCAACAAATTGAGTCTAAGGAAGTAGTACTAGTGCTAAGCCTCGATAGGCAAGACACTCAGCCGCACTGCCGGTCTTTTGTATACTCCGCGCACAGTTTTTATGGTGGCGGATCTGATGACTCCATCGGCTGCTGCGTGGGTTTCCAGGATTCGCCCTAACTGCCAACAACGTGACGGGGTGTTATCTTCGTAGATTAAGACTAGATCTCCTCTTTGAAGAGCAGGACCCTCAGATGTCCTCCATTTCTGTCGTGACTGTAATTGTTGCAGATAATCCTTACTCCATCTCTGCCAAAACTCCTGCTAGAGCCGTTGTATGTACTGCCATCTGGATAACCGATTCATATTTTCGACTCGCAAGTCGATCTCAGGTAAAGCTCGTAAATAATCACCAACCAAGAAGTGGCCAGGCGTTAAGTAGGAAAGATCGTTGGGATCGGGCGACATAGGTGTTAGAGGTCGTGAATTGAGAACGCACTCGATTTCAGTAAATAAAGTATACATTTCGCGAAATGTGAGTTGCGCGTTTCCAACAATTTTATAAACATATCGTTTGAATGCCTTGACGGCCGCCTCCCATAGACCACCCATATGTGGAGCCCGCGGGATATTAAACTTCCAGGCAATACCCTGATTGGCCATTTCTTGAACAATAGAGTTTTGATTTGCGGGATCATTTAAAAAATGTTTCATTTCACGTATTGCGTTAGCCGCACCCACGAAATTTGTCGCATTGTCGCAAAAGATTTCCTTGGGTAAACCCCTGCGCGAGATAAAACGTTTTAGTGCGGCCAAAAAGACTTCTGTGGTTAAATCTTCAACCAGTTCGCAGTGCACCGCCTTCGTAAGCATGCATACAAAAATGCATCCGTAAGCCTTCGTGGTCCTACACATTTTCCGCGAGCCTTCCTTCACCAGGAATGGCCCGAAATAATCGATGCCCACCCTTGAAAAGGTACGAGCAATCTTTAAGCGAGACATGGGTAAGTCTGCCATTTTCGGCTCACACAATCGAGGATTATGTTTAAAACACGTTATGCAACTTCGAACTATTTTACGCGCAGCGTTTCTACCAGCCACAGGCCAATATCGTAAACGCGTCGCGGCCAATGTGCCTTGCATTCCGCTGTGCAGGCTTCTAATATGAACATCTCTTATTATCAAATCGCAAAGTTTTCCTTTGGGTAGTAAAATTGGATATTTTGAGTTGTATTCCAATTCCGAATTACGTAAGCGCCCACCTACGCGCAGTACTTGATTTTCGTCCAAAAATGGACTTAGCGAGAGAATTTTCGAGCCTTTCGGCAATTGTTTCGAATTTGACAATAATTTAATTTCCGACGGGAATGAAATATTTTGTACGAGTTTGATACTTGCAATTTCCGCGTTCTCTAACTCCTGCACCGTCAATACGCATAACCGTTTCGAGACTCGGTTTTTGCAATATGCTCCAAAACGTCGGCAAAAAGCGATAATTCTAAGTAACCTCAGAAGACTAGAGAATTTACCAAATAAGTAATTCGCGAATTCTTCCGATTGGTTTGCTTTGTGAATTTGTGCGATTAGTACCCTTGCCTCCGGAGCTACGTGCTCAAGATTTGGCCTAAATGGTTTTGGTGCAAAGCTTCGATCGGTTAAAAATTCGGGGCCGTTCCACCATAAGCAATTAGTAGCCAATGGCTCGGAAAAACAACCGCGTGATAACACATCTGCCGGATTTTCGTGTGTGGCCACATAGCACCACGACCCAGCGTTGGAATTGTGTTGAATTTTGGCTACTCGGGTAGCTACGAATGTTTTCCAGCGGCTTGGGCAAGCATTAATCCAGCAGAGAGCTATGGTTGAGTCAGAATAATAAGTTATGTTCGCAATTTCGTACCTTGCATCCTTATTCGTAGCACGTAACACTTTGTGCACTACATCGGTAAGTAATAATGCTGCACATAATTCAAGTCGTGGTATACTTAGAGTCTGAAGTGGCGCAATTCTGGATTTAGCGCACATCAATTTACATATTACCGGCTTGTCGAACGCGATTTCTCGTAAATATACGCAAGCGCCGTATGCACGCTCACTGGCGTCAGCAAACCCGTGAAATTCGAGTTTAGAATTTCTGCGGCTAATTAATTGCCTCGGTATGGAAAGATGCGATACGTTACGTAATTCGTTTGTAAATTGCTTCCACCGAGTGAAAATGTCGAGAGGAACCGATGCGTCCCAGGATAACTTTAGCTTCCATAGCTCTTGCGTAATCATTTTAGCCAGAACTATGACGGGACCGAGGAGACCCAAAGGGTCGAATATCTGCGCTATACTACTTAAAATAGTTCTTTTCGTCGTTCGTGACGATTCTAATAGATTGCTCCTGTACTTGAGTGTGTCAGGAACGGGAGACCAGGAAATTCCTAGAGTCTTCAAACTTTCTGATTCCTTGCACTCTATGAGTAAATGAGTTTCTCGTGAAGTTAAATTGCTTAGAAGATTCTTATTATTGGATACCCACTTTCTTAAGGTAAATCCTGCGCCTTCTAATAGTTTAATAATCTCGTTACGCAACAAAATTAGTTCATCTATGTCATCGCCACCCGTAATCAAATCGTCCATATAGAAATCTCGCGCGATGGTCTCGGACAATAAACGATTCTTTTCTCCAACTTGAATGGCAAGTTCCGTTAAGCAACGTGTAGCGATAAATGATGCGGGACGGGTACCATAGGTTAAAGTCTTTAATTCGTATATCATTATGGGCTCATTTACCGAAAATCTATATAAGATTTTTTGATAACACGTATCACTTGGGTCGATCAGAATCTGACGATACATTTTGCTAATGTCCGCGCTTAATACGTATTTATGCAACCGAAATCTGATTAAAATACTAAAAAGGTCGTCTTGAATTACTGGCCCCACCATAAGGGCATCGTTAAGAGATTGATTGGTCGTGGTCTTGGCAGATACGTCGAAAACCACGCGAATTTTCGATGTGGTACTCTCGGGCTTGTATACTGCGTGGTGAGGAAGGAAATAACCAGTATCTTCCGCGCCCTCGAATGTGTTTACTTGTGTCATGTGACCGAGCTCCAAATATTCTTGGATAAATGTGTCGTATTCGGCTTTAGCATCGTGATTTTTCAACAATTTTCGTTCTAAAGCCAAAAACCGTCTTTTGGCTATTTCTAGCGAATTGCCTAATAATCTAGGGCTGGATTTCCACGGTAGGGATGCGATAAATCTGCCCGTCGAATCGCGTTTGATAGTACGTGTGAAGTGTTCTTCACATTCAGCCTCTTCGTTAGAGCGTAGTATTGATTCCGATGTACTCTCAATTTCCCAGAACCTTGCAATGTTGTTATTTAATGCTCGCAGGACGTTTAACTGACACGAAACTGAAACATTATTTGAGACCGTCTTATCAGCGATTGCGCCTGAAATTAACCAACCAAATACAGATTTTTGGAAGACCAGGCCCGGTTGGCTGGTACGGATTTGTCCAATACATAATAATTGGAAGAACATTTGCGCTCCTATCAAGAGGTCAATTCGTCGTGTTTCGTAATAATGTGGATCAGCTAACTGAATATTTCGAGGAACATTAATAGAGCGTTAATAGATTTCGCAGGAATATTTGTAGCGATGTTGTCTAGAACATAAAACTCTTAGTTAACGCTAAATTCCAAGAATTTCGAGCGTATGTTTGCGTCAATTACTGAATCCGCCTAAGTACAATTATTGTCGATACCAACGATTGGTAAATTCGTATTCCTACTCCTTAATTTGAGTGTTCGAGCGAGTTCCTTAGATATAACATTAATTTGTGAACCTGAGTCCAGCATGGCGCGAGCGTTTTGATAACTGCCCTGGGCGTCGCGAATTTCCACGATGCAAGTAGACAAAATAACATTCGACGGGCCGCGATAATGGTCAAGAACTTGCATCGATGTTACTGGGGGCTGTTGATCGTTGCCAGTGTTATCAGCTTGTCGTGCGGTGCTATCAAAGTGTAAAATTGTATTGTGCAACCGATTGCATTTTCTACACCGCGACGATTTACAATCTTTAGAGGGATGCCCATGACGTAAGCAATTAAGGCATAAACGTTTCGAGCGTACTCGTTCTATGCGCGCGTTTACAGGTAAATTTAATAGATCGGGGCATTGATTTGTAAAATGAGTATTGTTTTCACAAACTTTACAATGGATTAGCGATTTGCCTGCATTGGCATGAAGCGATACGTATTTCGTATTAGGTTTCGTCTGTTTTTGGCTTTCATTTAGATTTAGCGCCTCTAACGTGTGACACTTGTGTGTCAAAAAATCTATAATGTCCTGATATGTGGGTAGTTGTGTGCTAGGAAGCTTTTCTTCCCATTCTGTTCGTGTATGAAATGGAAGTTTCGCGATAATTAAATAAATTAATAAATCATCTTGGTCGACGTTTCGACCCATGATTTTCAAAGAGTGCGTGTGCTGTGTTACAGCATTCAAAATAGTTCTGAATCCGTTATACGACTCTTTCGTGGCAGGGGCTAACTCAAATAGCGCTCGAATGTGATTTGTGACGATTACTCGCTTGTTTTCGAATCTCGCCTTTAATAAATCTCTGGCCTTTTGATAATTATCATTCGTGATCTCTAAATGCCTAACTGCGTCGGCAGCTTCACCTTTAAGGGCTGATATTAAGTACTGCATTTTTTCTATGTTGGCCAGGGATTTATTAGAGTCGATTAATGAATTGAATCTCTCGCGAAAGGAAAGCCAGTCACTGAAGTTGCCTGAAAAGGTAGGTAAATCTGCTCTTGGCAGCTTAACAGTTGATTGAGCTACTTGGGGTAGGCCGATGATAGGCGCGGCTGGCGTTGGTGCAATAAGTAGATCCACCCGTGCCTTCAGATTAAAAAATATAGAGTCAGTAATTGACTTTTCATTAAATGCGTCATCAAACTTTGATTCATGATCTATTTCGTAAATATTCTCTAAATACTCGTCGCACGTATTCATTGACTTTTGGCCAACTGAAAATTGCCCAACAATCTTTCCTAAATAGTCCGGCGCGTTTGCGGGACCATCCAGGTACTGTTTTAAAATTGTTAGGCTGCGTTTAAAGTATGCACGCTTATTTTTGAGTATTTTCAAACTCTCTATTACTGAATCGAGTGAGCTCTCCGCAATGACAGGACTATCGGGAGATGCCATAATAAATTAAGGATTTCTTGAAATGGGAAAAATGGATTGATCTGACCTACTATTGCCTTTGGCCTTATGGAGATTCTGGCAGTGTGAACGAGTGTATTCTCGGCGTATTTTCGATGATTCGATGAATTGATGAATTACCATCCGGTTCGAAGAACCAAATGTGCGTTACGCTGATCGGGATCGCGTTGAACGCGTAACTTGCTATAGCCTTTAACGAGACAAACTTGTACGTTTTACAAATTTATTTTTTATTATGTCACTCTTGACAGACTAATGACTACTTGATAAATTGTAGCAACGGCAAGGCCGTAACACCCTGTATTCCAATATTGTGTCCAATTTTGAGTGCAGGTCATGTTAGTGACTCCGCTCAAACTTTTTGGTTGGGCCTCTTTCCCTTTTTCTTGAATTACTTCAAGACAAACACTTCCAATACGGAGTTTTCGCTAATTTTAATAGCGTTCTAGCCGCAAACTGACGTTTGACGTTTAACATTTATTTTATTTAAACCAATCATGTGCAGAAACATAATACGACTAGAGAACCAATTACAAAGCCGCATTCCAACTCTACATGATATGTTTCTTGAAAACATAAGTTATGTAGAATCTGATTGGTTCTAATTCATTCGCATTTCGGAATGCCACGTTTGGCGAGATATAGTCATGTTAATACTACCAATGATTCAAAAGAGATTTAATTTTATGCAGCAAACTGCCTTTTCGGACCATATTACTGGATATCAACTTATCTCCAGCTACTGCCGACCACAACATAAACATGGAGGAAGTGCAGTGTATGGAAGGACTGATTTAATAAGTGTACCTAGGCTAGATATTAATGAAATGTCTAAAATATCAGTCTTTGAATGTGCCGGCGCTGAATTCTGCATTAATGACACTAAGTTTATAGTTGTATCTATATATCGCTCACCAAATAGTGATTATAACTTATTTATTATGAAAATGCACAGTTTCTTGCAGCAACTCTTTACGGAAAACAAAGTATATTTTATTGCAGGTGACTTTAATGTAGACACCAAAAAAACTTCTAAGGCAAGCAATGATTTCAGAACTCTATTGAATTCCTTCAATTCTATTTTAACAATAAAACAACCCACGAGGATCAGCGGCAACAATGAATCGTGTATCGATAATATTATTACGAATATAAATACAAATTATCAGTGCGAAGTAATATTTGCAGGTATCTCTGACCATACAGCACAATATATTGAATTTCCAATATTTAAATCAAAATGCCTTATCAGTTCACG
The DNA here is from genome assembly GCA_910593695.2 of Ocypus olens. Classification (NCBI taxonomy): domain Eukaryota; kingdom Metazoa; phylum Arthropoda; class Insecta; order Coleoptera; family Staphylinidae; genus Ocypus; species Ocypus olens. Next base: position 27,601,814 of record OU343062.1, on the reverse strand, counting down.
GCTAACTAGATCATTCACATAAGGAAGTTTTCAAATATTTTATAATCAATTAAAACTAGAAAGTTGGTCTGGGGTTTTTAATAATGACCACGTTAACGACAAATTAAAAACTTTTCTGAATATCTTGTACTATTACTTTGAAAATATTTTTCCCAAACATAAGAAAATCTTCATAAAAAACAGAAATATGCAGTATAACACACAACTGTCAGAGTGTAGAGATAAACTAATACTCTATCAAATTATTTCAAGTCATCAAGTTGAATATAAGCCAGTTTACAATTACTTACAAGATAAATATAGAACATTGTTAATGAATTAAAAAGAAGGAAAACATATAAAGCACAATAAACAACTCCAATAATTCTCAAAAAGCTATGTGGTAGGCTGTCAATAAAATTAACGGTAAAAATACCAAACAAATTCTTCCTTGCGAATTAAATGCGAATCTCGCAAACAACTTCAATAATTTTTTCATAAATATTGGATCAAATTTACCATCAAGCTTTTCTCAAAACTGTTATCGCTCTGAGGCCACTATGGATAAGAAAACAATAAATAAGTCGTTGTCTTTTTACCCAACTAGCAAACTTGAAATTTTAAATATTATTAATGATTTAAAAAACACAAAATCAGTTAGTATCGATGAAATACCTGTAAATTTAATAAAAAGATGTGCAACAATATTGGTGGAACTTCTGTGTGATATTATTAATAAATCTTAAGAGAGTGGTTGCTTTCCAGATCTACTAAAAATTGCTTTAGTGACACCACTTTTTAAAAAAGGTAATCCCGATAATGTAGAAAGCTACAGACCAATCAGTCTGCTGACTATATTCTCGAAAATATTTGAGAGAGTCGTTTATAATAGGATCTTTGCTTTCTTTAATCTGCATAATATAATCAATAGGGATCAACACGGTTTCATAAAAGGTAAAAGTATTGATACTGCTCTATACAATTACATTATTAGCGTAACAGAAGCTTTTCATGGACCTGTCGAAAGCGTTAGATTGTATCAATCACCAACTCTTCCTAAGTAAACTATCAAACTATGGTTTAAGGGGTATACCCCTAAATTGGTTTGCATCATATCTTTCCAATAGATCACAGCTAGTGTTGCTTCAGCGAGAGATGGTGGAAGTGCGACCGGGCTGTCGAAATATAACTATGGATGTACCGCAAGGCAGTATTTTGGGACCATTATTACTTATAACTTTTATAAATGATCTTCAGCATTCTGTAAACACTCAGAATACAAAAACTATTCATTATACCGACGATACCAACATATTGGTGTTTGAACAAAACTATCCTAATCTTATTGTTGAAGGAAACTCAATATTAGATAAAGCGGATGTATGGTTTCAAAAGAACCACTTAGTTTTAAATGCTAGTAAAACAAATTTTATAATATTTAAACAAAATCAAACGATAAATTCACCGGATGACATACCATTGAGGAGTTACAGTAGATGAAGTTTACATCTAATACCAAGCTTCTTCGCATCTATGTCGATGAATGTCTGCAATGGGACTATGAGGAACATTTAGGAACTATGCAAAAAGCTGAGTCAAGTATGTTATGCTATGCGAGTTCTGTGTAGAGTAGTTGATACTTATACAACTAGAACTGTACCAATCCAACTTTTGTTCTCTGTTAAGATTTGGTTTATTTTTTTGGGGTAGCAGTGCAGTAGTGGATCGGGCTTTTCTCTTACAGAAAAGGATTATAAGAATTATGTTCGGTTTGAATTTTAACGAATCTTGCCGAAATATATTTAGAATAAATAACCCATTAACCCTTACCGGATTATTTGTATTGGAATGTCTGAAATTCCAATGGAAACACCAGCACTATTTCATGAATAACTCAACGGACACGTAAATTATGTATACCCCATTCATAGACTTCGAGCCACTGAAAAACATCCGTTTTACATGTGCTCTAAGTTATATAATACTCTTCCAACAAGACTTAAAAACATGAAAGAATAAAATTTATTTAAAAACGAAATATACAAATTTGTATGTACATTGGAACCATATAATCTTAAGGAATATATCCAAAAGCTGTACAAAATAATACACTAATATTGTAATTATTTATTTGTTTTTCTTGTGACGTTTTTCAAAATGTATAACGTATTTGTATCGAAAAAAACAGCCCTGCTTGGTTGAGATATACACTGTGTTCGTTATTGTTTGATGGCTGTTTGAATTTCCCGCTCCTAAAAGAAACTTTTAATGTTGGTACTTACCAGTGGCAGGACTATTAGGGAATTTATTTTAACTAAACTATAACAGATCTTCAAAGTGTTGCCCGTTTTGATCCCAACAAAAATTTACCCGGCGTTTCATGTTGTTGAAGACATTTTGTAGAATTTCAGGTGTAACATTGTGTACCGCTTCTGTTATTGTATTGCGCAGTTCTTGTAGGAGTCGATCAGTATACACTTTATTTTTTAAATATCCGAACATAAAATAGTCCAGCGATGTCAAATCTGGTGACCGCCATAGATCTTTGCTAATTAACCTATCTCCGAAGAACCGCCGCGGGTGATTTAACGTTGTATTTGCAGTATGCGCAGTTGCTCCGTCCTGCTGAAAGTACCCTTGCTGCAATTCATCATCATGAAGTTGTTCGATAAAAGGATTCACGAGTAATTCCCGATAGCGAGCTGCGTTAATATTGTCATTAAAAAAAATAGGGCCATGGATTCTTCTTCGGGACATTGCCAGCCATACACCAACCTTCTGAGGATGTAACGGAACCTCAACAAATATATGGGGGTTTTGTGCAGCCCACACTCTATGGTTTTGCGAGTTCACATAGCCGTTAAGGTGAAACCAAGCTTCGTCACTGTAGAACGTTAAATCTAACAAATCGTCATCATTCAGGAATTCGTTAAACCAATTGCAATACTGCAATCGGCGAGGATAATCAGGCGGCAGCAACTGTTGAGTTGTAGTTACCTTGTACGGATGTAAATGTAAACTTATTTTGCAAGCCTTCTGACATGTACCGAGCGATAAATTTTTCTAAACAGACAAACATCGGAGCGATTTCTTCGGACTCACATATAGTCTTTGTTGAATATCTGCAACGACTGCTTCCGTAAGGACAGTAGGTCGGCCTGTAGATTTTCCTTTGGAAACGCTGCTGGTTTCATGGAATCTGGCAACAATACGGCGAACATGTTGCACAAAGTAATTGTGACCAAACTCAACATCAGGAAACTGCTCATGAAATTGTTACTCGCAATTTTTATAGGAATAATTCCAACTCCCTTCTGCGTTGCGTGTCCCTGTTTGAAAAGATGCTTCAAGGATAAACCTGTTGTGGTGATCTTCGAACGGCATTCTTAACCTAAAATCACATTTCATAATTAAGATTTGCATGTGTTAATGTGGTTATTTTTTAACTTACCAATAAAATATCTGCAGTAAGATGAGATGATATAAAACGTAAATGTAAAACTAAATATCTATAAAGCATACGCACACACGATCGCACTGACAGTTAATTCTGCGGGCGCTAATGATCGATTTGACACTCTCGCACGCTAGGTACCAATATTGCAATATGAAAAACAACGCGCCAAATTCAAATGCCTATCAAACAATGTTGAACGCAGGGTATAAGAGACACACCATGGGAGTCCTTAAGAGGTATCTGCAAAATATAATTCATTCGCGCATAGCCCATTGTTTAGCCATTAACATTTATAATTAATAAATAGTAACGAGTTTTATAAAAATGATTCATAACTTAATATACACAACCAATTATAATTTAAGCTATGATGCTGGTTTCTTATGGATAATTAATATCTTTAAATGTTGTAAAATGTTATTGATTTCAATCAGCAAATTTGGAAATAACAGTGAAACAAATTATTCACTTTTTCTAAGGATACACGCTAGTATTTGCACAATACAAACTCGAGTAATCACGTTGTGTTTTTTTTTTACTTCGATTCCCTTTGTATGAGGGTTTGCAGCTACAATCGCTGGCACTAAATCCCATCGACAGATTTATGCAGTGACCTAAGTAAACAGGACACGTACGTTTGTTTAATTACAAAAATGGAGTTCAGGTTAGATGAGACGACGGGCGGGGCTAAGTATAAAAAAAGAAGGGTGAGTTCAGGTTCTGTACGGAGAGGTAGGGAATAGCGTATTCTCTCCGCCAGCTCAGGTGTTACGTTCCTGTGAAGTATCCTGCGGGGCTTTATATATTCATGAATTGCGTTCAAAAAGTCGATTGAAACATTATTTACATCCTCTGCGACAGGAAAAATATTTTCTGTTCATAGGTCAATTGCCGCTGGTGCATCCACAATTTAAAATAAACCTAACTTTAATATACATATTAGGTTTAACCAAATACATTTTTGCATCTAGCACAAAATACTTATCCATAGGCGTGAAATTATAAATTCATGGCTCGAGAGAAAACATCTTTTTTCAGACACTAAAATATTTTTAAATTAGCCTGTTTAGTTAGTCTGTCCAGGCTAATGACCTGAGGCTGAAAGCCCTTCATGGCTTATTTTAAAGCAGATTACCGCTATTTGGTGGGCAAAATGAGGCTAATGAATTATCGAGAGGTTCAAAATTATTAAATGATTAAATAAGATTTGAATAGAAGATTACTATATTTCTCGCTAATACGTAACACATGAATTATAAAACGCAAACCTTCTTAGTTTGTGTGTCTGGCATTGTAATTAAAATGGTTGATTTATCATGTTTTGTGTCATTAAGTTAATGCAAATGTATACCCGTAATTATATGAATATTGTTTAAATTTTTTACGTAAACTGTATTTCAATAACTTGATATTCAGGTCCGAGATCCTGATTTTTTATCAATCTTATTATTTCTAATAACGAACCGAAAAAATCAAAATTATAAAATAGGCACCAGAATAATTATTTATTTTATACGAATTACCTAAATTTATTTAGATTAAGTAGTATACGCAAGCATAATAACCCAGGTAAAAAGTTTAAAATAATGAGTTGGAATATGACATTAATTTAATGCCTAATCTGGATACAAGAGGGCCCTAAACTTGGTGACGATAAATTAAATTTGGGATCAAGCTGTACCAATGAACTTATTAATACCTATCTTACCGTAGTGCCAAAATTCATAGATTTGCTGAGGATTTAAGGATTTTCTAGTTGAGGTGTTGGTATTGGTTAGGCTTTGTGTAACTGGCTATCGATCACTTGATCCTTTAGCCCTGCAGGTCCGTGAATTAGTGTGTGTAAAGTTGAGCTTATTACTTAAGAAAATCGCCCTTTTGACCATAAAGCGCCAATAATTTTATTTCAAATTCAAATGAAAATTAAAAGCTCAAAAATCATGGAAATAAAGTCAATATTTCCGATATCAAACAATTAGTTAGTTTTAGAAAGAAATCATAGTTATTAAAATATGACTCCTATCTGCATTTGCTTTCAGTTGCCGTTTTTAAATTCCACCTCAAATAACGAACATATAAAGACAAATGAAACTCGGATTTTTCAGTTCTCTTAACTTAACTCTAAAACAAAATAATTGAAGTAATTTTGTTCACGAAAATGTGATAATAATGGGGTACATTTAATACTCAATTTCTTAAACACGCATTTGCGTGTTTAATATGGTTATTAAACACGCTAATTCGCGCTTTAATTCACAGAACGCAATTTATGATAATATTTTGTTTACACTGTTTAATACTGATTTTTTTTTTCAATTGTAATTGTAATTACAACTTTAATTTCGATTTTAATTTTGATTTTGATTTTGGTTTTGTTTTTGTTTTATTTTTGATTTTGATTTTGATTTTGATTTTAATTTTCAGGAACAAATTATAGTGTACAACTCGTATATAATGGCGAAAACGATTTGCTCCACTCGCCTACGGCTCGTTCCGCAAACATCGTTCTGTGATTAATAGCCATCATTATATGCTCGTTGTACAATATACTATTTTCAATAGATTAATAATGAGCATAAAATACTGCAAAAGTGCCTGTATATGCCCTTCATCTCTTCTAACGAGCAATATTTACGTGGTAAACCTGAATTTGAATTTGAAACATATATATTTTTTCCGAATCTCATTCGTTTGTGAGTAGTCTGACAATAAAGATTATTAGAATTTCTGGTGTAATTTGTCATTTTCATCTTTCAAAGTTATTTGAAATCATTTAAATTTAAAATAAACTATGAACATGTGAAGATTTTTAATGGAATGGAAAAAATATTGTTTAATACACGTGTTCATTTCGCTCGTAGGGTCGCGGAACTCCCTATTCACAAAATAAAGAACCATTTGTCTACAAGAACTATTGTACCGTCACATTAAAGAAAGTTACCAGCACTTTTCGAGCCAATGCCCCTAAGAACAGAATATTGTTCAGTAAATAATTTATGTGTTAAAAGTTGCAGCGCTATTTAAAATATTATAGGGCTATAAAGGTTGTAATGTAGGGTATAAAGGTCACCACTATTCCAATTTTGTTTTTGACAAAATTATTATATTTTTTTTAGAAGAAGAAAATAATAACTTACACATGACGGTCCTTCGACATTTTGACAAACACTTATTTACTTTGAAACGGTTTTGATTTTTTTCTGATTTAGGGTATTCGTAATATAAGTAGAAAATTGGCATTCTGTAGTTAAGGTTATGGAGCTACAAATAAAATATTGTGAAATTCCCATGCTTAATTGTAGATAAATTTAATAATACGCGTACGCATGTGGCTTTCCTTGGGATTGTAACTTCCCACTCACAAAGTTTACTTATGCACTATTATAGTGTAATTGCTATAAATACTCTCTTGATGGCCGAAAAAGAAGAATCCAAAAATCTAATTTATTATTTCTCATAAATCATAATAGTAGTTTCAGCAGCGTTGCTCTGTGAATGAAAAAACACAACTCATTTATTCTCTGCCTCCCTGAAAGCTCATTTATGGGCTCTAAAATGCACGACGAAAATGAGGTTTTAAGGCTCGAGGGCGGGCGCCTGAAATGCTTCATTAATTTCTCAATAGAGGGCGGCATACTTGTCAAATTATACACAGTGGGCCAAAAAAATGGTGCAAATTGTAAATATTCAAATTTTCAATAATAATTAACGCATTAATTTCTGCTTTGAAAAACAAAAGTTTTACACTATGAAGAGTGCAAAAATGATCAATTGCATTTTTGAAAAGTTTTTTATCGAGGATATTTCACATTAATGAAGATTGCGAAGATGGAAGTTTATAATGCACCGTCGCTTCGCATTTGTAGGTATCAAAATTAGAGGGCCTTGATTTGTTTTTGTTTTCTGATTAATCTCAGTTATTAATCACTTCTATCAGTTATTTTAGCTGCTGTGACAAAAATGGTTTGCCTAAATAAAGAAGATGAACATTTGTTTCAATATGATAATTAATCTGCATGAAAGATTGTGAACAAATACCCACAAAAGCGTAGGTTCGTTGCAAGTATTCAGTGAATAATAATTAAACTCAGTTACGGTAACAATAGTCCCAAACAATTAAGTGGAAGACCAAGTACAGTATGAATTCTGAAAAGGATAGAAGAAGTTCATGAAAGAAGATGCTCCGGGCACAAGTTTAAGTACTATTTCTTTAGAGAAAAAGTACTTCGCCTTATCTATAGAAAATGGGCTTTCCAGTGTTATATTAATTACTTTAAAATATTAATAACTCACGAAGATATATTTGTTTAATACTACTTGTAGCGTTTTTTTGGCCCAAGGTGTATAAATATTCAGCCCTATTTCGTAAGCAAAACGTTCAATTTAACAAGTTTACCTTTAAGGCCACGTTATGTGGCAGTTGCCGAGATACTGGATCACAAACGCAGGAGAAAAAAACCATTCCGCCCTAAAATTTGAACAATTAGAAGATGCGAAAAGCGAAGGTAATGGCAACGGTGATAAGTTGAAACTTGTACTAACAATAAGTTTGATGCTAGCTGCTCTTTTAACGATAAAAAAAATATGAAATTGTTAATTAATTTGAACATTAATAGCATGCTAAAATCATCTCTTCTCTCTGACGATAATTTAAGGTTGTGTGCCAACAATTGCCTTCTATAGGTCATGATCTGATTATGGTAGGCACTGTGAAATTTACATCTTAGAAATTTGAGAAACCTCTTTTGTTTTTGTTCGATGACAAAAGAATTTCAGGAATAATGCGAGTACGATATAAGTAAAGCACATTTCGAACAATTTTGAACCGGAGAAAAACATAACACCTTTAACAAGTTAGTATCATTGAAGTACTTATACAGTCGCATTAGAAAGCTGAAGCATATTGAAGGAAGATGAGCATAAGTTATTAATATGATCTACAAATGTAAGGCGGGAATTAAACCCAACTATGGGGCTCTGCGTACAGCGACCTGCATTTCTTCAGTACTTGTGGGAATAAAAATGAAAGCAGAACCAACCGGTCACCAGCGACAACAAAATCACAACTGAGAGGGCCAAACTCTCTCAGCCTGTCTATAGCAGTACACCGGGATCACAGAAACTACCAGTAGAAAAGATCAGAGGTGTGAAGGGCAAACCAAAAAGAGCACCTGATTAATTCAAATGATTCCGAAGTTATCATATCATATTATAGCTAAATGTCGTGCGAGTAGTGTGTTCTCGGTGTGCTCTGCCTATAAACTAACTTTTATCGTGTTTATAAGTGAAATTAATTATTTGTGACCAGTCCACTTATATTGTAAGTTGCACATTTCCTCACTGTGTGATTTTATATATTATGCCTTTCACAAGAGACTAGATAATTGACCTCAAAGTGGTAATTAAAGAGGTCGTTGCCGAATTTTTTAAAGATGACCGATTCATTTCGAACGTTTTTGATAAAATTATCACCAAGGTGAGTGCTGGATTCCAGACACTATGCGATAATTTAAATACAAAAATGTGTGAATTAAAAAGTGAAAATGCCACACTTAAAAAAAGAATCGATCAGCTGGAGCAATCTGCTCGCAATTCAAACATCCGAATTATGGGTCTTCCGGAGGATTTGAACGAGAATTTAAAAATTAAATTGAAAGATTTTCTCCATAATAAATTGTCAGTCGGCGAAGAAATTAATTTTAGTAAATGCTTTCGCATTGGTAAAAACGGACATAAGCCTCGCACAATTATCGCTTGCTTCAATCAACGTGAATCAGTAGATATATTATTGAAGAAACGCTGAGGACTAAAAAATCACGGAATTCATATAACGGAGGATTTGTCACCACATCGATATCGATTGTTAAAATTGGCTCGCGAAATACTTGGAAATAATAACGCTTGGTCATATAATGGACGTATCTTTGGGAAAACTACACAAAATGGCCAGAATTTCAAGCGGAAAATTCACTTGGAGTCAGATATCGAGATACTGCTAAAAAATAATAATTAATGCATGGTTTCTAAATATCGTATAAATACATTCATGCATGCCACTAATTAAGAATTTTTCTTTTTTTATGCACATTTTTCATTAATTTCACTTCAATAACATTTATTTTTCTTTTTTACCAATAGGCGGCGCACATAATATAATTTGGTTTGTAATCAATCAGAATACGTAATAATAATATAAATTACTTAAAACATTTCGTATGAATCTTATTACTTTTTGTCACTTGAATGTCCGTTCTTTAGTTTGTAATTTTGTCAACTTTAAAGCTCATGTTATTGCTAATTCGTTTGATTTAGTTGCGGTGTCTGAAACATGGCTAAATAGTTCAATTGCTGTATCTCTTACTCAGATAAATGGGTATACATTTATTCACAAAGAAAGAGTTATTGGGCGTGGTGGCGGGGTCGGTTTGTACATAAAAAATAATTTTAAGTTTGAAACTATACCTTTTCTAAATAATCATACCAACCTCGAACAGATTTTTATCAAATGTAAATTTGGCATTCGCTACTATTGTGTAGGCGTTGTATATAGACCTCCTTCCTTAAATATAGATACATTAATTGAATCTCTTGACACTGCTGTCAGTTACATTCTACCACAATGTGACGATATATTATTTTTAGGGGATTTTCATATTAACTTGTTAAACCTCGATTCAAATATCACACGGCGTTTTAATAATTTTCTAGATACTTATGAATTTTATCAGGTAGTTGAAGAACCTACCAGAGTTACTGCAATTTCTGAGTTATTAATTGATTTAATTATTGTATCAAATAAACGCGATATTAGTGAAACGGGTATAATTAAAATACACGATATTGCAGACCATGATTTAATTTATTGTAAGCTCCTATTTAACTCTACTAAATCTGATCATCTTGTAACACACCGTAAATTGTATAATATTGATAAAATTGTTTTTTTAAATGACTTAAAATCTCTGAACATAGATCGTTTATTGTACTTCAATGGAATTGATGATAAAGTTGCGTTTCTTTATGATAATCTGATAACACTCTTTGATATTCATTCACCCTTAACAACGTCACGTATCACTAAAAAACCAGCTCCATGGTTAACAAGTACCATCAAACTTATGATGGCAGATCGGGATAATGCCCATAAGAAGTTTAAATCTACCAGGGAAAGATCAGATTTTAACACCTATAAAAATTGGCGAAACCTGGTTAACTCTGCAATCACACGAGAAAAAAAGGCTTACCTTAACCATCTGCTCAGTAATGAACCGAAATACCCTTGGAAACATTTAAAATCAACCGATGTGCTAAAGCAAAAAATTCGCAATATTCCTAACAATCTAAAGGATTCAGATGCTGCTAATACTTTTTTAGTTAACTCAATCAAAACTGTTACTGACTTCGATTTGGTCGCATTTTATAAGGATAATCTGCATCCCAATATTCAAAACAGACTTCGATTCACATTTGTCGATAATTATCGAAAATCTATTATTTAATATTAAAACTAACGCAATGGGATCGGATGGACTTAGTGCGGCCATGCTTAAAATGTGTTGCCCATATATTATTCCGTATATCACTCATATTATAAATTGCTGTCTAGAGCAATCTACCTTTCCTCATGCTTGGAAATTAGCGTCTGTTATTCTAGTACCAAAAAAATATAATCCTCAGCAACTAGAAGATCTTAGACCCATTAGTATATTACCAGTGTTATCAAAAATCCTCGAAAGTATTATCAAGTTTCTATTAACTAATTTTATTTAATCTAATAATTTGTTACCGATCAATCAATCCGGTTTTAGATCAAACAATAGTTGTGGAACTGCTTTATTAAATGTTACAGATGAGATCATTGCTGCTACAGATAAGGGCATGTTATCTTGCTTAATTTTAATAGACTACAGCAAAGCCTTTGACACCATTAATCGTGATGTTCTATTAGCCAAGTTGAAGTACATTGGACTGGACTGCAGTGCTGTCAATCTACTGGCTAGTTTTCTTTATAACCGACAACAACAAGTTAAAATTGATAACACAACATCAAGCTTTTCAAATGTTACTGCAGGTGTTCCTCAAGGATCGATTTTAGGCCCCATTTTATTTTCCATATACACGTCCTTCGTCCCTGATGCTTTGCGATTTTGCACTTGTAATTTATATGCAGATGATACCCAAATATTACATTCATTTAATTTTCGAGATATTGAGGCAGCAAACCAAAATATAAATATTGATTTATAAAATCTATTAATAATGTCACGTAGGCATTCCTTGCATATTAATCCTAATAAAACCACTGCAATATTATTTGGTCCTAAAAATACCCTTTGTAAACTCAGTACGTAACTTGGGTTTAACTATTGATTCAGATTTGCGCTTTAAGTCACATATTAGAAGATGCATTTCTAGAGCCTACAATAATTTAAGAATGATTTATTCCAATAGAAACTTTTTAAATAAAAATATAAAACGACTGCTCTGTGATACATTAGTGCTAAGTCATTTCGACTTTTGTTCTGTTGTTTATAATGCATGCCTAGACAAAGTGACGATTGGACGCATACAGAAAGTTCAGAACTCCTGTATAAGGTTAATATTGGGTATTAGAAAATATGATCATATTTCCGGTAAATGTACTGAGTTGAACTGGTTAAATATGTATAATAGAAGGATTTTACATTGTTACACACTTTACTATAAGATCATTTATTTTCGTACACCTCCATATTTATACGACAAAATTGTATTCCGTACCGATGTGCACAACATTAATGTGAGATTTCGGGGACTTATCTCGCCACCAAAACACAAGTCAGCCATTTTTCTAAGATCATTCTCATACAATATCTACAAACTATTTAATAAAATACCATTAAACCTGAAATCTTTAAAATTAAACAAATTTAAATTATCTATACATGCATTGCTAATTCAAGAGGAGCTTTAAAGTTGATGAAGTTGATTTGAATATGTTATTTTTATATTTGTTCGCATGTACATTTAATCTCGTGCGATGTTATATTTTTGGATTCCGTATAATTCTTTTTAGTTACTTGTAGGTTAAGTGGAAGAGCAGTAACAGGTGTTACCTGACTGAACTTCGCCTACTCTTATATTTATTTTTATTTTTGTTGTACTCTATTAAAAAATAAAGACATTATTATTATTATTATTATTATTATTAAGACGACGGTACTTTAAAGGATAGATGAACTGAAAGAGGGGCAAGCCTCACCATGGTTTCAGGTATGTACCCATAAAGAGGGATTCCTGAAAATAATATGTGCCGACTAGGCTATGAGAGCGTGGTTTATCGACACAGATACAGAGTTGTTCTATTACTCTGTATTTACGTTACTCATAGTTTGATAATGATCATTGTTTGATCGAAACTGCAATCACTAATAAATAAACAATGAGAAATTTTATTTCTCCGAGGGCCTCTGGCCTCCAGTTGCCATGAGTTTGTTTTAAAATAAACCGCCCGTATTTCATCAACTGATATTTATTTCATGTGATTTGACGTTAATGCATTAACAAAAAACGTACGGTTATCAATTAAATGGTAAACAAACCTCGGTAAAAAGTTTCATTCTCGTCGCGAGATAAAGTTGGCTGTAAGTAGATGTAAAATTGCCCATCTTCAATCATCATCTTGAGCGGAAGGTTTGAAAATTGTGCATTTTATTTGTCAGGTGAACAGGGGCAGAAATATAATTTCTTAGTCCTCAAAGGGGGTATGAGTACGTTTTTATTCGTCCTATCCATGACGATAATAATACATATCTAGCTACTAAAAATAAATCAATTTATTATCGTATTAAAAAGGTCTTTAACCGCTGGTTTTATTAGGTCAATATTATATTACATTTTTCGATGCATTTTGATTTTAAACTACTTGTAGATTTAGTTAATTTATTCACTTAGTATGACTTAGTACTATTAATGAATATATTTAAGCTTGCTAATGAAAGGTGGTGTTTATATTCAGTCAATTCCCAATAAAATTTAAAATGTAAAATCTAAATATATTTGATATCATTCTTTGGTTTAATAAAAATTAGGTTTAACAGTACTTTATTTATGGATTTAGTTTCCAATTAGAAAAACAAAAGTTTTTCAAGCTTAAGTTGTTGTATGTAAAGTTGTGTTCTTTATGTGAAATAGTAAAATATAAAATTAAGAAAATTAACAGGCTGCGCTGCGCCGTCGTCCGTGTGTAGCCTATTAAATTTGAGCAAACTTACCGGTGACGAACGACGGCTCTGCTGCGGTGCGCCGTCGTCTGTGATTATAACTGCAAGGCCTTAGGATATGCTCTATGCTCAGACAAATCCAGAGCAGAAACATATACACTTTACATTACCGTTTTTGAGGTTTGAAAAATTGACGAAGCAAAAATTGAATTTTTATCGGTTTAAACATTTATTGCCTGTGTTGGGCGTGGGATTGAGAGATGTTACCCGAATTTAAAGTTTCATGCTTCTTTGGAGAATGTATTAAATTGAAAGGTTTCTTGATTTTATTAAAATTTTGGGCGCAAAGGATAGGGGTAGTTTGGTCTTTGGCACCCCGTTGCGGCTGTGGGGGTGACCAAAATGTTACCTAACTTTATATAAATATTTTGTATTTGTTTTCGACATGATTCTTACAGTTTACAAATTCGCTATATGAGTTACATTTTTTACCCATTTTGCACCCTCGGTTGGGAGCTACGGAAATGTCTAGTAAAAGACGATTCTGCATCTGGCTAACCTACCCAAAAATTGTACAAATACGACGAAGAAGCGTATTTTCTTTAATTCGTTCTTAAAGGGGTGGGTTCATCGGGTCGGACCAGGCCGAGTTTTAAATTTTCACCTAATTTTTAAAAATCCGCTTCTGCAGGGCTCTGCTTCTGTATCTTAAAATACTCGCAAATAATCTTTCCACAAAGTTGGGTCCCATTTTTTTAATTTTCGCCCTGTTCTCGATATATGACTTTTTCACCCCCGGGGTGCAAGCAAAATTTATTGCAAGGAAAAACTTTGGGCAGCCATAGCGCGCTCAGTTTTGAAGATATCGCAAAATCGAATTCATTTTCATTCCAGGAAATTCTTTTCTCTACGGATTATCTATTACCGCTGTTTTCATAGCTATTGCCATTGCGGAGTTATTAGGGAGAGAATACCCCATTTTTTTACATATTAACCCCTAAAACGTCAACCGTTATGTCTAGGAGAAAATATTGCAATAAAAAAATTGTCGAAAATATATTCTGGATCATTTTGGTAACCGGTATTTTACGCAAACCGTTTAGAATATATGACCATTTTTCATCAAAGTCAAGCGTCAAACGTGACATGTACTGTCAAATTCGGGTTTTCAGGTTATGCAAGTTTGCCACCATCACTTATTCCAGACAATTAATTAACGTCACAATTATCTTGAACATTTCAACTTACCGCCAGTTCGTACCTTCTGGCTACGATGTGGTCTTCACTGCCCCCGACTCATCCTGTATTTTACATCTTCTGGATGTGCCAAAGCTTTAAGAGTGTTCCTTGAAAATACGAAGTGTGGTAGGCTGTTAGCCACCCTCACCTTCTCTCAGGAGCCTGGAACCTAATGGGTTTCATATTGACCACCTACCAGGTAATATTATTGCGCACCGATATCCTCTTTAGCAAAGTGGCTGGGTGGTCTCGGTGTCCAGGTTAGGATCCTTTTGGTTCCAGCAGTTCCCTGTCCCCCCTAAAGATTCTTCTTGTGCTGTGTCGATAAACCACGCTCTCATAGTCTAGTCGGCACATATTATTTTCAGGAATCCCCGTTTATTGGGTACATACCTGAAACCATGGTGAGGCTTGCCCCTTTTTTAGTTCAAATATCCTTTAAAGTACCGTCGTCTTGACAACTTCGGAATCCTTTGAATTGGTTAGGTCCTCTTTTTGGATTGCCCTGCACACCTCTGATCTTTTTTTGCCGGTAGTTTCTGTGATCCCGGTGTACTGCTGTAGACAGGCTAAGAGAGTTTGGCTCTCTCAGTTGTGATTTTGTTGTCGCTGGTGACCGTTTGGTTCTGCTTTCATTTTTATTCCCACAAGTACTAAAGAAATGCAGGTCGCTGTACGCAGATCCCCATTGTTGGGTTTGATTCCCGCCTTAACTCCTCTGCGTTCAATATGCTTCAGCTTTCTAATGCGACTATAGAAGTACTTCAATGATACTAACTTGTTAAAGGTGTTATGTTTTTCTCCGGTTCAAAATTGTTCGAAATGTGCTTTACTTATATCGTACTCACATTATTCCTGAAATTCTTTTGTCATCGGACAAACACAAAAGAGGTTTCTCAAATTTCTAAGATGTAAATTTCACAGTGCCTACCATAATCAGACCATGAGCTATAGAAGGCAATTTTTGGCACACAACCTTAAATTATCGTCAGAGATGATTTTAGGATGCTATTAATGTTCAAATGTTCAAATTAATTAACCCCTTAATGCATGTTTTTTTTTTTATTTTTATGAAATAAAAATAATTATGAATACCTTTAGTGATACAGTAATTGGTAAAAATATTTAATAAATTCAATATTTATTTTTACGAAAATACAGGTTGTGCTATATCTGGCACGCTATGCAGTAACGGAACCTTATTTCGTATGACATAACAGAAAACAATTTCTGTCTTTATTTAACTCTTTGCTGCATATGTGACTACAATTTGAACCACCAAATTTAAGCAAGCTAAAATCTAAATGTACGAAGCTGAACCAAGATGCGAATTATGAACCTCAAATCCTCACCTCATTTTTAGTGCCAACTGAAAGACGTGTGCTTAGGCCTTTTAAAATGTTTGAAATCTCGTGCAGTAAAGAGTTAACCAGGAAATACAAATACAATGAAACAAAGTTTGCGGTTTAACGACTGTCAGTACATATAACGCAATTGATAATTCCTGCAAAAATCTCTTGTTTCTAGACGCCTATGAAAACTAGATATTTTCTTCTAGGCAACCCTATTAGTCTATAAAATATATCTAAATATAAATCATTTACAATTGGCCACTAAATAAAGCTAAAAATATATACAAACTGCTTTGTGCCATATATGGCACGTTATGCAGAAAGGGGTTAACAATTTCATAAATTCACACCATTTTGTATCATCAAAAGAGCAGCTAGCATCAAACTCATTGTTAGTATAAGTTTCAACGTATCTCCGTTGCCATTACCTTCGCTTTTCGCATCTTCTGATTGTTTATATTTTAGAGCGGAATATTTTTTTTTTCTCCTGCGTTTGTGATCTATTATCTCGGCAACTGTAACTCACTTTGCTGAATCACTTAGATGTGGTAATTATATTTTCAATCATCTGCAATCTTCCCTGCCCATTTTAAATCTCTTAAAGGTCTGATTCGTTTTCCGCTTATACTAAACGCGCAACAGAATGGTTTAAGCGAAACCTCCCGTCTGAAGCTTCCGACTAGCAAGTTACACTTGGAGGAAATAGAATTTACCCTCGTTCAATCCCCCTCGGTTATCTATCAAGGAAATATCTTGCTCATTCAAGGTTTTGATATCATAAAATTTTGTAATAATATTAGTTATCAGTATTGTCAGCCTGATCTGACTTGTTATGCTATATTTTTCTACACCTAAATTTCAAAACAACGCAAATTAAGAAACGGAACAAGGAAATAGTGCTCTATCATAAATTATAGGTGTACTATATGCTTCTGAAATTTTTGCAGGCTCCTGCTTGCCACTATGGCTAACATACTTTTTACCTCCGCGGCTGGCCATTTGTTGTCTGTTGGATTAGACGCTTTCATTTTTATAGAATTATTTTCAATGGCTTCTTGATCACTCATGTACAATATTTTGTGCGGCAATTTACATGCCCAATAATACACTGAAGAAAGAATACCGCGAACGACTTAACCTCAACTCAACCCAGTGTGCAATTAACCATCGACACCGTCGCTATGATGTAGCATAATGTAAAATTTGTTAAACAGGGATGTGTCACGACTCTAACTTCAGGAACAATGAACGCAAAAAAAAACAAAATTGACGAAATTATGATTAACGGAAGTATTTTTTTGTAATATTTGTAATTTGCGTTCGGCAGTGTTCCCCAGTATACAGTATATTTTTTTTATCGTGGGCCATAGGATTTTACATGTTAAAAATTATACCTCGTGTAAATGTATATTTTATCATATAATTTGAATGCAAATTTTAGTTGATAATATAAATCAATTATTTTTCTACATGATGCGCTTAATTAGAATCATTTAAACATGTTTTATTCTATTAAAAACTGCTTTTGCTAGGAATCGAACCATCGGGATACGCTGGAGAAAAGTTGTCAACTATTTCCCAAAAATAACAATTCCCTGACTTCTTGTAGAAATATACAACTATTTCCCTGCTGGACAAACCTCTTATAAATGCCGTTACAAATTCCACCCGTTCTTCAATAATATAATTGGACATTTTCAAGAATAAAATCCGTTTGATTACTTGCCTCACTAATCAGTCTGACATTTCGTAAATTCAAGGTACTTTGATTATTTTTGGTCAGTTATTTATATTAAATAATTTCATTTTTTACTGGAATAAAACATGTTTAAGTTATTCTAATGCAGCGCATCATGTAGAAAAATAATTTATTTATTACTAACTAAAATTTCCTTCCAAATTTTATGATAAAATATACATTAAAACAAGGTATAATTTTTAGCATGTAAAATCCTATGGCCCATGATAAAAAAAAACATACTGTATAAAGTGCCTGTCCCTTGACTTGACCCCAATCCCTCACATGTATTTTTTTGAAAATATTAGTGTGAATAGTAGGTATTGATAACAACACTGTTAAGTAAATATTAAATAGGCATATAAAACCGAAGTTGTTTATCGTTGAGTCCTAATAACCGAGTAGCCGCACAAAATACAAGATCTACATCAGTTTTTCTTTTCAGAAAGTATTACATAATAATACGTTATTATACAAGTTTAATAAGAGGCTTGCGTGGGGGTCGTCGTGACTTTAAGGACAGAGACAATAGGTAACCAATATGCAAATTAGGGCACACACCTAAGCTTAATGAGCCGGTGCTTCAATTAAATAAACTCCTTAAACTTCAAACTATTTACTATATTTCCTACCTGACCCTATCGTGGAGAAACACCGACTGACCGGCCAGCGATCTTCACGGACTCCTTCGATTTCCGCTCATCAGCACAATACTTATTGACCAGCAACAATCGAGGCAGTCTTTGAAACCCGCTGAGTACGCGGCTGGAGCATAGTTGGGCTCCTGAGAGCTGCCTGTGACTCATCGCTTAAAATCGCATTAATCAAGATTTAAGTAAACGTATGTCCGTAAGAAAATTTGGTGCCGCGCTGATTTTCATTGGCGGGATATTTAAAAATTCTCACGCACCACGTTATATATTTTCAGACCGGTTTACGTAATAGAGGAATTATTGTAACAGTAGGTTTCATTGTTGATTTTTTTTTATTAACTCAATCGAGATGAAATCTAAAGCGCAATATAAACAAACTTTTTATGGTTATGTTATTTGACGTAGCTCTCGCGTGTTTTGTGTGTTTATATGAAGCGTGCCAATACATGGTTATGCGTGACCTTAGACCTACGTTTACACTACCCTATTCTTTAACACGCAGACACACGTTTCGTCTTTTATTTCATACTGTTTCGTACATGATAGAATAAGATAGATATAAAATGCAAGCAATTCTTAGTACGAAAACGCATGAGTCACCGTCAGCTCTCAACGGATGAACTATACTCGCGAACGAGTGAGATTGGAGCTTCAATGGAACGAGTGCCCCACAATGCCTCTTATTAAACAAGTAAAATATTTTTTCTACTTTGGTTCTAGTTAAGTATTTATTTCTAATAAATAAAATATATACTTAAACGCAGTGAGTTTTATCTAAAAAATGTGGTAGCACTAATAAACAATTTTTTGTTTCGAACGAATTTAATATTTGACATAACTACTTCTACGGTGATTTCATAAGTTTATTTTAAAACATAATAAATCTCGAAAATTACTTGCACACCTCCAGAAATAAGGGAAGTTTTAAAGGTGCAATAGAAAAACTATTTCCAAGTAGAAACTTAAATTTAAGCTTGCAGTATGCTATGTACTTGCTTAAATGTTTACGGAGACTTCTTAGGGTTATGTTTAGTTTTATTCTCATTTCTCGTGTACGGCATCAATCGACGCCAATTAAGAATCCACACCAAATAAAAACACAGACAGAAGAGGCTCTTTCTCGCCGCTAATAAAACATACATTGTACTCTCGCAGTTTCTTCAGTGCAATTCGCTTTGCAAATATATTTGTTAATATACTAAATTACAAACTTTCGCCAAATGTTGCAGTAAAACGTCGCCGAGTGCTTGGTGAATGCATCAATTATCCCCGAGCTCCTACGTAAAAATTGAACAGCATTACATCTCCGCTTTTTTAACCTTAGTGGTGCTTGTGGCGAACGTCCAAATATGCATAATCGTACATTTTTAGTATGTAGTCATTGGAGGGTTTCAATTATCTTATGAATTATCGTTAACGGCAATTTTACCTTTTGATGACAACACCTGTCACGTTTAAGTACTGCCAACCGCGGCAACTGAAATTTCACCACAAATAGTTAAATAATGAGCAAAAACTGTAAAATAAAAAATCTCATTATTTTATTGTTTTTGATCAAACAATAAGTCGAGTATAATTCAAAGTAGAAAAATTTAATTTACAAACATGATTGACTATTTTATCTTTATTCAAACCTTGCCAAACTATTTATCAACGCGAGCTTTTTCAAAAATGGTAACAAAAATGATTCATAAACATGATTTTAAAATGAATAATTTATCTATATTCATGGTAGCCATTTAATTTATCATTTAATGTTAAATTTTGAATTATGATTTGGGACATTTTTGCCTGTTTTATTTACTGAATTTAATACATTGTCTCCCAAATTTGGTTGCTACTTTTATGCAAAAATAACAGTGTTACATAACAGCATATTTAATAATGAAATATGCAGAGACACGTTGGCTTGTTTTGTTATTTCTTTTTACCCTAATACCGCCATGAATATAAATTCAATCGTGCATACACCCTTGGCGCAGCAGTTAAGTTCTGATTAAAATACATACGATTAGTGTGGAAATGCTAAAGCCGGTGCACAAAACTTGCAAAAAATGGAAATATCGTTAATTTGATGAATATTGACTATTTTAAGTGTAAGTATTCAAGTTGCGGAGGCGGCGAATATAATTATTATTGTGGTTACAATTAGTGCGGGCGGAGCATAATAAATCAACACAATTCCTAAGATAAATGACATTTCGTGTATTGTATGTGTTTGGTTTATCGCACACGAGGATTTATTAATCGCTATCAGCAGACCTTCTAATTATTCATTTATATTCGGAAATTATAATATAACCCAATGTATTCTGCGGCATGTGGAATGTCATTTGTGCATAAACGTATTGAATATATCTGCATGAATTGGTGAAATATTGATCATTACGATAATTAGGAGAATATCCATAATTTCATACAACTGTTATAAATAAGTCAAACGAATTTGTATTATATTAAGAGAACTCATATACAGGGTGTCAATTTGAAAACTGAAAATACTAGCGTCGGTAATAATGCTAATTAGCTACTTTTGGAAATGTTAAAATGTTCATCACTATACATTACTATCATCCAATTAATAGTTTAAATCATACCATGTTTGTGTAAAATATCATAAAAAAATAACGTAAATAGAATTCTTAATCTTAAAAACACTTCTATGCTGCATGATTGGCTTCTGTATAGAAACTAATAATTTAGTTATGGTTTAAACAATGGATTTTTGCGTGTGCGTCATTACTGACAATTATCCGCTATAATCAACGCTAGCGATTACACCAGTGGCGCCGTAAAAATTTGCAAAACGGGTATGTATTTTTAAACAACAAACATACATACATAATATGTGCACTAACTTATATGTCCTTCACTCACACCTCCGCGTATCTGTCCTTCACTCGCAATTTTAATACTGGTTACAGTTCGTAAACTTATTTTTAAAGCATAGGCAACTCTCCATAAACGATGTAAAATAAACAACGACGTAATTAAACAATAAAAAACAGAATTTACCTCTTCAGTGGCATACAGAGCTGTTTTCTGTTACAAAATCGGTCATAATATTGACCACAGATTCGGCGCCTAAGAATGTACGTTTTTCGCATCCTATTAAATCATTTAAACGTTGCTCATTTTTGTTAGAGAACGTTCATTACTAGGCCGAATCATTTTCTCCACAGGTGACGTCGCATAAAATGATAGCAGTTTCATTGCCCAACAGATTTCAGCCAATGAAATGATAGCAGTTTAATTTCCCAACAGTTTAGTTGTTATGGTTGCCATTTGTTTGTATAAACACGTATTCATAAACGTCAAAATTTCTCCAGTGGAGTGCCGCAATTTAAGGAAATTAAAACAACAAGACAATGCGGAGATTTGCAGGCCGCGCCGCCCGATGTTCGAGAAGCCAATCTGCTCAACAGATTAGTGTTTTAGGTACGTTCACATATCGGGTGTGTATAAATTGGCGGATAATCTACATGTGGCGATTTACTTTCTAAAATTCTCAATAGAAAACGTCGATGAAAAAATGTTCTACCATGCCTCATATGCCATCAGAAGCCATTTAAAAGAAATGTACATTTGACAACATAGCATTCACGAGCTGCCCTGTTTATCAATAATCTCATGGTTCAGAGTAGAAGGTAATAGATAGATAGAGCGGGGTTTATTTACAGATGCAAGGTAAAACAGATTATGAGGAAATAGTAAAATCCATTGTAATTAACCAAAACAAAATGAAAATAACACAAAAACACAAATACACTGAAACGCGGGCACTAATACTAACTGATAATAATCAGAAAAGTAGAATTGGCACGAACATGGAACTAGCAAGTTGGAATGAATTATTTGTGTCAAAGTGACATAAGCGGGTGTCACGTTGCCGAACGTATTATTTATAAAGATAAGCTAATTAAGAAGTGTTAAAAATACAAGTTAGAGATAGAAATATAGCACACACTGACAAATAATTTTCAACTAGTCATACTATCGAAATTGCAAGGTTTTCTGTAAATTAATAACGAATAATAACGCATATTTATCGACTTCAAGTTCAAACTTCGAGGACCTCGTGAAGGATCAGAATTCATGGTACAACATTTTAGAAGATACGCTGCTTAGAATTTTTGAAAGAATATCGTCACGTGTAGATTATCCGCCAATTTATACACACCCGATATATAGCCCGTTCTCCGGAATGTGGCGGCTGTGGTCGTAAAAGAGGGTTGGAGCTTTTACTGGTATAAAAGTGTGTATACCAATCGGAGCGAAGGACTGTAATAAATGTATGGGATGCAATTAGACGAACCATCAATACCTTTTCTTCGAGGGTGCGTCGATCCTCAGGGCGAACCGACCGTTTTACGACCTCGGCCACCAGATTCCACCGAATAGACTATACACTCTTTCGCGGGTTATGGAATACCGTTCTAACCGCGCATTACTTACACAGGCCGTACAGGACAAATTCTAGTGTGTGAATGCCAAAACTGGGTTATATCCGTCGTGATTGGAGTGGCATGTAGAATTTTAAGCAGACTAAAAATTTTCAAGGATCTAATCCCGTGCGGGACGGGCGGAGACAAAAAGTGTGCGTTTTTATATTGCGCGATGTTCTTGCATTTACACGTACGTTCCTTCGCCCGGGATTGGAAAGGGCCAGTCCAATCGTGCGGGTTTGCGCGTACGTGTGGGCGCCGCTTTTAAGTAGTAGCTCGTGCTCCACTATATTTGTTTTGTTACTACGGTTAAAATTGTAAACATAAATTCATAAACATCCTAATTTTGTCAGCAGAATGCCTCAATTTACAAATATGAGAAAAATTCTTCGTTATAATTTAATATAAACAGAAAAATCTTTAGGTAATTATCTAATATAATGCGAAAAAGGATAGTATTAAACTCATGAGCAAGTCCTATCCAAGAGAATCTAATTATATACTATTATTTAATTAGACAAAACACAATCTACTTTCAAACTCATTTCTTACATGCTGAAACACTAGAGAAACAATAGAGGTACATTCTGTAATAATCCGTTGCCAAAGATCATCGAGTTAAGCTGGGTTTTCAAGTTTTCAAGTGACCCCAGAGAAAAAAGTCGGGGGGTGTTAGATCTGGTGACCTCGCCGGCTTTTCTATTGGACCTCTTCGCCCAATCCACTGATATGGAAATGTATTATTTAAAAATTGCCTCACAGAAAGAACATTGTGGGGTGGCGCTCCATCTTGTTGAAATGAAAACTTTCGATATGATTTATTAAATCGAAAGTGCCACTTTACACAAATCGTACCGAAAGTAGCTATTTTCGAGCCTTAGCCCTCTAAAAGGACGCACAATTTATATGGAAAATGGGGTTCGGTCAAATTTCAAAACATAAAGTTTATGTTTTGTTAATGGCAAGTTGAGTTGCCGAAACTATAGTCAACAATAAAATAAAATTTGTGTTATACCAACAAAGTAAAAGTGTTTTATTATAGTTTTTATTTTATCCTATAATGTTATCACGGCAGTAACTCCTCAGCAACGAATTACGTTGAGGTACCTTTAACAACACCAGTGTTGTTATAATTATCTTAACGCAACTCGTTGCTATGGAGATATTGACAAACAAACATGATTTCGCTTTTTAAATTAAAAAGAAAAGAAATATTACAAAATAAATGGAGTTATGACACACGTAACGTTATTTGCTTTTACATTACTCGAAATATTAAAAGCATTCGCTACTACATCGCTCGTGCTTTCAAACTTTTCTCCCGTAATGTAAAAACCTTCACAACGTTACTTGTATCGTAAATTACTATTATTTTATCCTATAATGTTAACATGCCAATAACTCCTTAGCAACAAGTAACCTTACGGTACCTTTAACAACACTAGTGTTGTTATATTATCTTGACGCAACTCGTTGCTTTGGAGATTATTCATTCGAACACCAACCATTTTAGTAACGGTTGTAGAGTTAATACATATATTATTATTATTAAACTGCAATTTATTTAACGGTCCTTCGAGAGTTAACAGTTTGGTTCCTCGAACCGGATCAACAAAAGTGTTTACAAAAACATTGCTACTGCAGTGGGCACTCCTATTTTGTATGATGAATTAAGAACATGTTGGATTTAATACCGGAACATTTGCCTGCCTTTTAAAAATGATATTTTTCCTTCTTTCTATAATCTTGAAACAAAAATCTAATTTCTATATCTGCTACTGAAAAATGCAACGTTTTTGATTTTCTATTTACTATATGAAAATTGCTATATGAGTTCTTTTAGTGTTCAGTTTTTTTATTATTATTTTGGTTTGAACATTTACCTCGAGTATTTAGATAGTTTTTGTGTTCTGGAATATTCTAAGCATTTTATCAATTTTTCTGTTCGATGAAAAGCTAATTGCTTACTGCATCTTTAAATGGATTATTGGCCGTTGTAGACATCTTCTTGACAACTGATGTCCTGAATAGTTTTTATTTATGTTTGATTTTAGAAGATTCATGTTGGCGGCTTGATTTTATTTCATTTAGTGCGTTAAGATTATTAACATGTTGTAATATTCTGAGATAATACAATATTAAAAATGGTTTGCTAATAATGCACGTTTGCTCTCCGTTATATTTGTTTTCTTGAAACATTGATGCGAACGTTAGGATATCAATTAAAATCCATTTAAATATCACGGAATAGGTGGTGTATACGTAATTCTGTAAAAGTAATAAACAGTGTCAAGTTTTGGTAAATTTCATTAAATAAAATCGAAGTCATCATTAACTATTACCAAATACAATTAAACTGAATATAAGAAATACGAGCTGAATATAAGAAATAAGAGCGTACGATTAACATTTCTCCATAAGCCAGTTTAATAGAAATAATGTATTTCTTATTTTATAAAATCAAAAACACATATTTTAGCAGTATACTTGTATGCTTCTCAAATTACCCCAACAGGTGGCATTCTAACTAAGTAGATGCCGTCATAACAATTTAATATGATCCAAATGCCTAATAACCACAACAAGATTATTTCATTAACAACCGGAGGGTTGTGTAAAGTCGTTAATATTATTTCCCTCTAATTAATCGTGATATAGGGCGAATAATTAACATAAATTACGTTATAATCATAATTATATTGCAGATATTAACGCGTGTATATTAATAAGTCGTATTGCTGCACGCAAACACATATTAATTCCAGTTAATCCTCGCTATTTACGTATTATGTGTGTCATGAGCAGTTTGATGGCTTGGTGTTTTGTATATCCTAATAAATGGAATTAATTAAGCGTTCTCTGAGGATAAATTTATGATCTTATTTATTCGACTGAAAAAAATAATTTCCTGAGCATTCTGGCTCGTTCCGTATTTGGATTATATTTGTTTGAAGTCCATATTAAGGTGGTTTATTTTTATATAGTAAGTGCTTTAAATATTTCCATATTTCTTGTATCATTGAATCAATTTTTGATTCGTCGAGAAATATGCGGAGAAATTTATAGTGAAATTGGATTACTTTTTAGAAGCTTCGAAAATCTTCACACAGAGTAGAATTGATTATTTTCCATTTTTAGAAAGTTCTGGGAGAAAATATATTGAAATATTAAGAACTAATGGCAGGACTTTATTAAGAGTCATGATTAAATTCTTACATCAATATCGTGGAGCCCTCAGCTAATATAAAACAGATTCAAATAATTAATTATCCTGTCAGTGGTGTACAAGTTCATATAAGTATATTCCAAACTTTGGCATTGTTTTTTTTTTAATTTTGCAACTAAATTCTTAATTATTAGGCCTCACAAGTAGGCATGAACTGCTAGTAGGCCCATAAATTATTTCTAAGCAAAAATCAGCATTCACCACAGTGGAAATTTCTGCGGTAATATTTTTTTATTCGCAATCACTATAATAACATGTATATTTTAAACCTTAAAAAGTTAGGAAATTGGCGATTCCCATTTTGCGAACCTCTTCGAGGTCGACAAAACATTTTGCGAACCTTTATGAAGCAGTGCCTTCCGGCCACTAAACCGGGAGCCTAAATCTCCAATCTCGGCTCAGACATGCATTCTACGTTTTTGCAACTGGTTTTAGTGTCTTTATTATTAAAGCACTTGCAGTTTTTTTGGAGAGCGATACTTCAGATCTTGTCTTTGGGCCGATCTAACCACCAACGTAGCGGCTTGCTTCCCGGATTAGTGTGCGGAAGGCTCACCTTCCGGTAAACCTTATCGTGTAAGCCCATCTTAATGTGTAATTAGACTGGAGTAAAAATATTCTATGTAACTATATTATTTTAGTCCTTATCACTTTTTCTTCGTATACAGATGTATATTTCTTCTTTCACCAGCATTTAACCTCGAAAGATGTCCCATGATTACTTGTATAGTTCAAATTTGTGTAAACATGTCGACACTGATATGTGAGTTGCGGATATCTTGTTTTATGGCTCTGCAGCGTAGTTGGCTTAATTTCTAGTAGAACTGATACCTCTGAAATATTCAGACTATAAATGCGATAGATTTAATTCATTCTGATCGCGTTGCATTAAAAAATAACTCTCTCTTTTCATCTGAGCATTCTAATGGGTCAGCGAGACAAGGGTATCATTTAGTATTATCGCCTTTATTTGTGCTTCTGTAACTTTTACGTGGTCTGTTACGCATCGTAATTAGAATTTAATTTTATTGGATCATGTCATCTACGTTATTCGATTTCATTGGTTAGTAAGTAAATGAGGGCAATTGTGAATATAGACTATGGGGCCATGTCCAGTACATCCCCTTCATGCCAGAGCCGTTTTCTTTAGAAAATAAAGCTTCTTTTTCCATCACTTAAATCACTTTTGATTTGTTTAGAACGTGAGAATAGAGCAATTTGATTGGAGGATAAATAAGAGTTAGATTGTCATTAATATCCAGTGGTAAATATTGATTAAACGTAAGTGTTTCGAAAATTCTGTGAAACTTTTACAGAAACAAGCAATATGAAACATTCAAGGCTGAACAGATGATGTAAACATTGAGATTTTATGAGTTGCATAACGAATAATTGTAAATAAATAATAATTTATGTTAAATTAGGTAATATAGGTTTAAAAATTAAAATTCACTTGGTTTGTTTCACGAATAAATTGTTTTATTTTCAACTAGTTTCGGCTTAGTGCCATTTTCAAGAATGATGTACAAACGAAATTTTGTGGATTATATACCGGGTGACCCAGGGTTCTGTAAAAGCCCCATAACTTATTTGCTATTTGAGATATCGACTTCTAGTTTTCTTGAACTGGTACCCACACTTATTCTACATATTTTAAAAATATGCATGTTTTTGTACAGGGTGTCCCAATGTACATAACAGAACAAAGTTATGTTTTTTTAAATGGAACACCCTATATTTTATACTTTATTTTCAACCCTCTTCAGAAGCTGATAAAAATAGTATAAGATAATGTGGGTCTATTATGGACGATTCGTTAGTTATGGGCAAATTTTTGGCAAAAACAAGGACACGTTGAAAAAGTTGCAGAAGCGCTCCTAGCAATGCTAGCGTCGTTTTTTATACACTAAAGAATTTTCCACATCATGAAGAATAATACAAAGCGGCTTTGGTTCTTTTTTGTTCATACTGCTATACAGGGTGTCAACATACGCAAAATAATGGATAACTATTTTTTTTCAAATAGAACACCCTATATATCTTGCAACCAATGCATAGAATTTTTAATAAGCTTTCCAATGATGTACAATTTGTATAATGAAATATTAAGGATTCTTAAGATTTATCCATAAAAACATTTTTCTTTTGTCACCTCCTGCTCATTTTTGGATTTTCAGTCAAAACTATGCATTTTTTTAAAAAATAATAAAAGACCAAAGTTGTAGGGCGGAAAATTTTAGATCGATATAGGTCTTTCGACTTTTCCAATAATGCGTGCATTGCCCGCCAGAGTGCGCAAAATCGTGACCGTATATGCATTTTAGCGTTTTTCTCAAATTTTTTGTTAATTAATTACACAATACTTTATTTTCCATGTCCTCTAGCAGAAATACAGGTAATTATAGAAATATTCAAATGACGTACATCGATTGAAAATATTCCGGTCTACAACTCTTAAAAGAAGCAATTTTTGCCCAACATGCATAGTTTTCGCTAAAAAAGCAAAAAACCATTAAAAAACGCAAAAATTGATATATACATTTTCAATTTGCATTTTTAGGGAAAACTATGCATTTTTGGCAAAAATTGCTTCTATTAAGAGTTGTACAGCGGAACATTTTCAATCGATATGGACCATTTTAATTTTTCTATAATTTCCCGTTTTTCCGCTAGAGGGTGCGGAAAATAAAGTATAGTGCAATTTATTAATAAAAAATTTGAAAAGAAAACGCTAAATGCATATACGGTCATGATTTTGCGCGCTGTGGCGGGCATGCACGCATTATCTTAAAAGTTTAAAGACCTATGTCGACCGGAAATTTTTCGCTCTACAACTTTGGTCTCTTATAATTTTTCCTGAAAATGCATATTTTTGGCTAAAAATCCAAAAATCAGCAGAAAGTGACAAAAGAAATATGTTTTTATTGATAAATCTCAAGAATCCTTAATATTTTGTTATACAAACTAGTTATCATTAGAAAGCTTATTAAAAATGCCATAGATTGGTGGCAAATTATTTAGGGTGTTCCATTTGAAAAAAAATAGTTATCCATTGTTTTGCGTATGTCGACACCCTGTATAGCACAATGAATAAAAGAGAACCAAAGCCAATGTGTATTATTCTTTATGATGTGGGAAATTTTCTAGTGTATAAATAATGATGCTATCTTGGCTAGGAACGCGTCTGCAATGTTTTCAATGTGTACATGTTTTTGCCACAAATTTGCCCATAACTAACCAACCGTCCATAATAGACCCATACTATCTTATACTATTTTTATCAGCTTGTCAAGAGGGTTGAAAATAATGTATAAAATACAGGGTGTTCCATTTAAAAAAACATAACTTTGTTCTGTTATGTATATTGGGACACCCTGTACAAAAACATACATATTTTTAAAATATGTAGAATAAGTGTGGGTACCAGTTCAAGGAAACTAGAAGTCGATATCTCAAATAGCAAATAAGTTATGGGGCTTTTACAGAACCCTGGGTCACCCGGTACATTAGGTGACAGTCGGTCAGGTAATAAGGGCATTTAATATCGGGGAATTCCAAAGTTCCTCGTTGTCATTGACCACGTGTTTGCCGGCTTTTAGGGCTTTACTAATTTCTAGTCCTTCCCGATAATTGAGTATTAATCCCTTATTACCTGAATGTAGTATTTTACAATTGTTTGGGCTGAAAAAGTGATTGGTTGTGATACAATGTTTAGCAAAATGAGTAGTTTGTTTATTATTTAATATGTCATTACGATGTTCTTTTAATCTTGTTTCAAATGATCTACAGCAAACACGTTTTAACCGGGCCCGGCGCCGCGCATACGGGTAGGGGGAAACGGCAGGTACATAGGCGTGCGAAAATTATTTAAATTTAAGAAATAATTACTTTTTTTAAATTAATTTATTATGATATTATATACAAACAATACAGACAAAATAGAAGCTACTAGTCACTATCAAATCCCAAAAAATCACTCTCATCGTCACTGTCATCGTTGTTAATATTAATAATCAGAGTTTCTGTGTGCATATCTGTAACAACTTCATTCTCCAAATATTGATTCTCCAGTTTAACAACATGCTGGCACCTTTTCACCCATTCTTCCTTAACGATGGAATTGAATTCCTTTACCGCTAGTGCATTTACGTCCTCCAATTTAAAGCTGATATTTCTTTTAGCGACGTTATTTTTGACAGTAGCCCATATTAATTCGGTTGGATTTAGATCCGGATGGTAAGGAGGTAACCTCAATACACTGTGACCTTTTTCGTGTAATAATGTATCGAATTTGAAAACTCTATGTCTTGATTTATTATTTTTTATTATCTCATATAATTGAGGTTTCAACATATAGGGGTCAAAAAAATATTTTTCTCCACTAACCAATTAACCATGTCTGCTTTTTTGGTGTTTGAGTTTGGTGCAGGATTAGATTGTACATTGTGATAAGGGGCATTATCTGTTACAATGACCGCATTAGGGGGTAAATTGGGGATTAACATTTCTCGTAACCATTTGCCGTAATTTTCCAAATTCATTTCGTTACGGTAATCGCCACTTTTACTACCCGACTTAAATATTAACAAACACTTGGGAACAAAACCCATTTCGCCCCCCGCGTGTACTATAATTAGCCTTGGGCTCTTTGAAATGTTTTTAAATAAGCCTTTCGTGCTTTCGTCGCTCCAATTCTTGGAAGACGTGTGACCACTATGTAAATAAGTTTCGTCTAGATACACAATTGGCCTCTGCTGATCTCTGTAATATTTAATTTTCTGCAAATAAGATATTCTCAATGCCCTAATATCCATTCTTTCAATTAACAATTTCCTGTTATTTTGAGTGTTTCGCCATTTAAAGCCCATCCTCTTTAAAATTACACCTAGAGATGTATTACAGCCATCCCAATCTATATCCATTTTCAATTTTTCGCGTAAATTATTTATCGTTAGCCGCATACCTTCAGTCCGATGAAACGAATAAATTGTGTTTCTGACGTCCACCATTTTATATTCCAGCAAACTTGTAACTGAACTCGTACGTACGCGTTTTTTTGGACTTCTAAACTTACGCTCTCCTTCTTGTACGTCTGCAGAACCTTCTTGAATAATTCTACTAATTGTTCTTATGGATACACCTGTAGCTTCTGATGTACGGGTTTTAATGTCCGTTGCAGAGTCACCCACACTTTTCAAATTTAATATGTAATTGTAAACACTGAACACAATTTCACGCGCTTGGCTATGCAGAGCTTTGCCACCACCGATTGTCGACATTTTGCAAAAAAAAATCACTACGCTCGTTTCAATTTTACAGTGTTCGCGGTGCGCCACTGCAACTTGTTTTGAGGCGAAGGCGCGACCATTTTGCACGAGATTACGCTTACTGCGCACCCTCCCCCGGGCCAGGTTAAAACGTGTTTGCAGTACCCGTTTGTCCTATATATATATATATATATATAGTAACAAATTTTTTCGAAGAAAAGTCCTCGTATCAGGGAATCCGACCAAAAAGGGTGTTAATAAGTCATCTATTTATCATATACCGAGCTTTCGCAAATCTTTATTTGCTTCATCAGGGTGACGATGTAAGATTAAAAATAAACTACCGCACTTAAGGAACTAAGCGTGGCCATGAATGATGAACAAGTTACACATTAAAAACTTTCCACAAAAAGTGGATGTTAACAGATTAAAACGATTTAAAAATTCACATGGTGGACGTTTACTCGTGTTTATCGTCCACCATGTGAATTTTTAAATCGTTTTAATCTGTTAACATCCACGTTTTGTGGAAAGTTTTTAATGTGTAACTTGTTCATCGTTCATGGCCACGCTTAGTTCCTTAAGTGCGGTAGTTTATTTTTAATCTTACATCGTCACCCTGATGAAGCAAATAAAGATTTGCGAAAGCTCGGTATATGATAAATAGATGACTTATTAACACCCTTTTTGGTCGGATTCCCTGATACGAGGACTTTTCTTCGAAAAAATTTGTTACTATTCCCAACAAGTACGACCGTTACTTCCCTCCAGCATCTATATATATATATATATTGCATCACATCCATAACACGCCAACTCGTAAACTCCGCTTTTCTTCATATTATTGCTATCTGATTTAGTTTTGTTATTTATTACCAAGTGAATTTTAATTTTTAAACCTATATTAACATAATGTTTCACCAAGTGATCAATGAGAAACAAGTATATGACATATTAAATTAGGTAATTTAAATTATTAAAAAACAACTAATATACAACAACAAATAACTATGTATTTGAAACAGTATTTATTATAATTAAAGTTGAAGTTACAATTGTGACACGTCTTGCTTATATACTTTGATCAATGGATCTTTGCATGCACGTCATAGATAGCCGAACCAAGTTCCTATAACCCTTTTATGCGTTTGCTCTCTCTATGATAAGTTAAATTAGACGCAATCATGTGTGTACGTATGTCGTCCAAGGCGAGAAAACTCAGTATTCGATAATGACGCACACGCAAAGATTCATTGATCGAACTATACCAGATCTAAACGAAGTATATTTTGCCTCGTTACTAAGCACATTCATTATGGTTTCTTTAATTGTTACAGGAGTTGACAGTGCCAATGTTGGAGGAACTTGGATGGTAGTTAAAGATTTCGATGCAGTATTGGTTTATAATTCTTGCGTTGGTGATCCTTAAATTAAACGGGCCATTCCCTTTTGCTGACAATGTTTCTTCCACGTAACCCTCGTAGACTTCCACCCTTCATGTTTCTGAAGTTAAGGAACATTAGCACCATTAGCTGCTAATATATGGCAGTAGATGAAGTTCGCCACAAGTCATAGCCAGTATACCACAAAGGATTATTACAATTTAAAATAACTGGCATTTTTTGAGCACATTCCCTACTGCTTTATGACTGATATATTGTCTTAAAACTTACTTCCAGCTTTGGGAATACTGACAATTATCATAGTTTCCTTAATTCTTTAATTTAATCACCGCAGCTGTCTGCAGTAATCAATATTTCACAAGCCATTTTTATGGAAAGGAAAAATATTTACCTTCACGTCAATGCAGCAATCGTCAGGAACCTCGATTAGAAATCGTGAAATTTCCTCACTCGTGAAGGTAGATAAATTTGATGCTTTTTTTTCGTGCCCATACTCTTGGAAGTACGCCAACAGTAAAGTTCAGCTGTATTTCGCCATGTTACTAAGCACATTCATTATGGTTTCTTCAATTGTTGCAGGAGTTGACAGTGCCAATGTTGGAGGAAAATAACGTTGACGCAGTATTGGTATATCATTCTTGCGTTAGTGATCTTTGAATTTAACGCGACAATTCTCTTTTGCTGACAATTTTTCTTCCACGTAACCCTCGGCCATAGTTGTAGACTTCCACCCTTCATATTGCTGAAGTCAAGGAACATTAGCACTATTGGCTGCTAATATATGATAGTAGATGAAGTTCGCCACAAGTCATAGCCAGGATACCACAAATGATTTTTACAATTTAAAATAACTGGCATTTTTTTGGGCACATCCCCTACTGAATTATGACTGATATATTGTCGTACACTTTTTCTGTTGCTTATAAAAGTTAAGACGTTTGGCTGAGTTGGGCCTACACTGTAAATTTGTTTTACCTACTCCTACTTTGTAATTGATAAATTACCGAACTGTTTTCACCAATTGTAAGCGACCCATCACGAATATATAGATCATATATAAATGTTAAATGTTGTACATAAATGTGTAACATGTACTATTGCCACTTATGTACCTCGCTATATTATATACTTATTAGCCAATTACAATGAACGCCCGCCGAGTCCCTCTGCATTCGTCTGTTCGTCTTTAAATATGAAAAGTTGCAGTGACATTTAAACGTCAGATTACAACTTATTGGTTAAAACATTAACCGACACAATAAACTTCACGCCATGCCTTATTGGTACTTCCATCGCAATGGTATCTTAGTAGATTAACACTTTAGGGTGAGTACAACGATCCGTATCCTTAAATTTGTTCAATCAATGTATTGGACAATATATTATTCGACGGAAAATTGTTCGAACGGTAATTCGTTTGTTTAGTTGGTAGTCGTCCTACATTGCCATTACCGGCTAATTTAATACACATTTAAACGTCACCTTGACAAGATTCAGTTTCAATATGTCTTTAGTTTAGGCGATTAAATGTAAGGTCGAAGGTAAAGCATAGTACATAACGCGAGTTGTAACGCAATTATGCGCTCGTGAAATTACGTTACTCGCCGCTACGCGGCTCGTACGCAATATCTTTCACTTGCGCGTAATTTGCTACTTACAACTCTAGTTATGTAATAATAATAATAATAATAATAATAATAATAATAATAATAATAATAAAGTTTATTTACGGTAACCACCTTTGTATACATAAAATATAAAATATATAATAACAAAATAAAGTATGTGAAACATTTCAACTTAATGAGTACATCCATTACAAAGAAACAACATATAAATGGTAGAGATCAAAATTGACATAAAAGTTATATAATGCTTAAGTTATATAATATTAAAATCGTGAAAGTAAAGAATACCAAAAATAAATACAAATTTCATCATCTAAATTTCAAGTTTCTTTTAAAATGATTAAATGAATTGTCAAATAAATCAAACCAGTCATGGCAATTAAATTCATTTCCAAGTGTAGTTAGCCGAGAAATCGAATTGTTGTGACCAGATACAGTATTGTGGGTGTTTTGGTAGAAAAGAGTAGTTGATCGAGTCCTTCTATTAGGAGTATGAAACAAAAACATTTTTAAAATATTTGGGGAGTCAATCTTTCCGTGAACCAAACGGTGTAGTAAGCATAAGTCCGCATCAATGCGACAATCCGCCAGTGTCTTCATGCTTAGGACGTCCAATATTGCCTGGTAATCACCTCGAATATGATGACGACCTAGTTTGAACTCCATGCTTCTTAGGTATTTCTTTTGGACAAGTTCAAGTCGCATAATATTGGTGGTAGTAAATGGAGTCCAAATGGGTGAGTTATATTCTAAAATGGATCTAACAAGAGAGCAATATAAAACTTTCAAACTTGCAGCATTCATGTCTTTACTTATGGACCACACATACCCCCACATTTTTAATGCATTATTAGTAATATTAGCAATATGGTTGTTGAAAGTGAATCTGGTATCAAAAGTAATGCCCAAGTCTTTCATAGTGGTAACCTGTTTTATGCTAACTGAGTTGATGGTGTAAGTATGCATGATTGGATTATTACAACGATATGTAGACATTGAAAAACATTTTGTGACATTCAGAGACAAACGATTTCTGACACACCACATATTTATACGATCCAGGTCAGCCTGAACCTCAGTACAGTCTTCAGGTGTATGGATGACTTTAAAGATCTTTAAGTCATCGGCATACAATGAAGAGTTACAGTTTACAATTGATTCAAGTAAATCGTTGATAAATAATAGGAAGAGGATTGGGCCGCAATGAGACCCCTGGGGTACCCCCGAAGTAACTGTAATTGCATTAGATGTAAAGTTACCGATCTTAACAAACTGTACCCTGTTATTGAGAAAGGAGGATATCCATAACAAAACTTCGGCACGTAAACCCAACGAACTCAACTTATCCAGCAAAAGAATAATGTCAATTCTATCAAACGCCTTAGTAAAGTCAGTATAGATAGTGTCTATCTGATACCGACTATCCAAAGCATTCGAGACGAATTCCTTATATTCCAGAAGGTTAGATAGAGTGGACCTACCAGCAATAAACCCATGCTGGTTGGGAGAAATAATAGACTTAGTACACCAAGCCAACAAATCTGCAACCATTTTATCCAACATTTTAGTTTTTCACATCCGCTCTCGAGCCAGATTTGTGTAACGGGACAATAAAGCTATTTTTCCATAACTCCGGTACTACGCCTTGATTCAATGATCTAGCAAACATGATATAAATAGGACGACACAAGGAGTAAATGCAATTTTGCAGGAAATAACTAGATAATTGATCAGGACCGTATATATGCGATGGTTTTAAGTTAGAAATGGCACTAAACACATCTTGAATATTTAAAACTAGTTTAACACCATGAACCTCAGAGGAACCAGAATAAGGTTGATGGGATGAATTAGATGAAGTGGTGTAGACAGTCCTAAAGTATTCCGAGAATAAATTAACTATATCAAGACCATTATCAGCGGAGATATCATTATAAATCATTTCATTCGGATAACCAGCTTCCTTTTTTAACTCTTTGGCATATTTCCAGAAATAACGCGGGTTCAATTTAATAGATGATTGCACATCATTGAGATACTTGTTGTAGCAGGATTCAGATAAGCTCTTACAATCCTTCCTAAGTTGCGAAAATAGATGGTAGTCCTCAACCCGACCAGAACGTTTATAGGATGCATGCGCTTCTTTCTTTTTCTTAATTAGTGAAATCAAATGTTTGGACATCCATCTAGGGTAACTATTCGTGTAATGCTGCGTATATTTATATGGAACAAATGTATCAATAGCGGTATAAATGATATCGTAGAATTCACTAATCGCGACATCGAAGTCATCAGTCGAAGTCAGGAAATCCCAGTTGATAGAATTGAGGTAAGAGTTAATCAGATTGAAATCAGCAAAATTATAAAGAAATTGTTTTTCACATGTCACAACGTTGTGGTTAAACTCAATTGAGAGCTTCGCAAAGTACGCATAATGATGTACGGACGTCGGTAGCAGGGGATCGAGGGATTTGTAAATGGATATATTGGCTAGTGAGCTGAAGCATAGGTCGAGAAACGTGCCCCGTGAATTTGTAATAACGTTAATTTGTGCTGCATTTAAAAAGTTGTAACAGTTAGTAATAGCAGATGATTTTGCATCAGGTTGACCTTGGCTGTTGGTCATGTTATCCCAATTAATACTCGGTAGATTGAAATCACCAAAAATTGCAATATTATGACAATTATATTTTTCAACCAAACTTTCAATACATACACAATGATCATAGTATTTATCATAATGGGAACTCGGTGGGATGTAAACGCCTCCTACAATATAGGAACAATTATTAATTTTAATTAAAACGAATATGTGTTCCAATAAATTGTCGCTCAAAATAAGTGATGAGTTTAGATGAGCCTTAATTGCAATGAGTATCCCCTCACCTCTAACGCTGCCATCAATACTTCTGTCAGACCTGAAGAGGGAGTAATTATGTAGTTGAAGCTGACTGTTCAAAATATTGCCATAGAGCCATGTTTCCACGATTATAATAATATCAAAATCATTCACATTAACAGCAAGTAAAAAATCTTCAATTTTGGTACGTAACCCGCCACAATTTTGATAATAGATTTTTAGTTTTTTGAGTTATTTGAAGAAGATTCACTAGGAGAATTACGATTATTAATATACTATTTTCTACTCCTTGGTGTATATTGATTAATTCCCTAACAATAAACTGTACGGATCTAAGCTATTTTTCGGTTAGTTGTACGGATATATCCAGGTTACAGATAATAAACAATCATATAAAATTGTTACGGTGGCGGTGGCGACGGGACAGCGCCACATCAAACGTCAAACAATTCATTTATCATAGAAAATGATTCGGATAGTTGTACTCCACCGGAAATCAGAAAATCCGCACAAGATATCCAGAAGGGATTATTACCGATAAAATCACCTCTGAAATACTTCGCGTACAATCAATTCATGGATTGGTTTAGAAGTAAGAAAGTGAAAACGATTAGTGAAGACGTAATGATTACTTACATGTGAAACATTTCAAAAAGGAAAAAACCTTCAACATTGTGGACCACATATTCGATGTTAAGGTCAACTTTACTCGCCAGACATAATATTGATGCTTCAAAATGTATGAAAGTAAAAGCATTTCTTAAGCTACAGTCATTGGGTTATAAAACGAAGAAATCAAAGATTCTCAATACTGAAAAAATCAATCAATTTTCGGATGAGGCTCCGGATGACAAATATTTATTTACAAAAGTAAGTTTTACTTGCTGATTTAGACATTATTATAATATTTTAATTGCAGGTAGTATTAATCTTTGAAAGGCAGGAATTAAAAAAAAATGCAACTAAATAATATTCGTGAATCTGGGTAATGAATTTCTAATCACACTTATTGATACTAAAATAAAAACCGATAAAAACTTTATTGTTCGGGGAAAGTTCTACAAAATTTCAAAAAAATATATGAGTACGCGTCCTTCAGGGATCCCAAAATGGAAGATGCACTAAACAAGTAGTTGGGATTAATAAAATAGGGCAGCAAGCACAAATTATAGCCAGATATTTAAAGTTACCGGATGCCAATTCTTTCACTGGGCTCTGGTGCTACAATACTTGCCGACGCTGGCGGTGATACACAGTCAAAAACTACGGTGGATGGAAGTCGACGCCTGTTATGGAGTCATATATCGAACAATCTTTAAACAAGAAAAAGAGCATAGGAAATAAAATCATTAACTCTATACAACCTTCAAATTCGACGCATATTGTCAATAATTTGGAACCTGATCGAAACCCGCAAGCCGCAAGTAGCTCACAGTAAATTAATGATGTTGCGAACAAAAATTTTACAAATCATACGTTACAAACCATAGATGTTGATCAAGCTACAAAAAACAATAATTCTAACTACAATCACTGTACTTTTCACAATTGTACATTTATACTTAATAAATAAATATATCTGTGAACTTTCACATTTCCGTCGTACAGAAAGTCAACCATATATTAAATGAATGAACCAATAGATACATGTTACAGTAACTATTTTGTTATGGAGGCGTGGCCATGCCGATGCGAAAACGTCACCCATCAAAAGTCATAATTAATTACATGTTTGTATTCGTTATTCATTATGAAAAGTGATATGTTCAGTCGTAGAAAAAGTTATATTTTCAACGCGAGTGGATATGATGCCCTCATATCTCACTCGGCATTGGGGCACTCGCCTACGGCTCGTACCCCAAACTTGCCTTTGTGAAATATGGACATTATGTCTACTCTTGTTGTACAATGTACTATTTTATAATTTGCATCTAGAATTTATTAATTACCACAAATTTTTCTGAGGGCCCGTCAGGAACCTCGATTAGAAATCTTGAAATTTCCTCACTCGTGAAGGTAGATAAATTCGTTGCTTCATTTTCGTGCCCGTACTCTTGGAAGTACGCCAATAGTAAGTTCAGCTGTCTTTATTGTGTTCTTACCACTGCACCATTCTTTAAAATATGCATAGGACTACAAATACAAATTTTTCGATTTCTCCGGAAGTAGTTGTTCTACCATCTTCTTAGCTCCTTTTCGCATCTCTGTGGTGTGCAACTCATCGTTTATTTTATATTCATGTTGACAATATCTAAATTGGATTCAATATAGACCAAACATTTCCTGAGTAAATGAATTAAATATTTATTTATTCAGGCAATTTTTTTTTACCAATTTATAACTCTGAAAAAATACGTATTATTAAAACTATAAACAAATCTTATTACAATACAATTACAATTTCTGTGGATAATGCACCATCAGATATTGAATAACACGAACAAAATTAGTCGGTTTTCATACCACCAACAAGATAATTTCTTTCCACAGACCTGTACTAGTCACTAACTATTGTTACCGGCGTAGCTGAGCAGGGTAGCAAATGGGAGATGGTACGAATCTGTAAACAAACCAGATATTAATGACTAGCACGTGTGAGGTGGCCCCCGTGACCTCATTAGCAAGTAAGGAGCGCATGTCGGACTTTCTGGAACACTGAGTGGATAGAGGGCTGGGGCAAGGATGCACCGATTAACAATCGCAGCTAGTCGATTAGTACTCAGTGGGTCGATTAATCAGTTTTGGACATTGCGCTTCCTACCTGAGCTCCAGTACCACGACAAGGTGAGGCACTGAACACTGGAGTCAACCGGCGGATAACGGTATCCGCCGGAGGGTTCCACGACCGAGTGAAGAGGTGATATTTTCGGCAGCCACTATAACACTGGGCACTGTGGTGAGCGTTCCTGTGTTATATTCACGAGACACTTAGGCACTGTTCAAAAAAAAAAAAAAATACAATGTAACACTATTTACAAGTCAGGTAATATAAAAAGGTTTAACAATTTTCATAATCCCGTTCATTGTGCACGGCTTGTTCAAATTCATGTAGGTGTATTTCATTCTCTGACATTATATTTTTAATATCAAAAGCAAAGCTGCACTGAAACTAAAATCTAAAAACACGTCTGAAGATGCCCATTCACTTAATTTATATAAGGTCTGTCCGCGCTATGAAGGCATCTGAGGTGATTAACTTGGACCGCCCTTATTTGCGTATTGGGAGGGTGATTTGTGCGTCTCGAATGCCTGAGGTTCTCAATAAGCGAACATGAGATGTTGTGTTGCATGAATTTTTATTTCTAAAGTTATCTGTAACCTTTTAAGAACCACTGATTTATAAATAGAAGCCGATAGTGCACCAATAGCTAACAAGTAAAGTGTAAACATCTGTGAGTGAAAAGTAACAAAATATCCAATCTGATACGGGTGGTCCTTTCGACCCTTCGTTAATAACCTCAGATGCCTTTGTAGCGCGGCCAGACTTTATTTTATGGTGAATTATTATATTTCGTAGTAATACTATATAGGTTATACACTGTGCGTCCTTATCAAAACGTTTTTTTTTTCAATTTCAATTTTTCAATTTAAAAATAATAACAGTTTAAAGTTGTTAAATTTCGTCTTTATTCTATGTATTTGATGTATCTGCAACAAGTGAGGTTTTCTCAAATTTAATATCTGATTTATATTATTTACTGATACTTTCAGTTAACTCTGATTTCTGTTTCCTACTGTCATTAACTAATTAAATTTGAATTGCAAGTGA
This sequence comes from Ocypus olens, assembly GCA_910593695.2. Classification (NCBI taxonomy): domain Eukaryota; kingdom Metazoa; phylum Arthropoda; class Insecta; order Coleoptera; family Staphylinidae; genus Ocypus; species Ocypus olens. The sequence continues at coordinate 27,560,596 of OU343062.1, read as the reverse complement.
AAAAGGGCCATTCTAGCCCTCGCTCTTTATTTTCCTCTTTAGATCCCTCGGCCTTATTGCCCGGGCCGAGATATCTAAAGGGACTTCTCAACCTTCGAGTATAAAAGACTATTATGTTCGACCAATTCATAATTATAGAAATTATCTTCCATATTCATAATCATACAATATATCATGATTTTATTAAAATAAAATAACTTTCATTGAGTTGATAAAACTTTTATTTGGCAAAACTTTATTATACATTTTATAATGAGACAAAAAATCAACAATGATTACATTTTAGAATAAAGTCTTAAATACTGAAATATGTAGATGGAGGCAGAAATAAATTAGAATTTCCGTTTAATACAATATGGCATTTGTTTAATTTATTAATTTTAAGTTGTAAATTTAATATACTCATTCTTAAATATAGAACCAAGCTATTTTTAAGTGTGCGTTGCTGCATCCCAACAAAATATTGCCTCGTTGCCACACCAATCTATGTTTCAAAAAGTAAATTAATCGCAGTTGCCTGTGAATTGAAATGCTTAGACATTAGTTGTTGACACTCAGCCAGTTAACGTCTAAAATGTTGACCAGTGTGAAAAAATAGAGACGGATGACTGCGATTCATTAATTTTTGAAACACACCATATTATATGTGTTACTTTGTTTCAACTCATTTGCACGTCGCTTTATTTGACATTATCATCGTTGGAGTTAACGGTATAGAAAATGTCATGTTCGATGGACCATGTAAAATATTTTAGTATAGCTTCAAGAGAGTTTGGATTAACACAGTCGATGAAGTGGAAAAACCATACAATTCGTTACAACACAATTACTACATCATTCGATAGAAAAAGTGTTAATATATGTTTCTTTTAGATAAAAAAAAAATTACTGCTTCCAACCATATCATACATTTTTTTCACTGTTCATACAAAATGGAAATCTGGAAATTAAAACTACAACTATTTTATGAAAAATAGGTGGTACCTAACATGAACGTTAGCTGTTATGTTTTAATCGTAAATTTAGACGTATTTTAAGTAATTCTGAGTAAATTATATTTATTCGTTGAATGAAAAGATCCTAATGGTAAATTGGTACTATGCTGTTGATAGTGCACTTAGCAGCAAGTAATATGTTTGGTGTAGTTAGTGTTGCCAAACATACGGTAATTACCGTACTTGTACGGTATTCTGAGCGAAAGTACGGTATACGGTCCAAATATTAAAACCGTACACAGATGTACGGTAATTTTCACCCTGTATAAAAGCAATTATACCGCGTTTTTAATTCGACAAATTTATCGCGCGGTACTACTCTATTAAGAGCGTTGGGAGCAGTGGAGAGAATAGAATTGTGAGCGGTACAACACCCATCCCACATAAAATTCATTTCACGGCGTGGTATACAGTGCGAGTCTCCAACTTGGAATAAATTCAGTAAATCAAATATTTGTTAAATATCTTCTAAATGACAGGAAATAAAAATTTGAAATTTGGCACACATGTGTAACTTGATATACTCTTTAAAAATAGTGATAAAAAAATTAGGGTTGCTATTAAAAAAAATAGTCAATGACGTCATATCTCAAATTTGGGACACGCTGTATAAAATTTTATTACATCATAAAGAGCGCAATTTAAAATACTAATCGACGGTCCGAGCATATTTCCGAAAAATAAACTTTGTTTGATTTACTGAATTTATTCCAAGTTAGAGACTCGCACTGTGTATTAACCGCATAAGAGTGCTTAGAGTTGGAATGCATACTACTGCTCTAATCTATAGGCGGCGTTACCATCTGATCACATAATATTTCCGCCAGAAAGGAAACCTAATTCCACTGGAATTCCGCTAGAAAATATGAAGTACGTAATTAATCTACCTCCTATTTTAACATAATGTTGAGCAGTACGTTTTGCGTACTAATTGCCTAATATTCAAAGGTAAAACAATGAACAAATTCAAAGAAAAATAAATACAGTTATGATTGAATTCCTAAAAATTTGAATGAATTTTTAAAAACTAATATTTTTGGTAATAGAAAAAAAATTAAATCAAAAAAAATAAATAGTGATATTAAAAAATTCCACAAAATTTTTAAAATCTTTACAATACATCTACCTTTAAAACTAACTTATATTTTTTTTTAATTTGCCAATTTCTTATGAACTTTCTAAGTAATATTTTAAGTTGTCGAACAATTGAACAAATAAAAATAAATACTTATATGATGGGATTACCTTAATATAAACTTGGATTTTTGAAAATGTGTCAATTTCTGCACGAGTCATACATTTTTAAAAACGAATTTTTAAGTGGTCCAATATTTAAACAAGGAAAAACTAGAAAAAAATCATATATCTATGATTGAATTACATAAAAAAAAACCTGATGCAATTTACCTTTAAAATTAACCTTGATTTTTGAAACTGAGTCAATTTTTGTGTTAGTTATGAATTTTTGAAAATGTATTAATTTTTCCGTCATTTTTTTAAATTAATGTTTGTGCGTTCTCTCTTGTAAAATATACGTTTCTAAAGGAAAGTTCAATTTTGAATTCAATTTTTTTCAACTATCCAACACAATTCCGTTAGAAAATCCGCCAGCCGGTAAAACGAAAATTACTCCGCAATGCGTATTCAAAATCCGCCAGATCTAGCGGATTTTCCGCTGACCTGGCAACACTGCCTGTAGGAAGTATTAAAATCTATCTCGCCCCGATAGTTAACATTATATCAGCAGATAGGATCATCTAGCGTCGATTTATGTAACAAATTCGTAGAAAAATGTGTAAATCCCCGAAAGAATCCAATAGAACGAGATTATAAAAGGGGAAAAACGTTTTTTATGTGATATTTTCGGTAAAAAAAAAAATTAGAAGACCTTCGCGTCACCCCTGAAATCTTAAGTTTACATCATTATAAGTGTGCATTTCTCGTAGTCCACATCCTGATAAATTATCACATCTAACATGTATGTACGGTAATTTATTAATAAGTACGGTAATCCAGAGTACACGGGTACCGTACCCGTGTACTCTGGATACGGTAATTCGTTTTCGAACGGGTGGCAACACTGGGTGTAGTATACCCGAATCGACCAATTTCAAACCATACCACTGTTAACAGAATGATCCAAAAATTTCGGACGTTCAACGGTTTTGTGTTTCAACAATTCCTAGTCATCACCTATTTTTGCCAAAATAGCAGTTTCAATTTCTCAGATTTTTCCTTTGTATGGAAAGTAATAAATAAGTAATGGTTCTGTTGTGTATGTTCTCCTTACAAGAAGCTTTTTCTCTAAAATAATTTTAAGAGCCAATGTTTGAACATTAAGAATTTAACATGCAAATCCCACACCCTCTAAATGCGATCATATGTAAATAAAATATACATGCCCCATAAATACTAAAATTACTTATCTTCACATCTTTATAACATCCTATCAAAATTTTGTATAGAGGTTGTTTTATTGCTATACTGTTAGAAAATTAAAAACGTATGGTGTGATTTAGATGTCTGAACCGAAAAACAATAACTGAAATGAAACTATCAGTTTGCGGATGGGTGAAAAAAAAGAAGTACCCTTGTTATTGAAGAAGTTATTTTAAACTGACTAGAGGTTTCAAATTCGGCATTAGAGCCACCTACGACCAAAATATTTTCTTTTGTTATCTCCGGCATAAAGTTGGGATTTGTCAAAATAATTTATCTAAAAAAACTAATTATAATTTGGTCAAAACTTGTAAGTGCTTTGATTGGCGATCGTATTGCATTAAACTGACTTAAGAAAAACAGAGCTCAACTCCGTACTTCAATGACACTGTTCTGGATCAAAATCGTCCTGTTAACAAAAATTTTAATTATTTATTTTTCTTGTGTAAACTTAATTGAAAAGATTAGCGACCCAACCGCCCAGTCGTCACAAATCCCTCTCTAACATATTTCTTCTAAAACATCCCTTACTTTTCCCATTACTTACCCTTGCCGCCCCTAACCTCATTTATGTTGTTGGGCATCCTGCCCGCAGTATTTTTTTGTTCTATTTCGGTGTAAACCAGTGTTTCTTTTCAAATCTTTTGAGTTAAATCTAATGAATATGTCGCGTCGGTGTAAAAACGATCCTTACTCTTTCTGTTATGTTTGTAGTGGTGTTTTCCAGTGGAAAATCTCTGACTCCGTTGGTGAAGAAGGCATACGAGTTAACCTTTAGATGTAAATTCAGTGATCAGGATGAATCGTGGGCTCCTAAAATTTGTTGTACATCATGCTTCCTGCCTCCTAGTGGTTGGCTGAAAGAGACACATAAGTCAATACGCTGTCCCTATGATTTTTCTAGAGCCTATAAATCATGCAAATGATTGTTCTTTTATATGACCACAGTCAAAGGTTTCACTACACGCAAAAATAAGAAGAAATAGTGTATCCTAACCATCCCGCCTGCAATGAGACCTGTTCCCCATGATGTGTCAAAGTCCATACCACCTGAACCTTAGACGTATTCTTAGGATAGTTCAAAGAAAGAAGCCGATTCTGAAAGTATCTCGCCGCAGCCTTGAGCCAGCCAAGAAATGCAGATTTCAGTTGATTACAGTCCAACCGAAACCCAGCCACAGTTCTTTAATCAGAGCCGATTGAACGATCTTTCCTGATTTAGACCTCCCAAAATAATCCCAATTGCTTGGATCCAGACTACAACAATGGAATCGTGAGTCGGAGGCACTGAACTTCTCAAAAGAAGAAAATATTGTGTTATGCAGCGATGTATTTAATCTCTTCATAAAACTAAAGCTCCCTACAAATCCAGAGGAATAGAAGCCATTAAAATTCAGTTTAGCAGGAGTGATCCTTCATAATGGCAACCAATCCTTTTCCATCCCTTTTTCCCATTCAGTTCACATGGAAGAAACGAGAATACTGCTTCAGAAAATTAAGTACCGCGAGTATAGATATACCATTGTGCAGATCTGAAAGTAGTAGCTTTGCTAACTGGACTCCAAAGTGGTTACACTAAGTTTTACTTGCCTTTTATATGAGAGGCAGCAGAAAACGAGAAAATTGTGAAAAAATGGCCAGAGCGCAGTGACACAATAGGTCAAAAGAACATTGTCAACCACACTTTGTTGCAAGAAAACAAAGTTCTACTCCCACCTCTCCACATAAAATTAGGCGTTGTGAAAAACTTTGTTAAAGAAACGGACAAGGAAGGAGAAGGTTTCTTGTACTTAATAACAAATAAATCTAAAGTGATTTTCATCGGCCCACAAATCCGAACCATTTTCATGGACCTTACATTAAAAGTAAAATTGAATTAAAGGGCAAATAGAGCTTGGGCTGCATTTGAAAACGTGTGTCACAACTTTTTGGGTAATCAAGACACTTGATTACCCAAAAAAAAATTGGTAAAGAATTACTTTCTTCATATAAGGCACCGGTTGCAATATGTCATTAAAAAATTGTTTCATGAACTTCCATTTCGATTTTTTCCTCCCAATCAACACAGGAAACGTTTCTATAAAGATTTAGCCCAAATGAAGGAAAGGAACGAGAATATGTTGGCGGATTACTGCTGGATATTGCAGCGGGAGGCAGCTGTAGAAAAGTACAAAAGTACAAAGTACTACACACTAACCACATTTAGCTTTTATTCAAACATAATTAAGTTTAAGAATCAGTTACATGTATTACAAACAAACATATCTTACCTTAAAATGAACAAAAATCAAACATTTTTTCCTAAAAAATGGTGCCTGGTAGATTTTTTGTGACTTTGGATTTGGACTAAGGATATTAGAATATTTAGGAACCACGCATGATTTCTTAAGGGAGCAAAAAAAATTTTTTTTTTCAAAACAGTGTAATTAAACAATTATTGAATTCACATGCAAAACCTATGTTTGTTTATTATTTGTCGAAGTGAAATATTTAAATTGATTTCGACATTATGTACACAAAGTAAACACTCATAGATCTTTCAATATTATTGGTATAATAAAAAGATTGGGTCCCGTCTCAGAAAAGTAATTGTTGCTCGAATCTCTCCATTCGATAGATCGCATCCGCAGCATGTTTTATCCAACCCTAATGAGTGGTTTGATTGTTCTAGGAGTATTCTGGAAACGGAAGTGGACATTCAGGAACGGGAACGACTTTACGATATAACGTCTACCGCTACTCTTGAGCCCTTCGAACACCCCGAGGAGTTTATATGTGAGCTACGCATACCTGATGCTAACTACACCAAACAAAAGGAGACCGTCATCATTCCAGGTCAGTCAAATTAAGCCTTATAACTAATTACTCTCTCATAAATCTCACATGCAAAAATCTATTTAGTTCTGAAACGAAATATTTATAATTTAATCACCAACGAGAAAAACGTTTTTGTAACAAGTCCATATTTTAGGACTTTATGGATAATCCTTAAAGTTTAGAGTCCGTTCGAGCTTGCAAGTGATATATTTATTTTTGAAGAAGATTGCAAAGTTGGGTCTTTTATTGTACTGAACTTTAAGGCTCATCCATAAAGTCATAAATTATGTACATGTTACATAAATACCTATTATGAATGCTGACCACTGACACTTTGTAATACTGACTGCAAACGCCGAAGTCACGTGGCTGGTTATAAAAATAGTCATTAGATATGTTTCTATAGTTCTGTGCAAAAATTACTTTGTTAATTTTAGCCTTAAATAAACTCCGCAAAAAATTATCGCATCAGCTTCGTTCTTCCTGTTAGGACATTTGTTTATTATGAAAACGTATCTGTTTCTATGCATAATAAACATAACAATACAACACAACGAATATTCCTTCGATTTTCTTGAATTTGTGGTAAGAGTAATTTTATATTTTTTTTTAACATTTAAATGGTTATTTATATGAAATTTTTAGTATTCTTGATTTCAAAATGAACGTTGAAGCTACTGCTCGCAATTCTAGAAATTTAACAACAGACAAAATCGTTCGTGTCGTGTCCTTAGTTGACGATGGTCGAGATCAAAGATATTTTGCTGCAGCATTGGGAATTCAGCAGTCCACGGTTTCAAAAATAATAAGAAAATTCAGAGAATATACACGAAGAGCAAGACAAGGTCATAAGAGGGCAACAACAGCAAGAGATGACTGATTTATTCGTTTAAATGCACTGCGTATCAGACATTATACCTCAAGGCAGTTACAAGCTGAACTGTTTAATAATATCAGTGATGCGATCATTTTTTTGCGGATTGTATAATCTATTTGAGCAGTCAACCTGAACTTTCAATTTTATTAGTTTAAACTGCAGTTAATGCACACATATCCAATGAATAAAGCCTTATTTGTTGATTACTGAGCTTAAAGTATTTCAAACATTTTTATTATTATGAAAAGCAATGTTTATTCGCAACAATACTAAACCTGAAAAACATAAATGTTGACTAAATAGCGGTAGATCTTAATTTTTTTAAATTTATATATGGAATATCGTAATATTGATAACAAAGTACTTGGTTATCGCTCTTTCTCTACTCTCCGTGAAGTTGTAAAATATTGTCGGACAAGACCATCTGACAATTAAACTAATAACATCATTTACACCGTTTCATAAACAATAAACGGACTGAGGTTGAAACTAGACTGATATTTTATAAAGTCCAATAATTATACAATTATCCTATGACTTAATTATTAATATGAAATAGCAACCGCTCATTGGGCAAGAAGTGTTTTAATTATGCAAGTCTTGGCTAGTTCTACCTCTTACACCTTTACTGACCGTAATTGTCAAATATATTTTCCTACTTTGGTTTAATAATCGACCTTTTGTTACATCAAATTTAATTTAATAATGAGATTTTTTGTTTTTACAGTTTTTGCTCATTATTAAACTATTTGTGGTAACATTTTAGTTATCGCGATTGGCAGTACTTAAACGTGACAGACGTAGACGTCAAAATGTAAAATTGCCGTTAACGATAATTCATAGGATAATTGGAACCCTTTAATGCGTTACATACTGAAAATGTTGGATAATGTAAATTGGGCAGTTCGCCACCAGTACCACTAAGGTTTATAAAAACGGAGGGGTTGTTCACTTTTTATCGACGTGGAAAACGTAGGAACGGCCGGACGCATAAATTCGCTCAGCTCTCGGCGACGACGTTCAGGCAACACAACATACACAGAGGGTAGGTTGTTATTTATTATATTATCACTTTGTTTGCAAAACGAATAACACGGAAGAAACAGCGAGAGTACAATATATGTTTCATTCGCGGTGAGAAAGAGTCGTTTCTGTCTGTTTATTAATTCGGTGTGGATTTTTAATTAGCGTCGATCGATGCCTCTCATGGGGAACGAGAAACAAATGTAAACACAACCTTAAATTTTGATAAACAATTTGGCATGTACCTTAGGGTAGGCCGAAAATGGCCAAAAAATTTTTTTTTGGGAAATTCAAACTTGGGGACCTATGAAAACTTGTGGCTTGGTTATACAATACACCACACAAAATTTTAAATTAAAAAAAAAATATCTAGCTGGACCCCATGGGCTCAAAAATTTTAATTTTTGATTTTTGGAAAATTGATGGGAATTCACTATAAAATGAATATTTATTAATTTATATAATTGTGTATAAATAAATATTGAAATATTTCATTAAGTAGTCGGCTTACACAACGATATTAAGAGAAAAAAAAATCATTTTAATTTTTTTTAAATTTAATGTGTTATTAATTGTTATGAGCAATTGTGCAGCTCTTTGCTTAATTCAATATTCAATATTAGTCAATTGAATATTAAACCAACCCAGAACTCATCACGAAGAGGTGGCCACACTACGAGTTCCACCAACCTTCCTTTATTGGAGTTTTTAATTCATTTCTTGCAGCGTAATATTGTCCTTTCTTGCGTCAAGCTTGGCTCGTATGTAGCGATCCCGGGATTTTTCACCGCTGACTTTTATTGATGCATCGGTAATTGTCTTAATGCATCTTTCGGCTGCCTGAGTGTGACAAAGAAAATGGTCAAATTTCTTCTTTTTTATTACGCTGTCTAACAATTATTCTTCAGACATATTCATTGTTATGGGAGGTTCAGTCACAATACAGTTAATCCAGTCAATAAGATCGATATGGTCTTGTGCGTTGAAATTATTATATTCGAAACTTTAAAAATTCGATTTTTTAAATTGTCATGTCTGGCTTTAAGAATTCTTCTGACGGCCAGTTCTCTAATATGTTGCCTTGTATCAGTTAGCATCGCAATGAAAAGATTTTCAGAGTGTGCGAAATAAGCATTTCCTTGTATTACTTTGTCAATAATAATTTTGACATTATTTGGGAGTTCTCTTGATATATTCATTGTTTTCCAAAGAAGCATTGCGCTATTTTCCAATCCGGGCTGTGTTTTAGTTTCAAACCACATTCGGGAATATACTTTTATGATAAATTTGGCCAGTATCAGCAAATTCTCGGAAGGATCTTTCGTTGCTATATACAATCTAAGAAGTCGGTTTGCAGTAGTTAACCACCGGGAGTGTGCCATTTTACCAGGACTTTTTAGCTAATCCTGTTGAGCACGTTCCTGTACCGATCGCTTGACACATCTTGAATAAATATTGTTGGTCACTGCTAAGATCGCTCTCATCCACATGGGGTAAATCAGTTTTAATTGCTTTAAATTTAACAATTGCTGTAAGGAGGGAACCAATTGGTCCTGAGTAGGTATAAGGGCCTCTTGTATGGCCATCTAGTATCTGTAATAAATGGCGTAATGGGAGCTCATTAGGATGCAGCATACAGATACTCCACTGCAGTGGTTTATTTAATTGGGTTTCTAGTAATCGAATCACCCCACCTTTCCAACCAGTATTGACATTAGTCCCATCACATCCTACAACCATTAATTTTGATAGATCCACATTGCGACTTCCCATGTAACTTACAATTGCGTAAGAGCTACATGACCGAAAAATAAACTGCCCGGTTCTTGGATTAATGCTACGTGTTCTTCGGTTTTAATTACCCGGAGATCCTTCTCCTGGAACATGGTTTGATCCTTTCTCCCATCAAAATAGAGTCCTTTAATCAACATATTTTCATTCTCTTCTTGTAATTGACGTCTATTTTTGGTAACTTCTCTTCAGATCTTATTTTTATCAACGACTTTTGCTTCATCATTTTTCGATATTAACCACATGTCTTCCAATATGGCATTCGAAATTTCGCGACAGTTCGACTCGACACACCTGTTAAATCTGCAGCTTTTGCAGTATATTTAAGCGGAAGCCTCATCCAGGGTACAGTCAGAGAAAATACAAATGCGAAACTCGCTCGGCGAGGGAATACTGCCGCATGTCGGTGCTTAGTTCGGTCGAAACCCCTGCTTAAAATAGAATTATGAGGTAATAAAATTTACAAGCCTAGTTCCCTCCTCGCCCCTACGTGACCGAGTGACGGATTCCATATCTGTGATTTTATCATCTTTCAATTATTGGTGCGTTATTTAAAAATATTCGAATAACTAAAATTTTTACGTTATTTTAATATTTTTTTATATATTTATCAATTGACGAGTAATTTTATAAAAAATTATTGGTAATATTTTAGTATTAATAGTTTTCTTTTCAGTTTCGCATAAATAGCCCCATTTTTGCCAAGATATGACCTTGAAACCCTCGAAAAATAAGATTTTATTTTTTTAACCACTAAAAATTTCTATAACAATCTGAAATATTAACATATATTTTTTACTCAAATAAAAGGTTATTCAGGGTATTAATTTTTTTTTTCAATTGAACCTTTTTTTTTAAGTTTAACCATTTTTTTTTTCGCCCCTAAGCGATCAAGTGACTGAAAATTTTATTTCGTCATATGATTCCTGTGAGTGAATACCATATCTTTCAATGTTTGGTGCGCCATCTTGAAAAATTTGATCTTTTTACAATATATTGATATTTTTGATATATTTATCAACAATTGAGCAGCAAAATTTTATCTAATTAATAATAGAATAACAGTGTGTTTATGTTTAGTTTAGATTATTTTTTAAAATTTTAAAAATCTTATATCTATACACAATTATTATAACTATTATACATATTTATTAATTTTTAACTAATAATGTATGAAATATTACAATATAATTTGAAATTAAATTGTAAAATAATTTAACAAAATAATATATAATTTTATACTTATGATTTGGAAATTAAGTAAAATATTGTAATGTTATAATATAGAGCTTAATGCTACTTTCTTTAGCTTTTAAAAGTTGTATTTATTTTCCTGATTATAAGTGAGAAAAAAAAAACTATGAAAAAGACCCTAGCGTTCTTCACATTTTTGAAATATCAATGGATCATTTAAATTATTTTTTTTAATTATAAGTAAAAAACCCCTGAAAATTCATCTGATAATTTTAAAATTTTTGAACACGTGTTTTGGCTCAAAAAAATATGAAGATATTGGAATGAAATACATTTTAATTACTAGTTTATTATCATATATTTCAATTCCATTGAGTTCTATAGATATTCAATTCTATGATATATAAGTTAACTTTTATTTACGGGAAATATTCAGAGATTTTATACCTTACCATGTGTTTGTGAATACATATAAGGTAACGATAGTATTTAACGCTTATATACCCTTTTCAAACTAAATTCCTAATAAACTTTTAAAAAAACTACGTATTTAAACTCAATTTGCCTACATTTGAGATTATTTTTCAAGAATGTAAAAAGAATCACGATTGTTTTAAATTTTAGGTTGTCACTCGATCGCTTAGGGGCAAAAAAGAAGTTAAACTTAAAAAAAAATTAATACTCTAAATGACCTTCAATGACCTTGCAAAAAATTATAATTGGGTCAAAAATATATATATGATTTTTTTCAGGTTTCTATAGTGATTAAAGAACAAAAACCTATTTTTCTAAGGTTTCATGGTCATATATTGACCAAACATTGGTTGTTTATACGAAACTGAAAGAAATAATTAATACTAAAATACTAATATTAAATTTATAAAAAATATCAAAATATCGTAAAAATATTAGTTATTCGAATGTTATATGACAAGCGCTGTCATAATTAATTCAGGAGTTGATGTTTTTGTCAAGGCCGCCTACATTTATACGCAAAATCGTCCCGAAAGTAACAAAAAGCGTCCCGAAAATAAAGAAATCGTTCCGAAAGTAAAACAAAATCGTCCCGAAAATAACTACTTTCGGTACGATTTATGTAAAGTGGCACTTTCGATTTAATAAATCATACCGAAAGTTTTATTTTCGGGGCGGCTGCAGAAAAAAAATTGTATATAATTCTTCTTTAATAAGAGGAATTGTGGGGCAGTCGTTGCATTGGAGCACAACTCGCGCAGCAACTCTAATCCCACTTGTGCCACAATAAACCCTCTTATTAAACTTGTATAATAATGTACAATTGTTTTTACTTAATACTAAGTGACTATTCTAGACCAGTCCTGTCTCACTATTGTATGATTTATTGATTCTTATTGATCTTGTATTCACTTTATATTTGACTATTTATTATACAGCCAAATGGAATGAATTCGATAATAAATAAATGGGGGCGTGTTCGAAAAAACGCTCGGACATATCGATAGGTATTTTTAGTTGCGCATTTTTGTCAACAAAAAGTTTTTATACAGGGTGTGTCGTGTAACAGAGGCCAATACCAACTGTATATTATTCAATTTTTGGATTCTATAGAAATTTCTAGACATATTTCATGTACCATGTCTTTAACCTATCTTCAACTCTTTCGGAAATATTAAGTGTTTTCAGATTTGGTGAAAAAATTAACATTAAAAATAGAAAATTATTTGATTACAGAAATTCGCTACAACGCACTCAATAATTATTTCTTATTTGGGTCGTGATAAAGAGAAAGTAGCAAAAACCATTTCAGCGTTCCTTTTTACCGATATGAAATAAACATAAACTATAAATACTTTTGTTTAAAATGCCTGGCCTTAGCATATTGTTGTCTACCTGCATGACAGTTTAGTTGTTAGTGTTAAAGTCGTTTGAATTTCGTTAACTGCATGTCAAAATAATGGTTAATTTAACAGAAATGCACAAAATAACAATTCTGCAGATAATTAGGTATGGAGATAACACACGGACACAAATGGAAGTTGCTTATTACATGAAAAAATTCCAAATTTGCCGCCCATATTCCAAGGGATAATTAGTCAAATAGAACAGGTAATTTTCACTGTAAAGGGGCTGAAAGAATTCACATTTTGATGGAAGAGAAGATACTTAATATTTTATGTTACGTAGAACCCCAATCATCTATAAGAGTTATTGCTGCATAGTTTCAAATAAGTTTAGCTTACGTTTATAAGACTTTAAAAGTTATTTAAGCAACAAGTAACGTAAGGACGTATTAACATTTGAGGTAGGCGAATACGAGCCGAGGCGGATTTAAAAAAGGTCAGAAAATATTCTAAAATACGGCTTGTAACATTTGGGATCACAATTTTTATAGTCACCCATGTAATCTATAGTAACCCAGCAACCGAGAAAACAATGTCGAATTTTGTTAGTTTGTGTCAATCCAGTAAAACTTTCTGCGGGCATGGATATTAACGAAGCTGCGAATATTGCGTGTCGAACCTTTTGCCGACAAAATCGAAAAAGAGGTATGAGTCGTGTCATGTTACGACGCTTTTAAGCAGTGGTTATGTAAAAAGGATGCCGATGCTATAGATGAAAATGTGATGCTCGCCTATATGTTGGAGTGTTATGTTTCCGTTATTTTATTATTTTCCTAGGTCCGTAAGGGAAAAATTAAGTTCTGTAGTCAAGGACAACAAACACCACAAATATTATCAGCCAACTAACATGGCGACTCGAAGCGGTCGCTCTCTTTCGGTTAGTGAATTAAATCAAAGTATTTAAATTTGTGCAACATGTAGTGACTCAATAGATCTAAATCCATTTAAGTGCAACATTTGTGATCTAGATTATCATTCTGGTTGTGCTAAATCGGAGGATAAATTTGGCACACCGGCGTGTGCTAAATGTGAGAAAAATGGGACCCAAAAGTGCTCTCTACATATTCTAATTGCACTAAAAAGGGAAATCGCAGCCCTCGTTCATAAAGTACGCTACCAAAACGCCATTATCTGTAAGCAAGACGATTAAATATTGCAAACCAAAACAACAAGAAAAATAAATCCACACATAATCTAAACAATTCGAAGGCGTTAAATATTTCCACAAGAGATGGGTCTACAAGTTCAATAATTGAGAGGAATTCCACTACACCTGATTAAAATGTAAATAAACGTAAAAACAATCCAAACAATATTCCAAAGTCAAATAGTTTGGAGTTCAACGGCCAAACGGATAATAATATTAATGGAAATAACAATGAATGGTCACAAGTGGTTCGGAGAAAAACTAGGAACATGGGAGCATTTCAATTTACTGGACAAGCCACAAATACCGAGCTTCCTGTTGCTGAAACTTAGTCAAGAAAATGAATTATCGTATCCAGGCTGCACAAAGAAGTTAGTTCAGGGGCAATAAAAACGCACTTATTTTTAGCGGGCGATTATTCATTTATAATCGAAAAATTAAAACCTAAATACGATGATACAATATATTCATCGTTTAAAATCGGTGTTCCTCTTGAATGTGAAAAAGTCAAAAGTCGTAATAAATGAAAACTTTTGGCCAAAGAACACATTTATTAATAGGTTCTTTTTTAAATCAAACCAAAATAATAATGCAAATTTTCAGAAACATCACCAGCTAAAAGCAAATATATAGAACCACATTACGACTGTTATACAAGGTGTCTAAAAAAGACACCACCAAAATGATATGGTGTATTCCTGAGACAAAAAACAAGCAAATTAACTAAATTTATCTATATGAAAAATTACATACTTTCCAAGATACAGCAAGTCAAAGTTTAAGATTTTTAAAATATTTTAATCCATATCTTGAAAATGGCAGATGAGAATGATTTGTTTATTTTTTTCTGACTACATTAGGTGTACTACATTGTTTAAAAATTTCAAGAAATTTCTTCAAGTACAAAGGTGCTCCAGAGGACATGCTGTTTACATTATTACAAAGAACTTTTTTGTTCTTGATATTTTTTACGATTTAATATTTTTTTCAATGCAAATCATCACTTTTAAAGAATTTATAACTCTTAAAGTTTTTTTGTTTACGCCTTATTTTTAACAAAAAAAAATAAAAAAGAACTTATTGTTCATTGTTTAATTGCGCTCGTCCTGCAAGAAAAGTCTTAAAAATAACTATAATCCAAAAACTGCTTTTATTTTAACATATCAAATTATTTAACAAATTACAAAAATTGTTCAAAATGACCCTCATAAAAAAAAATCACAGTACACATTGTATGCGCGCGCGCGTCGTGTCGATGCGCTTCAACACCGGCGATACTTCGGTCACCACCACTCAACGTGTTAACCAGTTTTACTTAAATTGAAAGTTTTAATTGTACTGACACACGTTTTCAACGAATTGACACCCGCCTACTTACATTATTTCATTTTTTAACACGAAATTTTCCAAACAATAAGTTCTTTTTTATTTTTTTTTGTTAAAAATAAGACGTAAACAAAAAAACTTTAAGAGTTATAAATTCCTTAAAAGTGACGAGTTGCATTGAAAAAAATATTGAATCGTAAAAAATGCGAAGAACAAAAAAGTTCTTTGTAATAATGTAAACAGCATGTCCTCTGGAGCACCTTTGTACTTGAAGAAATTTCTTGAAATTTTTAAACAATGTAGTACACCTAATGTAGTTGTCAGAAAAAAATAAACAAATCATTCTCATCTGCCATTTTCGATATATAGATTGAAACAATTTAAAAATCTAAAACTTTGACATGCTGTATCTTGGAAAGTATGTAATTTTTCACATAGATAAATTTAGTTAATTTGCTTGTTTTTTGTCTCAGGAATACACCATATCATTTTGGTGGTGTCTTTTTTAGACACCTTGTATATTGAATGTACGATCATTAAGAGCGGAAAAGGTTAATCAAATAACAATTGATGCCGATATGTTTAAATCAAAATTTATCTGTTTATCAGAAACCTGGGCAGATTATATTTTTTTAATAACAAATAATATTAATAATTACACCTTAGAATCCCATTATTGTCGATCCGGTCGAGGTGGCGGTGTAGCGATATGGCGCGATATTTACATGGAAACAAAAACACTTGATGTAACCAATTATTGTATTGATAACACGTTTGAAATTTGTGCTACTACTTGGTTGATTGATGAAACTTATAGTATTCACATCATAACTGTCTAACGGCCGCCTATGGGATGCATGGATGCATTTTTATTTCAGTTGCAGGCAATGCTTAAAAACTTCTTTTCAACAGAAATACCAATCATATTGTGTGGTGATTTCAACATTAACTCTATGGTAACCTCAAATAATATGAATAAACTTATTAATACTTTAGAAACGTTTAATATACAGATAATAAATTCTGCTCCTAATTTCGGAAACATCCTGAAGATGCATTGACAATATACATTCAAATATTCCAATGAATATTACTCATGTCACTATTTCCAATCAAGTGTCAGATCATGAAACACTCCTGTGCAACATAAATGTAGTACACTTAAAACAGGCTCAAAATACAAGAATACAAAGATCATTCAACAAAGTAAGTATGAGTGTCTTCATTAATAAGCTAAAACAAGAAGAATGGCTTGATATGTATGCCGCTAATGATTTTAATGAAAAGTTTACTATATTTCATAATATTTTTTATATCACTTTAACGAATGCTTTCCTGCTGTCCATCGCAAAATTATTACCAACAAAAAGGCTTGGGTAAATAACATTGTAAAAGAATCAAGTAAAAAATTATTTAATGCTTATGTTATTCAGAAATTTTTTCCACAGTACAGAGAAGAAATATCAATAAAAAAAGGCAGCATAACAATCTTGTTTGTAATACCAAAAAAGACTATTACAAAAATATTTTTTTTAATTCAAACAACCTACAAAAAGCTACGTGGAGTAATAAATAAATGAACTTTCGGGTATGCCGAGTTCTCAAGTCTCTAACATTGAGCTTCAAACTGAAGAATCCTGGCTTACTGATCCCCTGCTTATAGCGGAGAAATTAAATACTTTCTTTGCCATGGAACCTATTAATTTACAGTCTCAATTAGGTGAGACAAATTCATCTTACTCATCAGTACAAGGGGTGACAAATAGCTTATTCTTAGAACCTTTTACAGAAATTGAGCTGTATGATATAATAATGAACAGACTAAAAAGTAACGATTTCCCCCGTTTTGATGATATTCCAGATCACGTTATCAAAAAATCTGCTCTTCAATTAGTAAAACCATTATTATATTTAATAAATCTTTCTTTCGAGACGGGTTGTTTTCCAAATAAAATAAAATTAAACATAGTGGTCCCTATATACAAAAAGGCGATCGAATAAATAAAAAAAAAATTATAGAAATCATAAAATTTTTGAACTGTTAGATCGAATAATAAAATTTATTAAAAAAACATAATATATTAAGTGCAAGCCAGCACGGATTCTTACGTGGAAGATCCACAACTACGGCAATTCATTCATTTTTCGACACAGTTACCAGGTATTTAGACAGCGGCGAATATACGATTGGGTTCTTCTTAGACCTTAGTCGGGCATTCGACTGTGTTGATATAGAAATCCTTTTAGAAAAAATGAACTTATATGGTTTTAGAGGAGTTGTCCAAAGTTGGTTCACACAATATTTAAATAATAGGACACAGTCTGTTCGAATTGCTCACAATGGTAAGGCCATCCTATCAAAATCTGCTAACGTTTAAATTGGGGTTCCTCAAGGGTCTATCTTAGGTCCAATTTTATTTATACTATTAATAAATGATATTGTTAATATTTTACTTAAAGATATGTTTATTTACGCTGACGACACATCTGTTGTCGTTAGCAATAAAGATGAACAATTGTTAGTTAACAAATGTAATTATACTTTACTCTGCTTATACAATTGGTTTTTAAATAATAAACTATTGCTAAACACAAGAAAAACGTGCTGTGTCAGATTTAAAACAAAACAGTCGAAAATAAACGAAGATCTAAATATTACATTAAGTAATACAAGTATTAACTGTAGTCAAGCAACAAAATTTTTCGGGTTACAAATTGATAACTGCTTTGATTGGAAACATCATTGTGACGCTGTTATAAAGTACCTAGATGTAAATAAGACATCTTATCAAATAAAATGCTTACGGAAAGTTTTGAATGAACCACAATTAATACAGGTATATTATGCAAATGCCCATTCGCGGCTGGTGTACGGTATATGCTTCTGGGGTATTTCAACACATTGGCACACTGTATTTGTCGCTCAAAAACGTGTTATTTGATCAATAGCTGGCGTCCCACAAACTCGATCATGTAAACCGTATTTTTGTAACTATAAGATCCTACCCTATCCATGTTATGAATTAATATTATATACACATCAAAATAAACAAATATTTATAACAAATAGTGAAATACATACCTATGATACAAGACGTGTTAATAATATTCGCATTGATAGTTGCCGTTTAAACATTAGAAAATATTCGTCTAATGTACTTGGACCAAAACTGTTTAATAACCTGCCAGAGGACATTAAAAAAATCAGCTCAACTAATATGTTTAAGAAAAAAAAGGAGTTTTTTTGCTGGAAAAATTGTATTATAATTTGCATGATGTTATTACGTAATAAAGAATACTTTTTTGTTTTGTTATGTATACCTTTCTGACGCATCCAATACTGTAAATGTATATTGTGACCACTGTACAGTCTATGGAATAAATATATTATTATTATTATTATTATTACTTACGGTATCTGTAACCATGGATGCAATGTTTAGTTACGTTGTCGGTAGCGGAAAAAATAATTTAAATACAATGCTTACAGGTTTTCAAATCATAAGCAATTATCAAATGAAGACAAAGGCAAACGAACGAAATTCTGTGAAATCATATTTAATCCAATTAACCTAACTTTATTCGTAATGCGTTAAGCTGTGTTGTTGTCACCTTTGTGTACTTGGTTGCATACAATTTCAATTAAATGCCATGCGTTGATGTAAATATATTACGATTGAACATTGGCATTCATAATAGTATGTTCCATGTTAAAATGAAAGCCCTGTATATGCGTATTATTAGTGTCAAAACTTTCTGAACTTGTAATCTAAATTTGCTTATTACTATTTTAAAATCAATAAATAAATAATTAATTGTTTTTCGTCACTACCCTTTTTATTTTAATGATTTTGACATATTTTTGAAGTTTGAGGATTTCACTTTCAAGACGGCTGCTTTAAAAATTCAATTTTTAAGCATGACATTATTTGTCAAAAATGACAAATATACAATTGACAACTTTTAATGCAAAGGTGTAGCGACGATATGTCTGTGTTCGGGAGCGGTCGTAGGAAAATGTTTTTGCAATTTAAGCCATTGCATTTATTGATCATTCTTGTTTTGTTTTTAACGAGACTCTATGGTATTGAATGCAGGATCTAATAAGGCGCCTCTTGAATTACTTTTATCTGTACATTACTATTATTCTCAATTAGAACACTTACTCGCTAGCATTAGCACTGTTATACTAGCTTTAACCTTAAGAGAGTTCTAATTGTATAAACTAAAAAAAAAACCTGCACCATTTACTGTCCGTTAGTACTTGAGTGTGATTAAAATCCGAAATTGCATTCTTTAAATGTGTTTTTAATTAGAATAAATGTAAGCCCTTAAGAATAATTTATTTAATGTGATTGAACTGCAAATGAAATCTATGAAATTTGAAATTATCCTAATTCTATTTGCACAAGCTTCATGTGTATGTATATACAGTGAGCTTTTTTATGCCAGTTCGTAGGGTTTTACATGCTGATTTTCAACCTGCTCTTAACTTTTGTCCTCATGAAAATAATCAACCCAGCTTTGAAGTAAAGTTGTGGAATATGATGGTGTTTTAAAACAATTTCAATTTAATAACCAGAAGCTTTTTTCTATTTTAAATTTGTAGTAGGCTCACGTGATATTTGTAATTTGTATCTGACATTTGTAACAATTCAACAAACTTTCACAACCGTAATACCCAAATGTCACTTTGTACAGTTACAAACCGAGTGGTTATAGCATATATAAGAGGTGCTTCCTATCGTCAAGTTTTGGCAACATTTGCAGGATTGCATCCCAACCGTCCAGTTCCAAGTAAATTAATCATAATTCATCTCTATACCAGATTTTTTTCTACTTTGGAATAACAAGATAAAATCTTGAAACACGTCTTCAGATGGCTGGTTACTTAATTTTCATATATTTTACATTTCAGTGTATACCCACAAAGAAACCACAATATTGATTAGTATATTATATAATTAAATTGAAACAAAACATACACATATGGGCGTCAGACTTACAAAGTTTTCCTATGTAAGTGCTTTCCGATCCCAACAATCATTAACTAAGGTTTCTTGAGTATAACTTTTACAACTCGCTCATTTATGGGTAATTACAAAAACAAAAAAAAAAACAAACAAAATATAATTTACACAACCGATATGCAATGGAGTATAATGGATAAAATCTTTCTTTCTAATGAACACATGCAGGTTAAACAATAACAATTTACACAAATCAAGTATTTACCACTATTTAGGCAAAGACCAATACAACCGCTTCAAATAAGTGTACTAGCACAGCAATCACCCTATGGATTTCACAAACTGAGAGCTCCCAATCTACGAAATTAAAAAAACTGGCTCCGCAAAAATAAACAGAATACTGTAATTACTATCGGCGTGCATAAGTTGATAATAATCGCAACTTAGTTAAATTATTAAAATTAAATGAAATGTCAGATCCATTATATATATATATATATATATATATATATATATATATATATATATATATATATATATATACACGTATCTAAACCGACTTTACTAGACCCGCCATAAAGATTGAACAAACTTGAGACCACCTTTTATACAGATTCACTATATTTAATCCACCTCAATAAGCCCAACACACAGCTATTACAAAGTGGCGACCAATTGTATAAAAATTGTTGTTCAACCGACCTACCTAAGCCCTGCGGCGTTGCCTAAATGTTCCGTGTGCTGGCAGATATCAGTGCGATGTTTCGATAAACAAGTGCTTGCGTTTTAAGTTTATTTTATATGTACATGAATTTTTACTCGCCGATGACGCGGTGGACGATTTTAGAGGAGGCGACTCCGCAGATGAATATATACCCTGTGATGCTGAAAGTTCTTGTGATTCAACAGTTTCTTCAAATACTATATAATACGTATTGAGTATAATGCAATAACGAAATAAATCATTTCAAGAAACCTAAATGTTTATAATCGTTCAGGCCATCTATTTTATGAGTCCATATAGTTAGATACTACTCCGCTGCACAAAGGGAATACCGCGTGGCGATCAACGTGTAAAATAGTATTGGTGGATGGCGCTCAAAGAGTGTGGTGGAAGGATATATTGAAGAATCTGAGTACCAGAAGTTAAAATTGCAAACAAAATATTAAATCCGGTAAATACTACAGTTTACCTTCTCTCCACATCATCTGGAACAGTTTCTAATAGCAATGATTAAAATATTAATGAAATATGTGAAGACGGGATTAATTTATCTGGACACTTTACTAATTGTACTTTAAATATTATCAAAAATGATAAATAAACTGAAATAATTCTTATTCTTATTTTATTCCTACAATGGTGCCTTGTTTTTAAGTCCGCTGTGGCAGATTTAACGACCGTTGCTATGTATACTATTCATAGCAACGGTCGTTAAAATTCGTTGATATAGAAATATTGCGCACATAAAAGGTTATTTAGATCGTTTCTTGGTTTCTTATGACGACGTTAAATAAGTCTTTATGTGTAAAATTAAAAAAAAAATTGAATATTTTTTCAATGAAGAAGTCTTAAAGTTCGTGTTCTTTTAGATTATTTACAAATATGTGGAATGTATTCTTTGTTATTTCATTTTATTTATTGTAATTTGTATTTTTTTTAAGTACCCTGTTATAATCTGTATTTTGTAAAAATAAATCCATACATTTAAAGTCACAAAAATAGAAATAATCTATAAAATGTCAATACAATAATATATACAGGGTTGGGCAAATGCGTCGGAACACCTGATTTCTGGCTAAACGTCTGTGTTTTTCTTATTACTTTTAAAGGAAATGTTTATGAGTTTATTTATTTCATTTAGTGACGTCCTTTCATTTTTAACTGCTTACCAATTTTGTAAGATATGACATCATTGGCAGTTTTTCTAAATGGATCACCCTGTATATTTTTACATTTTCAAATAAACACATTTTCAGCAATTACAATGATATAGGGTTTGGTGGGTTTACGACTTGTGGTTTTTTAAATAATAAATAAATAATGGGAAATAAAATTTGTGAATTTTCTGAAGCTTTTGTACAACCCTTGAAACGTTTGATTTAGAAATATTGTAATTTGTGTCAATAAATGCTGCATTAAAAATATTGCATGCACCTTACAGAGATTTCTGCTAATTTCCAAAAATTAGCCATCATTAACAACGTAATTATTTCACGTTCAGTTGGTGAACTAACATAATTGAACAGCAATGTTAATATTTCACATGGTTAACATCTGTCGGTGACAGAAAACATAAAAAACACGAAAGTTTTTTTATCAGGAAACAGTGTAAAAAGCCACCTCACTGTAGAAGTATTTTATTTAATATTTAAAAAACCACAAGTCAAACACCCATCAAACTTCATATCTTTGTAATTGCTGGAAAAGTGTCGCCGATGACGTCATATCTCGCGAAAGAGGGTAGCTGCTGAAAATCAAAATATGTCAGTGAATAGAATAAATAAATCCATAAACATTTCTTTTAAAAGTAATAAGAAAAAACAGACGTTTAGCCAGAAATCTGGTGTTCCGACACATTTGCCCAACCCTGTATATGTATATATGAGGCATTCTTTTACAAATCGAACGGAAATATTGGGTCTACAATTTGTACGCATTTCCTATACAAAATAAGCCGACCCGTATTTTCGCATTTTTTATCGTCGGTATTTTTGAAAATACAGACACTAAACGTTTTGAAAACTCGCTAATTATACATGTCTTTAGATCGCTATAACTCCCTAAAAACTATTAGTCGGAGCTCAGTTAGGGCTTATTTTAAAGGTAATGGAACTCTCGTCATTCTGATGTTAATTAATATTACTTTTTTTGTTAATTTTTAATTATTATAAACAATTAAAATATTTAAAGTAATTTTACTACTCAAGGCCATCACTTTAAAAATCTATTTTTTCAATGGTCATTTGATTACATTAGTATGAAAGAAATTAATTTGTACGACAAAACACGCTACACGGCGCGCGACTGCGAGCGCTGGGTCCGTGGCGTCGTACTTTAGCAGTAATTAAGTGTGAAATTAAAAGAAAGGTAAAAAATATTATAATTGACTAATTGACTGTTATTTATTGTTAAATAGCAATTTTCTAATGAGGTATCACAGAGGGGGTGTTGCCATTAAAAAAAATGAGTCGGGGTGGCTGCAGCCCCAGGGGTTGCAAGGTGAAGGTCATTTTTGTGGTAATACTGATTCCCCCACATACCCTAGAAACAGTTTTGAGAATTTTTTTATATATTTTTTAGGTCTAATAGAGCATTGCTCGTTTTTAAATAGATACCCGGTATATACAAGTAATAAATAACATCATACAGATGGGACAGTTAAACTTTTTAGAATGAAATTAATTATCCGCCATTATGATATCATGGTAAACCTTTGTTTCCAATTCAAAATAATTGTAAAGTTTTTTGCAAATATCTCGATAAATACACTGCAGCAACAATAGAGTAAGGTACCAAATCATTCAGCTTAAAAAGCTTTAAAAATAATTTGAAGACCGATTCTGTCATAATTAATCAAATCAAATCAAATCAAAATCAAATTTATTTATACATAGTTTGTACATACATTGTAACATAAAATACATCCAATGGAACAAAACTAATACAAATACGTCAATAAAATTAAAGCAGAGTACCGAAGAAATAATACTTAGTACATAAAATAAAAGCAAAACTGCCAAAAACATACTGTGGACCGATCTAGAGGTCACCAAGACTATATAATTCGGTTTCAATTAAATATTTTTTTAATTCAATTTTGAATTCCTTTAGCAACCGTATTTCTTTAAGATGTTGGGGAAGTTTATTAAAATATACAATTGCACTATATTGGGGTGATCGTTCCGTCATCGTCAATCTGTGCTGAGGTATGTTGTAGTCACTTAAAATTAAAAATTAACAATTCATAAATATATAACCTACGGAAAGTTAGAATTCCTTCCCTTTTAAACAAACCCCCGCATGATTCACTATATTTTAAATTAACAATTATTCTGACGACTTTTTTCTGAAGTAAGAAAATATTATTTGCTGCAGGACTGCCACCGTAGAATATTATCCCGTATCTTAATTGGAACTCGAAGTTGGTATAGCATAAAAGCAGTCAATGTTTTGTTTCAAAGGTTCCTTTTAGCAACCTTATGGAATACAAGATCTTGTTCATTTTTTTATTAACTGCGAACAATGCTCGTTCCAACGTAGTTGGTAATGATATTAGGTTTGTTTTTCTCGGTTTAATACCAGTTAGTTTCTGTTTAGCCAATTTTCGATTTTATTTATCGTAACCTCAGTTCTCGCTTTAAGTTCATTAATATTTTTTCCTGCCCCTAAGACACATAAATCATCAGCATAATTTACCAATTTCGCCTCCGTAGGTGAGATACATTTTGGCAAATCATTGACATAAATTATAAAGAGTATTGGTCCCAGAATACTCCCCTGCGGCACCCCGCTATTTGAGTATTGCATGTTCGATTCAATATTTTGGATTTTGATTTATGACTTATTTCTACGGTTTTCTAAATTTTTTTTTAATAAATACTGACACTTTCCTCGTATGCCGTAGGAATAAAGTTTATTTAAAAGAATCGAATGATCCACTGTGTCGAACGCCTTAGAGAGGTCAAGAGATACTCCAATAGGCATTTCCCCCCTCTCCAAGGCGTCAGTCACTGTCTGCACATATTCAAAAAGTGCAGTAGAAGTAGATTTTTTTCCTAAAAAAACATGCTGTGCTTCATTACATAGTTTATACTCATTAAAAAAAATCAATAATTCGTGATGCAAGAATTTTCTAGGCAATTTGATACTCAGGAGAGTTATCGGTCTGTAGATTGAAAAGATTTCAGTATCACCACTTTTAAAAATCGGTTTTATTATACCTAATTTCAAAACATCGGGAAATGTTCCTTGTTCAAACATATGGTTCATTAGTAGGGGAGCCACTATTATCACATTTCAAATTTTACATGTAAATCCCTATGGCTCGCTTTGCAATACAACACCCTGTATATCAGTGCTTTTACTGTTCTTTATGCTATTTATTGTATCGCTTATTTTTATTTCTCTGACCTTTTAAAATTAAATTTGTTACCACAGTCTATATTAATATCACAGTTGTAACTTGTTTGTAACAATTATAATATGATACTATACAATGATTTAATTTCAGTACCAATATAAAATATCTATTTAATTTTAAGCTAATTAGACAGCGCAAAATGTAATATTGGTACTATTATAAATAGTTGTATATTCAATTATTCATGAACTACGCAAGCTTTTAAATTAAATATAGTGATTTGAAAATAAACATTATAATGACGCACATACTTTATAAAGTACTTCAAATATTTAATTGGATATTTTTCAGTAAAGAAATTGAAAAGTCCGTGGCCTTTTAGATCATTCTTAAATATTTGTATTTTATTCTAAGTAATGTCAAATTATTTATAAGTCCCTTATAAATTCGTAATTAGTTTTAATAGGACCATTTGTATAAAAACCTTCAATCTTAAAGTTAATCAAAATCAATTAAGCAATTCTTATAGTAAATAATAATTTTAATATCCTATTTCCAATATTGGGGTAAGTTGCAGAGACGGCTGGCGGCGTAACCACACCAATATGTATTATTTCTGCTACCTCGGCCGTACCATGAGTCACCCCACAAGCCGTCACTGGTCATAAACAAAAGGAAATTTTGAAAGGCCAGATACGTATGTACATTTTTATTTTAACCCTACGGTAGGTGCAGTCAGTCGTCAGTCGTTGACCGGGAAAAATCCATCGCTATTTGGAGTACAATAAATCACACTGTTGCATAAAATCACTAAACTCAAGTGACTAAGAATCTAAATTGAGATGTTTTTTAATTACCACTTATAAGGATGCATGCACAAATAACGCGAATTATCGAGTTATAATCGTTTTTAAAAGACTGGTCTATGACTAGTTCGCGCGCCTAACGTAGAGTTAAATACATCATACACATCGCGTTTTATGATAAAAAAAGTGGAGAACGATGTTGCCAGACTGCCTGCATGAGATCGTCGGTACGACATGGTGGTATTGTATATAATATATACAGATCGACCGGACTACCTCTGGTGAGCAATCGCATCAACTAAAATTGTATAAAATGGTGATATTCGAATTTCGGAGAAAATTTTGTTATGCAATGTGTAATTTTTTTACACCAATGAAAAATTTAGAGTTTTGGCTGTACAACGCCGTAATTTTTTTAGGGGGGTGCCATTTGAAATTTTCGGAAAAAATGACAACATGCGAAGATCAATAAAAAAATATTTTTTTTCCATAAATTACCCGAAAAAAAATTATGTGAAGGTATACGAGGTCTTAACCTGTACCTCAATTCAAAATTTAGGCGCCGGCGTCAATTAGTTTCTCTACAAAAAAATCTCAAAAATGGGGCGCAATTTTGAAAGAAAGGGTTATAACAGCGAAACCGCTAAAGTGAAGGGTATAACATGTTAGATAAAAAAATAAGTACTCGTCGAGCACTTTCCAAATCTGCAATAAAAAATAGGGCATTCCATTTAAAAAAACATAAGTTTGGTACGCCACTGGAGTACGGCACGCCACTGATGATTAGAAATATTTTTGAAATATAGCGACGGTAACTATGCACCACTTTGTTCTTAGATTTTTTTCGATAGCTTTTATCGTAAAGGAGCTATGGCCCGAGGCATCTTAAGTGCCACACCCGGTATATACAAAAGGGCAGTTGCTCTTGCTCTTCCTCTCATAAGATGAAACGATTGATTGGGACTAGCTGTAAGCTTCAACAAAGATGATAACTCTCACAGACAGCAGTGTCATGTTCCTCTCCATTCAGATGAAACTGCATCGACACCAATTAAGAGAGTGAAACCACACCGTTCTTAGCAAAGATAGCATAATTATTTATACACTGCAAAATTTTCCACATCATAAAGAATAATACACATCGGCTTTGGTTCTCTTTTATTCATTGTGCTATACAGGGTGTCAAGATACGCAAAACAATGGATAACTATTTTTTTTCAAATGGAACACCCTATATAAGTTGCCACCAATCGATGGAATTTTCAATAAGCTTTCCAATGATATACAGTTTGTATAACAAAATATTAAGGATTCTTGAAATTTATTAATAAAAACATATTTCTTTTGCCACCTTCTGCTGATTTTTGGATTTTCAGCCAAAACTATGCATTTTCAGGAAAAATTATAAGAGACCAAAGTTGTAGAGCGAAAAATTTCCGATCGATATAGGTCTTTCAACTTTAAAGATAATGCGTACATTGCCCGCCAGAGCGCGCAAAATCGTGACCGTATAAGCAATTTAGCGTTTTCTTTTCAAATTTTTTATTTACAAATTGCACCATACTTTATTTTCCGCACCCTCTAGCGGAAAAACGGGAAATTATAGGGAAATTAAAATGGCCCACATCGATTGAAAATGTTCCGCTCTACAACTCTTAATAGAAGCAATTTTTGCCAAAATTGCATAGTTTTCCCTAAAAATTCAAATTGAAAATGAATGTATCAATTTTTGCGTTTTTCGATGGTATTTTGCATTTTTAGCGAAAACTATGCATTTTGGGCAAAAATTGCTTCTTTTAAGAGTTGTAGAGCGGAATATTTTCAATCGACGTAGGTCATTTGAATAATTTTATAATTATCCGTTTTTCTGCCAGAGGACGTGGAAAATAAAGTATAGTGCAATTAATTAACAAAAAAATTGAGAAAAACGCTAAAATGCACATACGGTCACGATTTTGCGCACTCTGGCGGACAATGCACGCATTATTGGAAAAGTCGAAAGACCTATATCGATCGAAAATTTTTCGCTCTACAACTTTGGTCTCTTATTATTTTTTTAGAAAATGCATAGTTTTGGCTGAAAACCCAAAAATAAGCAGAAGCTGACAAAAGAAAAATGTTTTTATGGATAAATCACAAGAATCCTTAATATTTCATTATAATTGTACATCATTGGAAAGCTTATTAAAAATGCCATATATTGGTGGCAACTTATATAGGGTGTTCCATTGAAAAAAAAAATAGTTATCCAATATTTTGCGTATGTTGACACCCTGTATAGCAGTATGAACAAAAAAGAACCAAAGCCGATTTGTATTATTCTTCATGATGTGGAAAATTCTTTAGTGGATAAAAAATGACCCTGGCTTTGCTAGGAGCGCTTCTGAAATTTTTTCAACGTGTCCTTGTTTTTGCCACAAATTTGCCCATAACTAACTAACCGTCAATAATGGACCCATTATATCTTATACTATTTTTATCAGCTTCTCAAGAGGGTTAAAAATAAAGTGTAAAATATAGGGTGTTCCATTTAAAAAAACATAACTTTGTTCTGTTATGTATTCTGGGACACCCTGTACAAAAACATATATATTTTTAAAATATGTAGAATAAGCGTGGGTACCAGTTCAAGAAAACTAGAAGTCGATATCTCAAATAGCAAATAAGTTATGGGGCTTTTACAGATCGCTGGGTCACCCGGTATATATATTAGAGTGGTTCTTATTTTCGAAGTATGTGAAAATTAACGGGACAACCCGGAAACTTGTTCGTATAGATAAAAAACTAGTAACTGTAAATTTTGAGCCATATCGAACATTGCGTAACTGGGCCCTAGCCCTCTGATATTTGAAAAAGACGGTTTTTTATTTATTTTTTTAATTTTGGTTCATCCTAATATTAAACGGTCTACCCTAATGGCCAAAATATATATTTTGTGGATAAAGGACGTTAATATGCATCCAAAAAGTGTTTATTTGTTGATATTAGACTAAAATTGACGAAGTTATGAATTTTTTAATGCCCCTCTATTCATTGAAATTGCAATTACATTATAAGAAAGCCGTGACTAAACGAATCAGACGCTTCACTTGAAATGGTAACCCCATACTTTTTTTTTATCTTTTGACATTTGGTAATATTAGTTTGATGCAGAGGTTTTAATCTGCGCCACAGCTCGCAAGAAAGAATCCGTGCGTGCGTAATGGATTGGGTAATTTTCTTGCGGCCTGTGGCGCAGATTAACACCTGGTTAATCTGGTTTGATATTTTCGGCGGCATTTTGTAACGATATAATAAAGTTGCTTTCAAAATGAGTGGAAGAACCATATTTGCAGATGCAATTTATTTGATCAGAATACCGCATAGTCAAAAACATTGCTTAAAACTACCATCTAGGAAGCAAGTGTTATCTTTGTTTTTCTCCAATCAGCGAGTACTTAAATTGAATTTTAGTTCGATATGGCTCAAAATTTACAGTTATTAGTTTTTTATCTGTACGAACAAGTTTCCGGGTTGTCCCGTTGATTTTTACATACTTCGAAACTCCACCATATACGCTAAAACCACTCTAATATATATATATATATATATATATATTTTAAATAAAACAGTTTCTTTGTTAATATCACACTTTATTGTTTAGTGACTCGAGTTTCGATCATAAGCTGATCATTTTCAAACTTAAAGTAAATTAAATTACAATAAACACACGTATTTATGCGGAATGGAATAAGGAGGAGAATACTAGGTCGACCTGGTCGTTAATTATGGGGAAGTCCGGATTACGCTTCGCTTTGTGGATTTCTAGGGATTCGAGTAGGTCCATTTTCGGGCCTTTTTCTGCGAAGTGGATTATTTCAAGTACATCATCTTCAAAAGTATGTCGGTTCTCAATTAGGTGGTTCGCGAATGTTGAATTATTTTGGTGTAATCGGAAGGATCTTAAATGTTCTTTTAATCTGATTTTAAAGTTACGACCAGATTGCCCTATGTACACTCCTTTACAATCTTTGCATGTTAGTTTATAAATGCCTGATCTTTCTAATTTATCTATCGGAGTTTTGGAATTAAAAATAGAGTTACAAATTTGGTTCGTTGTTTTAAATGCTACATTGATATCATGTTTTTTTAGAATATTGCGTATTTTTTGGCTAACTTCACCAAAAAATGTTAATGACCTGTAAGTTTTATTATCTATTTTTGGCCCTGCGTATAAAGTTTTACTGAGGTTATTGTTACGTTGTCTTTTAATTAAGTTATCTATTGTTTTGTTTGTATAGCCATTATTATGTGCTAAGCTGTAAATCGTTTGTATTTCGTTCTTATAGCTGGTTGCTGATAAGGGTAACGTAAGTGCTCTATGGATCATTGAGTTAAATGCAGCTAGTTTGTGATTGAGGGGGTGTCTTGAGTTGGATGGTATTAGTGAGTCGGTGAAAGTTGGTTTTCTATATATTTCAAAATTAAATTGTTTGTCAATATTTGTAATTGAAAGGTCAAGAAATTTAATATTTTTGTTTTGTTCCGTTTCTACTGTGAATTTAATCTTTGGGTGTATTGTGTTTATGAAATTTAAGAAGTTATTTAATTGTCTGTCTGTTCCGGTGAAGCCGGCTAGAATGTCGTCTACGTATCTGTACCAGAACTGTATGTGTTTTTTTCCCATTTCGGAATTTAGAATGATGTTGGTTAAGTTTGCCATGAATATTTCTGCTAGCAATGGGCTTAAAGGTGAACCCATTGCCAGGCCTTCTTTTTGTTCGTAGTATTTATTATTGAATGTAAAATAATTGTGTTTTAAAACGACTTCTAATATATTTATAAATTCTGTTTGAACGATTGGGTTAACGTTATTTTTGTCAAATATATCTTTTATTAATTCAATACATTCATTTTTTGGGATTTTTGAGAACATACTCGACACGTCGAATGAAACCATTTTTATATTATTTTCTAGTTTGAATTGAGTTAATTTGTGTGTAAGGTCTAGGGAATTCTTTATTGAGTGAGGGTCGCAAAAGTTGTTTGTGATTTCTTTAAACAATGAATTTAGTTTGGCTGAAATTTTATGGGCAGGTGTGTTCGTGTAAGTGACGACGGGTCTAATGTTTTCGTCGGGTTTATGAATTTTAATGTATCCATACAGTCTAGGGGAAAATGGATTCATGGGTAATATGTTAAATTTAAGGCCTGGCAATGGGTTCACCTTTAAGCCCATTGCTAGCAGAAATATTCATGGCAAACTTAACCAACATCATTCTAAATTCCGAAATGGGAAAAAAACACATACAGTTCTGGTACAGATACGTAGACGACATTCTAGCCGGCTTCACCGGAACAGACAGACAATTAAATAACTTCTTAAATTTCATAAACACAATACACCCAAAGATTAAATTCACAGTAGAAACGGAACAAAACAAAAATATTAAATTTCTTGACCTTTCAATTACAAATATTGACAAACAATTTAATTTTGAAATATATAGAAAACCAACTTTCACCGACTCACTAATACCATCCAACTCAAGACACCCCCTCAATCACAAACTAGCTGCATTTAACTCAATGATCCATAGAGCACTTACGTTACCCTTATCAGCAACCAGCTATAAGAACGAAATACAAACGATTTACAGCTTAGCACATAATAATGGCTATACAAACAAAACAATAGATAACTTAATTAAAAGACAACGTAACAATAACCTCAGTAAAACTTTATACGCAGGGCCAAAAATAGATAATAAAACTTACAGGTCATTAACATTTTTTGGTGAAGTTAGCCAAAAAATACGCAATATTCTAAAAAAACATGATATCAATGTAGCATTTAAAACAACGAACCAAATTTGTAACTCTATTTTTAATTCCAAAACTCCGATAGATAAATTAGAAAGATCAGGCATTTATAAACTAACATGCAAAGATTGTAAAGGAGTGTACATAGGGCAATCTGGTCGTAACTTTAAAATCATATTAAAAGAACATTTAAGATCCTTCCGATTACACCAAAATAATTCAACATTCGCGAACCACCTAATTGAGAACCGACATACTTTTGAAGATGATGTACTTGAAATAATCCACTTCGCAGAAAAAGGCCCGAAAATGGACCTACTCGAATCCCTAGAAATCCACAAAGCGAAGCGTAATCCGGACTTCCCCATAATTAACGACCAGGTCGACCTAGTATTCTCCTCCTTATTCCATTCCGCATAAATACGTGTGTTTATTGTAATTTAATTTACTTTAAGTTTGAAAATGATCAGCTTATGATCGAAACTCGAGTCACTAAACAATAAAGTGTGATATTAACAAAGAAACTGTTTTATTTAAAGTTCCAAAATGTATCACGAAGTTAACGCCTCAACCATCAATCAATATATATATATATATATAGTAAAAATGTCGAAGAAAAATCCTCGTATCAGGGAATCCGACCAAAAAGGGTGGTTAATAAATCATCTATTTATCATAAAACCGAGCTTTCGCCAATGGTTATTAGCTTCTTCAGGGATAACGCTACAAAATAATTTACAAGAGAATTTTTTTTTATAAGTTAATGAATTGAGGTTATGCACGTGTTCGCGACGCACGTGTTGGCGAAAATTTACTTACATGGAAGATGGGAAAAAATAAACCGTTGAACATACGGAATTAATGAAATGGCTCGATGGAATAATAGTTAAACATATTAAAACTTGTTAAAAACGCTGATGTCACAAGATTAAAATTTACAAACTTTACAAACACACATCGCCGGACATGTTGGTTCGAGGCGATGACTAACAGTGATTGTGAACTAGGTTAGATTGTAATGGCCGAGGTACAAGCCAAACTGGAGGGAGAGCACTACACAATTAGTGCCAACCCTGGGAATTGATGCCGTCAAAATGGCGGTAAAATTTGAATTTGACATTCTTAAGTGTAAAAGAGTAAAAGTGTAAAAATGTATAAGAAAAAAGGAGGGTGGTGTTGTCTGTGGCTATCAATTTAACCTTTACAAATGTAGATTATAACATTAACAATGACTCGAAAACCGGTACTCTTCTCAACAGGTCAACCAACTAGGGAATTTAACAGTAAATTAACTGGTGATACGGAAGCGACATTTCACAACCGGTGGAGCGAGTTAAAACTAATTTAATTGTCTATTGAATCTACATATTGAAATTCAATCTATGGAGAAGTGGTGAGAAAAAGAACTCTGTAATGGCTGAAAATAACAAAGAGTGACCTTTTTTTTTATATAGAGAGCCGAACATGCTGACTATTAATTATTGGATAATAATATGATATTGAATCAACAGAAAATTAATCTGTAAAATTATATGTAAGAAAATTATTTAGGAAAATTATTTAAGAAAATTATTTAAGAAAATTAAATTGAGTGCAGAGCAAGGGTTAAAAATTAATTGTAATATGATGATATTATATAAAATGAATTTTGAGAGGTTGGGCCGAAATTGAATTTTGGGAGAATTTGTGAAAATGAGAAACGGTAACAATGGAAACTAGTCAGAATCATCCAAGCGTAGCGGCAAATACTTTTTGCAACTAAGGAGGTACGAGTAAATGGTGCTCAGCCCATCAGTGTCTGTTTTGAAATTCATGACACTTTCGGTGTTAACTATTTCAGACATTTCAAGGAAAAGTCTGCTTTTGTGATTGGGTTCTGAGCACAACACACTCGCACCACCAAAGTTGACAGAATGGCCTTCTGTGTTAGCGTGTACAGAGAGTGCGCACGATGCCTTTTTTAATTTTATGTCGCTTTTGTGTTGGGTAAGTCTGGATCGCAACCACTGTCCCGTCTGACCAATATAAGACTTACTACAGTCTCCGCAAGGAACAGAGTAAACCACATTGCAACGTTGACCTACTGGTGTCATGTCCTTCATTTTTGAGAAAAATAATTTAAGGGGTTTGGGATTGTATCTGGCAATGCGAATTTTGTCATTTTTTAAAGTTTGAATTAATTTGGAAGTTAACTGGGGGACGTCGATGATTTTTCTGTATTGACGGGGTGTAGGTTGTTCGATTTGATCATTAGGATCAGGAGCAGTACGGACGACCGGATCTGTGATGCCACTGTAGATCAGTTTTTTGACTAACAACGGGGGGTAACCGTTGTTGATGAATATGGAAGTTAGTTTTTGTAAGTTTTTGTTTAGTAAGGAAGGATGACAAATGTTTTTTACACGGTTCTTCATGGCAACCAAGATGTTCTTTTTTTGGTTGAATGGGTGATTGGAGAAATAATTGATATATCTGCCCGAGGCAGTGGGTTTTTGGTACCAATCTAAAATGATAACATTGTCATCCCTCCTTACTAACAAGGTATCCAAAAAAGGAACACTGCTGTTGGTTTCCTCTTCCATTGTGAACTGAAGATGGTGGTTGAAATTATTGAATATATTCAAGATATTCTCTTTTTGGTTAGCAGGGACAGCAAAGATCAGATCGTCCATGTACTTACTAATGAATGGTATTTCAAAAGGTAATGTAGGTAACACCTGGTCAAGAAGAAAATTCATCGTTATGTTTGCAATGATCGGACTTAAAGAAGAACCCATGGGGGTACCAAAAATTTGACGGTAAAATTTGTTATTTTTCCTTCAACAACAAATTTTACCGTCAAATTTTTGGTACCCCCATGGGTTCTTCTTTAAGTCCGATCATTGCAAACATAACGATGAATTTTCTTCTTGACCAGGTGTTACCTACATTACCTTTTGAAATACCATTCATTAGGAAGTACGTGGACGATCTGATCTGTGCTGTCCCTGCTAACCAAAAAGAGAATATCTTGAATATATTCAATAATTTCAACCACCATCTTCAGTTAAAAATGGAAGAGGAAACCAACAGCAGTGTTCCTTTTTTGGATACCTTGTTAGTAAGGAGGGATGACAATGTTATCATTTTAGATTGGTACCAAAAACCCACTGCCTCGGGCAGATATATCAATTATTTCTCCAGTCACCCATTCAACCAAAAAAAGAACATCTTGGTTGCCATGAAGAACCGTGTAAAAAACATTTGTCATCCTTCCTTACTAAACAAAAATTTACAAAAACTAACTTCCATATTCATCAACAACGGTTACCCCCCGTTGTTAGTCAAAAAACTGATCTACAGTGGCATCACAGATCCGGTCGTCCGTACTGTTCCTGATCCTAATGATCAAATCGAACAACCTACACCCCGTCAATACAGAAAAATCATCGACGTCCCCCAGTTAACTTCCAAATTAATTCAAACTTTAAAAAATGACAAAATTCGCATTGCCAGATACAATCCCAAACCCCTTAAATTACTTTTCTCAAAAATGAAGGACATGACACCAGTAGGTCAACGTTGCAATGTGGTTTACTCTGTTCCTTGCGGAGACTGTAGTAAGTCTTATATTGGTCAGACGGGACAGTGGTTGCGATCCAGACTTACCCAACACAAAAGCGACATAAAATTAAAAAAGGCATCGTGCGCACTCTCTGTACACGCTAACACAGAAGGCCATTCTGTCAACTTTGGTGGTGCGAGTGTGTTGTGCTCAGAACCCAATGACAAAAGCAGACGTTTCCTTGAAATGTCTGAAATAGTTAACATCGAAAGTGTCATGAATTTCAAAACAGACACTGATGGGCTGAGCACCATTTACTCGTACCTCCTTAGTTGCAAAAAGTATTTGCCGCTACGCTTGGATGATTCTGACTAGTTTCCATTGTTACCGGTTCTCATTTTCACAAATTCTCCCAAAATTCAATTTCGGCCCAACCTCTCAAAATTCATTTTATATAATATCATCATATTACAATTAATTTTTAACCCTTGCTCTGCACTCAATTTAATTTTCTTAAATAATTTTCTTAAATAATTTTGCTAAATAATTTTCTTACATATAATTTTACAGATTAATTTTCTGTTGATTCAATATCATATTATTATCCATTAATTAATAGTCAGCATGTTCGGCTCTCTATATAAAAAAAAAGGTCACTCTTTGTTATTTTCAGCCATTACAGAGTTCTTTTTCTCACCACTTCTCCATAGATTGATTTTCAATATGTAGATTCAATAGACAATTAAATTAGTTTTAACTCGCTCCACCGATTGTGAAATGTCGCTTCCGTATCACCAGTTAATTTACTGTTAAATTCCCTAGTTGGTTGCCCTGTTGAGAAGAGTACCGGTTTTGGAATAGCTGCATCGACGTTGGCTGCACGTTTGACACGTCGATTTTTCCGTTGCTATATTCAACTCCTTCGGCTCTCCGAAACCGACATTCCATCTCTGATATGGCGTCCATCTTGGTTCAATTACCATGTTAATTAATCAAGTTTTTTAATCTGTTCACGCGTAATATTTTCATCATCCATCATTGTCCCTTGTGCTTCTATGTAACCTCTTAAAGATGTTTCCAATATTCACGGTTGCTAGTTTTACTAAAAACTCACTATTTAGTAAGTATAACATAAATATTGTAGGTTATGTTAACTAATACCACGTGTTGATCTTTCACTTAGAGCCCTGATGAAGCTTTAAATAAAACGGCGAAATATTGGCAGTAAATAACAAGAGTTTTCCTACCAGACCCAAGCCGCACACCCGTTACTTAAATTCGGTTTATATATATATATATATATATATATATATATATATATATATATATATATATATATATATGTATATATATACCGGGTGACCCAGGGATCTGTAAAAGCCTTATAACTTATTTGCTATTTGAGATATGGACTTCTAGTTTTCTTGAACTGGTACCCACACTTATTCCACATATTTTAAAAATATGTATGTTTTTGTACAGGGTGTCCCAATATACATAATAGAACAAAGTTATGTTTTTTTAAATGGAACACCCTATATTTTATACTTTATTTTCAAACCTCTTGAGAAGCTGATAAAAATTGTATAAGATAGTATGGGTCTATTATGAACGGTTGGTTAGTTATGGGCAAATTTGTGGCAAAAACAAGGACACATTGAAAAAATTGCAGAAGCGCTCCTAGCAAAGCTAGCGCCATTTTTTATACACTAAAGAATTTTCCACATCATGAAGAATAATACAAATCAGCTTTGGTTCTTCTTTGTTCATACTGCTATACAGGGTGTCAACATACGCAAAATATTGGATAACTATTTTTTTCAAATGGAACATCCTATATATCTTGCCACCAATACATGGAACTTTTAATAAGCTTTCCAATGATGTACAATTTGTATTATGAAATATTAAGGATTCTTGTGATTTATCCATAAAAACATTTTTCTTTTGACACCTGCTGCTCATTTTTGGATTTTCAGCCAAAACTATGCATTTTCTGAAAAAATAATAAGAGACCAAAGTTGTAGAGCAGAAAATTGTCGATCGATGGAGGTCTTTTGACTTTTCCAATAATGTGTTCATCGCCCGCCAGAGTGCGCCAAATTCGTGGCCGTAAATGCGTTTTAGCGTTTTTCTCAATTTTTTTGTTATTTAATTGCACTATACTTTATTTTTCACGTCCTCTACGAGAAAAACGGGTAATTATAGAATTATTCAAATGACCTACATCGATTGAAAATATTCCGCTCTACAACTCTTAAAAGAAGCAATTTTTGCCCAAAATGCATAGTTTTCGCTAAAAATGCAAAAATCTATTAAAAAACGCAAAAATTGATACATAGATTTTTAATTTGCATTTTTAGGGAAAACTATGCATTTTTGGCAAAAATTGCTTCTATTAAGAGTTGTAGAGCGGAACATTTTTAATCGATATGGGCCATTTAAATTTCCCTATAATTTCCCGTTTTTCCGCTAGAGGGTGCGGAAAATAAAGTATAGTGCAATTTATTAATAAAAAATTTGAAAAGAAAACGCTAAAATGCATATACGGTCACGATTTTGAGCGCTCTGGCGGGCAATGCACGCATTATCTTAAAAGTTGAAGGATCTATGTCTATCATTAAAAAAAACATAACTTTGTTCTGTTATGTATATTGGGACACCCTGTACAAAAAACATACATATTTTATAAGTGTGGGTACCAGTTCAAGAAAACTAGAAGTCGATATCTCAAATAGCAGATAAGTTATGGGGCTTTTACAGATCCCTGGGACACCCGTTATATACATATATATATATATATATATATATATATATATATATATATATATATATATATGTAGGAGTTTATTGGGTGTTGCGGTCGGAAAGCAATTATCAACACTGAATACTCTTTATTCCATACTTCCAATATTTCGGGAGACTATTCTCCCTTCTTCAGGGCGCTACAACATTATGACGTCAGTACAGGTAAAATTAA
The DNA here is from genome assembly GCA_910593695.2 of Ocypus olens. Taxonomy (NCBI): domain Eukaryota; kingdom Metazoa; phylum Arthropoda; class Insecta; order Coleoptera; family Staphylinidae; genus Ocypus; species Ocypus olens. The sequence continues at coordinate 27,521,921 of OU343062.1, read as the reverse complement.
CGATAAAATTTAAATAAACAGAATACATTTTAAAATTTTACTTACAGGAATTCGAGGTTAGTGTATTCTAATTTTGTCGGTGATGTTATTATACATCCGACAACTGGGCATCGATGTAAGTACACAAAAACAGGAACATAAAACACTTTAAAATTTGTTACTATTGTTAAAATTCACTAATCTAAGTGGATGGTTGTAATGCTGTTAAAATATTGTCAATTAATAAAATTCGATTAAAAGATTATAAAAAATTATAAAAAATATATAAAAAAAAATATTTTTTTTGATTGGAAAAACTCTTAAAATTATTGTAACTTGGTAAGCCTAAATATACATAATTATGAACTAGTGTGCGTTTTCATTATTTGGGGAATTAATAAATAATACAAAACAAACTATAAACCTAAGTATTGACAATTTCTTGTATGGAAAATTTCTATTTTTTATAGGGGACTGAAAGGTGGCTTTATTCCAAGTCCAGGGGTATATTATGGGCCCTCCCCATGTCGTGTATCGTTTAGGAGGTTCGTGTAAATTGTGCTCAACCCTTTTATGTCCATTTTTGCATTCATGGGTTGCTGCTCGTTATTGATGTGGCACATTTCCAGGAATAATCTCTTTTTTAGATTCTTCTCAGTGTCCAGGATTTCAACTGACCCATAATCAACGGTATGTTTCGTTGTTTGAACATGTGTTGCCAATGCACAGGAGCCTTTTTTCAATTTTGCGTCACTTTTGTGTTGTACTAATCTTGATTTTAATGGTTGTGACGTTTGCCCAATATATGTGAGATTACACCCTTCGCATGGAATTTTATAAATTACGTCCGATCTCATGTTCATAGGGACCTTGTCTTTCGTATGGCTAAACAGTTTGTTTACCGTTAGTAGGGTTTGTTTTGCAATATTTACTCTATCATTTTTTAGGACTTTCGTGAGCTGTTGAGTAAGTCCATCGACAAAGGGTATGGAAACATAACTAGGAGCAGGAGGTGTTTCAACATTAGGGGTCGCTGTGGGTTGTGCTATTGGTGGTGCTCTATTTGTGGTCGACCAAATCAGGCTGTTGAGTAACTTGCTTGGGTAAGAATTTTGGATTAATATTGTAAACAATCGCTTAAGGCTATTGTTTACTAGGGTGGGGTGGCAGATTGAATTTATTCTATTTTTTAGTGCTAAAATTGTATTGATTTTTACGTGTGTTGGGTGGTATGATTTATAATTTATGTATCTGCCTGAACTCATGGGTTTTTGATACCAGTCTACCATTATTATATTGTCTGTGGTTCTAATTAGCCTTGTGTCTAGAAAGGGGACACTACTGTTCGTTTCTACCTCTACTGTAAACTGTATGTGGTTGTTGTAGTTATTGAACACGTCAACTATAGTTTGAATATGTTCAGCAGGTACGGCGCAGATGATGTCGTCCACGTACTTTTTGATGAAGGGCAGTTCAAAGGGAAGCTGGGGTATTACTGTTTGTGGTAGTTCGTCCATGACAAGGTCCGCAAGAACCGGACTAAGTTTCGAGCCCATAGGACACCCAAATGTTTGTTGGTAAAATTTGCCATTGTATACGAAATAACTTGCATTGAATAAAAACCTAATAATTCTAATAAACATTTCTTGGTCCATATTGCACTGTTCGCTTATTTTCTCCCATTGTTTGACCACACAATTTTCTACTAAAATTAATGGAATATTTGTGAAAAGTGATATTACATCCAAACTAATGATAACGTAACCTACTGGTAGTTGGAAATGAACAATTTCCAACTACCAGTAGGTTACGTTATCATTAGTTTGGATGTAATATCACTTTTCACAAATATTCCATTAATTTTAGTAGAAAATTGTGTGGTCAAACAATGGGAGAAAATAAGCGAACAGTGCAATATGGACCAAGAAATGTTTATTAGAATTATTAGGTTTTTATTCAATGCAAGTTATTTCGTATACAATGGCAAATTTTACCAACAAACATTTGGGTGTCCTATGGGCTCGAAACTTAGTCCGGTTCTTGCGGACCTTGTCATGGACGAACTACTACAAACAGTAATACCCCAGCTTCCCTTTGAACTGCCCTTCATCAAAAAGTACGTGGACGACATCATCTGCGCCGTACCTGCTGAACATATTCAAACTACAGTTGACGTGTTCAATAACTACAACAACCACATACAGTTTACAGTAGAGGTAGAAACGAACAGTAGTGTCCCCTTTCTAGACACAAGGCTAATTAGAACCACAGACAATATAATAATGGTAGACTGGTATCAAAAACCCATGAGTTCAGGCAGATACATAAATTATAAATCATACCACCCAACACACGTAAAAATCAATACAATTTTAGCACTAAAAAATAGAATAAATTCAATCTGCCACCCCACCCTAGTAAACAATAGCCTTAAGCGATTGTTTACAATATTAATCCAAAATTCTTACCCAAGCAAGTTACTCAACAGCCTGATTTGGTCGACCACAAATAGAGCACCACCAATAGCACAACCCACAGCGACCCCTAATGTTGAAACACCTCCTGCTCCTAGTTATGTTTCCATACCCTTTGTCGATGGACTTACTCAACAGCTCACGAAAGTCCTAAAAAATGATAGAGTAAATATTGCAAAACAAACCCTACTAACGGTAAACAAACTGTTTAGCCATACGAAAGACAAGGTCCCTATGAACATGAGATCGGACGTAATTTATAAAATTCCATGCGAAGGGTGTAATCTCACATATATTGGGCAAACGTCACAACCATTAAAATCAAGATTAGTACAACACAAAAGTGACGCAAAATTGAAAAAAGGCTCCTGTGCATTGGCAACACATGTTCAAACAACGAAACATACCGTTGATTATGGGTCAGTTGAAATCCTGGACACTGAGAAGAATCTAAAAAAGAGATTATTCCTGGAAATGTGCCACATCAATAACGAGCAGCAACCCATGAATGCAAAAATGGACATAAAAGGGTTGAGCACAATTTACACGAACCTCCTAAACGATACACGACATGGGGAGGGCCCATAATATACCCCTGGACTTGGAATAAAGCCACCTTTCAGTCCCCTATAAAAAATAGAAATTTTCCATACAAGAAATTGTCAATACTTAGGTTTATAGTTTGTTTTGTATTATTTATTAATTCCCCAAATAATGAAAACGCACACTAGTTCATAATTATGTATATTTAGGCTTACCAAGTTACAATAATTTTAAGAGTTTTTTCCAATCAAAAAAAATATTTTTTTTATATATTTTTTATAATTTTTTATAATCTTTTAATCGAATTTTATTAATTGACAATATTTTAACAGCATTACAACCATCCACTTAGATTAGTGAATTTTAACAATAGTAACAAATTTTAAAGTGTTTTATGTTCCTGTTTTTGTGTACTTACATCGATGCCCAGTTGTCGGATGTATAATAACATCACCGACAAAATTAGAATACACTAACCTCGAATTCCTGTAAGTAAAATTTTAAAATGTATTCTGTTTATTTAAATTTTATCGTTAATTTTACCTGTACTGACGTCATAATGTTGTAGCGCCCTGAAGAAGGGAGAATAGTCTCCCGAAATATTGGAAGTATGGAATAAAGAGTATTCAGTGTTGATAATTGCTTTCCGACCGCAACACCCAATAAACTCCTACAAATATTAATCACGGTCACTAAATTCAGAACCATATATATATATATATATATATATATATATATATATATATATATATATATATATATATATATATATAGTAAAAATGTCGAAGAAAAATCCTCGTATCAGGGAATCCGACCAAAAAGGGTGGTTAATAAATCATCTATTTATCATAAAACCGAGCTTTCGCCAATGTTTATTAGCTTCTTCAGGGATAACGCTACAAAATAATTTACAAGAGTGAAAAATTTTATAAGTTAATGAAATGAGGTTATGCACGTGTTCGCGACGCACGTGTTGGCGAAAATGTACTTACATGGAAGATGTGAAAAAATAAACCGTTGAACATACGGAATTAATGAAAAGGCTCGATGCAGTAATAGTGAAACATATTAAAATTTGTTTAAAACGTTGATGTCACAGGATTAAAATTTACAAACACACATCGCCGGACATGTTGGTTCGGGACGATGACTAACAGTGATTGTGAACTAGGTTAGATTGTAATGGCCGAGGTAACCTAGTTCACAATCACTGTTAGTCATCGTCCCGAACCAACATGTCCGGCGATGTGTGTTTGTAAATTTTAATCCTGTGACATCAACGTTTTAAACAAATTTTAATATGTTTCACTATTACTGCATCGAGCCTTTTCATTAATTCCGTATGTTCAACGGTTTATTTTTTCACATCTTCCATGTAAGTACATTTTTGCCAACACGTGCGTCGCGAACACGTGCATAACCTCATTTCATTAACTTATAAAAAAATTTCACTCTTGTAAATTATTTTGTAGCGTTATCCCTGAAGAAGCTAATAAACATTGGCGAAAGCTCGGTTTTATGATAAATAGATGATTTATTAACCACCCTTTTTGGTCGGATTCCCTGATACGAGGATTTTTCTTCGACATTTTTACTATTTTCCAACAAGTACGGCCGTTACTTCCCTCCAGCATCTATATATATATATATATATATATATATACAAAAGGGCAGTTGCTCTTGCTCTTCCTCTCATAAGATGAAACGATTGATTGGGACTAGCTGTAAGCTTCAACAAAGATGATAACTCTCACAGACAGCAGTGTCATGTTCCTCTCCATTCAGATGAAACTGCATCGACACCAATTAAGAGAGTGAAACCACACTGTTTCCCTCTCCACCTCCACGAGTCCAAGTTTAATGTATTTACAACGTGGACAAACGGTACAACCTCACTCCTTGATTCACAAAGCAGATGAAAGCCTCTTCAAACTCCAATAATCCCGATACTGGGAATCAAGATCACGATAACAGAGACAGTACGTGAATAGTATAGCACCACTGGGTCACAACATACTTTATCCTCCAACACACAGAATTACTTATTCACAAAGGAAAATCAAAATAAGGAAAAAATTACGACTCTCCAACTCCCGTAAAAAAAAATTGTTATTTTTTTTCTATAGCAACTATCTAAGCCTCCCATAGAGAACGACAACGGTACTAAATTACTCAATTAGAATCTTTTCCCTCGAGAACAATTAACACACGGTACAAACCTTCCCCCAGAGGGAAAAGATTTTAGATCATGAATTCTAAATCTTAGAACTAGATAGTTGAAGATTGTCATTACCCTCAATTGGTTCGTGGTAATATTTCAACTTTGATGGATGCCATAAACCAGAAAACTCACCTTGCAAAGTTAGAAGCTTACATGTTCCTCCTCCGATTACTGAATTTACCACAGAAGGACCTTCATATTTCGGTTTACCAGCTATTTTATCAGCCGCACAGGATAGGAAAAAGGTACGTTTAAGAATTTGTCTCCAACTTTAAAATTGTCAAGACGACGTCTCAGATTATATCCATGGCTCTGATTTAAGCCAGCTCTGAGAAGATTCTGTTCAGCCAAATGGTGTAACTCCTGTAATTTCAACATTCTTCTAACACACTTCTTCTCTTCCTTATCCAATACTTGTAAATTCAACTTCTCATCACTAACCCTATCCCTTACAGAAATAGCAGATCTCGTTTCTCTACCGAAATTAAGAAATGCAGGAGAATACTTTGTTGACTCTTGAATAGCTGTGTTCAGAACGAATTGAATCTCTCCCAAATAGAGATCCCACTTTAGGCGATTGCTGCCTAAATATGCCGCAATGAGTTGTTTGATATTACGGTTCGAACGTTCTGTAGGATTGGCCTGCGAGTGATAAAATGGTATAGTCTGAAGATCTATTACACACATTTCCGCTAACTTTCTTACCAACTTACTTACGAAATTCTTAGCATTATCTGTAATTAATGTCAGAGGGATACCAAACCGATAAAGAATAATTAAACGAAACTTTGATGTAATAACTTCTGAAGTGGCTTTTTGAATGGGAATTAATTTAATCCACTTAGTGAATAAGTCCCAGAAAACTAACAAATACACATTCCCTTGAAAATTTCTTGGGTATGGACCCATAATATCGGTAGAAACTACCTCCCATGGAGATTGAATATATCTAGGATGCATTTTGCCTCGAGGAGTGGAATTAGATGCTTTAACCCTCTGACAAATAGGGCAATGCCGAACATACCTGACTATATCCTGGTACATCCCAGGCCAGTAATACTGCCTGCCCACCTTCCACTGTGTCCTCTCAATAACTTAATGACCAGCTTGAACCTTATCATGACATTAACTTCCAGTCCTCTGTGGGATCCTCCAGTTCTCCTTTTAGGAAATCTTTACGTAAAAATAACAAACGATCACCTTTGACTTGCCAATCAGGATGCTTGTCAGGCTCATTCTTCACCCGATAAAATTTTAGATCATACCATTAATCAACAGGATTAATCTGAGAGTGGACTGCCAAAACAGAAACAGCCTTAATCTTAGATAAAGCGTCCGCCACGCTATTTAATTTGATCTGTTATTATGGTAAATTGATATCCTTCTTAATATTGACGATTCTTTTCGATACCAAAGAGAACGGCTAGGCATTCTTTTTCAGTAACGAATAGTTATGTTCAGCCGAGTTTAAGGTTCGGGAGCAATGGGCCACCACCCTCTTGTTACCGTTCTGAACCTGCGTTAACCCAGCAACTTATCCCGTTTGACTAGCGTCCGTTTGCAAGGAAAACGGTACATTGAAGTTGGGCCTAGGTCAAGGGCTGTGGTCAAAGCCTTATTGATGGATACGAACGCCTTAATCTGCTCTGTAGACCAATTCCAATCTGCCTTCTTCCTTAATAAGAAGGTAAGAGGACTGATAAAAGTCGAAAAATCTGGTATAAATCGTCTGTACCAACCAGCCATTTCAAGAAACCTTCTTAATTGTTTGACATTCTTGGGTTATGGGAACGAAATTATTGGACTAACTTTTTCCGGGTCCACGGAAAGTCCTTCACAATTTACTAGATACCCGAGGTAACGTACCTCACTGCATCTAAAGTTACACTTTTCTCGATTAATTCTTAAACCGGAATCTTTTAAACGATGGAAAACTTCCGTCAACAAACGGCAATGCAATCCAAAGTCAGGTGTACAAATGAGAATATCATCTAAAAACACGACAACATACGGAGATAATTCAGGGCCGAACACCCCATCAGCCAAACGTTGAAAAGTAGCTGGCGCATTGATCAACCCAAAAGGCATTACCTTAAATCTAAACAATCCTCTACCACGTACTACAAATGAAGTGATATCCTCACTGTTCTCATCCGCTGAAGGCACCTGCAAAAAGACCTGCTTCAAATCCATTTTAGACAGGTACTTCGCTTGACGTAATCCATCCAACAAGGATGCCATAGGATATCAGTCGTTCCTAGTTACTTGGTTCACTTTACTCAAATATATACAAAATCGATAAGAATCTCCTTTTCTTACCATTACTACTAGCGAACACCATGCTGCATGGGTAGGTTCCACCAGTTCGTTCTCTAACATCCTGTCCAGTTCCGAGTACATGGCTTCCAGAACCTTAGGAGAATATACAGGGTGTTTCAGAGCTCTGGGAACGGCCATCATTTCAAATAAACAAACAAAAAAAGACAGGTGACAGTAATTATTATATTAGTCTCAAAAATAGATCGAACCATTTAAGTTGTGATCTTAGTTTATAATTATGAATTTCTCACAAGAAGAATTGGTTGACATGATTTTCATTCTTGGCGAATGTCACAAAAATTGTCTATTGGCTTCACGAGTGTATGGCATCGATAGTTGAAAACCCTAAATTAAGTGTATCCGAATTAAATAATCAGTTGGATATTAGTCGGCCCTCAGCGCATAGAATTTTGAAGAAACACAAATTTCACCGTTACCACATCCACTTAGAACAACAGCTTGGAGAAGCTAGAACTGCATTCTGTAACTGGGCCCTTAATATTCTGGAAAACAATGAACATTTTTTTGATTTTGTGTTGTTTACTGATGAGGCTTCATTTCACAATAATGGCAACGTAAACAGACACAACCTTCATTATTATTCGGACCACAGTCCTCATTTCACAAGGACAGTAAATAATCAAAATCGATGGAGCCTGAATGTATGGGGTGGTATTCTAGGAACTTGCGTCATAGGACTACACTTCTTTGAAGGCAGCCTTAATGGAGAAATGTTTGAAGAATTTCTTAGGAATCATTTAGATGAGTACCTACTTGACGTACCACGCAACGTAGTAAGAGATATGTGGATCCAGTTGGATGGTGCACCACCACATTTTGCTCGCATTGTACGACAATTTTTGAATGACCGTTACCCTAATAAGTGGATAGGTCGCGGCGGACCTGTACTATGGCCACCTAGGTCGCGGGACCTTACGAAATTAGATTTTTTCTAGGGGCTATATCAAGGACATGGTGTTCCGTATACCACCGACTACAGCAGAAGATATGCGAATACGAATTAGGAATGCTTTTTCTGCAGTAACGCCACAAGTTTTAGTTGCAGTTTACAAATCGTTCGTTGAACGTCTCAGAATTTGTTTAAATCAGAATGGTCGAAATTTTGAAAACATGTTGTAAACTTCTTTAATTCTTGAATCTTGGAGGCGTTCACTTTGTGGTACATTTTCAATTTCGATATAAAGAAAACACTTAACTTTTTTATACCACCTTTTATTTTACTTTACGTGACTAGTTTCAATTAGACGTGACTAGTTTCAATTACACGGTAATCATTATGAAACTGAGTTTGATAATGATTACCGTATAATTGAAACTAGTCACGTAAAGCAAAATAAAATATAGTATAAAAAAGTTAAGTGTTTTCTTTATATTAAACTTCTTTAAATTGTTATTTTCCATTTTATATACTTATGTTATTAAATTGTTTTGTTATTTTGAATTTTATATACTTATGTTATTAGGCCCGTTACACAGTCACGCGGATGCTCCGCGCTCCGCCTTCCGCGCGCGGACGACGGCCCGCAATCTGGACGACGAATTTGCTTGCACAGTCGCGCGGAGTCCGCGCCTTCGCCAGTATCTTTCGAACTAACAATCAGTAATGAGCTTGATCCAAATTATTGCCACGTATTACGTTTTCAAAAAAATAAAAGCAAAACGTGAGAGAAGATTTTGGGTACATCCCCCTATAGAACAAAGATGCATCCCACAAATATTTCCTTTTTTCAACCTCACTTATTAATAGTTCAGTATCAATTTCACTACACACTTTAAAAGATAAAACTATGTTGTAAGTTAAGTAGTCAAACATCAACTAATCGGCTTCGGTTTTGTTCAGTCCGCGCGCGGAAACCGCTGAACTGTGCATGCACTAATTGATTCTGTGCTTCTGGTAAATAAGAAGATATTTCGGGTTCAAGAACGAAATAGAAAATTTGACTGGAATCATTCTCAAACCACCAAGTTTGAGATCTAGCATTGCTATAAATTCCAGCTGAGAAGATGAAATCCAGGCCCAGTACTAGAGGACATGACAATCAAGCCATGTAGTAGAAAGGTACAACAAAACTACGATACGAGATTAAGATGGGGATAGAATAACAAGTTTAAATAGTAGTGACACTACTGTCAGCAATTTCTTCAGAGAAAGGCTTTACCTGAGATGGCAAAGTTTTACTTTAATTTATCCCCGATAAGAGACACACTAGCTCCAGGATCATATAGAGCAGGTATTTACTTAACTTCCCGTGTTCCTGGTATTCGATAACTGAGTAACAAAAACCACTGTTTCCTTGAAGTGCTCTGGGATTCTGCAGAAGCATTACACATATTAGCAACACAAAAACTCCCTACAAATAGACTGTCCTTCTTACATTGCTTCGGAAGCAGTGAAGTATCTTGACTACACGATAATATATTATTATTATCAGTAAGAGATCGCAAAGGATCAACGGTAGGAGACGGTAAATTAATGTTACTAGAAGACAAAGACTTAACGGTATTAGATAACAAAGACTTCGAAACAGTAGCAATAGGAAGAGCATGAAGATCAGTTTTATTTGGGTCTTTAGACAATTTGGGAGAACAGTCGACCCTCAATTCTGACTCCCCTGCAAGTTTAAAGGACTGCAGTTTGGACAAGCCGCCTACAATACGTTTTCCTTCTGCCATTCCCTTCTTCGATCTAGGGGAATCTACTGAATCAGACGACATAGGAAAATACCTACTCTCGGTATCATTTCCTTTACTATTCTTAGCCCCCTTTGTAGAAGTAGTGTCAACACGTTCAATCATATGCCTACTACCCCCTTGTGGGTTTACGTTAACCTGGCGTTTGCCTTCTTTAAGCCCTAGTTCCGCTATACGACAACACTCTGTGACAAACCTAACCCTATACGAGCTGTTCATTGGCTGAATATTTATTTTAAAACGGAATAACAACAATAGGTACTCTAAAGAAGAATAAACGTGAAATACCGCCAGAATTTTTACCAAATAAAATTCGTGAAAAAAATTCGGCAATATTTGGTTTTCAATCAGATATGACGTATCATGCGTCCAAAAGAACAATAAAGCTGTGTTGTTATTATCAACAATGCATTCTGAAGAAGAAAAGGATGCTGCAACAAACAAGCCATCAATAATAATAGATTATAAAGGAACAAAATGCGGCGTAGACACAGTCGATCAAAAATGCGCTGCGTACACACGCAGCGAAATACAAAAAGATGGCCTTTCGTTATATTTTTTAGAATGCTTGATATGGCTGGAATGAATGCCGAAATTTTCTATGAACAAAATAATCTGAAAGAAAATCAGAGAAGGCGTAAATTTCTAACGAATTTGTCATTCAGTCTAATGCAAGAGTTAAATGAAAGATCAAAAATAAAGACTTTGCCAAAAGACATTGCTTTATTGGCCACAGACAAGGTTATTGAACCGTGTCATGTTTGCAGAAAACACAAAAACAACAAAACAAAACTTTTCTGTAAAATTTGTAGGAAATTTGTTTGTAAAACCCATAGTAAACATGAATCTATTGGAAACTGTTGCTTAGTTTTACCAATGGAAGAAGACTGACAGATTAGTTAAATAATTAGTTAATTATTTAATAATAATAAAAGTTTTGTTTTAGTATTGATACAATAATTGTTTTTGTGGATAAGAATTGGAGGTATATTATTTTGAATTGTTAGTAATAAGATCAAAAGTATTTTTATTATTGGTGAAATGTTTTTTCAGTATTAATAGCATTTATTTAATTTAAAAGAACGATATTTCCATTATAATAAAATATTCCAACAAGTTTTCATTGCTTTTTTTATAAAAAAAAGTTATTATACGCGCGCCTGGTAGAGTTAGTCAATGATACGCGCCCGCCACAGTATTAATAGAGCCATCTGTCGTAGTATTTGATAATGCTTCTTATCACTCTGTAGTGACTAATCCTCAACCAACCACTGGCTGGAAAAGAGATGCAATTCGTCAATGGCTAGAGTCAAGAAACATTTCATATCCACCGGAAGCTCCGAGACTCGAATTGCTCCATTTATCTGGAAATTATCGGGAAGAAAATGAATATTTGGTAGACAAATTAATTAATGAACAGGGTCATCTAGTGCTGCGACTACAATCCTACCATTGTCAGTTTAACCCTATTGAATTGGTTTGGGGTATTTGTAAAAATTATTACGACAGATATATTGATAGAGTCGGTTATTCAGAAGAAAATGTATTAAATATGTGGAGGGAAGCCCTTAGTGCAGTGACAGCGGATGTGTGGAAAAACACCATTCAACATGTAAATAAAGACATCGTAAAATGGTGGGAACGGGAACAGTTATTCGACAACGAAAACGCACCTTTAATCATATCAATTAACTCTGACGATTCTAGTGATGAACGAAGCTAATAATAAATAATAAATGTCTGGGCCCTAAACGGCCGCTGTGACCCCCTCGGGTCACCCCCTTTATCTATCTTGCTCAGTTATACGTGTTGAAGTGAAACAAATATACTTTATGACTTAGAAGCATATCTAAAAAAATGAACTGTACAGGCTTATTACTTTAAACGGAAAGTTTGAATTCTTCCAAATGTTAGTGAAAGTTGATTGGGACTCTTAGCCAAACATCTGATAATAATATAAACAGTAACAAAATAATTTCAATTTTAACTCACTGCGCATCCGCTGCCTTTCCACAGAAAAACAGGAAACCATACAAAAAGTTTCACGTTAAATGGTTCAACCAACATCTTTCACAATTGCGACAACATATGGAATTACTATAGCATATTCGGTGGAATGTGACGGCCGAGGTCATAAAACGGTCGGTCCGCCCAGAGGATCGACGCACCCTCAAAGAAAAGGTATTGGTGGTTCGTCTAATTGCATCCCATACATTTATTACTGTCCTTCGCTCCGATTGGTATACGCACTTTTACACCAGTACTTCTCAACAAAGATTGGTTTGAGATAAAAAATATTACGTCCACTACTTACTGAACTCCGACCCTCTTTTACGACCACAGCCGTCAGATTCCGGAGAACAGACTATAAATGCTAAGTACAGCGTATCCTTGCCATGAAATGAAGCAACAGCGAAATCAATTTAGAATATTTTACAGAAATGAAATTGAACGAGTGAAGCAATGACACTTACAGTAATTTATCTTTTAACTACCAAAGAGCGGTATGGGATGTAATAAACTCTGTAAGAAATGAAAACTCAAAACCCAAGAACTGTAATATTCCGTGTGACTTTATTTTTAATATTTTTTTTATTAGCGTAGCGGATAGGCTGTTTTTATCTTTACCTGCATCAACCAGGGATCCCGCATTTATAAACATTAACTATCAAATGACATTTGAATTTAAACCAGTATCCATGGTAAAGATAAGGGATACCATAAATTCGTTGAAAAATAGTGATTGCATAGATGTTCATGATTTGACAAGTGAACTAATTAAATGCATTAAAGACATTTTTATCGCACCCATTACTAATTACCGATATGTTTCTGACGGGCGTCTTCCCTAACAACCTTAAATTAAGCAAACTTATCCCGATCTATAAGAAGGGAGATCCATAAAGTGAAGATAATTATAGACCTATCTCAATTCTGCCTGTTGTCTCAAAAATAATTAAAACTGTAATGAAAGATCAAATAACGGAGTTCTTAGAAGTAAATAACCTGCTGTCCCCCTGTCAATTTGGTTTTCGTAAAAACTCGTCAACAACTGATGCTGTTTAAATGTTCGTCGCTTTGAAAATGGTCACCACGAAATGGCGACTTTTCTGGAACTAAGCAAGGCATTCTATTGTGTGTCACATCCGCTACTTTAAAAAAAAAGAAGCTTTACAATTTTAGTAATCAAAGTTGTAATCTTGTGAGTTAATATCTGGAAAATCAGCTCCAGAAAGTTTGCATTACTAATGAGGAATCCAAATATCTTCCCAATAAGTATGGTGTCCCACAAGGTTCCAGTCCAGGACCCATATTATTTCTTATTTACGTCAATGATTTCCTACACCATACCAAAGTCCCAAAGTATTTTATTTGCAGTTGATACCACACTTATAAATCCCTCTGAAAGGTTGGAAGATGCGTTAGTCATCCACAATGACGCAAGTACAACACAATAGTTTGCTAGCAATAAGTTATTTGTAAATAACTGAAAGTCCGTTGAAATGCTCTTTACTCTAAGAAAACATGATATGACTTTCGCAATTGCAACTAAATTCTTAGGATCAGTTTAGATCCCACTCTAAAATGGGACTTACATGGTAATGAGGTAGTGTCAAAAGGTATTTTCTGCCTCCGAAATACTTCATGTAATGTGTCTCCCAGAGTCTAAATGAAAGCCTATTATGGTCTGCCATTGTCATTGTATCTAACGTACAGAGCCATATTGTGGGGCCATTCAGCTTCTCGTCATTAGACTGTTTGCACTGCAGAGGAAACCCGTTAGGATCGTTGCAAATTTAGGATACAAAGAAGATTGCAAATCCTCCCATACCAAATACGGTATATTAGCTGTACCAGCAGTATTCATATATAAATGTCTACAGCCGAAAATTACTACGGCCCTAAGTTTTTTTAATAAGTTGGGGACCAACCTTAAAAATATGGCGACTATAGTTGGCCAGAGCGGCTTGAACAAGGGGTATAACTTGCGGGTTGTTTACTACCGATGATTATGGATTCTATTCTCGACATAATGGTATAGAAATTGTAATTTATGACCATGTTCGAACCTTTTCCACCTGCTAGAGACGAGGTCTGGACAAGCTTCCAAAAAGATATTCTAGTAAAGTGAGGTAATAAAATGCACAATTATGAATAGGAAATAGGAAAATTAAAGCTGATATCATTGCGAAGATTATAATACAATTGAGTTATAACTATACTGTATGAAATGAACATTAAATTACTCATGTGTTATTAGTGCGCGTTAATTACTTATTATTCTTAAAAAAGTGTTGGAAATGTCATTAAATGTACTGTTATGAATAGAAAATAGGAAAATATAAGCTTCAAATAAGATTTCATTTATTAGTGGGCACATTGAAGTCATGGAAATCAGTATCGGTTTCATAATTCACTTTTTTTTAACGGGGCATTTGCAATTGATTCAGCATTTTATCCAGTTTTACTGTATTTCTAAGCAGTTGTGACTCTGGAAATTTTGGATTATATAAAATAAGTAAATTGAATGTTCTGGTGAAGAAATTATTGAAAGTTTAACAGTACTGTGACAGTATTCTAAGTAAGAAGATGGAAGTTATCTGTGACTCTACGAAAACTTTTTATGTCCACGATATGTTTATATATCAGAAAATATGACACAAAATGGAAATTTATATTTAAGATGTAAAAAAGATCGTGTCTGGGTTGTCCTAGAGTCAAAAATGCTAGAGTATTTGTTTTGAGGACCCCACATATTTTTCCCGCAGATCCAGATGAAGTAAACCAAATAAAATATGTAATCTGCATTTATATTATTCATAGTGTTTCTATCAATCCATGGAAAATTTCAAACATCTACTGGTGAAATTTGTGCAATCACACTATTAAGTTTTCTCTTGCCTAAAAAAGTAAGAGCTCAATTAAATTATACATCGACTAAATCAAAGAAGTAAAAGAACAAAGAAATTCAAGTGCCCCCTTTTGAAAATGAGACCGTTAATATACCGGGTGACCCAGCGATCTGTAAAAGCCCCATAACTTATTTGCTATTTGAGATATCGACTTCTAATTTTCATGAACTGGTACCCACACCTATTCTACATATTTTAAAAATATCCATGTTTTTGTACAGGGTGTCCCAGTATAAATAACAGATCAAAGTTATGTTTTTTTTAATGGAACACCCCATATTTTATACTTTATTTTTAATTCCCTTAAGAATCTGATAAAAATAGTATAAGATACTATGGGTCTATTATGGACGGTTGGTTAGTTATGGCCAAGTTTGTAACAAAAACATGTACACATTGAAAACATTGCAGAAGCGTTCCTAGCAAAGATACCATAATTTTTTATACACTAGAAAATTTTCCAAGTCATGAAGAATAATAAACATCGGTATTGGTCTTTTTTTATTCATACTGCTATACAGGGTGTCAACATACGCAAAACAATAGATAACTATTTTTTTTTCAAATGGAACACCCTATATACGTTGCCAGCAATCTATGGCATTTTTAATAAGCTTTCTAATGATATACAGTTTGTATAACAAAATATTAAGGATTCTTGAGATTTATCAATAAAAACATATTTGTTTTGTCACCTTCTGCTGATTTTTGAATTTTCAGCCAAAACTATGCATTTTCAGGAAAAATTATAAGAGACCAAACTTGTAGAGCGGAAAATTTCCGATCGGTACAGGTCTTTCAACTTTTGAGATAATGCGTACATTGCCCGCCAGAGCCCGCAAAATCGTGACCGTATACGCATATTAGCGTTTTCTTTTCAAACTTTTTATTAATACATGGCACTATACTTTATTTTCCGCACCCTCTAGCGAAAAAACAGGAAATTATAGGGAAATTCAAATGACCCATATCGATTGAAAATGTTCTGCGCTACAACTCTTGATAGAAGCAATTTTTGCCCAAAATGCATAGTTTTCGCTAAAAATGCAAATTAAAAATGTTCGTATCAATTTTCGCGTTTTTGAATGGTTTTTTGAATTTTCAGCGAAAACTATGCATTTAGAGCAAAAATTGCTTCTATTAAGAATTGTAGAGCGGAACATTTTCAATCGATGTAGGTCATTTGAATTATTCTACAATTATCCGTTTTTCTGCTAGAGGGCGTGGAAAATAAAGTATAGTGCAATTAATTATTAAACAATTTGAAAAAAATGCTAAAATGCATATACGGTCACGATTTTGCGCACTCTGGCGGGCAATGCACGATTTATTGGAAAAGTCGAAAGACCGATATCGATCGAAAATTTTCCGCTCTACAGCTTTGGTCTCCTATTACTTTTTTAGAAAATTGATAGTTTTGGCTGAAAATTTAAAAATGAGCAGAAGGTGACAAAAGAAAAATATTTTTATGGTAAATCTCAAGAATCCTTAATATTTCATTATACAAATTGTACATCATTGGAAAGCTTATCAAAAATGCCATGCATTGGTGGCAAGATATATAGGATGTTCCATTTGAAAAAAAGTAGTTATCCATTATTTTGCGTATGTTGACACCCTGTATAGCAGTATGGACAAAAAAGAACCAAAGCCGATTTGTATTATTCTTCATGATGTGGAAAATTCTTTAGTGTATACAAAATGACGCTAGCTTTGCTAGGAGCGCTTCTGCAATTTTCTCAATGTGTCCTTGTTTTTGTCACAAATTTGCCCATAACTAACCAATCGTCCATAATAGACCCATACTCTCTTATACTTTTTCTATCAGCTTCTCAAGACGGTTGAAAATAAAGTATAAAATATAGGGTGTTCCATTAAAAAAAAACATAACTTTGCTCTGTTATGTATACTGGGACACCCTGTACAAAAACATTTATATTTTTAAAATATGCAGGATAAGTGTGGGTACCAGTTCAAAAAAACTAGAACTCGATATCTCAAATAGAAAATAAGTTATAGGGCTTTTACAGATCGCTGGGTCACCCGGTATAAAAAGCTACGATAGTAGTAATAATAGTGCCGCGAAAACTTAAAAAATGTTATTAATTTAAACCGTAACTATGAAAATCAATTTTCAAATATTTATAGGGCTGGCAACCTTGGCTTTTATGTTGCCAGATGTTCCCATTCTTCACCCCTAGTACCTGCGTTCGACCTTCCCTTTAAATTTTAAAAGGAATTCCTTTAAATGAATGCTACACAACTCAAAATCCGTTCCAAACTAACATACGCTGAATGAAACTAACTCATATTTAATTTATATTACACGTACTTTTTCAATCTAAACGGCAAATATCAAATTCAAAACGTTTACTTTTAAATGTAACATGGATCAATGAATTTATATCTATGTTCAGTAACTCCGAAAAATCTGATTTAAACCAATATACAATAAATTAATCTAATTCAAGTATATACATATTCTAGGGCCGAAAAACATTAGGTCGATAGCCCAGGTGACAGTCTTGTTTATTCGAAAAATATGTAAAAAATGTAATCATGTCAAAAGGCTGTTAATAGGGATTACGTATATATAAATTTTAGTAATTATTACATATATATTATTTGTCCAATACTATTTTCATTTTTAAAATTAAAAACAGATTTGTTCGCGGATTTTCTTATTTTTACACAAGTAGCACATATTTCAAAGTAATAATATTTATTTCTTGATAACAAAATTGATATGTATTATATGTTTAAAGTACATTTAAAAACTAAAATCATTTTGGTTTTTGAATGTGCAGCAATTTTCAGTCGAATTATGAATTTTTGAAAATGTATTTTTTTCAATGACGCACACTGGAATGCAAAAATTAAAAATTAGTATAAAACAGAAGGATAAAATTATACAAAATTTTAGTTTACTTCACAAGGCGTTAATATTTTAATAATAATTTTGGTTTTTGAATGTGCAGCATTTTCAGTCGAGTTATGAATTTCTGAAAATGTATTTTCTTCAATGTCCAACTCTCGAGCACAAAAAATAAAAAAAATAATATGAATCGCAAGAAAAAAATTCTACAAAAATTCAAATCACTTCACACGATGTCGATCTTTCAAAATCATTTTAGCTTTTGAATTTTATTATTATTAAAATAAGTGTTTGCAATATCATCAAAATTAAATTTAAAGTGGTGAAAAATAAATAAATCGTCTATAAGATATAAGAAAGTTGATGATACGAACGTCTTTACCATTCTTGAATATCTCCTCAATTAAGAAAGATATAAAGAAAAAACGAAAATCAAAAAAAATTACGTAATTTTTATGGATTATTAATCAGCATAAAATTCTGCAAAAGTGCCATACCCTCTATCTCTTCTAATAAGCGGGATCATCATGGTGCGTCTCGAATTTGAAACACCCTGTATAATATCAAATATTACTGATAATAAATACACCTATGATGAGGAAAAGTATTCCATTTCTTAATTATTTCATCTTTATCTTGGGGTCGATCAACCAGTTTAGACATGCACGGCTTATTATAATACACCCCCAAAAAGGGCTCACTACCTGCTTGGGCCAAAAATTTCAAATTCTATCCGCTGGGCACGTGCCCGCGAGTTTGACATTTTTACGACCGTCTGGTGATTATTACCGACCGCAATAAACCCAAGTCTACTCTGGCCATTTTTAGCGGCTCCTAAAATATGTCCTTACCAAATTTTAAATCTACCATAAAGGAACTGCTTATAAAAACGGCATCATACACTTTTGATGAGTTCCTCGGCTCGAATATTACATAATGGATAATATCAACAGATTGAAATCGTCATTCAATTATTTATTCATTTATTTTTTCTTTATTTCATGTATTACTTGTATATGCTTTTAGTGGTACGGTACTATAATAATATTTTTTCCGCTACCGACAACGTAACTAAGCATTACATCCATGGTTACAGGTATCGTAAGTGGCTGATAACATTCGTGGTGTTTGTTGTCCTTGACGACGGAACTTAATTTTTACTTACGGACCTAGGAAAATAATAAACAGAAACGTAACGCTCCAACATATGGGCGAGCAACACATTTTCGTCTATACCTACAGCATCGGCATCCTTTTTACATAATCACTGCTTAAAGAGTCGTAACAGGACACATACCTTTTTCGATTTTGTCGGTAACAGGTTCTAACACGCACGCAATATTCGCAGCTTCGTTTGCATCCATGCTCGCAGGAAGTTTCACTGGATTGACACAAACAAACAAAATTCGACATTGTTTTCTCGGTTGCTGGGTTGCCATCGGACGCATAGGTGACTATAAATATTTTAATCCCAAATGTTACAAGCCGTATTTTAGAATATTTTCTGATCTTTTTAAGTATTATATTTCCGGTAGTGGAAAAAAAATTAATAAGCAACACGGAACGTAATGACAATTAACATTGTCGGCAGGCGACGAGCCTCGGCTCCGCCTCGGCTCGTACGTCCTTACGTTCCTTGTTGCTTAAATAACTATTTGTTTCTGTACATTACTAATTATTTATGTTTTATTTACTTTCACATTTTTATGTCTTATTTGGAATATTATAATAATTTTTTATGTGCAATCTATTATTTACCACTTCTGTATTATTTATATACTTTTTAACCTGACGTGTGTAAGACTTACTATCAAAACATGAAATAAATACATACATACAACAATATATGGTGTCATTGTCGCTATTATGTGCCATTGAAAATGGGTCCTAAGCAGATTGTTTGCAAATGTGTACATTTTATTTAGATGTATTTGCAATCGTTACTTTGATTTGTGGTTATAGTTGAACACCATACGGTGTCATTACTGCTGTTATGTTCTATTTGAAAACGGACTGTGCTCGGTGAAAAGCCCGATTGTTTACGAATGTTTATATTCTATTCAGATGTATTTGCTGTCATAGTATTTGTAGTAAAACACCATTTGGTGTTATTATTACTATTATGCCCTATTTAAAAACGGGCCGTGCTCGGTGAAAAGCTGGATTATTTACTAATGTTTACCTATTGTCAGTACCATTAATCAGGAATGACCAGTGGCGGTCATCTTACCAAGTTTTCTTTCATCGAATTATTGTTTTTCATTTTACTTCTCGGCGTGATTCAATATTTCGTTGGTTGATTATGGTTGGTGTGGTCGTGGGAATGAGAATTTTTCATTTTTATTGATTATCTAAACTGTAGACTAAACAAACCCTTTAATTTGATTCCTCGCGTATCTGTGCGTGAGTGTGTGTATGTGTGTGAGGGTACGTACGTCTCATCCACATTCCTTCACCGATTCACACGAGCTCTCATCTCGTTTGTTCAGGCCACGTTCTGGAATTCGTCTAGACACCACAAGTATCCCTTAATTATTCCGAAAAATACGGCATGAGGTTTATACCATTTCACGTAATATTTTCCTTATTTATACCAAAAAAATATTATGGGTGTACGTATGACGTAATTAACATCAAACTTTAAATTGTAAATATAACACTAATTACTTCGACAGGTAAAACGTTGGATTATAACTCGACGAAAAATTCAACAATACATTTAATAAAACGAAATATAGCCTGAATATTTGAATATTCAACCTGTTCGTAACTCTGCAAAGCAAAATTAAGTCTAAGACTATAAACAAATAACTTATTGACAACTATTTCCCTGGCTAGTTCTACGCCGGATATTGAATGATACAAAAGAAATGTGCACTACCAGCGAAATAACATTGGTTCAAGATCGCTAATTTCTACTCACAGGACTAACTTGAAAATTAAACTAAATTGAATTTGAAAACTTTAAACTATAAAATTGAACTTATAATATGTAAAAATTAAATAAATAGCCATCTGCAGACGCGTTTCGAGATTGATTTCTCATCAGTGCAGCTTCGCATTTGAATTGAATGTTAAAGAATAAAATACACTTAAGTGAAGGCTAAATTTCGTTTTATTAAATTTTTTAATACTTCTGCAACAAATGAGGCTGCTTCTAATTTATTTAATTTCAACAATTTCAAAATAAATTTCACAAACTCACAAAATACTCAATAATAACATAATAGTCCGGGAGGTAGCGTCACTTTTAATCAAGTAATTTTATGCACGCTGAATTTTATACCATTGGTAGTTCCTATATTGTTCATGAGGTAACCGACAGTCGACCCTCCACAAGCGGTGGGTAGAGTTGTGGTAGACTGCGGAACTTGTCAAGAAAAATTTTCCGGTTAGTTATTTTATGCACGCTGAAAAATTGTTAAGGTCAATATTTACTACCTATACATAATTCATTAAAAAAAAAACTCGTCAGATCCTTGTCTGGGGGTGGAATGTGCGTCAGTTAACGTATTACTTGGTAAACTGCGAAAATGAAGTCATAGAATGCAGGTTAGAATTCATTCAGGTGACGGTTTGTGGTTTACATAACATGAAAATAATTGACAGACGCCACCACAATAGTGGAAAGACCTCCCAATTGAAACGCAGCATTGAGCGCGCAGCATTTTTTGCGGTCCAGCTGACGGACTTTCCACCACTATGAAGCCGACTATCGGTTATGGTCATATTATATAAACTACAAACTATCGCCTAAATAAATTTTAGGCTGCATACAATGACTTTAATGGGATTAATCGAAGATATACTAGTGCAAAACAAAAATGAAATTCGTGACATTTCGATTATTTTCAAACCGCCATAACTCGGCGTATTTTTAATCGATTTTGATGAATCTTTCAGGGCGAAAAACTTAAACTATCTTCTGTAAAGTGCTACGCAAAGAAATACGATTGAACACATAAGTGGCAATTTGCACATTTACTTTTCTTGAGCAGCCTACCACACCTACACCCGTTAGTGCAAGGTCTGACGTTGGGTAGTTTTTAAGATGTGTTATTATATGTTTTACTTCCTCGCTGTTTTTCGGTGACATAAAAATCGATTAAATAGATGATGCTTTATGATTGTTTAGCAATTTAACATAGTCATTTCGTGGTTGTAGATTACCGATAAGTTGATCAATAGTCTCAATAAATTGTTTTTGAAAATCATTAGATGTTAAATCAGAACTGTAGTTATTTTATTGTTGTTCAACTGGTTAATAATCTGCCACATTTGCTTAGATTTATGAATTGAGGATACAATTTTATTCTCTGTATATGCTTTTTTTTGCTGCAATATTTAGTTTGTAATCTTATTTGTTTGCACTTTTGGATTGTTAAGGGACAGCTATTATTAAAATTACGCATTAAAATATCGTGAAATATATCATAACACATCAGTGGATCATTGCACAGTAGAATATGAGAATAATCGCTCAGTAAACATGCCTCCTTTAACTTCTCTAGGTTTTTGATAGTTAATGATCTAGTGGGAATACACGTGTTATTATTTGGGTTAACTATATTTGTAGCTACACTTAAAATGATGCCACAATCATCCGACACGTAAGGCTCTAGCATGCTGAGCTTACTGTCACAGTTACGATTAACTATACCTCATTTAATAACCTGGCGAACGAAAGGCACATTTACACTATTAAAAGTAACTAGAAAAGTAACCAGAAATGTTTTGGCGGTAAAATTCAAATTATTTAAAATTCGTTTACCCATAACATTCATTCAATAATTATAACAATACATAAATAAATTTTAGGCAAACTTTCTTGACTATATAGTCAATGATTTAGTATGTAATATTAAAATATTAATTAAAATAAGTATGAAACCCTCTAAAGAATTTAGGGGCACACTGAGAAACCTATGTATATATTTTATTTGCATATAAAGTGGATTAAAGTATTAGGTATATTTAAAAATACATATAATTATGTATAAAGGTCTCAAATATAAATAACTAGATTATCGTGAAATATAATTTTATGAAATAAAATAAATTTGATATTTAAAAACATATTATAACTTACTTAAAATTAATATCTTTCATAAAGGTATATAATGTTCAATGGGAAGTCTTTCTCAGGTCATCTATATCCTTTAATTCAATTAAAATTTCATTTAATTTTTGAAGAAAAAGTTATGTACAATTTTTTGCACATCAAAACATTTCCGATTTCATTGTGGATATCTTCGGTCGTCGGACATCTTTCAGGACGTTTAGGAATTGTTACTGCCCCAATCTTCTTATACTCCCTAATTTTGCGAAACAAAGTACTTCTAAACAAACCTAAATATAATAAATGTTTCTGATTTGATTCCATACTGCAATTACTTGCGCCATTCTTACCCAATGAATCGACAATTTTATGTACAACGGCAGCAGATTTGAAAGCCTCTTGTATTAAAACTTTATGTACGTTAATTTTGGATTATTTTTCCACAAGCGTTGATGCTCTCAAACTCAACCTTTTCCATTTCTTGGGGGCGAAAATGATGCCGCACTAGTGCAGGGTATATAACCATAGTCAAAAATGAAGTACCTATTTCCTCGAAAATCGCGGGATGAGTTCTTTAAAAAAACCATTCTTACACTTACAATGTGAGTAATAACTGGCTAAAAACACAAAAACTGACGCGAAACACGTGAAACCGGTCGGACAAAAGTAAACGGTAATAGATCAGCGGAGTTACCCGAGTGTTATCATGAACTATATATTCAAAGTTAAAGCTTTTGATAATATCACAGAATGTTCATTTAAGCCTAGATTGAGTATTAAAATCAATGTCAAAATCTCCAAATACTATTACGTATTTTTTTAAATTATCTAACTCTCTTAAAAAGTTAGTTATTGTATTTAAAAATAATTAAACATCCCCCAATGGGGATCTATAAACAGAAATGAATATAGTATCACAGTTTTTTATCAATACACATGACATTTCAATAGAAAAACTATCAATATAGGGTAAGTTTTTATATTGAAGTGTGTCCGTCCCTAGCCAATATTAATGTCCCTCTATGTATACTAGTCGTCCTGGCAAAAGCACTAAACACTGTATATCCTCCTATTTGAATTAAATCCATCTCTTCCTGCCGCAACCAATGTTAATTGACTGATACTATGTCCAGGTTATTTGAAGTAATATATGTTTCCAGTTCATGATCCTTGTTTCGTATGGAACAAATAATAATAATAATTATTATTTATTGCCCAAACGAAATACCAATACTTGGATATACAAAGTGTGCAAAAAAAAACTAATAAAATTAGTGACCAACAAAAAATAAAGCTTATAAATATACTTATAATGTAATATACATATAATTAAATTTTAGAAAATAGGATGAAACAAGCTATAAATTGGTTAACAATGATCACCAATAAAAATATCATTATATAACTTATTTCCATTGGTGCTCATATGTACTAATGATGATTGGCGCAAAATATTTGTTCTGGCTATAGGGTTTACAAAAAGCGTTGGAATAGCGAGATGGTAAACAAGGAATATTTAAATTTATTTGGGAAAGCAGCAGTGGACAGTCTATGGTATTTTTCAATAACTTAAATATAAACAAAGCACTGTATTTCTCCCGGCAAATTGATAATGACACGAAATTATGCTCATTCAACAAGCTCTGATAATCGATGGATCTGTCTGGATATATGCCGTCCATTTTATAAGATAAAAATTTTAAAAATCATCTTAGGACACGTTCAATTTTAAGAAGCATTGTTATAATAAGGATACCACATAATAGAAGCATATTCTAACTTACTTCTAACAAGTGCATAATACAATGTTTTCAATACAACTAAATCAGTAAAGTATTTAGAAGTACGCATTAAAAACCCTAAAATCTTAAAGGCAGATGCAGAGATATTGTTTATATGATCAATAAAATTTAGATGGTAATCAAATAATACACCAAGATCCCTTATCTGCGTATTTACTTTAAGAGGGGTGCCATGAATATTATAATGAATTTGAAAACTTTAAACTATAAAACTGAACCCTAAAATATGTAAAAATTAAGTAAAATGCCATCAAATTCAATTTAGTTTAATTTTCTAGTTAGTCCTGTGGGTAGAAATAAACGATCTTAAACCAATGTTATTTCGCTAGTAGTACTAGTAATAACATGCAAATTTCTTTTCTATCATTCAATATCCGGCGTGGCACTAGCCAGGGAAGTAGTTGTTTTAATAAGTTATTTGTTTATAGTTTTAGTAAGACTTAATTTTGCTTGCAGAGTTACGAACAAGTTAAAAATTTATATATTCAGGCTACATTTCATTTTATTGAATATATTTAATGCTTTCTGCAACAAGTAAGGTTGTTTCTAATTTAGCAATTAATTGTATATATTTGTATTTGTCTTATGTATATAAGACAGGGCACGAAATCGAGGTTACTAGGTCATTTATAAACAATATAAAGAGCAACGGCCCCAAGTTTGACCCCTGTGGAACACCAGATGAGCTATGAAATATATATGACTTAAACCCATTGTAATAAACGTAATTCTGTCTGTCTTCAAGGTACGATGCTACAAATTTTAGTAATTGGGAAGTGAATCCGAAAGTGCTAAGTTTCTTTAATAAAATATTATGATCGATGGTATCAAATGCACGACTGAAATCAGTATAAATAACGTCCGTCTGTTGCTGTTTATCAATAGACTCAGCTATATATTGAGTAATAACTGCCAAATTAGTAATCGTTGATTAGCCTGATAAAAACCCATGTTGGTAGGGAGAGATATATTTGTGCAAGTGATAATAAATAAAATTATAGATGACATGCTCAAACACTTTGGCAAAGTTAGACAAAATAGCAATTGGCCTATGGTTAAACATCGCGGCGGTGTCTCCTTTTTTGAAGATTGGATTTATGACTGCAGTCTTCTATAAATTCGGAAAAGTTGCTGTGTGGAGAGCTAAATTAAATATGGTAGTTAGGGGTTTGACAAATATGTGTTTACAGTTTTTTGCAAGGAAGCTAGGTATCATCACCATAAATAGGTGAATTTTTTAATCTATTTATACTCTTAATAATATTAGTCTCAGAAATATTACACACAGAGAATGATTCTTTATCAGAATATATATCTGTAACAGTTATGGATGTGTCTTTAGAAAAGTATGCTTGGGAGAAGACTCCGGAAAAATCGTTAATAATTTCTTGTGGTGAAGAAAGCTTCCTATCTTCATGAATTATCTGAGAATGAATTCTTGAATTATCTTTCTTCTGTCGAACAAAGTTTCAAATGTCTTTAGGTTTATTCCTAAGATTTCGCTCAATTTTGGATATGTAAGACTTGTAGGCATTGGAAATTTGAGATTTTGTGAGGTTTCGCAATCTTTGAAACTCGGAGCGATAAAATGAAGAATTTGTGGATTTCCATTTTCGATGATAGTGGACTTTCAATATAACATTCCTTATAATTTCTCCAGTAAACCATGGAGGAAAGCGGTTAGTTTCGTTTACATTATAAAATGGAACATGCTTATCGAGAACATTATATAAAATATTCTAAAATTCATTGACTGCCACATTAGCCGAGTTACAGGATTCTAAGAACGACCAATCAATATTGTTTAAATAGTTATATAACTCTATATAATTGGCTTTTCTAAAGCTATACCTCTTATTAATATTAGTAGGGCAGGATTCTGGCTTGCTAAATGTTTTCACTTCGATTAATGCTGATTAGGCAGGATGATGTTGATCCTCATTAATAAATGGAAACGTATCGTGTTCTAAATTGATTTTACAGTCAAAATTACATAAAACTAAATCGAGCAAGCTATTATTAGTGTTCCTAACATTATTAAATTGACAGAGTTCTAAGACATTCATAAAATTAACAAGCGAAAGAACTTTAGGATTATGCGATTGAATCTCAGTTTCCAAAACCCGGTATATTTAAATCACCAATAGTTATCACAGGATTTTTAAGAATTAGTAATTCTATTTCCTCCAAAAATGTATCTAGCATTTCACAAGTAGTGTCGGGGGAACATATATAACAATTTAATAAAATATAAAAGAATTATAATTACATTTGCATAGAATGAAATCAATTAATGGCACTAAAGTTTCAATACGGGTGGTATCGACACATTAAAAAAAGATTCCATCCGCAAACGCCATTAGAACTCCACCACCAGTTGTTCGCTGGGTTGACAAAAAGTTTCTATCACTACGCACAACACCGTAACTACTATTAAATACTTTAAATACTATTAAATAACCGATTTATTTACTGAATCGTTTAACCAGGTTTCAGTTAAAAATATAAAATCAAACATTGAGTTATAAGAATTGGTATAAAATAAATGTGTTTTAGATCTAATTCCACGAACATTTTGATAATATATATTAAGGTTAATATTATTGCTTCGGGTCAAATTTAATTTTCCGAGTTATTCTTCGTAATAGTTGGTACACCTCGGATGTATTTAATTTTTATATGTGTTTCTCCAGCAGCCGTCCTTTGAAGTAAATCACTTTTGACTTTACGATAGAACTCCGATTGGTACGGTGTTTGATCCCTTGAGATGTATACGTCTTTGAAAATTTGACCATGTCGGAGTTTGCTAATGTTACGGATTGCAGTGAAAACTAAAGATTCACTGGAAAGTCTTATTTTTAGTGGACGTTTCCTATTTGGACAAGAAGCGTCATATTTTCCAAGTCTGATAGGTTTGATATTCTCCTGTTGAACTTCTAGTACACCAAGTATTTCCTTAGCACTGATGATATCCATATCAGACTGCTCCTGGCGAGATTTAGAGTTGGATTCAGACATAAATAATAATATTATATTTCCTGTATTCACATTCGGCAATCTCCTGTATTATTTTCCAGTAAATTCTACCGTCGAATTCTCAGATGTGCATGACGATTTGACTCCATTTTTTGGGCTGTTGAGATTTACTTCAAGTAAATTCAATTTCTCAGAAAGATCCCTTAAGGACTCTTTTAAACTAACATTTTCCTTGCGGATGTCATCCAATTGAAGTGAAAGTGTTTTTAGCTCAGCATTTTCTTTACGTAGTTCATTGCTATCACTAGATAATTTATCAACCGATTTTTGCAAGGACAATACTGCATCCATCAGATCAGCCAGGGTAGTATTATCATAATTTATATTTTCTAATTTAGGCTTGGTAGGTTTTTTATTAGGCATATTTCTTAATTGATACAATTAACGCGGTTTGAAATGATTATGGATTAAGGATAAATACACAGGGGCACTCTTCACACTGCACGGTCCTTCACAGTGACAAACTTATCACAATACAGAACAGACCACGGATTATACATAAAAGAAACAAAGGGCAGGTAAGGATAAATTACTTTTATTTAAGAGTTAATAAACAGCGTTGAAATATGAATCAAAAGTGCCGTAAAAAAAACTCGATACCGATTCAATAAACTCAGCTGTGCAGTTGGTAGTGAATGATTTAATAGTTATTTAAGCAACAAGGAACGTAAGGACGTATTAACATTTGAGGTAGGCGAATACGAACCGAGGCGGAGCCGAGGCTCGTCGCCAGCCGAAAATGTTAATTGTCATTACGTTCCGTGTTGCTTATTAATTTTTTTCCGCTACCGGAAATATAATACTTAAAAAAGATCAGAAAATATTCTAAAATACGGCTTGTAACATTTGGGATTCAAATGTTTATAGTCACCTATGCGTTCTATGGCAGCCCAGCAACCGAGAAAACAACGTCGAATTTTGTTTGTTTGTGTCAATTCAGTGACAGTTTTTGCGGGCATGGATACAAACGAAGCTGCGAATATTGCGTGTTAGAATCTGTTACCGACAAAATCGAAAAAGGTATGTGTTCTGTTACGACTCTTTTAAGCAGTGGCCATGTAAAAAGAATGCCGATGCTATAGGTATAGACGAAAATGTGTTGCTCGCCTATATGTTGGAGCGTTACGTTTCTGTTTATTATTTTCCCAGGTCCGTAAGTAAAAAATTAAGTTCCGTCGTCAAGGACAACAAACACCACGAATGTTATCAGCCACTTACGGTACCTGTAACCATGGATGCAATGCTTAGTTACGTTGTCGGTAGCGGAAAAAAATCATTTGTAAGGGATGCTATGAATCAATCAGCATGCGATTTTAACAGCGCATAGCCACTACATAAAATAGACAACACACCAAAAATAATCAATTTTGGTTATGTTCCTCCCATCAAAAAACACTTAATACTTGCAGGACGATCGCACACACGTGAACAATTCTCAATAATGTTGTTGTGATACAAAGTGATACAAAGATAATTACTTTTGTAGAAATTTCGCATTCCCTATGGTTGATGTTTTTTCCGCTGGTTGCCGCAGAAAATTTCCAGTATTTTTTTATCGATTTCTTGTACGGTATAAATTCCCAAACAGCTACTCCGGGAGGCCACATGTCTGCTACTAATAACTTTGACATAAATGATTCTCTTGATGGAGAGGATGGATTATTCACCATTTTCTGGTTGGATTTATTATTAATTAAGACCGCAGAGTTTTGTTTCTGCTGTAATTTTTCTGACATGATACCTTTTCTTCCAATGTTTCTATCTTGAATTTCAGGTGTTTATTATTTTCCCTCAGCTCGATTACAAGAGCCTTGATCACGTTGAACATGGCTGGACTGAACTCCACTTCTTCGATTATTTCACCATTTTCCTGTACTTTAACATCACAGAACTTTTTAATTTGCGCAGCACAACTGGTAAGAAACAAACAAATACAGCATATAGACCCGGACCCCAATTCTTGGAGCGTTTACAACACAAAACTTGCTCTTTTTGCTGAGCATCTTGCAAATCAACATCATCGTCACCCATCTTATTTTGAATCTAACTCAATAAATATTTTACATCTTAATCCATAAAAAATAAAATACTTGTCATTTTTGATGGAATCAAATAATAAATTTGCTTTTGTATGTCTGTGTGAGCATTGGTCAAATTAACAAGAAACAGAAACACTTTCGCTCGTTTTTTTCTCTTGGCGAGACGGCTGAGGCCTCTGAGAATTTACTGATCGTGTTTTCTACTTTTAATGTATTTAGCTCATTTATAACGCGTTGTTTTTCGAAATTGCTTTTAATTAAGAAACCTAATTTAGTTTTTATAATTAAAGCATTTTTGTCAAAGGGATGCTTTGACCATATTTGTACCATATTCAAACGGCTTAGTTCAGTGGTGGTGTTGAAGTGATATGTATGATTGTAAGATCGTTCTGTGTTAGTTGTAGTGGTGTGGGTTGATTGCGTTTAAAAAAGCGTTATCGGTTGGAATGGTTAATTGAGGGCGTTTGGATCTTTGCGTTACCTCACTTGCTGATGTGGAAGATCTGTCGGATTATATCTTCTTAGGTCTGCCTTGTCTGCGTTTTTTTTTCTGAGGTTTTAAAGTGGCCCCCGGAATTCGTGGACATGTCCATGGTGTCCGCCGGTGACGGATATTCAAGGTCAATTCAATCACTTGGTTCTTGTTCGCAATTAACACTACAGATATAGCTCTCCAATTTACGTGTGTTTCAAACGACGGCAACAAATGGAGTGAAGCAACACTATTTTTCGAAATTTGATGGTTTTTGCACGCGGTGTATTTTTACATATTCTAATAAACACTTTTCCAACAAATGCAATGGTATAGAACACCTATTTTTGAAGGGCGGTCCGTTGGTGTACTGGCTACAGGTGAGCGCCTTGTGCATGCGAACTTAAACTTAACCCTTTCCGCCCCTCTCTAGCACCCCTTTGAAAATAAAATGTTTTTTTCAGGAAACCATGTCCAAATTTGACGATGTCTACAGAGTTGAAAAAATTTTGTCAATCAATTCTCTTGCAGGACTTGAAAAACGAAGTTCCTACGACGATTTGGCACCAAGTTATGGGTGTTTGAGAAACAAGTACGTTTAAAGTTTTTCGCAACTTAACCCAGTGACTTTTCAACCAAATTTGATGATTCTTTCGGGAAAAAATCTCATTTTGGCCCTACTTTAGAAAGGTAAACTCAGATTGGAATGATA
Organism: Ocypus olens; assembly: GCA_910593695.2. Classification (NCBI taxonomy): domain Eukaryota; kingdom Metazoa; phylum Arthropoda; class Insecta; order Coleoptera; family Staphylinidae; genus Ocypus; species Ocypus olens. The sequence continues at coordinate 27,490,765 of OU343062.1, read as the reverse complement.
CCTTTTCGAACCGTTCAACCCCAAACAAAAAAAAACACGTTTTTGGGCAAAAAAAAAACGTCCTACTTTGTGTAACGTATACCGAGTTGGATAAAATGTGTCGACTCTATCCACCAAAAAGGCATTGAAATGTGTTCAATTACCTGTGCAGGACTCAAAAACAAAGTTCCTACGGCGATTTGGCACAAAGTTATGGGTGTTTAAAAAAAGTGCATTTTAGGGTATTTTTATTTTTTCGTTTGGAGGGGCGTAGAGCCTTCTATTTGAATAGGGGATAAACCCTCTCAAAGAGGACACATTTTGCTTTTGATTTCTCAAAAGATCGTCGACATCGGTTGGATAGAGGCCGAGTTATGGCCATTTGAAAATTACCTTTCATTTTTTTTCGTCAGTGTAATTTGTTTGTTTTTATTGGACGAATGAAAAAATGGACGAATGGGGGTGAGTCAGGCCTACATTTTTTCCGACCCTACAGAGATCGTTAAAGTGAGCCTTTTTTGACCTAAAATAAAGTTTTTTGTTATTGGAGTTCTTAGGTACAAAATGCGATATTCATGATTTCGCGCAAACAATGAATTTTCGTGAATACCTGATAGAACATGCAAAGAAAATGTCATTCGTAAAAACGAAAACAATTTCGTCGAAAAACTTTGGACTTATGAGTAAAAAATTTGGGCGTTTTTTGCACAAAAACGTGTTTTTTTTGTTCGGGGGTTGAAGGGTTCGAAAAGAGATCATTCCAATCTGAGTTTACTCCCTTAAAGTATAGCCAAAATGGGGGATTTTTTCCCGAAAGAATCATCAAATTTGGTTGAAAAGTCACATGTGCGAAAAACCTCAAAATGCACTTTCTTTCAAAAACCCATAACTTGGTGCCAAATCGTCGTAGGAATTTCGTTTTTTGAGTACTGCATAGAGAATTGATCATATTTTAATGCCTTTATGGTGGATCGAGTCGACAAAATATTTCCAACTCCGTAGACATCGTCAAAGTTGGACATGATTTCCAGAAAAAACATTTTTTTTCACAGGGGCGCTAGAGGGGGCTGAAGAGCTGACGCTTAGTTTTGCATGCACTACTTCAAAGAAAACACTTCAAAGTTTTTCGCCCTCAAAGATTCATCAAAATCGATTGAAAATACGCCGAGTTATGGCGGTTTGAAAATGGTCAAAATTTCACGAATTTTAAGTGTTTTATTTTTTTTCCTTCAGTATATATCTTTTTAACATTTGATGATGGCTAATGGTCATAGAACCAAGGCCAGGCGTAACGCCGAAAACAAAACAAAAAAAACCGATTTTTGCCAAAATGGTGGTATTCGATTTCCACTTTGTGTGAAAAGTAAAAGAGTAAGTAATGATATAGTTGGATGCAGTATTTTTTCCTCTGAAAGAAACACATGAAGACTTTTTCTCTAAAATAATTTGGGGACCCAATATTTGAATATTAAGAATTTAAAATGCAAACCCTTATGGTGTGTGAATCAGTTCCGCCCTGGTTCTTAAGATAATTTTAACCATTCATTTATAATCAAAGTTAAGTTTTTTCTTGACAAAACGAAGAACCGAATCAAATAATTGTTCGATTTGATATATAACCGATAAATATACAAGAACTCCATCCGTAAAAATGATACAATTTATAAATTCAATTAAATTTGATAAATAATAATCAAACCAGATAATAAATTTTAATTTAATTAATCCCATTCGGTATCAAAAATACAACTGATTTTAATTATTTGCAGAAATTGCAATAAAATTATTTGTTTGTAGTAATCAATAATAATAAATGTACAATGTAATATTCGTTGAAATAAATGTATCAATATTTGACAGGAAATGATACATATCATGATAGTATAGCATTACTCTTTGGCTGGTATGATAAAATTTTGTGTGAATTTACATATTAGTTAAAGATAACGAAGTTTAATGTAATATAGTCGAATGCAAATTCTGACTGAGCTTAATAATTTAATTCGTTTTACTTAGAACAGACAATATATGTACTTTATGAGAGTGTTTATGAAATGCTTACGAATGGATTTTTGTACATATTTGTAAGAAATGTCGCCTTTTGTATTACGTCCATGCCAAGATAACGCTGGGAAATATGCAGTGCAGTGCTCATTTTGATTATTTTGATTTCTTGTGATTTTTTTTGTGTTATTTGCTTTAAAAATAGTGTTGTTTATGTTTACCTATCGATTTAGTCTATTTTAAACATTCACGGTTCGTTTTAGAAATATTCACCACTTTTTTCGCTCTTATTGGTGTTGCGGCCATAAGCCGCTGAATTATTAAATAAGATAAATGTATAATTAAGTAAATTCTATAATGTCATTGCTAATATACGATTTCAATTTATGATACTTGTAATTTCTTTGAAACGGAATTCTATTGTGAACAATGAATAATAGAATTCCGTCAAAATATTTCAAAAATTCGTCTCGCACCCATATGAACGACGGGGCGACTTACGAGTGCATAAAGTGCGTCCTTGGGTGGTGTTATTTGTTCGGTTCGAGAAAGCGCAATGACGGTTCACATCTGGTGACCAAACGGGCAGGACCGCCGGATTCCAGCAACGTCGCCTTTTGAAGGGAGGATCATCTCAGTACCCTCACCACTCCGGCAGAAAGGAAAATCACGTGGTTCCACCACCCCTACGCAGCCACCCTCGCGAAATCGGAGAGCGAAGGCCGAAAGAAAATGATTCTAATTTCAACTCCAAGACGTGCAACACGCATTTTATTGTAATGTAAATTAATGTATTGATGATTTAAATTAATATACTTGTACAGTTAAACAAGTTACACTTTTTATTTGATGACAAAGTGCATCTGGTCCTTCGAACTATTCAACAATTGGGTTAGTTCTGAGTTTATGTTTTATTTCTTTGCAAAACAATGATCCGTTATTTTTGCAGATTTAAAATGCCTCTTTCTCAAGACAAAGACACTTTTATTGTTATGGCTTATTTCGCTGAAAATGGCTATGTTCAATTTTCACACTATTCCCAAAGGATCGCCTGTCCTGTTTACATGCAATATATGCAAATTTGGTATTGATCATTTTTTACACTGGAAGTGTTTCTGAATGAAAATAATCTGGCCGACCAAGAAAAGTTGATGTAGAACAACGGATGTAAATCAGTCCTAAAAAACCTCTATACATTATTTTGACAACACTTCCCTAATAAGAGCAAAAATGGTGATAAATAATTCTAAAAAGAACTGTAAAGACAAGATCGGCAGATAAAAACACACACAAGCAGTTTTAAAACAAGTAACCTTATAAAGATATTAAAACAAACAAAAAGCGTATGCACTGCACTATACAATTCCAGGCACCCAACAAAATATTTATCAATTGAATTATTATCCCTAGCTTCAGAAATAGTGCTGCCCGACATTTTGGTCACTGCGTTTTGAATACAACTGAATAGTGACATTAAAATTTGACAGCTCAGATGCGCAAAAGTTTTGGTCGGTTTCAGTCAAATTTAAAAATGTTGCTATAAATGTCTACCCAAGTTAGAAAGCTGTAGCCATATTTGTTGTTTACTCACGTGTCTGCCCCCATCGCACACGGGAAATGGCCAAATAATCGTACATTAGTGAAACCGATGGTTTCAGAGTGATGTAACGCAATTGTCTCACAATACGTAAGTAAGATTTTAAGTTAAAATTGTTATTTTATTTAAATTTAAATTTTTCAACCCAAGAATTGAAACACAAGAACCATATTTGAATTAACTCTAGCTTTTCAGGAAAAACATTCAAAATATCACCTAAATGGTTTCTTACATAAAGTTAATCTTTTACAAGTTTATTATCTTAGCAATAATTACAATTATAGGTAATGTAATAGTAATTTACGATACAAGTAACGTTAAGAGAGAAAAGTTTGAAAGCACAAGCGAGGTAGCTTGTTACTCGTTGCTGAGGAGTTATTGGCATGTTAGCATTATAGGATAAAATAAATTTAATGAAAATATCACCATTTCATAAATGTAGATCAAAAATAACAATATACAGCAAACACGTTATAACCGGGCCCGGCGCCGCGCATACGGGTATAAGGTTACATATCTATAACAACTTCATTCTCCAAATATTGATTCTCCTGTTTAACAACATACTGGCACCTTTTCACCCATTCTTCCTTAACGATGGCATTGAGTTCCTTTACCGCTAGTGCTTTTACGTCCTCCAATTTAAAGCTGACATTTCTTTTAGCGACGTTATTTTTGACAGTCCATATTAATTCGATTGGATTTAGATCCGGATGGTAAGGAGATAACCTCAATACACTGTGACCTTTTTCGTGTAATAATGTATCGAATTTGAAAACTCTATGTCTTGATTTATTATTTTTTATTATCTCATATAATTGAGGTTTCAACATATTAGGGTCAAAAGCAATATTTTTCTCCACTAACCAATTAACCATGTCTGTTTTTTTGGTGTTTGAGTTTGGTGCAGGATTAGATTGTACGTTGTGATAGGGGGCATTATCTGTTTCAATGACCGCATTAGGGGGTAAATTGGGGATTAACAGTTCTTGTAATTATTTGCCGTATTTTTCCGAATTCATTTCGTTATGGTAATCGTCACTTTTACTACCCGACTTGAATATTAACAAACAATTGGGAAAAAAACACAATGCTTTCGTCGCTCCAATTCTTGGAAGACGTGTGACCTCTATGTAAGTAAGTTTCGTCTAAATAGACAATTGGCCTCTGCTGATCTCTGTAATATTTAATTTTCTGCAAATAAGATATTCTCAGTGCCCTAATATCCATTCTTTCAATTAACAATTTCCTGTTATTTTGAGTGCTTCGCCATTTAAAGCCCATCCTCTTTAAAATTACGCCTAGAGAGGTATTACAACCATCCCAATCTATACCCCTTTTCAATTTTTCGCGTAAATTATGTATCGTTAGCCGCATACCTTCAGTCCGATGAAATGAATAAATTGTGTTTCTGACGTCCACCATTTTATATTCCGGCAAACTTGTAACTGAACTCGTACGTACCTGATTTTTTGGACTTCTAAACTTACGCCCTCCTTCTTGTAAATTTGCAGAACCTTCTTGAATAATTCTACTAATTGTTCTTATGGATACACCTGCAGCTTCTTATGTACGGGTTTTAATGTCCGTTGCAGTGTCACCCACACTTTTCAAATTTAATATGTAATTGTAAAAATTGAACTCAATTTCACGCGCTTGGCTATGCAGAGTTTTTCCACTACCGATTGTCGACATTTTGCAAAAAAAATCACTACGCTTGTTTCAATTTTAAAGTGTTCGCGGTGTGTCACTGCAACTTGTTTTGAGGCGAGGGCGCGACCATCTTACACGAGATTACGCTTAATGCTCACCCTCCCCCGGACCAGGTTAAAATGTGTTTATTTCCACCGTCCATGTAAATGATACATTACATGCATTTTTGATTACAGTGTAAATTCGTCTTTATAAGTATGAGACCTGTAATAAATTGAAGTAGGACTCTTAAGTCAACGATCTCTCTCTTTCTTGTTTATTCACATTGGTTGCAAACCTGTTAAACCGCTATCTCTTTCATTAATGTTTATTTTTTAATCTTGTAAATATGGTTGCCAACATGTCATCGGAATTATATATATATATATATATATATATATATATATATATATATATATATTGGTTATATTGACATATTGACAAACTTCACATTACTGTGATTACTGCCGCTAGAGGTCGTGAAGTCGAATTATGGGATTATTAAAATTTTGAAATACACAAGCTTACTTTTAATATTTTATTATTAACGCTTGCAACTGATTAAACTAAAACGTCGTCAGGTTTATAATTATAAATATTTATTGTACATTTTGAGTCTTGGTGAAAGTTCATTTGCAAGTTTCCAGCTACTGCTTTTTAATTATTATCAATCTATATATTAATATTTTCGTTGGAAACTAATGCAACTGAAACTAAAGACGGTTCATTGACATTATTGCCGTTACTTTGAATCATTTTTGCAATTTTTATTTTATTGCACATTGATTCGGCTACATAATTTTCGGCAACTGTGGATGATTTCCAACAGCCATGACGCTTTAATGTTAATACATCAGCGCCAGCATTTGCCAACAATGTAGCCAATGTACGACGGTAGCAATGCCCTGTGTAGGATTTTGGATTCTGCAATCCTAAACATTCCGCTATTGTACATGGAAATTTTCACAATGTTTTGATACCCACTGGCTGCACAGTGCACTTTCCGTTGCGATATGATAAAAAATATCGATCATTATTGACACGACTTGGTCGCAATTTCATATATTGTCGAAGTATATCGACAGGATTGAACCCATCGCCATCGGGAAGAATTGTAAATGCTCTGTCAACGTGTGTTTTCGTGTCAAGAATTTTGACAACTGTCACAGCTCCTTCATCTTTTACATTTTGCACTTTCAAATCGCACAATTCCTTCCAGCATATACTCCATATACTCCAAAAATTGTTACAACCTGCAATGTTTTCACATTAAAACAAACGACAAAGTGGCTATAATTAATATTTATTAATTTTACCAACAAAAACTCTTTGTTTGGAGCCTCTTTTAGAAATCTATCTACCTCTGCTCTACCTAAATCAGACGATTTCTTTGATACGTATCCCAATATTAACGTTCTCGTAAGATATTAATGTCTTCTTTAACATCGAATAGAACGCCCATAGGGAAGAAGGTTTATATTTGTTAGACTAAAAACAAACAAATATGAGATACCAAAAAACAACTTAAATCAACTTACTTGTTCATAAATAAATGCCAGAATCATATCTTGATTTAATCCTTCTACTCCTTTCGTTTTACGTCATTCACAAAATGCTGTATATTGTTTATCATACCGCTCTTTCGAAACTATCGGTAATATTTTCGCACTTGCAGCATCCGCAAGTGCTTGTATACTTACATAAGCTTCAGCCATAATTTCACAAAACTGATCAAATCAAATCTAGCGAACTGCGCGTAGCGCCACAATAGTAACTATCGCATTTCACGTGTACTACATCAACAATTAATTGCGATCACCAATCGCGTCACCTATTAACCAAAGACCTACTTAGACCATAATACAATCGCCTAAATCATAGCGTCCTATTTTTGTTTGTTTATTATTTATTTCAAAAAAAGCTTTAAAAAGGTGAAAATAAAACTTTAAAGACACGCTTTGCAATTAATTTTTACCGGCCTCACTTGGTTATGAGGCTTGGTTATGAGGCTCGTACAAACTCCAAGTGAGCCCAGTAAAAATGAATTTACAAAGCTGGTCCCGTAAATATCTATTGAAGTATTTCATTAAACTTTTTAATAAAAGCAAGAACTATAAAAAACAATTAATAAATAAATGCGTTTAGTTCTTCATTGTCCTCAGCATGTGTTTTACCAAAAAAGGAACAAAAATAAACACCTAATTTTGAACCAATCTGAAAATAGATGTTTTCTTAAATTTTTTTCTAAAACAATACTTTTTTATTTCGAAGTAAGAAATACAAATGTGGCCATCATGTAACTTTCTCCAATTTTTTGTCATATAAGGTTTCTTTGTTAAATTTTTCATTTTTGAAACAAACTAAAAAAGTGCGCAGTGACCATAAACACGCTATTAACGTACTAAGTGCAAACCACTACACAAGCATTCAAAAATGTGAATTATTAATACAATGACGATGGCCGAATCGATTAACACGACTTTTTCATCTTTTACATCTCGTTTAATGCTATTTTAATCATTGAATTTATTTTCATCATTGTTAGCTTTAATCTAATATACATTTTCTTAAATAAATATAATTCTTAGTAATAAAATTATTGAGTAATAGCCTTCAATTTAAATATTAAATAATAACCAAAATTTGCAAGGTTGCACTGAAATTAATATAGAGTAATACCGAGTGTCTGGGATAAAGGGCGAACATAGGGCTTCTACATGTAAAATTAAATATGTTTAATTATTAAGTCCCCTATTCATTTTAGAGAAAAATCGTAAGAGAATATTTTTTAGAGAATTAAAAATTGTAAATGTATCATCCATTTAATTTACGTTTGTACTAGAATCCACCTCAGAAATAATAAAAATAAGCTTAACCATTTACCATTTGATAAATGCCTCGACAAATGTCATGTTATGATGAGAATAATTTTGCTAGTCAAATATCAATTCACGCATTGTAATTACTATGAACAATAATCGAGTTATTCCTATGAAGAGAGCGTATTCACTAACAAAACATTTTGCAGTGGCGTCAGTTTACTCAGAGTTCGTGACATTTTCGGTTAAATTTAACAACCGACCAATTCCGTCTATCAAAAATTACTAAGTTTGTGAAAAAGTTTGAAAATACAGCAAATATAGTGACAGTTGATTCAAAGTGTATTTTAATAGTCCAATTTCAACAAATATTATTTTTTTTAGAAACATTAACATTACATGCAAGCGGAACAGAAGAAACAACGATGAATTGGAAGAAACAGTTTTGGGTTTGATAAATGCTGAACGAAGAACTAGCATGCGATGCATTGCTCGTGAGTGCAACGTGTCTAAATTCTCTGTACAGAAAATTCCTAAGAAGCGTGGGTATCATTCATACAAGCAAATAAAGAAGAAAATGGAGTCTAATAAAGACGTAGATAAAGACGTGCCGACTAAAAGCATTTGTGTGTGTAAGTTAATCGCCTTAAAAGGCCCAAAGTGCATTAACTTTTTTTCATCGGTATATGCTCCTCCTCTGACTTGCAAGGATAATACATCTATTACCAACGAACAAGCACATAACACTAGATTACATATTGATAGAGAATGGTTACTTAACGCACTCTTAAAATAAAATAATGCTACGGGTCCTGATGCTGTCCCAGGCTGTATTTTAAAGAAATGTGCTTTTACTTTGGTGAATACAATTTATATCCTATTTTCAAAATCTATTGCTGAAGGTATATTACCAGATATCTGGAAGAGAAGTTTCATCCGTCCTATTTTCAAGAATGGTGACAGGAATTTAATTAAAAGTTATCGGGGAGTATGTTTGCAGTCTATCATTCCAAAGCTTCTGGATGAAGCTATTACTCATCAGCTTCTTTGCATGTCCAAGAATATAATCACGGAGAAGCAGCATGGTTTCCTGTCGGGAAGGTCCACGATAACAAACCTGCTATTGTACCGTGATTTTCTGACGAATGCCTTAGGTAAGAATCTTCAAGTAGATGTCATATATACTGATTTTGCTAAGGCATTCGACAGAGTCAACCATTCGGTGCTATTACGGAAGTTAAAGGAGCTTGGTTTTCATCCTAGTGTTATTAAATGGATACATTATTTTCTAGCGAATCGGACCCAGTGTGTTAAAGTCAATAATTTTATGTCGCCATATTTCGACATTACTTCTGGTGTACCCTAAGGGTCGCACTGCGGGCCTATCCTCTTTTTGTTGTTCATTAACGATATTGTGAAAGTAGTACAAGGCTCGGAATGTCTACTGTATGCGGATGACCTTAAGATATTTAAAATTATTAGTAGCCTAGATGATTGTATTACTCTTCAGGAAGACATAGATAGGATAAATAAGTGGTGTTCTGATAATGATGTGATAAATGCCAATCTATGTCGTTCTGTAGATCTAATATGCAGATAGATTTTGTATATCGACTTGATGATTATAGTTTGCTACGCGTAAATGAAATCAAAGATTTAGGCGTCATTTTTGATGTACAGCTTACATTTAAGGCTCATATAAACAAAATAGTCTTAAAAGCCTGTCGTATGTGGGGGTTTGTCTGGCACATTGGACGTAAGTTGAGTCAGGCTTGTGTGGTTACTTTATATTTTACAATGGTGCGAGGTCAATTAGAATATGCTAGTAGCATATGGTCTCCGTATACTCAATCGAACATTGATTCGATAGAAAATGTGCAAAAAAAATTTCTGCGATGTATGGAATTCAGAATGGGTATTAATCATATAAATGGTGAATATGAGGGGATAATGAATCACTTAAATGTACAATCACTTGAAACCAGAAGAAAGGTTCTGGACATGTGCTTACTTTTTAAAATAATTAGTGGTGATATTTTCTGTCCATTAATATTGGAGAAGTTGGATTTTAGATTGTACTTAAATGATAGATCTAGAAGATGCACATCCCTATTTCGGCTAAGATTACACCGCACAAATTTTTCAAGTAACAACACAATTGACCGTTTAATGCGACTCGGTAATGAATTTAATAACGAACAGCGAGTTGACTTATTTGGCTCATCATTTTTACAATTTAAGAAGAGTTTACTCCGTGTTACTAGATAAATCTTTTGCCTTGATCAATCTTTGATGTTTGTAGATTATGTTTTGTCGGATGGATTTTTTCCTTGGTTAAGATCCTAGTTTAATAAGCATGTTCTTGTCAATTATTATATTCTATTTTAGTTTTTATGCTTTTGGCATAGATTTATATATTCATTTTCAATAGTACTCTACAATTACATACCTATGTATTATTGTGTCATAGTGTAATAATTGTATTATAAATTTAAGTACCATATTTTAAGTATTGTTTATGTACAAATTGTAAATACTGTAAAAAGGGGTTACCCGTTAATACAACTTTTATTATTATTATTAGCTGTGGAACACAGTGTATCATCCTTCATGTGTGCAGAAGAAAAAGTATGATATAATTGATTCAAATAACATTATCTGCTGTAAATACTTGGATACATCTCCTAATCTACAATCCAAGGATATTTCACCAGGTATTATATCAAATGATTCTCTATTTATTCACAACATGGAACTGAAATATCTAAGAGAAATAATCTCAAATAAGGACATAATTATAGAGGAGTTAAAGGACAAAATCAACCTTCTCTTTAAAACTGTTCAGTTACTCGAAAAAAAATGTAAACAATGAGGATTTTCGTGACTCTGATGTAGGTAACAAAACTCTCAGTAACTATAGCGAGAGCACTAAGTTACCGGTCCCTGTCAAACCTAAACCACAAACAATGAATCGTAATGTGAATGCGGGTATTGCTGTCAGTAAAGACACGGCGAGAATCAGCACCAAGAGACAAAAGGATTTAAAACAACACAAGGAAGATAGTGATGTCGTTTGGAAAACCGTAAATAGTAAACGTAAATTCAGAAAACCTAGTATCTACGGCACATCCAAAGATGGTCCAATAAAAGGTATTACACGTTCTAAATATCTTCACGTGAACATGTTAGACCCCCAGTTAACTACCGAGCATCTGATATAATATTTGGAAACAATAAGTTTACCCAGGTTCGTTGTGAACAACTAAATTCTAAACGACCGACGGAATATTCGTCCTTTAAAGTAGGAGTCCCTATGTTGCAACTGGAGGAATTAAAAAACTCCAACGTATGGCCGGAAAATGCAAGAATAAATGTTTTTTTAGAACACATCCGCAGGAGAATTCTGATGAAAACAATGCAAATATAATAAAGATATTATACATTAATATGCAATCTATTAGAAATAAATTAAATGATCTGGAGGCATTTCTAATTGAAAAATCATTCAATTTTGCTGCAGTTAGTGAACATTGGCTATCTGCCAAGGAAGCAGAAATCTCAAGGATTGGTAACCTCTATTCACAGGCCTTTTTCGCTAGAACCCATAGTAATCATGGAGGAACAATAATATCTGGAGAGGAAGGAACATCTTGCCGCAACTACAATGAGATCACCCAAGTTTCATCGATTGAAAAAAACTGTGAATTATCTTGTATATTTATACCGCAATTTAACACTTACATTATATGTATTTACAGATCTCCTTCTAAGGATTTCGAGGATTTCATTCATGTTTTTTGTACATTTTTAGATCGTCTGCACTACAACAAGTTTAATGTTATACTGAGTGGGGATTTTAATATCCAGTTCAACACCAATGGCTACAAGGAAACTATTTTGTTAGATACTCTCTTATGTTATAACCCACATAAATTGGTGAGTTTTAATACACGTAAAAACAATTGCATTGACAATGTGTTCACTAATATAGCCCTACATGACATACAAATAGAATGTGTTGACACATACTTATCAGACCATTTTGGTATATCTTTGTTGGTGAGAATGGAAAAAGTATCTTATTCACACTTTACGAAAATATGTAGACCAATAACACGTGCAGGAAACACTGCAATCCATTGGGTGCGGTAAACTGGGATTTTATCAACAATCCATTATAGGACATAAATAAAAAATGGGATTTCTTATTTGATACATTAACTTATTGTCTAAATATCTGCTTTCCTGTTAATCATAACAAAACCGAGTCAAATAAAAAAGTTAAGATTAATTGGTTCAATGATGAACTCAGAAAAATGAGAGAAGAAGTGCAATTAGCCAAGGATTTGTACAAAAACAGTCCTTGTGACAATTTAAAAGAAATGAGTAAATGCGTAGGGTATAAATATAAATTGGCTATAACTAATACTAAAAGAGAGGCTATAGATTCATTTATTCAAGGGGCTAAGAATAAAAGTAAAGCAGCATGGGATCTCATAAATTGTGATAGAAGTAAAAAAAAACCAATAAAACTGACTGTGTCAATATCTCATGTGATGATTTCAACTATTTCTTTAGTAACCTAGCTGATAATCTCATTAAAAGCTCATCCCTGGGGTCTGATATTGATTTTAATACATATGTCGATAATAACCTAAATTTCTCTTTTCAAGAAGTCAGCCCAGTTCTTGTCTGAAACGCGATTATAAGCATTAAAAATAGTAAATGTGCTGACATTTATGGCTTCTCGATTGAATTGCTTAAATGTATAACTGATATTATTGTTATACAACTCACGAAGCTGATAAATGGAATAATTAGCACCAACACTTTTCCAATGATGTTAAAAGTCTCTAAGGTAATTCCAATTTATAAAAATGGTGATCCCACGGATATTAACAAATACTGGCCAATCTCTCTCTTACCTATCGTATCGAAAGTTGTGGAAGTGCTGTACCAAATTTTGAAATATTTTGAAGATAATAATCTCTTGAGGGCTTCTCAGTTTGGTTTTCGTAAGAGTATGTCTACAACGGATACAGTGCTTGCTCTCAGCAATAGAGTTCTTGATTCATTTGAAAGAAAGAATGTATCACTTGTTTCCTTCCTAGATCTAAGCAAGGCGTTTGATTGCGTATCCCATGAACTCCTAATTACTAAACTAAGACGTTACAAATTCGACGAAAATAGTATTCAATTAATGAAGACATATTTAGATAACAGATACCAGTCAGTTCACTTTAACGGATCACAATAAGCGTTTGCTTCACTCTCACGATGTGCCCCCAGGGGTCCATTTCAGGGCCTTTAATATTCCTAATATTTATTAACGACCTTCCCTTGGGAATGGGTGATGCTGAATCATTTTTATTTGCTGATGATAGCACGAACTTGGTCGAAGGTAATACAGTAGCTGAAGCCCAAGCGATGAATAATACCACATCTAATCTGGTGGGAAATTGGTGTGCACAAAATGAACTACTTTTGAATGAAGCAAAAACAAAAAAACTGTATTATTCCTTAAAGAAAAACCACACAATTGAGGAGAGCACCTGCTTCTTGGGTATACATATTGACTCAGCATTACGATGGGATAAAAACGGCAATCAATTGGCAAGTAAACTGTCGAAAAATATATTTTGTCCACGTAATCTGGCGAAAAAAATGTCTCTAAGAAAACATTAGTAACTGCATACTATGGCATTATTAAATCACATATACGATATGGAATTCTTATATGAGGTCATTCGGCCTATAGACATGGGATATTCAGATTACAGAGAAAAGCTGTGAGAATACTAAATGATGCAACTTATAAAACAGATTGTAAGCCAATATTTAAATTGCTGAATGTTCTTACTCTACCTTGCATTTATATTTTGGAATCACTACTATACGTAAAGAAGTACCCTGCTAAATTTTCAACTTTTGAACATCATAACCATATCACTAGGTACAAAACAAATATATATATATATATATATATATATATATATATATATATATATATCAGAAAAAAATGAAGCCAAATAAATCCTACACAAGTATAAATTCTTTTATCAAATTCTTTAATAAACTACCATTCCATATAAAACAACTGCCACTCAAAGAATTCAAAAAAAAGGTTATAACATTTCTTTGCGAATCAGCCTTCTACTCCTATGAAGAATTTCTTTGCAGTGATGTTAACATCTAGGAGTTGGTAACCTGTTCCCATAGGAACCTATTATTGTTTTAAATTGCTATTTCAATCATTATCATTTATTTTCAACTAGCAGTTGTTTTTACTTTTATAACGTGTATTCACAGTATGTTCTGTTCCTTCAATGGGGTTATATCTGTTAATTTCATTATATATCAAATCAAAATGTGAACGTGTCATTTTTCATTTATACTTCTGTTTTTAATTTCGTGTCCATTACATATTAAGTTTTATACACGGCTTGAGTACCTGTCATCATGTGGAAATAGGGGTTCCTGTTCACCATGTATAATTTAAAACAACGCAGTTGCAAGTCTAAATATTTATATTTTCATTTTTTATATTGTTAATCATATTATAGTATTATATATTTCTGTATCTGATTAAATAATGTAAAGCCTATTTCTTTGTGTTAATTATTAATTGAATATCTATTGTACCATGATAATATTTAGTATATTTATATTTATGTATGACTAGTGTAAGACTTCGTGTCTATAGCATCAATAAATGATTTGATTTGATTTGATGCATCGATGCCATGAGGAGATACTGCTAGTGGATGATAAAACTAGGCGTGTATTCTGTGAAATAATGAAGGATCGATCAAATACAGACCGAAACTTTTTGCAAATGAATGTTAGTTCACACTTAACAAGGAGCCCAACGTTATTGTTTATAGTAATTACAATGCGTGAATTGATATCTCATTAGCAAAATGATTTTCACAATGACATGACATTTGTCAAACTCATGGCAAGGGTTTTTATTAAATGGTACATAAATAAACATTTTATAAATATTCAATTTATTTCTATTATTTCTGAGGTGTATTCTCGTAAAAATGTAAATTAAATTAAATTAAATGGATGATACATTTACAATTTAATAATAATGCATCTAATAAATATTTGAATTTAATATTAATTTGCATAATAAACGGATGTGCCAATAGACTAACAAAAATAATATTGGTAGTCTTGTCAAAGTGATTCCTGAATAATCTACGACATTAATTATAAAATTTGAAACTCATTAGAGTTGACGCAAACTAGCCAACATTTTAACAAAGCCTACATAATTAATTGCTGTCGTATTTTGAGAACACATTAAATAGCAATGCCATATGGAATTCGATCGACAATTTACTCAGTTCATATAAATGCATTTATTTTCGACGATGTAAATGGAAACACTGAAAGGTACATACATAAACATTTTTTTTTGGCCTGGGGTGCACGTCCATGTGGCCAGCTCTAGGCTATATACAGTGGGCACCCAAAAGTATATTGCATGAGTATATTCAGTAGAACCGAAATAAAATATTTTTGGAAAAAAACAGGTCGATTTTCTTTTATAAAAATTCACATTTTTGCATTAAAGTCGATGTTCGCTCGTCATTTGTTTTTGAGTTATGACGTCCGCCATTTTGTTTTTAAATGGCAACCCCCTATTCTTGTTCTGGATTTTGAGAGATCTTTTCATTGTCGAACTGGCAGTATAAAAATATTGCCATCTTACATAAGAAATGTTTCGCGTAAATGACAATTGAAGGTGAAAACTTGATATTTAGGGTTTTTGCAAAATGACCTTGTTCAAGCGTTTTTTTCAAAAAAAAAAGATCTTAACCTTATATAATCCAACCATATAATAATATAATATAGTTTTAGCAAGACGGCGCACCCTCGCACTAGGCGCGTTTATTGACAATTGCTTTACGAATAGGTGGATTGGCAGAGTTAGCCTGAAAAATATTCAAAATATTCAAGAAAATAAAAACGCCTATTGCGGGGATGCGCCGTCTTACTAAAACCATATTGTATTATATGGAAGGTCAAGATAATTGTTGTTTGAAAAAATTGCCACAAGCGCTGGAACAAGGTCATTTCGCAAAAACTCTAAATATCAAGTTCTCAACTTCAATTCTCATTTACTCGAAAAATGTCTTATGTAAGATGGCTATATTTTTATACTGCCAGTTTGACAATGAAGAGAGTCCCCCAAAATGTGGAGACCAGGGAGGTATAAAATGCCACTCGATTCCATCTAAGGCAAACGTATTATCCAATTTAGATTTCGTCAATTCTTATTTAAATAATTTATCAAGTTCCCTTAGCTCATTACTTGCATCAGTAAAGTTAATTGCATTATCAGAGAAAATGTGGCTTACTTTTCCACGGCGAACTATAAAACGTCGCAATGCAGCAATAAAGGCTTCGACAGACAAACTAACGACTTCTAAATGAATGACTTTAGTTATAAAGCAGATAAATTTGCAACCATAGGCTTTTCTAGTAGTATACTTTCCAGCTTTAATGAAAAAGAGTCCACAAAAATCAAAACCCGTAGAATTGAAAAATTCTGAATTGTAACGCTAGATGCTGGCAGTTCACTCATTATGAGACTATGAAATTTTGGCTTTGCTTTGAAACATGTGACGCATTTTCTAATCAAACCTTTAATAGTATTTTTGGCCAATAACGGCTAATATTTTGTTCTAATTACCGCAAGTGTGGTATTAACTCCGGAGCGTAAGTTTTTTATATGATCATACCTGATTATTAATTTTGTAAATATGTGCTTGCCCGGCAATATTATAGGATGCTCGTTTCCGAATGCGATACAAGCATTTTTTAATCAACCTCGAACCCTAATTATTTTATCGGTTTCTTCAAAAAAATAGACTTAGGGGCAAAAGTTTACTAGTTGCATCAATATCTTGTTTTTCCTTAAGTTTATTATACTCAGAACGAAATGACTGTATTTGAACACATCGAACTAATACTAACTGTGGGTTATTGAGTTCGTCACAAGATAGTGAGTCAACTATCCGGACTTTACGATTTCTTTTTGAATTATTGATAAACCGTAAACAATACGCAGTGACTCTTATTAATTTTGAAAAACCAGAGAATTTTTCAAGAATATCCAAATTATTTTGAACAATATTTACAACTGAGACGTTACGAATTTCGGGAAGATTTTGAGTTGGTAAAAATTGCGATTTGGGCCAACATACTTACTTCACCCGTGACAAGCCATGGTGAACCATGCCACCAAATGTCTAGATTGATTATTGGATCTGGCATTAGACCTCGAGATAAAACGTCCGCAGGATTATCATTCGTCGAAATGTGTCTCCATGCATGGTATTCAGTTAATTCGCGAATTTCCGGGACGCGATTTGATACGAAAGTCTTAAATTTCACGTTTTCAGATTGTATCCAGGATATGACTATAGTTGAATCCCACCACAAATTAGTATTGTAATTGAAATATTTTACCTTTAACGATTTGTTTACCGACATATTTAAGTGTGAAAGAACTGAAGCTCTACATAACTCTAATCTCGGCAAAGTTTGTGTTTTTAAAGGTGCCACATGTGATTTTGCAGCAATAAGGTTAACACAGCATACACCCCCATCGTTTTTTTAAACGAGCATACACGCATGCACCATATGCAGACTCACTCATATCGTAAGACCCATGAATTTCAAAATAGCTGGCGTTACAATTGATACTGCGTTCAATTTTATAATTATGAATTACTTCGAATGCTCTAAATGCCTGCTATACTTTATGTATGTTTAAAGGTACACTTTCGTCCCAATTTAATTGCAGTTTCCATAATTGCTGGATGATTAATTTTGCTGCTACAATTACTGGATTAATAAAACCTAAATGTTCGAATAATCGAGCTATTTCAGAAAGTATCGTCCTTTTTATTATTAGTGTTTGATCTTACACACACGAAATTTGAAGTTGTTCGATTTTGAATCCCATTGAAGCTCAAGATTTTTTGAGCCATTATGCTTGTCTGATCGGATCAAGGAATAATTTTTGTCATGTGGAATATCGTCTAGGATTAACAAATTATTAGAATTCCTCTTGTTGAGTTGAAAACTACCTTTATTTCAAACTGAAATAAGATTATTTCTAATGGTAATTAATTTGGGAGGACCATCAGTATTACAAGCATTTTGGTAATTATTTTTTTCCTCTTTGGCTAATTTATGCAAACAGCGAATTGCTAAAAATGACGCGGGCGTAGTTCCATACGTAACTGTCCGCAATTTAAACTCACGTAAGTGATCGGTGGGACTGAAATGCCAAAATATTTTTTGATATTCGCTTGACTTATCATCAATTCTTATTTGGCGGAACATTTTACATATATCCGCGGAAAGCACATACACTGGAGGAAAAAAAATGAAACATTTGAAATTCGTGAAATTTTGACCATTTTCAAACCGCTATAACTCGGCGTATTTTAAATCGATTTTGATGAATCTTTAAGAGCGAAAAACTTTGAAGTGTCTTCTTTAAAGTAATGAATACGAACTTAAGTGTAACCCCTTTCGCCGCTCTCTAGCGTCCCTGTGAAAAAAAAATGTTTTTTCAGGAAACCATTTTCAACTTTGACGATGTCTATAAGTAAGAATTTTGTCGACACGATCCACCATAAAGGCATTAAAATCTGATCAATTCCCTATGCAGGACTCGAAGAATGAAGTTCCTACGACGACTTGGAACCAAGTTATGGCTGTTTGAAAAAAGTGCATTTTGAGGTTTTTCGCACATCACTCAGCGACTTTTCAAAAAAAGTGCATTTTGTGGTCTTTTCTTTTTTTTGTTTGGAGGGGCGTAGAGCCCTCTCCTTGAGTGGGGGATAAACCTTCTCAAAGAGGACACATTTTGCTTTTTATTTCTCAAAATATTTTCGAAGTCGGTTAAATAGAATAGAATGAATAGAATAGAATAGAATAGAATGATTTATTCGTGACTACAATTTACATTGTTTACACATGTCAAGGTTAGAAGCGCATATTGGCAACATTGAGTACAAGAGATACCATAATAATAGAACTATCCATAAAAGTAAAAGTATATATAACCTATATTTAAGAGGACCGTTCACCAAATTGACAAAACACAAAGTAATAAATAGTGATGAGTTGACATATTAAAAACCCTAAAATTAAGTGTACAAATAAAAAAATATAAAAGGCTATATATAAATAGATAGAATTGGTGGATAATTGAAACGTTAAAAAGTAATTGGCAGTCATAAATTAATAAAAGGATCCAATAAATTATTTAAAGTGAAATATATTTGTTAGTGGATAAAAAAATAGTAATAAGTTAACATATTAAAAAGCATACAATTAAGTGGACAAGTAAAATATAAAAAAAAATTATGACTAGAGAAACTGAGCGTAAAATAAAATAAATATGGTTAGTATGCATAAGATTAATCCAAGGATCTAATATTCGCTTGATTATATTGACTACGACAAAAACATTGCCGGAAAGTTCGTTTTACCAAGTTTTGAACTCATGGAAATCGTAAAAAGCGTTTCCCATAAGATATTCCTTCACAGTGGACATGAATTGTTTCGTGGGTAATTGACGTATACTTAATGGGATCAAATTAAAAAACTGTATTCCATAATAATTTGTGCCAAAGCGGGACCTTGTTAATTTAAGTTTCGGAAGGTATGCATTATGTTTATGTCTTGTATTGTGATGGTGCGTACTTTCAAATTTAATGTGATGCTGTTCTTGAGTTTTAAGATGTTTTAAGCAGGCGTAGATATATAGACACGGAACTGTGAGAATTTTATTTTTAATAAAGTGTGCCTACAGTCTTCCCTATAACGCAGGCCCAATATTACTCTAAGAGCACGTCTCTGTAGTGCAAAAATCCTATGACGACCAGAGCTATGCCCCCAGATCATTAGTCCATAGGATATATGAGATTCGCATAGTGAAAAGTATGCTGTTCTAAGAATACTGTTTGACACTGGGCTAGACAAGTTCCTGAGCAAAAATGTAATTGAACACAGTTTCTTGGATAGCGTTTCACAATGGTCACCCCAGTTAAGAAATGGATCGATTGTCAAACCCAGAAATTTCACAGTTTCCTTTGATGGCATGTAAGCTATTTGAGTTTGCGTTTGCGTTTTTTGCTCGTTTAGACACAGTTTGTTACTTTCAAACCAGTCGTTAAGTGTAGATATGTTCAAAGTGTGATTTTCGTTAATTTTTGTTAAGTTGTCGTTTTTTGAACAAACAGTTGTGTCATCAGCAAAAAGTATGGTTTTACTTTCTTTTATACTTGAAGGTAGATCATTAATATAAATTAGGAATAAGAGGGGCCCAAGGACCGAGCCCTGTGGTACCCCATATGGATTAATTTGATACTTTGAACTAACTTGGTTGTAATGCACGCTCTGGTTTCTTCCACTCAAGTATGATGATAACAGTTTGCACCCTCTTGGATCTACATTATAGAAGTATAGCTTACGCAGTAAAATTTCGTGGGACACGCAATCGAAAGCTTTCGTCAGATCTACGAAAGATGCTATTGAGTGCATTCCACTCTCAAAACAATCTGTAGTCCATTCAACAAAATCGGTAACAGCACTTGTAGTTGATTGGCCTTTCCTAAAGCCATACTGTTCACTCGCAAATATTTTATTCTTTTCTAGATACTCTACCAGTTGATCTTTAAGAAGCGACTTAAAATTTTTTGAGATAATTGGGAGTATACTTATGGGTCTATAGTTTTCCGGGTTATTTATGTTTCCCTTTTTGTAAATTGGAATCACTTTAGCTATTTTTAGCAGATCAGGAAAGGTATTATTTCTGATGCATAAATTGAAAAAATATGTGAGCGGAATTGCTATTTGATGTTTAATGCATTTAATAATTTCAGCATTGATTCCATATATATCGAAACTCTTACTAGATTTTATTTGAGTGATTGTATCTCTTAATTCATTAACTGTTACCTCCCGAAATTTAAAATAATTGGACTTTCCACATTTAACTCCACTACACATTAAAAATATGGGATCAACAGCAGGTTCAACTGAGGATGCAATTAAATCCTTTGCAATATTTACAAAATAGTTGTTCAATTCGTCGGCAGTTATGTCACTGTTTGGCTGGCCCTGCTTTGAAGGTTTAATCAGACTCCAAATGGCCTTTGGTGAGTGTTTGTGGTTTAATAAAAACCTGTTATTAGCTTCCAATTTGGCTCGTTTTATTTCATTTATGTAATTAGCCTTATACTTATTTTTAATTATTTTAAGTTCTTGGCTATTCTGGCATACAGTATTCATTATAGCTAATTTTTCCCTCATATCCTTCAGGTTTTCATGAAACCACTTTACTTGATATTGTTTTCCTGTTTTACGACGGATCTTCTCAGGAAAAGCTTTGTTGGAAGCGTCACTCAGGATTTTTATTAAAGTTTCAGTTTTTTGGGACGGTGTCTTATCAATATCCCCGATGAAACTCTAATTTGTTTGTTCGATGCAGTCGAAAAATATAAGCTTCCCTTGAGCAGTTACAGGTTTCACTGTTTCGTATTTGGTATTTTGCACAAGGTTAATTTTGTTTAAATGAATATTTATACCTAAGTGATCTGACAGCGCCGTATCAAGGGTGGAATGTCTAATGTATCTGTCGTTGTAGTTTGTAAATACATTATCGAGGCAATTTTTAAGTCTTGTAGGAGTAAAAAATGTACTCGCAAGGCCATATGAGTTCAGTAAGTCGTATAGTTTGAATTTATTTGGATCCTCGCAGTTAAACCTGACATTGAAATCCCCGGTTAGTATCACGTTGGTTTTAACTACATTAATATCTTCTAAAACAGAGGACAGCACATTCATAAATACATCAAATTTGCCAATTGGTGAACGGTAAACCGTAATTAGTATAAGATTGCATTCTTGGATGTACACCGCTGCAATCTCGCAGTCACGCTCTATTGAATAATGACTTAAATTCAAAGGAGTACATGATTGAGAATTTTTAGCAAGAATTACTACCCCTCCGTGTATGAATTTTTTCCTTGCGAACTGTGAGACTGCAGTGTAATTATTTAAGCGCAATACTTTAATTTGTTCCTCGTCTAACCAATTCTCGCACAGACATATATATGAGAATTTGTGTTTAGTTTCCATCAGAAATGATTCTATTAATAATAATTTATTTTTTATTGATTGTACGTTAAGATAGAGAATACTCATTGCATCTATACTTTCTGTGCAAGCATCTCCAGGTTCCGTTTGAGATGGAATAAAAAACGGTCGATTATTACGCCTTTTGGCCATAAATTAGGGTTTTTTTATTTCATCTAGTTTAATTAAAGGAATAGTTACTGTAAATGAACTATATTCTAAGGGATGTCTCGCCTGCAGTTTCTCACAATGAACATTGTGAAAGTTATTGGATTGCAGGAATTGTGTCAATGAGTTTTCTGTGGTGTTTGGATCCAAGCGGTAGATGTGGAGATGTGCCTTCTTTTCGACCCCTTGGATAGTTTTGTCATCACCAGTTCCTTCTATTTTTTGGCGAGGCTTCTTCTTGTTGCGTACCGTCTCCCATTTTCCAGGATCGCGTTGTTCCTTGCTGGGTCCTCCTTTATCGAATGCTGGTTTCGTGTGCTCTTTATTACCTAATTTATTTGGTGTATTATTCGGTTGTTTCGTCGGTTTTGTGTTAATTTTTACGGTGGCTGGAGTGTTACTCAAGTTGCATACGTTCACTTCTTGTTGAAATAATTCACACTCGGCAACCTGTGATAGTACGTTAGTTTGGTTGCATACTTTTCCTTGTTTACATTCACATGTAAATATATTGCTTTTTAATTTGGCATTTTCCCCTTCTAGTTGTTGCACTTTATCAATTAGAAGTGAGTTATTTATACGTAATTGATATACCAATTCCTTTAGATGGCTGTAGGCCTCCCTTTCAAAATCTGTTTCGGGTGCGATTTCGGATTCCATTGACGAGGTTAGACTCCGGCCACAACATATTTTTGCTCTTTTAACGCATCCGGTATGATAAATATATTTACATACGGAGCACGGGGTCCCGGATTTAGCAATATAGCCACAATAGCACTGTTTTTTATTTGATTCACGGTGATTATCTTGGGTTTTCTCGATAGCTAGCTCGTCACTTGTGCTCGCCATCATTGAAATTTGGGAGTTATGGCCATTTGAAAATTACCTAAATTTTTACAAATCTCAAGTGTTTAATTTTTTTCCGTCAGTGCAATTTGTTTGTTTTTATTGGACGAATGGAAAAATGGACGAATGGTGGTGAGTCAGGCATACATTTTTTCCGACCCTACAGAGATTGTTAAAGTAAGCCTTTTTTAACTAAAATATTTTTTTTTATTAACTTCGTTATTTGACTCCTGCGCAGGTAATTGAACACATTTAAATGCCTTTTTGTTGGATCGAGTCGACACATTTTTTCCAACTCGGTACAAGTTGTCAAATTTGGGCGTTTTTTGTCCAAAAACGTGTTTTTTTTGTTCGAGGGTTAAAGGGTTCGAAAAGGGATCATTATAATCTGAGTTTACTCCCTTACGGCCGTACTAATAGACAATGTTCAATCCTCGGATTAATCACGGATTGTAGAATCCTGGATTAGTCGATATTTATAACCGTATCCAATAGTCACGGATTCGGGTAAGATCGGCAAATTTGAGAATGAAATCAAGATTTGGTAATATTTTTAGTAACATTACAATTTTACTAAATGTTGTTGGTGCTATATTCATAATGAGTAGTAACCTAACTTAATAGTTAAAATGGACAGAAGTAAACATTACACGGAGATGGAAAAGATTTTCTTAGCAACTCTAGTTAATGGATGTTCATCCCGAATGCGGCTTTATCCATTGTATGTCAGTATCAAATAAATATTATAAAGTTTATAATATAGATTATTATATTAAGCCAGCTGTTCTGGTGATATGAATAAATTGACAGATTTCAAATAATTTGGGCTTATTCGCGGCTGACGGAAGATTATTTCAAGGAGGATTATTTTCAAATTAATTCCGGATCAATCTGCGACTATTAGTGCGGCCATTAGAGTAGAGCCAAAATGGGATTTTTTCCTGAAATAACCATCAAATTTGGTTGAAAAGTCACTGAGTTATGTGCGAAAAACCTCAAAATGCACTTTTTTTCAAACAGCCATAACTTGGTGCCAAATCGTCGTAGAAACTTCATTCTTTGAGTCCTGTAAAGGGAATTGATCAGATTTTAATGCCTTTGTGGAAATTTTTCCAACTCCGTAGACATCGTCAAAATTGGACATGATTTCCGGAAAAAACTTTTTTTTCACGGTGGTGCTAGAGAGGGACGGAAGGGGTTACGCTTAAGCTCGTATGCATGACTTGAAAGAAGACATTTGAAGGTTTTCCCTCTTGAAGATTCAACAAAATCGAGTAAAATACGCCGACGTATGGCGGTTTGAAAATGGTCGAAATTTCACGAATTTAAAGTGTTTCATTTTTTTTCCTTCAGTATATTTATGAGACCGAAGTCGTACTGGGATGGTAATAAACTCTTGAATTCAGAATATTCTTATTTTAAGTTGGCATTTTTTGATCATTTTAACTTTAGATAGAAGAATCTTTTTAATGCTACGCCTCGTAATTCACCTAAATCCGCATAATTGGCTACAAATGTTAATACTACTGTAAACCTTACTGATTCATCACGAGGCACATTTTCCACGAAATATTTTTCACATTTGAGCTGTTTAGGATTAAATGACTTAATATTCTCATTTACGTGTTCGATTTCCCAAAATCGTTCTAAGTCTAATGATTCTATATTTAATGCTAAATTACATGGTTGGTTTGTAAAAGATGTTTTATGTTCACCGACAATCCACCCAAAATGTTTTTTTTTTTTTGTAAAACAAGTTTTTCTTTTCCCAAATCAATTTGCCCCGCACATAAAACTGGTCAGAATAACTCAGCGCCGATTAGTAGATCAATGGATCTTGAGAAATTAAAATTAGGGTCTGCTAACTTAATATTGCGCGGGATGTTCAGTGACCTTTTTTGAAAACTATTGTTTGCAAATGACTTGTTATTTGTGTAATAACTTAACATGGGATTTTGGATAAATAATTATTACTTTTAGATTTAATTTTTACTATTGTACTTTCATGCACGTTTGAGATGGATTGGTTTACGCCACCTGTTTTTTTTTTATTAACCCACAAATTATTACGAGATTCAAAATTACGTCGAAGAAAATTATATACTTTTTTAATGGCTAGGACAATGGTAGGAATTGTAGTGTCGGAGACTAACCCTTTTTCCTCCTAAAATATCTTCTGGACTCTCTCGATCTCGATCACGCCGTGGGCCGCTCCAATACGTCTTTTGCACCTCGTCGGGCTCGGCAATGGGCACGACTTTGACAGCTCCTCCGGCGATGATCACAGCGAACAATCAATGCTCGGTCAATATGATAATTAATACCGCCTTCGATATTAAAATCCGGTTCGAAGGACCATGGAATGATTTGAAGATTGCAATTTGTAAAGTTTGCTGCTTTAATATTCTTTGTAGGGGAACTTGGTTGTTAAGACCGGACAAAAAGATGGTTCACTTGAATAATAACTGTGTATATTAGAAACATCTGTCTTTGTACAAATTTGGCTTAATATTAATAATTTACAAATATTTACACGAAAATGAAAGGTCATATTAGCGCCCTTAAAGATGGGGCGCAATAGGGGTGTGTCCACTATCCGCACTATTTTGCATTTGGCACCACTGCGCACTTCTTGGATTTTCCAGAAATACATCTGGCGACCAAATGCAATTGTCCACCTTAAAAAATGCAGCCCTTGTCCGGAAAAGACAAAGGGCTGTAAAGATAACTTATTCAAATCCGGTTCGCGTGGATTTCGTCGGTCGAACTAAGCAGGTCCCTCGTTGATGAATTTCGGCACAGAGGCGTGCATTTTTTCATCTCGGAAAAATGTCCTCCAAAATCAAACAAGGTAGATAACGACGAACTACACTTTTCGTCCAGGTTTGTTCACTATTTTATTCACAACCGTACGTTTGTACTTTCTCCGTTACGAAGTACGAGAAAGTATTGCGATCGTGATTTTTTTTTCAAAAATTTTTTTTGCGGAAATATCCGTTTTGGGGTCCCTAGATGCCATTTCAACAATTTCTGGAAAAAAAAATTTTGTGTCTGTGTGTGTGTGTATGTTCCTCTATACTTGTGGCAACTTGTGTGTGCCTCATCCTGAACTGTGGCGGACGCACGGAATTGTGGCAACTTACACACTGCGCCACAATTTTCTCTGGTGATTTCTCTGTTTCCTGTTAAGTTAGACTAACGATATTTACACTGAATATTATGATCAATAAAATACATTCATTCATTATTATAGTATTTACGAAAAGTACCTTTTACACAAGTTATGCAACTTTTTTTTTAAATGTGTAAAAGACGCCTCTATTCAGGATCTTGCATGTGGTACACACACTCATATTCGTGGCAACTTCAGTAGTGTTTAGTAGGTAGCGCCCTCTACAAAAAAATGCTACGTTGCCAGTAATTTGATACCGAGAGTTTCTTCGGCGCATATATATTTGGGTTGGAGCCGGATAATATCCTAGAAATCATTTCTGCTCTTATGAAATGTTTTTTCTGGTTGCATACATATCATATTTTATCTGTTATAATAATAATAAGTAATTATATTGGTTAAATAAATAATTAATTTAATATTTAACAATAATTATTTTTTCTTAATTACTGAATAAAGTAAAGATAATATAAAATCATTTTAAAAATTATTTAATCGTTAGACATTCAGCAATTGATCATAAATATAATATATTTTTATAATTTTTGTTAGCTTAGTTTATTTTTTGTTTACTCTCTTATAAGTTTATTAAATTGAATTTGAGGCTCTTATTTATAGTTATTTAGTCGTATTATAATTCTATTTAACATCTTCAGGGACAAATGCACAATTGTGTACGTTTCAAAAAATACTTATTTTAAACGAATAGGATTTAGTGCATTAACGGAATCTCGTCTTAAGTGAGGAAATCAGCCAAAGGTGTACATTTCCATGCCTTTGCCGTCTGTCTGGTATGACTGCCAGGATTTCAATTATTTTCAAAAGATTGTAAAATTCCAAATTAATTTGTTCCTGAATAGGTTAAATTTACATTTTATTAAAACTATTTGTGACAATGACAAGGCTAAGAGTAAAAAATATCTCAAATAATACTAAGAACATAATATAAAATAATATTCAGATATTCTTTATTAAACATTTTTGAACATTTTAAAACATAGAAAATTGACCACCAATTTTTTATCAGTATTATGATTATTATAAATATCATCTAGTATGAATCGAGCTAAGAGTCAATTGTCCATTGAATTTATGTTATTTGAACTTAATAACTTTCACAAAATGGTAAATAATTTTAATCCTATCAAATATTTTAATAAAATACAATTTCAATTTGTTTTTTTAAATTTACATATTTTACTATTAAATGTTTTTCGAACATTGTAATTTAGTTAAATTATAGGTTTAGATGATATATTATTAATAGATTATGCTTTTCGGGGGTATGTTATAATATGCCGTGTATTTTATTACCACAGCCGTTAATATTTTGCCAATTAACTTTTGGACCATATTTTAACTCACGTTTTAATGAAAATATTTGCTTAAAATCCATATTAAAATTTTATCTTTTTCCAGCGAACTGATTGTTCTTATAATTAGAACATTATTATAACAGACAATAGATTGTAATCCATAGGTTTTAGCTTAATTTTTAGTAAAATGACATTGACATTAATTACAATTTCTTGTTCTCTTATTTCGGTTATCAGAGTTAACACATCAACAGTTAAATAATTAAATTTTAATATAGTACCACTTAAAACTTAAGATGAAAACTTTAAAAGTCCGCAATAAAAAATACACGACATACATCTTATAAGTTGTGCTTAAGTTAGTATCAATATATTTAATCATTTTTTCTGCATTGCAATGAATGCTGTTTGTTTGCAGCTTCTCAACTATTCCCTTTGAAAGTTACTTTTAGGGAAAACAGTTATTCTTTATAAAAAGTTCTGCAAGTTATTAATTAATAATATTATCATAGTAAGACTTAATTTTGCAGAATTTCGAACCACTTGAATATTCAAATATCCAGTCTACTTTTCAACTTCAGTAAATTCATTTTCTGAAGTTTGTGTTCATATAAGAAATACTGTTAAACTCACAATCTTATATTGTTACACAATTTATTAGTTGTGCTAAAAGCAATAAGAAACAGCTTACAGTAAGACATTTTATTTATATTAGGTACATGCCAATTCATTAAGGGAGAATATTTGACAAAGATGTGTTGAGCGTTCTACAACTTTCACTCCAGATGGGCTTTTTCGCGGGAACTTACACCCTTTGTACAAAACAGGTCACTGATTCGAAAAGAAATAACACACATATAGAAATTATTCTCAAATAATAGCATATCAGATGTCTTACTATGTTTATAATATTGGGCAGATTATTCTAAAAGTAATGAATCAATCATGTTCATCAAATTAAATTAAAAAAAAAATTGTGATTAATTTCCATTGAATCTTTTTCTGTCTAACTTTTCTCTATTACGGCACAAGAGTATGCAATTCATATTATCAAGTACAGGTTTAATACCGTAATTTGTGCATTATTAATTATTCCAAGAAAAATCACTTTACTTTTGAAAATCAAAACCAATAATATTTTATTAAATATTATCTTGGTATTCATTGTTTATTTCCGGAAATTTAGCTCAACAAATTATCTCAAAGATTTATAGCTCAGGTAAAAATAAGTTTACAAAATCAAACGTTACTTGAAATAGTATAATTTAGGGTATTGTTTGACCACCAATTTATAATTTAGTAAATGTTATATTCAGTTTAAAATTGTTCGAAAAACTTATTTTTAAGTAAGTTATTATTATTGATTAATATTGATTTCTATATTAATATTTATAAGAAATGTATGAATAAAGTATTATTGAGAAAATGGACGTAATAAAAAATCGAAGATTTATTTCTCCACCATGCATTACAATGGCCAATGAAATTCAGTTTGAAACCGCAAAAAACTTATAAAAAGTTATTAATTTAAATAGCAATAATAAAAATCTATTTTTAAATATGTATAGAAGTGGGTGCCATGCCTCAATTGTTTTTATCTTTCGCAGATGTTAGCATTCGTCACCCCCCAAGTTTTCTACCTGTTTTCGACCGTCCCTTTAAATTTTAAAACGAATTCGTGGAATGAATGCGTCACATCCCAATATCCGGTCCAAACTAACACACAATAGCACATAAACACATTTACACATTAACAGTAAAATATCCATTTATGTAACGTAATTTAATTACAAAATCACTGAACTAATAGTAAGGAAGGGATGTAAATCTGGTATGAGAAAATATTATTTTCATCGAATAAATGTCGTTCCAAATAAAATATTTTATGAATTATATATTAAAATCTTTGTTTTGAATAACTCCATGAACTTTTCCTAAGTATAGAGGCGACAATGACAGTCCTATTTATATATAGGGTTGTATTAGAACATTTGCATAATGACTATACTTCTATTTTATTTACAGAATCCGAAAACGATTTGTATACAAGTTCCTTGGAATTTAATAATGCATTTAGTGATGATGTTGGATATTTGTTGCCACTTATTATTTTGTTGCTATGACAACGCATTGTATCTTTTATTTTCAAAACGAAATGACTCAAAAAAATTCTAATAATGCAATTTAAAAAAAATAGGACCAGAGAAAAATCTATAAAGAGTAAAAAAGTGTATTGTTATAGCAACAAAGTAATCAACTTTAGTTCAATGCATTTTTGAATCTGGTAAATAATTTAAAAAAATAGTTATTATGCGATATATTTTAGACACGCTACCGCTTATTTTTCGTCAAATTTACTTGAAAAATGCCTTAGGCGACCCTAGAAAAAATAGTATTGCATCGTAGTTAAAAATGCTCTAACTAAAAAGTAAACAACAAGGTCGCTTGTTTTTTTAAACTAATAATATTTCAAATGAAAAAATGAAATTAACAATGTCCTGAAAATGTCTCTCATATAAACTTTATAAATTTATTAAAAATTAATTGATGTAACTTCCGGTAAAACCAAAAGTGCAATTGGTTTTTGGATGACCACTAAACTTAAATTTGCCATTAGTATAACCCTACCGAATTTCAAATTGATATTTCGAATAATAACAAAACTACATGGGTGAACCTGGTGTCCCAACCGCATGTCCACGGAAAATTGTGAGCACACTAAAAGCTTTAGGATTAAACATAGATGTATCTGAATGCATGTTCTACAAACATTTTATTATTTGAGTTATACGCCAAAGTTATATTTTATTAAATAAAATAATTTAATTTTATTTGTTCAATATTTAGATAGACGACCTTAAAGGCAACACATTGATATGAGGTACTAAGTTGTTTTGATTGTCAAAGAGTCACATCTCCGCCATTTTGAGCGAATCAGTTTTAATTAAACTTGAGAAACTCTCACTTGTTGCAGATACATTAAATAAATTCAATAAAGACGAAAAGTAGCTTGAATATATGAATATTCAACCTGTTCATAACTCTGCAAAATTAACTCTTACTACCTATAAGACCATAAACGAATAACTTATTGAAACAACTACTTCCCTGGCTAATGCTACGCAGAATATTTAATTGAATTTAATTGAATAATAGTATAGTATAATAATAGTACTACTATTGAAATAACATTGGTTTAAGGTCGTTTATTTCTACGTACAAATGCTAACTACAATTAAAAAGCTAGAAAACATTTTGACAAGCAAATTTCTTTTGTGTCGTTCAATATCTGGCGTGGACTTAGCCATGGAAGTAGTTATTTATAGTCTTAGTAAGACATCATTTTGCAGAGTTAGGAACAGGTTGAATATTCATATATTACATTTTCTATTGAAATATACTGGCTTTAAAAAGTTTCATTAGATTTAGCGAAAGCCTTCTTACTTCATAAAAATATCATTTAATTACTAAAACAAACCTAATTATCTAAAAATGTAACATTTCTATTGATAAAAAACAATAGATAATTAATTAGATAATTTTAAAATAACAACTTGTTATTTTTTGTGTTTTTGTGTTTTGCCCTAAAAAACAGAATAACTCAGAAACGGTTAAATTTAGACCAATAAAAGTTATTGTCAATTGAATTAGTATTAAAAACTACAAATAAAAATGCAAAAACATACTTAGTGTTCCATTAAAAAAAAACATAAGTTTGTGTTGGCACTCAGTTGTAATAATTATAATTATCTTATTTTATATAAAACATATTTTTCTATCTTAAATATTTAAGGCCAAAAAGTTACTTTGACCCTTCAGTGAGACACCCCGTATATTTATTTTTGTTTGAAAATGTATTCATTTTTCAGATAACTCTTAAAATGCTAACCTCTGAAAGTCTATGGGTCCTTTAAAATTAAACTTCAATGATACCTAATTATAATTATTTTTGGCACTTTTATCTGCTCGAAATTTAACAGCAATTTTAGCGAATTTTAATAATCCAAAATCTATATTGTTGCATGGGACACCCTGTATATTTTACAAAATCGGAGGCAGAATTAAATTGTACGGGCATCTAAAATATTTAATAGATTCCTTCTTTTGTTTCCTTGGTATTAATGATTGAAAGTATATTAGAAATAGTATTCATATTCAAATATGTTAGATAAAGTGTTTTTTGAGAAAATAGACTCATATGTATAGATGGATAATAAAAAAAAAATCGAAAATATGACACTTATTTCTGGAGTATTTCTGAACACATTTATATGTCTCATTGGTTTTAATGCAAAATCAGAGTTAAATACTAAAAATTTCGAATTTTATCTATTAGTGTCTTATTTTAATTAAAACTATCCATTAGAATTGATTCAGAAGATTTACAACATTTTATATCCGAAGTTTTGAACCAATGAAACTATGTCAGCATATTATAAAGTAAAATTTTATTATTTAAATTGAAAATAAATC
Organism: Ocypus olens; assembly: GCA_910593695.2. Classification (NCBI taxonomy): domain Eukaryota; kingdom Metazoa; phylum Arthropoda; class Insecta; order Coleoptera; family Staphylinidae; genus Ocypus; species Ocypus olens. The sequence goes on along the minus strand of OU343062.1, from coordinate 27,458,524 downwards.
ACAAAAGTACAAATATTATTTTCTACAATAGTCAGAAAATGTTTTTTAACAAAAATATTGTTTGTATTTCGTGTTCGATGATTATATTCGAATGACATTCTCATGCGAAACAAAAAAAACACAAATTTTGCGCACTTACATACAAAAAAACTATTATTACTATAGAAAAAAATGGGAATGATACACGCATTAAAAGTGCCTTTATTTTTATTTCGTAGCGTTGCGGAACTGCTGGCTCGCCGTCGTTGTGCAAATTCCCTACTCACAAAATGAAGCAATTCTTTGAATGCTTGTCATAAATTATTTTCTGAATATGTACATCGATAATATAAAAACAAATTTTAATTAAATAACCATGCATTTCAGGGTTAAAGATGTTCAAAAGCTAGAATGCATTGAATTATTGTAGGTTGCTGGCAGCGGCAACGTTGCTTTTCACACACTGGTAGGTTATGCAATACTTGTGGCAACCCATTCTTACACACGGTATGTTTCCCTACACTTGTGGCAACCTGGATACACACTTCACGTTTCCCAATACTTGTGGCACGGTTGCCACAATTGTTTTTTTGCAATAACTTTGTTTATATGGAGGGTAAAGCAAAATGAACCACATATTCAGAAATAGCGTGGAAAAGCGCAGCGAAAGGGCAGCATCTAAACAAAAGCGCCACAATTGAGGATATTTCATGGGTTGCCACAAGCATTGCGGGACGTGTATGTGTGTGTGTGTGTGTGTGTGTGTGTGTGTGTCCTCCTGTGTGCGCTGTATCTCAAAAACTAATAAAGAAATTGATTTGAAATTTTCAACATACATCTGATTTGATAATCTGAAGAACTGAAAAGCTTTTGGTAAAATTTCGTACACCGGAAGTGGGTGTTTACCTTAACTGTTTTTTGTTTTTTGCCAATATTTTCTTAAATATGAAAAATATCACAAAAACATTTAAACAAACGTTAAAGACAACAAAAAAATAAACATCTTTTGCTTGAAAATATTTTTGATAAAATCATTGCTATTCGAGAAAAAAATTTATTAATTTTTTTTCAATGTTTGGTTTATAATTTTGAAACGATAATAGTTACAGCAAATTTGTGTGAATAATAATTGTAGAGAATACCGAAATGAACAACTTCTAAAGAATAAGTTTTTTTCTAAATCTCGTTAGTTTTTGAGTAAACCGAGTTTTTGTATTTGAAGTATAATTTTTCCGTTTCATAATTTTGACGTTTTAAACGTCAGTTTCATGCGCAACGCTCGATTAACATTTAAAATATGATTTTAATTGAAAATAAACCTTGAAAACGTAAATATAAATGGCTATGATACCATCAAGTCGGAGAAAGTAACATGATGGCCACATCACCATTTTTTGTCAAAGCATTAAAGTCAACAAATGAAATAAACGTTAGTTCATGAAATGCGAGCTGTTTGTTTTAAAACTAACTTATAGCAACCATGCAAATACATATTGCAGATCGCTATACTGAATATTTTTATTACTAATTACTGATATATAACCATAAATTAAATTGTGATTTTAATTTATGATTTTAATTTTAATTTGTGATTGCAATTTAGTGAATGTATAAAGATTTTAATACGTGATTTATGTATTACTTTATAGCTCCAGTTTTTTTTTTGTCGTATATTATTATTTTATTAACTTATTCTACTGAAATCTACATTAAATGACTTGTGTAAACTTTTCGAAATATGCACCAGTAAATCATTATTATTATAAAATCAAATATTATGTACACCACTGGAGATATTCATGTTCTTTGCCCTGGGTTGACTTAAAAACCTCGGGCTAGAAGACCTCGGTTTGTAACCCTATCAATTTTGGGAAAAAACATTCCATATCTCCCATAATGCATAAATATCTATTGCATTGCCATTTCATCATTGATTAAAGTCCCTAATTTTTACCAGATTAATTTGTGTGGTTAGTATCCCGGTTAAAGATACATGTGTGTGTTTATGTTTAGTAGGGGCACCTTTCCCGAAAAAAATACACCCACAAAACTGGGGCACAAATAAAGAAATTGTAAATAAATTTACAATTGAACAATTTAAAATTTGTGTCAATTGTTAACGCAATGAAAAATCACAGATTACTTAATATAGTGTTTATTTCGACACGCCACTTCTTCAGTTTCGCTGGGATAATGAACTAATGAAAATGACGTATTTTTAACATGACCTTAAAATGAAGAAAAAGATATAAAATTCGCATTTTCACTTCCCAAATCATTCAAATCATTATTAGTCGATTGTAGTTGTTAGTTAATAACCTGTTTTACACAGAAACTTGTGTTTTGAGCGAGTTGTCCGTCGAACATGGGAAACTTTAAGAGGGCATAGCTTCCCCCCTTAAGTTTCCTAGAGTTAAAACGTACATTCCTGAACTCGGCTCAAAAAACTATGTCTACAAAACAAATTTCAGCCCCCTGTTCTATTTTCCCCAAAGTAAACACTAGCCAAACATTTTGCAGTGGCGTCAGTTCACGAACTCAACGTGACATTTTTGGTTAAATTTAACAATCTACCAATTCCGTCTATCAACAATTACCAAGTTTGTGAATAAGTTTGTAAATACAGCAAATGTGGCGGCAGCTTTCAAAAGGTATTTTAATGGTCCTATTTCAACAAATATTATTTCAAAACATTTCAGGCAAACGGAACAGAAGAAGCAACGACGAATTGGAAGAGTTTTAGGTTGTTAAATGCTGAACCAACAACTAGCATACGATGCATTGATCGTGAGTGCAACTTGTTTAAATTCTCAGTACAGAAAATTCTGAAGAAGCATGGTTATCATTCCTACAAACATCAATGCCATCAAGAGATACTGTTAGTGGATAAAGAAAGCAGGCGTGTATTCTGGGAAATAATGCAGGATCGATCAAATACAGACCACAATGAATGCTAATAATTTACTTCTAAATAGTAATGAAACAGTAAACATTTTGTTTTTTAATAGAATTATTAATTTAAATCTGAGCACTAAATTTCTTGGGATTGCTCTGGACGAGCATAATACTGCTTACCATGCAGTTCTTAAACTAAAACTAATGCTACCACCAGAGTCTCTACTGCTCATTGGTATATCCTTATCTCTTCTATAATATAACAGCGTGGGAAAGAAGTGATATTCAAAGAATATTCATAGCCCAGAAAATAATATTAAGATTAATTTTTAACAAAACTAGATTGGAGACTTGCCGTGGTTTATTTAAGGAGTACAACATTCTTACATTAATATGCATTTACATATTTAAAATAGCAACATTTGCTGCAAATTAATAAACCAACTAAAAACTAAACTAAACTAAACTTTCTGTAGTGAGTCTGTTTTACCGATGAATACTAGTTCACACCTAACAACGAGCCCAATGTTATAGCAATTACAATGCGTGAATTGATATCTGACTAGCAAAATTATTCTCACCATATCATGACATTTGTCAAACTCAATGCAAGGGATTTTATTAAATGGTACGTTGTTTCAACTTATCTTTATTATTTCTGAGGTGGATTCTGGTACAAACGTGAATTAAATGGATGATACATTTACAATTTTTAATTCTCCTAAAAATATTCTTTTGCGATTTTTCACTAAAATGAATACGGGAGATAATAATTACAAATATTTTACGTGTTAAATTCCCATATTCGCCCCTTATCTCAGACACACGATATTTTATTTTGTTGCATCACGTTTTTGACACTACATTATTTTTTCTTTGACAGGGATGGGCAAAGTAATTGGTTTGGGTTTCATTTCAAATCAAAGGTTCTGTGGTCGGAATATATTTATTACAGCACAATAACAATCTCGTAAACTGAAATAATGAATTAAAGAATTTAAAATACCGCACCGTGGTCTCGTACTTGAAATTCCGCCTCGTCGAGTAAAGCACAGCTTTTTTGACTTTTGTAAATAAGTATTATCCAACACCTCTTAGAAAAAGTTCCATTGTTATGGCGATATTAAAGAGGGAAAGTTCCTATTTGCAAAGCTTTCTATGCAAGTGGGCAAATTTCCGAAAGTTACGCTGTATAAAACTTGGCGTTCCTTGAGTTATTCAACGGACCGAAGAGGATCCCTTTTTAGCAAGTTATGTTCTTGGAGTAGTATACATCAATACAACAAGGATTAACACAGGTCAAAACATTTATTCAATGTATTTACATACACGCAAAATAAAAAGTGGGACACTAAAAATACAGATTCAAACACCAGAATCTAAGCCATTAAACAATTTAGTATAAAATATACATCACTGTAATAAATATATCAATATATAACTTTAATTACAATAAAAAAAACTGTAGACAGTACTGATTGGCGTGTAAAAATATTTCTAAGGAACATTCGAACTGATTTTTTGTTTAATGTTGCTTAACTGTCTCTGGAAGCGCAAAATAAATTCTCGGAGCGTAAAATAAATGAGATTTTTCTTAAAATCGATTGTTATAAATATTGGGCCGGGAAAACATGAAACATAGTCTGGTCTTGAAATTGAAACCTCACTGGTTCGAAACGCATTAAATAAATTAAATAATGAGAAGAATATATGAATATTCAACTTCTTCGTAATATTAAATATTACTAAAAATACAAACAAATATCTTATTGAAACAATTTACCACGCCGAATATTAAATTATACCAAAAAAATTGCATGCATGTTATCAATAGTACTACTAATAAAATATAACATTGGATTAAGATCATTAACTTCTATATACGGACTACTTGAAAATTGTTTTAAAGTACTTGTTTTAAGACTCATTTCATATAATTTGCAATTTACAATCATCTACTTAAGTAAACATTTTTTGTATAAATGTTTAATGTTGGCGGCGTTTACTTCGTGGTACATCTTGATTGTAGATTGGAATAAAACACTTTAACTTTTTTATACCACTATATTTTATTTATGTGACTAGTTTCGACCATTCACTGGTCATTTTCAAACATAAGTAAATTAAATTACGGCTTTACATTTCTTATATATTATAGGGCTTCAAACAGGGGCTTACTTATGTTTGAAAATGTCCAGTGAATGGTCGAAACTAGTCACATAAATAAAATATAGTGGTATAAAAAAGTTAAAGTGTTTTATTCCAATCTACATTTTTTGTATCTTGCAAAATACTCTGTGGTTTTCTCCCCTCTGTTCCCGCCAAGGGATTTGCAGACACGATGTCCCATCTCGTACTAACGGTACTGAGAAATGGTCTGTTGTCTCTTAAGGATCAACATTTTGTTTTTATTTTAGTTGGATTATGTTGATATATTTTTAAACCGCTGCACAGTGGAGCAAAATACATTAATTCTTGGCAGAAACTCTAAATATCAAAATGGACGATTAACAGCAAATAATACCAGGAAATGATAGTTATTTACTACCGGAGTATAGTACGCTTATGGGTGGGACGCAGGTAATGAATATGTTACATTCATTTTAGTGAGAACTTGTTTGTTTCAGTGACTGCTCATACCGACTGCGATTTTTACTTTACATTGTACTGTGTGTGTTTTGCTGTTGAATATAAATACAACTTCTACTGGCATGTAGTACTAAGCCACAGGTTAGTCCATCATTTTAGAATGATAATGGGCCCTATTCTGTTTTTATCACTTTCGAAAAGTTTTCGATTCTCATCGAAAACTTTTCACTTCAAGCAAGTTTCCGATTCTGTTTCTATCACCGATCGAGTTTCGAATGACGTCAGTCGAAAAGTAAGGTTCAGTTTTATCACCGAGTTCGGAGCAGGTGATAAGTGTGTGTTAACCATAACATTGTGAATATGGTCTTTATTTCGCTTTATTATTGCTGCGGGAACAAGAAGCAGCAGCTGAAAATTATTATTTGCTGCAATTTTAACGACATTTACGGAATTTAGCAATCCATTTGAGACGCCGAAATGTGAATTTAGAATATTTGTTTTAAAAACAACAAATTTGTGAGTGTTTCGAATCAACACACCAATATTAGATGGTGATTAGTAGTTTTCAATTCCATAATTCTTTAAAATTAACTTAATTACAGTTCGCTTCAAGTGCACTCGGTACTGACTTTCCCGCGCAAATTTGAAAAATGGCGGAAGCCGTTATTAGTTCACTTGCTTCGATTTTACAGTGTTGTCACACTTACTTTATCACGTTAGAAACGGAATACCTTTGACTATATACTAATGGACTGCTACTCCCCCTCCATTTCCCATATGATCAGTTGTCCACGAGCTGGAGCCCGATATAAGTCCCGCCCCGGAGCCGAAAACGGAGCGTAATTTAAAAATCGGAAAGCAAAAAAAATATTTCTCGATGTATTCATCAGCAACGTGGAGAATGCAAATGCGAGCATATTTCGGCAACTCGGGTCCACTTTCCTGTCTGTTCTTTACAAGCAAAGCATCAACCCATAATTTACGAAGTTCCGGATTTGATGGAAATCAAATATAGAATTTTAGGTTATAAGTCAAAAGTCAACTGACGTGTACATCAGCTGACGAGTATTATAACCGCGTTGGCATATATACGTGGACATATTGCAGCCTTTCGCATAGCAATATTTTGACATGGTGTGAACATTTGATAATATAAATGTTTATATATTCAAAGGTGTGAATAAATTGCAGGGTATCACAATATGCAATGCGAGCTCATAGAGTCATATGTCATAGACACAAAATAACTACCAATTTAGTAACATACCGCAACCATTTAGGGTCCCGCCGCGCCACCGTTGCTTGGAGACACACATGAAGTGGCGCTAGCAGTCCAATAGTATATAGTCAAAGCGGAATACCAATTTGCTGTTCGATCGAAAACGATGTGATAAATTTTCACGGCGTAAAGTTATCACCGTGATAGAAACAGAATAGGGCCTATTATTATTATTAACAGAATCTTATAATATCACTAAAAGAAATGTCATGATTAAATTTAAAATTTTGAAGTATAATTATAATTTTAGTTGACATCAAGATATATCATGTTTTAGTTTGTCACTTTAAGTTGATCTTTGTAGTTTGCTATAGTAGAATTATAAACAAAAACTTGCGCATATTTGTGCCTTTTGAAGAAAATATCCCTCAAATCTGAACATACAGTTGACATTTTTAGTTATATATTTTTCTTATCACTTTGGGATCGGGATCTTCGGATATCTTTATTACTAGGAGTGTTTTATTTGATAAAATGAGAGAATCTAGTTACCCAAATTGGAAGATCAAATAAATTTATTAAAAAAGTTCCTCGAAACGTACGAAGTGTCCAGAAAATAGACTTCCAAATCTCTACCATAAAATTTCATTTTTTGTTTCCGATTTAAAAAAAATATGGCAGGAAGCCAACAGAAAACACGAGAATCACTGAGAAATATGCATTCACCGGAAGAATGATCCTTCGCCACTCACATAAGTTTACGATCCGCTGGACAAGTGGAAGCATAAAAAATTGTGAAACAAGTCACTGCGACATCTCCGAGGCATGCAGTTAGATATAGGACAGCTTTCAAAAAGTTTAGTGGTCTTCATGTATGCTCTTGCCATGTATGTAGAAGCCAAGTTAATGAGGCATCAGTACAATATAATGAGAGATCACGCTGAAGATAGATTTCCATCTTATAAAAGGGTACAAGCGGCAAAGAAGGAATGCTATCCGAAAAAAGATAGTATTGTAGAGGTCAAGTTACAAAGTCTTCTGGGCCATACAGCGTCACGGCTTTTGGATGTTGAGCAAGGAGTTTAAAGCAGTAAGAAACTCGAAACCTGCCAAAAGTTATCTTTGATTTGCAAGTGGGGATTTGGCGGATCTGGGCAAGCAGAGTATAAACAAAAGTTTGAAAGAGATCCAAGTGTCAGTGATGCAAACATTTTTATAACATCTCTGGTACCTGTAAGGCTGATGTCAAAAAATATTGAAAAACAAGAAGAAATTATTTTTTGGCACAACGAAATAAGTTCTCCTACCAGGTATTGTAGACTGATTCGGTTTCAATTTCACTAATGACGGGAATACAGCGAGGCGTTTTTTTTTTATAATTCGGAAGTATCTGCAAGTATTACAGGTGTAAATATTGATATTATCAAGCGCTTATTATATTGCAATTAATATCAAGTGGGCATGAAATAGATGTAGAAAAGTACCAAATTTATGCATTAGAGACGGCACAACTTTTTATAGAGAAATACCCATGGTACCCGATGCCATCAAGCGTGCATAAAGTACTAATCATGGTCCTGCCATAATAACCCATGATATTCTTCCAATCGGGCAATTGAGTGAGGAAGCTCAAGAGGCTCAAAATAAAGAATTTAATAGGTACAGAGAGTCACAAGAAGAAAGCATTGCCATTTGAGAACGATGTTTTGGCATTACTAAAGGCACGACATGTTCAGAGGACTACTAGTTTAGACGTGACGGACGATTTTGTCAGTACGTTTTGTTTTGCGATATACAGGGTGCCCGTTTTTCGAGCGGCACCATGGGGATTTCAGTTATCTTAAGAGATACGAGGTTGGTTAAATTAGAGCAAAGTTGTGTGTTATAAAGTTGTTTAATAAACTGTTGAGAAATTTGAGTTACCTTTTTTCGTTGTCAAAAAATCGCGAAAAAATAAAAAAAAAACAATTTTCATTTTTTACTTTTTTATTCGAAAACTATTACTATTGCGCATTTTACACTAAGACATTAGAGCACTTTTTAATGGAGGATCTAAATATGTTATTAGATTTATTGTAGCTTTTAAGATGGCGGAGAAACAATAGACAACTTTTGTTTTTCTTATGGCCGCCATATTGAATTTCTACATTTTCTAATGCAAGATTTTTCTCTGTCTACGATGATGTGTCACACATTATATTTTAATTTTAAATTTGAGCCAAAATTTTAAATGTATAATATTTGTAAAGAGTGCCATGCAAACATCACACTTTTCTACAACAATGAGTATTACAAACAGTGGCGGCTCGTGGAACATGCTGATGCTAGAGCCACTTCTACAATATACCCCCCCCCCCCTTTATTAAAGAAACAACGATTTATCTTCCTAGACCAAAGTAACTGGCGAAAAAGTGTTTTAAGAATCAATTAAAAATTCTTGCCGAGCTTTAAACTAAAGGCAGTGCCTGAACGCAAATAAAAAATGCTTGTTTAACAACAAACAGTTATAACTCATTAAAAAAATATAGGAATTTAGGAAGTTGATTATATTCTCAAACCACAATATTTTGGGAGTTGTATGGAATTATTTCAGATTTTTTAAACAACTTCTACTATTTTTTATTTATTTTAGAAAATGCTCAATTTTGAACGCAATTAAAACATGCTTCTTTAGCAACGAACAGTTATAACCTATTAAAAAATTATAGCAATTTAGGAAATTGATTATATTCTCAAAACAGAATATTTTGGGAGTTGTATGGAATTATTTCAGATTTTTTAAACAACTTCTACTATTTTTTATTTATTTTAGAAAATGCTGAATTTTGAACGCAATTAAAAAATGCTTGTTTGAGAACAAACAGTTATAACCCATTAAAAAATTATAGGAATTTAAAAAATTAATTATATTCTTAAAACACAATACTTTGGGAGTTGTATGGAATTATTTCAGATCTTTTGAACAACTTTTACTATTTTTTATTTATTTTAGAAAATGCTAATTTTGAACGCAATTAAAAAATGCTTGTTTAACAACAAACAGTTATAACCCATTAAAAAATTGTTGGAATTCAGGAAGTTGATTATATTCTCAAAACACAAAATTTTGGGAGTTGTATGGAATTATTTTAGATTTTTTAAACAATTTCTACTATTTTATATTTATTTTAGAAAATGCTCAATTTTGAACGCAGTAAAAAAATGCATGTTTAACTACGAACAGTTATAACCAGTGGCGGCTCGTGGAGCATGTTGATGGTATAGCCACGTATACAATATACCCTACCTCCCTCCTTTTTTGAAGAAAGAAAGAACGATATATCTTCCAGGACCAAAGTAACTGGCGAAAGTGTTAAAAATTCTTGCTGAGCTTGAAACTACAGGTAGTGCCATGGCTCCGTGGCTCTATATGATGAGCCGCCCCTGATTACAAAGCCTCTAAAACAAACAGTTGCATTTTATTTTATTATTGTATTCATCTACAATCAAGCAAGGGAATATGCATTCATTTATCAACAATTCTGTTTAGGTAAAGTTGGGTTTCATAAAAAATACAATTTATAAACGAATAACAATCTCAGGAATTTATTACAACATTTAAAACTACTAGAAAACATGCTACAATAAGTGTTCAAATTGTTCACATTCCACTTCCAAACACAATTCTGCTCTTTTTCTTAAATTATAAAATTGCTCTACTAATAAATCTTCTTCTAATATTATTTATAAAATCAACGATACTTCTGCGCAGTTCATTAATATTGGCTGGAACGCTTTGATAAATCTTATTTTTCAAAGTTCCTCATAAAAAGAAATCCAATGGGGATAAATTTCTCGAATATTTCTGAAGATACACCTCCATTGAGACCACCTCCACATTTTTATGGGAATTGTAATAAATTTCTAACATATCGCGTTTTTCTTGACTTGAACATTTCATTTTTACGATAAAGTTACTAGTAAAGTAAATTTCAAGAATGAAATTGTCACATTTTCTTTTAAACAAAACTTTTGATTTTGTTTACATGACACAAAAATAATAAATTTAAAATTTTGGCTCAAATGTAAAATTAAAACATAATGTGTGATACATCATCGTAAACAAAAAAAAATCTTGCATTAGAAAATGTAGAAATCCAATATGGCGGCCATAAGAAAAACAAAAGTTGTCTATTGTTTCTCCGCTATCTTGAAAGCTACAATAAATCTAATAACAAATTTAGATCCTCCATTAAAAAGTGCCCTAATAATGTCTTAGTGTAAAACGCGCAATGGTAATAGTTTCGAATAAAAAAGTAAAAAATGAAAATTGAATTTTTTTATTTTTTCGCCATTTTTTGAAAACAAAAAAAGGTAACTCCAATTTCTCAACAGATTATTAATCAACGTTGTAATACACAACTTTGCCCTAATTTTACCAACCTCGTATCTCTTAAGATAACTGAAATCCCCATGTTGCTGCTCGAAAAACGGGCACCCTGTATGTTTATAATAATAACATGTATTATTGCTCGGACGACTGCGAAAAAGTTTACGAATTTTTTTCTCGCAACCTAAGACGAAAAGAAAAAGAAAAGCTGCTTTATGTCATAGCTATGCCATGTAGATAATGGGGATATTTTTGTATTTTATTTCAGACCTACCATATTTGCGTAATCATGTACAAACAAAAACCAGGACCGCGTTCCGAACGATAATATAAATAATGTAAACAAACAAAATATAAAACATTCGAAGCTAAAAGTAAATACAGAGTCGATAATAGGAAATAATGAAGACAGTAATCAAGTAGTATATAAAGAAGAACGAAAATCATGGTTCTATATCGGAAAATTCAAACTTGACTACTCAGAAAAAGAGCTGAAAATAATCCTGCAGAATATTTCACGAAATATACCTAGTATAATTGAAACTTTTGAAAAAAATGACACACTAGCAGGTGTAAAGTATAAGTATTTTAAGTTAGGAGTTCCGGAGAAGTATAGAAACGAAATATGTGACCCGGATGTATGGCCGTCGGGCATCAAGATAACCAAATTTCGTTTTTTTCGACCCCAACAAAGCAGACGGGAAATGTTTAAAAAAAGGCCTAGTAGTAACACCCAACAATGAAACCAAGAATGTTCTAAAAATTATGCATCAGAATATCCGTAGTGCATTTAATAAAATGGACGAACTAGAATTAATACTAGAAGACATCAAACCGAACATAATCTGCCTTACTGAAACATGGAGTAAAGCTAATAATATAGATCTTATTACCCTAAATGGATACCAACAAGTAACCCACTTTACACGTAAAACCAGAGAACATGGAGGAACAATGATTCTGACAGATGGCTCGTTCACATGCAAACAACATAATGTAAGCAAATTCTCTATTGAATCTACAATAGAATGCGCAGCATGCTCAATTGATGTGGATAGGCAGAAAATATGTCTAATGTCAATTTATCGGCCACCAAGCGGTGATATGAACATATTCTTCACTAATATATCTGATATGATCCAAGAAGCTCAAAATACGCATAAATATATTATCTTATGTGGTGACTTAAACATAGATCTTTTAAAAGATACCACAAATAAGAACATGTTAGTGGACCTATTTGCACAATTTGGGATTATAAATAAACTGAAGGAACCAACTAGAATTGTAAACACGGAAACAGGAACATCTGCAACGCAAATTGACTATCTAGTTGCAAATATGGAATACCAGTGCATAAATGCTGATCTTAGACTATCCGACCATTATGCACAAGTGATGACTCTCACTAACAATTTACAAAACAATTCAACAAAAACGGTTGACACAGTAACGTCCAGACAAATTAAAGAGTCAAATATAAATGAATTTAGAACTCATTTACAGAAAGTGAATTGGGAAAAAAGACTAACGTCCATGGACATAAATAACGCGTTTTCTGAATTCCACGATGAATTTATTCACCTTTTCAGAATGTCATGTCCAATCGTTAAAAAAAAGAAACAACATACTAAAAACAGGTGGCTTACCCAAGCGGTCAAGGATTCTGCTGCAAAGTTGAAAGGTTTATATAATTTATTAAAAATATTCCCGGAGTCTCCAGAACTGAGGGAAAATTATAAAACCGACAAAAGAACACACAAAAAGCTAATAGCCCAAACTAAACGAGAGTACCATGACAAGGCAATTCTGCGTTCAGTCAATAAACCTAAAAAAATATGGGAATTGGTAAGGAAGGAAATGGGCAAAGTAAAAGACATTAAGCCGTTGAACATCAAAAACACAGACGGAGAAGCAACGACAAACCCATACGAAGTAGCAGAAATATTTGCCAAATACTTCTCTACAATTGCTGATAAAAAACTAGAAGAACGTTTAGGAAACATGCGCTCTACAAATGCAACAACATGCCCAATTATTTCACATACACTTTTTTTAAGACCTGTAACCCCTCTTGAAATAAATAATATCATAACATCATTAAATAATAAAACCAGCTCGGGAAAAGATGAGATATCAGCAGCTGTTATTAAAGAGGTTAAAGACCAATTAATAGAGCCACTAACTATATTAATTAATCTGGCATTCCAAAGTGGCAAATTCCCTAATGTACTGAAGGTTGCAAAAGTGATACCTGCATTCAAAAAAGGCGACGAAGAAGACGTAGAAGACTATCGTCCAATCGCAGTACTCAACACCATCTCAAAAATATTGGAAATAGCTATTTCAAACAGGCTCTGGGAATTTATTAACCAATACAAATTAATTGGAGAAAATCAGCATGGATTCAGAGAGAAGAAGTCAACAGAAACAGCGACAATAAAACTCGTAGAAGAAATCACCAAACACATCGACGCGGGAAGATGGGTTGTTGGTTTGTTTTATGACTTTACGCGAGCCTTCGATACCGTCGACGTAAGGTTTGTCCAAGAAAAACTGTTCGCGTTAGGCATCCGGGGAAATGCTTTAAATCTAATAGTGTCGTTTTTAACAGACAGACAGTTATACGTGCGCGTAAACAAGTGTGACTCCAGTGAATACCATATTACAAAAGGAGTAGTCCAAGGATCAACCCTGGGACCTTTGTTATTCATATTATTTATTAATGACATTCAAGAAAACATAACAAGTGGCTACGTGATTAACTACGCTGATGATACTTCCGTAATAGTCAACGCATCCTCGGAACAGGAATTGACCGACAAAATCGAACAGACCAACAATCAAATAACTACGTGGTGTTCTAGAAATAATTTACTTATAAACAACAGTAAAACTGTAACTATTAATTTTTACAACAGAAAATCTAAGACTAAAGTTCACTGCGCCTCTGATGGCGTTAAATTTCTGGGCTCTTTTGTGGACCAACAACTAACCTGGAAAGTTCAAGTAAATAACATTTGCGAAAAAATAAGCAAATCATTCTACGCGATTTTAAAACTAAGGCAACATTTTTCTACGGAAATATTGATAAATATTTACTACTCCTTAGTGCACTCACATCTGAGCTATAATATACTAGCCTGGGGGAGAACGAATTTAAATAATTTTAATAGATTGTTCGTGTTGCAAAAGCGAATAATCCGCTTAATTTTCAACATAAAACGAACCGAATCATGTCGCGACACTTTTAAAAAACATGGAATTCTTACCCTCGCTGGTATATATATATACTCAAAGCAGCCTATATGCACATGGTAACATCAAATCATTCAATAGAAACGGTACTAATCACCACTACCAGACCCGCAATGCAGCAAGCATAAAACTGCCCAAACATCATAGCACATTTCTCGAAAAATCAGCAGTTTATTCCTGCGGAATAATTTACAACAAAATTCCTGATGCGCTTAAGACACTAACTCATAAACGATTTAAAGAGAGTTTTAAAAAAATTCTCATTGAGAGGTGCTTTTATACTATAGCAGAATTTATAGCGCAATAATCATGAACATGTTTTTAATATGTTTTGTATGTTTGTAACATTTTATGTTATTATTACGTTTATCTCATAGATAATCTTTATTGTATTATATATTGACGTTCGCACCCACAACATGTAAATACTACTTCTTTTTTGTGTACAGCATGTATATTGTGGCATAGTGAATAAAGCTTTTATTATTATTATTATTATTATGTACACCGACCGATCGAGCACGGTAAACATCGGCCGACGCGAAAAGGAATAACGTGTGACAATTTCAATATTTCGGGATGACTAGTTTTACACATACTCGTTATTCGAGTACGTACAAAAATATAAAAATGTACACAAATTGCATTTGTAGTTTTCCCGAAATAAAGTCCCAAAACTGCTTGGACGCTGGTTACAGTAGGATAATTTTTTTGGTCAATGAATAAATAATGGATATATCTGAACAATAAATATCCTTCATATTAAGCGTTTTTTAGTGCTATAGCTAGAGTATCAACAGCCAATCTCAATGTCTCACTTGTCCAAAAATCATTAGCAAATGAAAAAACCCTTTCAACTGCAGCATTAATTCTAGAAGGGCAGCACAACGTAACAAGAATAAACACATTTTCACAAGAATATGTTCATTTTTTAAATAGCCGAACATTTCCACCCGCCTTTTATTAATTTTTCGGAATTTAGATTTACTTTTAATATTCTAATTTCTTCAGGAGATAAAAGGGTTACAGGTTAGTCTGCAAACATCGAAGAGGAGGACAGAAGAACACCTTTCAAGGGAGGGCAGAACCTGCAAAAGAAGAACTGTCCTCCCTTGGACCTCAAAACGGATATTTCCGTTAAAAATTTTTTTTTTTTTAAATGAAAAAAATGTTCGGGGCCGCGGTGGCCTAGTGGGTAGCGCTCCTGCTTCTGGGCCTCGTGGTCGGTGGTTCGAATCCCATCCGGGCGGTCATTTTCTCTGAATGAAAAATGGCCGCACGGGTCCATGGATGTCTAGTGGTTGTCCTTTCATATCAATATATGAATTTATTACAAAGAATCGGTTGTGGCAGAATAGCCAAGTAGCTTACGCCAATTTACCTAATATGATTCACTCTCCTTAACCCGAAATCCCATCAACCATCCTGGGTTGAAAAAAAAAATGTTCACGATCACAATACTGTCTCGTACTTCATAATGGAAAAAAATACTATAAAAATGGCGATGTGGCGTTCGTGTTACTTTCTTCGATTTGATGGTATAATAGGTAATTATTCTTATACTATATCATGGTTTATTTTCAATTTCAATAATAATTTAAATGGATAGGGTTTTTCGAAAGCAAGTTGGACTTCGACGTACTCATACTTTTATCAATCATTAAGTAATTTGAAAATTTAAAATGCCTGTATGTGCAGAACGACGCGACGAGGGATTTATTAAAAATATTACATTTATCGTAAATGTTGTATGGGGCAGCCATTTTCTTCTTGAACAATAAGTAACTTTTCTTCAATACTATAAACCGCATCTCTGAATAGGTCTGCTGGAATAGCTGCCATGTCTTGTGTAATGGATTCCTTCAATTGATCGATTGAATTAGCTTTGGTTAAAAATACCCTTTATTACAGATATCCTTATAACCTAAATTCGGAAGGGCTAAGATCTGGTGATCTTGTGGGCCAGATTACATGAAATTGCCAACTGACAATACGGTCTCCAAAAGTGTTCCTTAAAAATGGTTTTACTGGGTTAGAGATGTGCGGAGGTGAACCATCCTGCATGAATATGATATGTTTTTATGTTGTGCTCTCATAATAATGGTATTGCATAATTACGAAGCATATTCAAACAACATTGTCCATTCACCGTAACTGCGTTTGTTCGTCTATCCACAATCTGTTAGAAAAAATATGGACCAATGATAAACCGTGATGTAAATCCGCACCAAACGGTAGCTTTTGAATCGTGAAGTCCTTGTTGAATGATCGAATGCGAATTATTTAATGACCAAATTCGACAATTATGTGTTAACACCATCATGGAGTTGAAAGTGTGCCTCATCAGTCCAACAAACATTATCAAGTCACTGTGAATTGAATTTCCGCTATTGTTTGCAGGTTTGTATAGTTTTATCAGCTGCCTTCAGTTCGAACAGAAATTGCATTTTATATGGTGTTACCCATCTCCAGACGTCCCGCTATTGATACTAGATGTTCCACCTTCGTTTTCATTTGCTACAGTTTGCGATTATTATAAAACTTTAGCAACTGCAACATCTGTTACTACATGGGATTTTGCTGATTTCTTTTTATCCATAACACAAACACTTTCTTCAAATTTTGCTACCAGCTTTTGAAAAGCTTTTAAAATGCTTGAGCCAGCTCGTAAACCGTTACGGGTACGAAACCGTCGAACGCCTGCCGAGAAACTCCGTCCACATTCCTAATAACATTGGACAAGTCCATTGAGAGCTTGTGGAGGCAAAACCATATTTTTTTAGGCATCTGGTTTTAAACAAATTTGTTGCTATGGCGACCATAAAAAAGATCCCGCTTTCCCTGTGACGACTATAATAAATGCGGTGTGCTAATGATCAAACAGATGTAAATAATTCATCTTTGTTAAACCCCTAAACTCTTGCAAAATCTTTTATAACCGTTTAAATTATAAATGTTGCCCAACCCGTTATACACCGTCTAACTTTCCCACCCCCTAACAATATAGTATTAAAGTCGCAATTGTAGCCTTGTCTTACCATTAATCATCTGCCCGATGAAGCCACTGTGTGGCGAAACATATGTCGCAGTGTTTCGACATTAAAAATTTGCGAAAATTATTAACACACGTGTTTTATGTACCACATACAAAAATTATAAAATTTTAAAAATTTTATAATTTCGGATTATTACAAGTAGATCAGTCAAAAGTTAATGTCCCGGTAATTAAAGACTCAACTCTTATTTCGGTCGATTGAATTATGCCTTTGTTGATAAAACGATAATGCAAGCAACCTAATATACAGAGTCCGCCAGAAAAATGTATACACACTGCAAGGAACGAAAACTATGTATTATTTGTTTGTTTTACATTTAAATACTGATTACACATGTAGTACTGTCTTCAGTTAAGCAAATGGTGACTGTATATGTTCAAAATATCCGCAGTTGGTGGCCAGATATCTAGAATAACGATGACAGGTCAATTTTTCAATGGAGATCGCTGCAAACTTTCCACTTTACAACTTTCAGATTTTGGCATACATATGTATTGCTAATCTCTACTTTACGTGCATATTGCGTAACATATTTCTGTGGAGAAGTAAAAAACATTTCCTACTAGAGAGTCGACGAAGCAGAACTTGTAGCTGTACGCGTTCTTCCCGATATTCCTTTTTCAGTATCACAAATCGTTACATGCGCCTCAAACTCGTCAATAATACTTTTAATTGTGAGGCGGGTTAGGGTTTCTGTGTCAAATTTCCGCTTCCACCGTCAACGGCATTACCAAACCACTTCAAAATGCCTTTTTGCTGTCCGAACATTAAGCGTGCTCCAGCCATTTTGTTTTCTCTCTCGTGATGATGAAAGTACCGGTAGTATCTGTTAGGTGAAAGATTGTACAACAACATACTCAAAATTTAAAACAATTGACAATATCAATGTCCTGATACAGTCCGCAAATAGTGTATACATTTTTCTGGCGCACTCTGTATATTGACTGGGCAAAGTTAATATTCCCATTTCTATAAATTTTTGTTTACAATTGTTCTTTATGATAAATTAGACATTATCTTTATTACCCTTTTTTGCAAAGAAAATATTCTTTTAGCAGCCGCCGAATGCTCCCAGATATATAGTCCATACTACATTGACATTATCTAATTCTCAGTAACCACTTCAAATAGTTGTTTATATGAAAGGGTAAAATATTTTTTTAAGTCAGTACTAAGTTGAAAACTTTTTAATTTTCCGGGATTTCCGGGCTTTCCGGGCCTAAAATTTATTTACGTAAATAATCATTAAGTTAACTCACTTAGTGTATAATAGTTATTTACCCAACGAGGGTGTTAATGATAGGGATTCATGATCGAAAAATTAATTGTTGAGATCAATAATCTCCAATTAACATACGAGTTGGTTACAAAATTTTTCGGTTGATCGTAACTTATTGTTATTTTAAATTAAATTTAAAAAGATCCAATTATATTTTTGGAAAAGTTTTTTTCTAATGTTTATTTACTTGAAATAAGACATCTCAAATAAAACCAACTTCTAATCTAGCTACAAGTTTAATCAATTTATTAAACGCTGGTGTCTATATTTTCTTTTAAGCTTAAAGTTGCTTTAAGCATCGAATGTTTAGGCCACAAACAATTGAGCCCCTTGAAGAAATATCGAAAAAATGCTAATAGCGCCGATTCAGATTGACTCCTTACCTGTTTCTCCTCGCACGTAAGTTTTTTCGTAAAGATGTTTACTCTTTTCCGGAAGCAAACTTAATGCTGCAATATTTGCATTGGCTTGTACTTCTGACGATGTTAATGTAAACTCGTCACTATCCATAGCAGCAGACATTCACTTGATACAAGCGTTTTATAAATTTGACGTTTCACACATTGATTTAATGGTATATCAAAATCGAAGGCGGTGAACCGCTAATTTGTTTCCAGCACAGAGAATTGGTTTGCTTTTGCATTTACATGAGAAACAAATTATAGATCGTTTTCTCATCATTAGTTATCATCAGTTCACATTTCTAGTAATCATATTTAATTAGTCACTGATAAATAAGCTACTTAATGGTAAACTAGAAATCGTTCATTAATACAAAATCGTCCATTAATAGGAGTCATTAATGAACGATTTTTGATACATTTGGGTGCATTAAAGTTAGCCATTAACCAACGAGCAACGGAAAACATCTATTAGAAATACATTGCGACAAATTTCTGATTACGAATATGTGTTCAGAGAACCTTTTTTCTAAATTATTTACATGATCATCCCACCTTATCTTTTCATCTATATGTGCTATGGTAATTTTTATTAATTCTGAAATTATGCACAATTATCAATCATTAATACCCATAATTATTGGAGAATTTAATAAAGAGATAGAAATTTATTAAATATACTGTTTATTTATATACTCTCCAGGCCTTGCTGGTATATTTGAAAATTATGACGTTTGCTTAGATTTAAATATCTACTATTTTCTAAGGATGCTTATCTAACCTAATGTCTAATCTAAAAAAACGTAGGAACTCGATGACAGTAGAACGTTCGATCGCATGAATTCACTCAGTGCTCGACGACAACGTTCAGGCAGCACCACACACACCAAGCAAAGGTTGTAATTTATTATATTAGCACTTTGCAAAATAAATAACACGCAAGAAACTGCGAGAGTCCAATGTATGTTTCATTCGCAGCGAAAAAGAGCCGCTTCTGCCGGTGTATTAATTCGATAAGTACGTAGCTATAAGCTTAAATTGGTTACAACTAGTTAAATAGTTTGTTTATCCCACCCTCAGTAACTTTCCTTATTTCTGGAGGTGGTAAATAATATTTCAGATTATGTTTTAAAATTAACTATTGAAATCGCCGCAGAAATTCGTAGGTCAAATATTACATTCGTTCGAACCGAAAAATTGTTTTCAGTGCTGCCACACATTGTAGATAAAACTCAGTTTTCAGTGCTGCCACATGTTGCAGATAAAACTCACTACGTTTTAGTATACAGGGTGCCCGTTTTTCGAGCGGCACCATGGGGATTTCAGTTATCTTAAGAGATACGAGGTTGGTTAAATTACGGCAAAGTTGTGTATTATAACGTTGATTAATAATCTGTTGAGAAATTGGAGTTACCTTTTTTTGTTTTAAAAAAATCGGGAAAAAATAAAAAATTTCAATTTTCATTTTTACTTTTTTATTCGAAAAGTATTACTATTGCGCATTTTACACTAAGACATTATTAGAGCCCTTTTTAATGGAGGATCTAAATATGTTATTTGATTTATTGTAGCTTTTAAGATCGCGGAGAAACAATAGACAACTTTTGTTTTTCTTATGGCCGCCATATTGGACTTCTACATTTTCTAATACAAGATTTTTTTCTGTTTACGATGATATATCACACATTACGTTTAAGTTTACATTTGAGCCAAAAATTTAAATTTATTATTTTTGTAATGAGTGCCATGTAAACAAAATCAAGACTTTTGTTCAAAACAAAATGTTCCATTTAAATTTTATTCTTGAAATTTACTTTATTGGTAACTTTATCGTACAAATTAAATTTTCAAGTAAAGAATAACGCGATATGTTTCAAATTTATTACAATTCCCATAAAAATGTCTCAATGGAGATGTATCTTCAGAAATATCCGATAAATGTATCCCCATTGGATTACTTTTTATGAGAACTTTGAAAAATAAGATTTATCAAAGCGTTCCAGCCAATATTAATGAACTGCGTAGAAGTATCGTTGATTCTATAAAAACATATTAGAAGAGATATTAGTAGGGCAATTTATAATTTAAGAAAAAGAGCAGAATTGTGTTTGGAAGTGGAATGTGAATGTGAATAATTTGAACACTTATTGTAGCATTATGTTTTCTAGTAGTTTTAAATGTTTTAATAAATTCGTAAGATTGTTATTCGTTTATAAATTGTATTTTTTATGGATTTCTTATCCAAACAAAAGTGTTGATAAATGTATGCATATTCCCTTGCTTGATTGCAGATGAATAAAATAATAAAATAAAATGCAGTTTGTATTATAGGCTTTATTGTTGTAGAAAAGTGTGATGTTTGCATGGCACTCTTTACAAAAATAATGCATTTAAAATTTTAGCTCAAATGTAAAATTAAGATATAATGTGTGATATATCGTCGTAAACAGAAGAAAATCTTGCATCAGAAAATGTAAAAATCCAATATGGCGCCCATAAGAAAAACAAAAGTTGTCTATTGTTTCTCCAACATCTTTCAAGCTACAATAAATCTAATAACATTTTTAAATCATCCATTAAAAAGTGCTCTAATAATGTCTTAGTGCAAAATGCGTAATAGTAATAGTTTCCAAATAAAAAATGAAAAATGAAAATTGAATTTTTTTATTTTTTCGCGTTTTTTTTTGAAAACAAAAAAAGATAACTTGAATTTCTCAACAGATTATTAATCAACGTTATAATACACAACTTTTCCCTGATTTAACCAACCTCGTATCTCTTAAGATAACTGAAATCCGCATGGTGCCGCTCGAAAAACGGGCACCCTGTATAGTTTATTTTAGAAATAAACGAAAACTAAAGTAGAATAAATAAT
The DNA here is from genome assembly GCA_910593695.2 of Ocypus olens. Classification (NCBI taxonomy): domain Eukaryota; kingdom Metazoa; phylum Arthropoda; class Insecta; order Coleoptera; family Staphylinidae; genus Ocypus; species Ocypus olens. The sequence goes on along the minus strand of OU343062.1, from coordinate 27,436,604 downwards.
AGTATAATTGTTTAATAAAAGGCCTTGTGGGGCACTCGTTACATTGGAGCACTCCTCGCTGCGCGAGTCATGCTCCAATCCCACTCGTGCCACAATATACCCTCTTATTAAACTTGTATAATAATATGCTATTATAGCTTTAACTTTACATCAAGTACAGACAGACAAAATAAACAAATAAACCACAGCGACCAGCAAAAACCTGCAAGTTTTGTTTCTTGGTCACCTCCAGCTGGCTACACGTTCCTATCTTCAATTTTTACAGCATATTGCATACCATCCCTTCGCTACTTTCACGCAAACCTTATCCTTCCCATCCCTTTTGCTCTCCTACATAGCTGCTTATCCTATCCACGTTATGCCCTCTCCCTTCTTCATCCATTCCCTATAACACGCACCTCATCCCTCTCTTACGACCGTTGAATTACCTAACTCCCATTCCTTTTTCTCGAATTTTACCACCCTTTTTGCCGCCAATCAACCTACTGACATCCTATGACACTTCTGCAGGACTATATATTGTTTCGTAGGACCCTCCAGCACTAAAAACCTCTTCGGGTACCGCATTTGCACCCTTTCTACCTTATTATGATCACTCACTCCCACACCTCTGATGCATACGGTTTCATTGATCTAACACATGCATCCCACCACACCATTTACATCCTTATATTTATTCCTAACACCCCATTACAGATTTTCCGCAGCCATTGCCACTCTCGCTTTCTTGCACATAAATTCTATATGGCGCACGAATCCACCTGTTTCATTGAACATTTACCACAGATATTTAAACTCACTTGCTCAATCCTTTATCCCATCTAGTTTAATTCCTCTTCCTTCCTACTCTCTCCCACATTCAACACGAAGGCATATTACCAAAGACTCGAGCGTTATGATATAATTAAAGTAGGTGATACTAGTAAATTCATTGACCATTTTCAAAAAATAACTGTAATATAAAATATTAGACTGAAGAAATTTTTGATTCAATACATAAACTCCTCCTGCCGTGAGGGAAGATAATGGATGATGAATGAACTTCAAAAAGTATAACAATAAATTAGCCTAGTCTGTAATGTTATATTTATAATTATGTGGGGTTTGTGAGACAAAAAAAAGTTCTTAAAAAGAGCTTTGTAGTTAAGCCAATGGTATTTAATGAAGTGAATAGGTTTCAAAAATAGGTAACTAGTTTCGAGATATTTACGCGGCAACTAATGAAGTGCTCGAACATACTAGCTCAGTACCTATTCAAACTATCCAAATAGGGAAAATTGTAGCTTATTCGTGAGTTTATTTGCTACAAAAGTATGGTCAACTAAAAAAAAAAAAAAACAATGAGAGGTGGACTTTTAGATGTTAAAATTGGCGAAACGCGCGTATTAGGGCAGCTATTCCTCAGCACAGATGCAGAACATCAAAAAATGGAAAACAGAAAATTATTTGTGAAATGTTCAACAGTAATTGCACAAGTGCATTGGAAATTATCGGTAACAAGTTTGTGCGATTTCGACAAACGAAGTCGTATTGTTATTTTTGTTGGGATATACTGTGATAAATTGCTCTCTTGCTTTGTAAATTATCGCAAGTTTGCACTCTTTCGACAAACACAGTCGCATTGTTTTAGGCAACAAAAAACAAAATTGAATGACATTTACTGTCATCGCGGCCGTGTCGTGCCGGTTTGAATTTTACATTTTTAAACGGATCAAACAAAATTTGAAAATCAGAAATGTACTTCTCTTGCACTAACTTATTTGGTATTCCATATGGACTTTAATTTTCTTTACAGTACGTACCGTTCGCGTTTCGCACGTTATCTGCCCTGTTTTCCAATATTGTAGAAATGACTTCCCGAGTACAGGTCATGTTAGTGAATCCGCTCAAACTTTTTGGTTGGGCCTCTTTCCCTTTTTCTTGAATTACTTCAAGAGAAACACTTCAAATGGGAAGTTTTCACTTATTTTATTAGCGTACTACCCACAAACTGACGTTTGACATTTTACATTGTTTTTCTTTAAACCAATCATGTGCTGAAACATAATGCGAGTAGAGAACCAATCACAAAGCCGCATTCGAACGCTACATGATATGTTTCCTGAAAACAGAAGTTATATAAAATCTGATTGGTTCTAATTCATTCGAATTTCGGCATGCCACGTTTGGCGGGATATAGTCAGCTCAATACCCTACAACATTAATAATGTTAAAATTTTAAATTGCCCAATAAAAAAGCCTGCAGAACAAAACTGATTTAAGATTTGAAATAAGCATTGCCAGAATACATAGAATCAGTGGTAAAATCTTATGCAACAGGATTTTTTTTGGTTCCCCAGTGTAACAAATGCAGGTGGCAAGTTCCGTACCAAAAAATATAACAAAAATGAGATCATGTGTTTGGAAGAAATTTTAAGAATTCTGTGCTGGTAGAAACTATCAGTTGTTAGCAACTACATCAATGGAAACTCTTGGCGTGACTGGAAGACTGGGCGTATAATATAAAGAAGATAAATCGGGATGATTACAAGGAAAATGTCAGTAGATATATTTTAACAATTTAACCACCCGAAAAGAAAAAAGTAAAGTAGTTGCAATGGAAACGTTTTGAAAATGGATGAAAATACACTATCAGGATTGCATTTTATTTATTTTTTTCAAATTGCTGCTTATAAATTTGCGTGGCGAGGTGGTGAGGGCGCAAATTGCTTGCTATACTTTTTTTATAGAGAGAAACAATGATAACAGTTTAACAGAAAGATTGTAATATAATGCAATCTTTTCTTAACATGTCAAGGTGGAAATAACGAACTGTCAGACAGAAAATGGCTTTAAATCATAGTGACCCAGATATTCGCTCAGTACGATTGTTTAAAAAAATAAGAAAGAATACAAGACGGTCAATCCTAATTGGAATTCCATTTACAAAGAATGGTATAAAAATTTGCCTGTCAAAATAAATGAACATTCAAAATGGAAGAGTTGGTACTAAATAAATCGGACTTGACGTTGAGAACATAAACATGTCAAAAGATTTAAATAGATCATCCGTTATTTCATATCTCGTAAAATCAGGAGTTAGTGAACGTCAAGTACAAAAAAGTGTCAGGACACTCACATACATCATCAATTAAACCGTACCTGCAAACCGATCCACAACATCATTCGCAACTAATGGATGGTTTACGGGAAACAGGTACTCATACTTAATAGTATATTATGCAACAAGTGTTATAAACTGCACTTTAGTCACGAGTTAATTAGGCACGAGCGGAGCGTAGCGGAGCGAGTGTTTAATAACGAGTGTCTAGAGAAGTTTATAACACGAATTGCATACTATACTTTTTCTACGACTGAATTATTAAAATTTTGAAATTATTTTATTATCTTAAATGAACATGGTAATAGTACAATATTATTAAATTGGTCTACTTGGGTAAATATACATTAACAATTAATTTAGAGACATTATGTCAATTACCAAATGAAATCATTGATTCTCCTAAATTTCTTGTATTATTTATTTAATTTAAGTTGAAAGTATTCCTTCTTTCATTTATTTGTTTATTTTGACACATTGTTGATAAGTGACAACCACAGAACACATACCTAACTTGATTTTGAATTTCAATTGATTTAAGCGATTTAAAAATCTGGAGCTAACTTCAGCCCATGACTAAAATGCACAAAGTCACAGTTTGTCAAGGTGTATTTAAAGAATCACTTAGCGTCATGGAAACATATGCGATAAATATCATTTTAGAGGTGGGAGTAGAAAAAGTATAATACAATATCGTCACAGATTACGCAAGCAACAAAAGAAAATATAAATAATTATAATAATTTCACTGTAAGAATTTACAGTGTACTTCTTATAAATACGAGTAGAAATGTTGTTCTTCCTTTTTGTATCGTACCTTTTACAATAATAATTCACATTGTACTTTACATAAATACCGATCCTATTTTTGAAATAGTGGAATAGTCTCTCCAAATACTATTCGTGATGGCCATTAACCGTAGAACAAATGTAGAATAAATAAAAAGGATTTTAGTACATTCAAGTTGCTCCGAACAAATAAATTTTCGCGCAAAAATAAAATTTATTCGAGTAAATTGTTTTCACTTATGGTATTATGTGTGCTAAATCTGAATAAAACACTTCATTCGGATAATGAGCTTTGCGCTCGAGGCATGGTGCAAAGATTACATAATGTGCCTATAACTCCCGCACCACGTCCCTTTTGAATCTTGTTGGTGCTGCAATTACCAACCATGAAAAATGAAACTATCAAGATCTACACTAATGAATATAAATTACAAAACACTTTAAAATTTGATTTTGACATTAAACACGATACACCTTTAGTTATATTCAAATATCACGAGCATTAAAATTTTTAATTTTTAAAGTATTTTTGTTTACTTAAAGCAATCAGGTTGGTAAAATAATTATTACATGGGGTTTCAAATGTTTAATTTGCATCTAAACAGGGCGAAAAACATGATAAAATGCAGATAAAACTACGTGTGACTGACATTTAAATTAGTTACATCGACTTTTTAAAGCTAGGCAAGTAATTTTACAAGGTTGAATCACTGGACACTGGCCAAATGAGAGAGGGGAAGATTTTAAAGAAAGAACGCGGCCGTCTGAGCACGCCATGTAATCGTTGCACTATGGTTCGAGGGCTGTTGGTTCGCCAATGATAGTGATAGCCTTCAAAGTCGGTAAGTACATTATAACATTTCTATCTGTGACTATTAGATAATTACTAAATAATAAATTAAAATAAACTATTTAAAAGCAGTTATTATTAAATCCAATGATTATAGGTAATGAAAGGGCCATTGTAATAGGAGTAATATTTTGATTAGTTTTGGTCTTGAAAGGGCTACCAAACTCTATTCAAATGTTTCTTTATTTAAATAGCATCCCATGTATGCGCATATATTACCTTGCACCTATAACTGTATAAGATGATAGAGTATCCATATATTACACATTTAAACCATTCAATCATATTTTTAGAGCTAGTAAAAAAATCTTACAGCGCATACCAATTCTTCGCTGAATTATTCAGTTACATATTGCATTTCCTTATATTAATACATATTTGGAGTACTGTGTGTAAACGTTTTAGCATGTTTTAACCTGGATACATTTAACTTGAATTTACTAAAAAATAACGGTAAGTCGATACCATTTTGAATGAGTTTATATAAGTAAAAGAGAGAAAAATACATACATGTCCATTTTAAACAAAAAAATCATTAAAATTCAAGTCAATATACGAAATATACGTGACATAGGTGCCATATTTCACATAATCCAATTATCTTAAAAATCGTTTTTAAATACTTTCAAGCGAACTTACATACTTAAGGTACATGGGTCACCATATAATAGAAAAGTACGTAAATTTGCTGAAAATATATGTTGAAGAGTATTTTTCTTAATTTTATCAATATTCCAAAATATTCTGCAATTACGTCTAATGAAATGCTATATTATGTCTTTCACAATTATTTCAATACGTGATTCGAAACTCAACGAACAGTCGAATATCACTCCAAGACCTCTGATTTCCCTACAATGATTCATAATCAGTCACCAACTGTATACTTATAAAATAATGGATTTACAAACATCCAATGATATATCTAATTGCAGTTTTAAACAATCGGAAAGAGAATAAATAATATTATTAATCTTCAAGTTATTTACAAATGTAATTCAAATTCAATTTAGTTTAATTTTCAAATTAGTCCTGTGGGTAGAAATAAACGATCTTAAACCAATGTTATTATCCAGCAGTAGTAGTAGTAGTAGTAATAACATGCAAATTTCTTTTCTATCATTCAATATCCGGCGTGGCACTAGCCAAGGAAGTAGTTGTTTCAATAAGTTATTTGTTTATAGTCTTGGTAAGACTTAATTTTTTGCTTGCAGATTAACGAACAGGTTGAATATTCATATTTTCAGGCTACGTTTCGTTTTATTGAATTTATTTAATGCTTTCTGCAACAAGTAAGGTTGTTCTTGATTTGTTTATATTACATCAACCTGCTTTCGAGTAAAGGTAAAAAGCACTTATTGTTTCCAAATTTTATCAAAAGCTGTTTAGTTCTGTAGCTTGTCAAGTATTTTTTGTAAGATCTACTTGTTAAATGTTGCTTTATGGGCTGTTTTTATTATGTAAACAACCACATAACGGACAATCCATTAAGAGCCGACATTATGACACTGGCGGATCCAGTAGGTTTTAAGAGGGGGAGCAGTCGAAACAAATATCCTAGAAAATTATTGAATAATTAAAAAACACATTATAAACATTTATTTTTTTCAATTACACTACTGACATTTAGTAAAGTCCGCGACCAATTTAAGAAATCTAGGGGAGCAAGAGGGCGATTACCCCATTGTCCCCTCCTTGGACCCGCTGGTAAGTTTTAACTATAAAACCACTATCACTGTCTGTATCAGAGAAATATTTTTTCCTTTGCTTTGGTACGACAAAATTAATTCCCACATATTTAGAGGTATATTTACCAAGCATCTGTCGTACCTTTTGCAGGATTTTGCGGACAACAAAGATTCCATTTTATTTAAACTAAATTTAAATGTTGGATAAAATTTGAAATGACAACTTTCCACGTGCTATTATAGATTCTTCTTTCGATGAATAACACTGGGCAACAAAAAAAAAATCCTGTTGCATGAGATGTTTCAACTGATTCCAGGGCCAATCCTACCGGAGGGCTAAAGCGTGCATGGCACGTGGGCGGCGATTAGAGTGGCGGTGAAACCGGCGAAGCCCGCGAAACGGAAGACAAAGCTGCGAATTTTGTTTCCTATGTAAATTATTTGGAAAAGGAAATATTAAAATTATAACTAAGGGTTTTAAAGACTTACGCTATTATGGTGACCAATTTGTAAAACATGAGAACAGTGCAAAGTATATTAAGTGTCTCCAAAAATGGTGGGAGTTAAAAATCCGTTTAAATAAATAGAAATCATAGACAAAGAGCAACAACAACAATTTGAATTCGAAAAAAAACGATGGAGGGCTATTGTAGAAAGAATGATTGCTATTGTGCACTTTTTAACAAGTCAATGTCTTGCTTTTAAACGATGTAGTTCCATCTCTATAAGAGAAATAACGATTTTTTTTAAAGGCAGCAGAAATGCTGGCAAAATTTGACCCCTTATTGTCAGATCATTTAATTAAAATTGAAAAATCTAAAGAGAACACAAAACAAAGTTTTGTTTTTCAACTGGGAAATCCATGTCTTTTGTTTGGCTGGGTCGATTTTTGGATACGGTGGGTGCTATCCAATCCTTCACACAGTTTAAGATTAAACAGGGTTTTCATAACTAAATTTGCACGACTTTTCTATCTGCATACCCGAGAATATTTTATTTTTGGCTACCTCTCGCTTATCAAAATTTTATCAAAATGAAAAATCCATCTCTGGTGTTACATATAATGCTAGTTTATATTAATGTGGTGTTAAACAAAAAAAGGTTAACAAATCCTGCACTGTTTGCATGGAAGGCTCGTTATATAGAGCCAAGGCGCTATGGCACTACCTGCATATAAATATTTATTATATTTTTATTCAATTTAAAATACACCAAATTTTCTGAATTTTGGCCCCTTACAAACCAATCAAGTAACCCTCAGGAGAGAAAAACAATTGAGCGACATCTATCGCCGATATATTCTAATTTCAGAACGTTGTAACATTTTCGGCGATAGATGTCGCTCTAATAGTTTTTCTATCCTGACTGATTTATAAGGGCATAGTCGAATTCCGTTTCTCCATCAACGACGACCGTAGTGTGCTGATGTGAGACTAATTGATCCTCAGTTATTGTCGACGGTGAAATATAATCGAAATTACACAATGATTATGTATAGAAATAAAGTAATACACGATAACACTTTTAAATTAGTAAAGAAACATTTCTAGACTGTTGCGGAAAAGTAAAGTGGAATGTATTTTGAGTAAAGTATGTTGCAAATGTTTTTCTATATCTCTGAAAAAGCTCATCTTCAAAATAACGATTTGTTCTGTTCTCGGGGAGTTGTTTTAAAATCTAGACAAGAAGCATTTAAAGATTTTTGCAGAATCGTAAAATGGAAAGAATTTTTAGTCATTTTGTAAAGTTTCAATTTAAGTACTTGATAATCGTTTTTTTTAATTTGAGTTGTGCCTCTGAAAAAGCGCATATTTAGAATGATGATTTGCTCTGTTCTCGAGGGATTATTTTTAAATGAAATAATTAACGTCGAATGGTACAGTTTTGAGTTTTGATATATTTTTTTAGTTCGTGAAATTTGTAGTTTGAAAATTGTTATTGTGCTGGTTTCTTGGTATTATTTCAAAAATTATAATAAAGGAATGTTCAGTTGTTCGCACCGAATATTAAAGCTAAATGAATTTTGAGTACATTTGGGAAGTTCAGTATTTGTTTTTATTTTTATTTTTTCAGTTCATGAAAATAGTAATTTGAACTTGAGAGCAGAGAAAAATGGAGTATAAAGTAATTAATAAAGCGTTTTAGATTTACAAAATACGTTTCGCATTATTTTTAAACTTTTATTTCTTCAAATTTCTTCAACCATGCAGAATTTTACGTTAGAATAAAGTTGGTAGAGTGGATCCTTGGTGGGTGCTATTTTACGTGGTGAGTGGGCCATATCTTGTTACCCACGCACCTAGTTTTTAACCAACGAATAAATTAATCGAAAGACAATAAAATCTTGATTTTGTCGAAATAAAAGAAAAATGAGAAATTTTTAATAAAATACCCATAAAATCTTAATTTTTAATCCCTAAGCAGACTATTTCTGAACTATAGTGCCAAATTTACGATTTTCAAAAAAATTTCTCTAAAAAGAAAAGATTAGAAAATCAAGATTTTCAAGTGTAGTCATTATACGGTTTAAAAATCGAATCCTCAATATTTGTTTTTTAAACGTATAGCGACCAAACGTGTTAAACAGTGCAAATCTTTTTTTAACCTTTTTTTTCTCGTTTTGGAGAATTTCTTTTGATCATTAAAACGTCAAAATCGAGACATTTGTGTGTTAAATTTTTGCAAAAGGTGTTTGCCATTTTTTTTAAATAGCACTGCCAAATGTGTTAGACAATTTTAATAATGCAAGCTTTAAAATGTGAAAAAAAATCATTCAAGAAAAATATAAATGATTTTTGCATTTTTGTTATTAGATAGTTTTTGCCGGTGATTTTTTCGAGGTATATAACTTGTAAAATGCGTTGGATGATCTCCATTGATTGAAAACTAAAATATCCTCAAAAAATTGTTAAGAAAATGGTTTGTAAAATGTGTAAAAAAAATGTCCAAAAACAAGGTTTCTGAGTCCAGAAGTTTAGAAAAGTATATTAAGTAACTTTTTAAAGGTTTACAGTACCCAAACGTGTCAGGTGATCTCGATTATTTGAAAACCAAAATTTGCCAAAATTTAAGGTCTTCGAAAAATGGTTAAAGAAATTTCTAGAAAATCGATGAAAAATGTCAAAAATAAGGATTTTTCGCTAACAATCACAGTTTGGGTATCAATTACAATTTTACGTAGCAATCACGTTTGAAATAGCAATCACTGTTTAATTAACAGTCACAGTTTGGCTAACAGTCGCAATCACAGTCACGGTGAAATTCAGTAACGACCTGCGATTTTTTACTATCAGTGAAAAATCACAGGTACGTGAAATATCACCCATCCTTAAATATAATTAATTTATCAACAATTATCAGTCACAAAACTGTTCAATTATCAATAACTAAACTTGATGAGGTCAGGGGTGGCTCGTTATGTAGAGCCAAGAAGAATCTGTAGTTTCAAGCTCAGCATAAATTTGTAATTAACTCTTAAAACACTTTTTCGCCAATTATTTTGGTCTAGGAAGATAAATCGTTCTTTCTTTCTTCAAAAAAGGATGGGGCGGTGGGGAGTATATTGTATAAGTGGCTCTTCCATCAACATGTTCCGGTGGCATTGTGTCAACTTGAATGTAAATAATTAAAATTTAAAACCGTATTAGCTGGATACACCATCAGGGCAACATCTATTATCTTAACATTGGACAATTTCCTTGACTGAGTGGAGAAATCCACAGACAATTAGAAACCATAAAATAGCGACAATTATAACAATGTCATTGATAAACATTGAAACATTGTTTCTCCATGCGACAGCCGAGCACCAGTTTCAATATTATTAGATCTCATCACGTTAATATAGCCGCTGTCAGGGAAACGGTTTTTCACTATAGGGTTATAACCCTCCAAGTATCCGTAATAGATAGATACACCATTTATTCTATTGCCGTGATTCTAAGTATTTTTACAATGCTGATTTTAAATCTGGAATCAGTTTTCTTCTGCAAGCTACGGTTATCATGCAATTTGACATTTTGATTTGTCATTATTTCTGTAGTTTGGTGTTGAATTTATTTAATTGCTCGCCAATGAAAAACGTTAGAGCGATGGGGTTGGCCTACTTCTGTAGCCAAAGTTTTTCGTTTTTTTATATTTTACACAGGTGCTGAGGATTATCTGCCCAATCACGCAAATTTGTCCAATTTAGACATCTAAAATGTTTGCCTCATTTTTTTGTTTTCCTAAAATTTAGTTCACTATACTTTTGTAGCAAGAAACCTTACGAACAATCTCCCGTTTTCCATTTTGTTTATATTTTTCCCTGGTGCCGAGGAATAGCTGTCTAATCACGCGCGTTTGGCCAATTTCGACATCTAAAATTTTCGCCTCATTTCTCTGTTTTATTTAAATTTAGTTCAGCATACTTTTGTAGCAAGAAACCTCATGAATAATCTGTGGTTTTCGTTTTGTTAATATTTTAAAAAGGTGTTGAGCTAGCGTGTACGGGCGCATCATTACTTGCCGCGTAAATATCTCAAAATTAGTCACCTTCTTCGACCCGAAAACACACATTTCTTCTCAAACGCGCTAAAAGGAAAACAATTATTAGACGTGTGACTTGTGTGTAAACTACGAGCTTTTGTTTACTAGGAGTTGTTGTCTTTCCGCTGACTGGGGTGCATCATGAGTATCAAGTTCTATTTCTTGATCCGTCACCTTGATAAATTCCCAGAAAACTTTGGGGCTGTAAGTGAGGAACAAGGTGAACGCTTCTACCAGGACCTGATTATCATGGAAGAGCTCTATCAAGGGTGATGGGACAGGAATATAATCGCGGACTAGTGCTGGACTATAAAACGAGATTGCCCCGAGCAAGTGCACAAATGCAAGAGCTACAACCGCAATTTTTTGGCAGAATAGAACATAACTGAACTGCAAGATATCAACCTTCATTCTGAGTTCACAATATGACTATATTTCTACGCTCATATGTGATTTATGACTTGTTATGTATATAGTATGTATAATAAATATACAAATTTCCAAAAATTTTCATTCTTGAATTGCATAAAAACGTAGCTTTTGGAGCAAAAATAACGATTCAGCACATCCAAATTATGCTAGAACAAGTTATTTTATTAATTCAACAAACATTTTGTTACACAGTGTAATTTTTAAATATCGTAGAATTGTTACAAAAACTATTATACAGTACAATCCCATTAGGGCCTCTACAGACTTGCCAGTTTTATTCGACTCGATCCTAATGGACTTCTGCTGTAAAATACACATTGATAGTTACATTGGATGCATTTTGCACAAGTAAGTTAAGAGTTTTGATGAAAAGTATTGTCCGTAACAATTAGTCACTTTGGGGAATCTAAGAATTTTGGGTTTAAAGCACATCGACTAAGAGAATCTTTGACATAACCCTCAGTGACAGCAAAAGATTTTCATTTGCCAAGACTTTGAATTGTGAACCACCCTTAAATACCCTCTAAGAACGTAGAAACATATATTTTATTGTGTATAAATTTTATGTCATTTCTGCGGTGAAATTTTATCCAGGGTTTATGCGACTTCAACCTTTTAAGTAAAGTTTTCAAGCAAAGTAAAAGTAAGGCGTTAAGTTTGATTTCAAGAAATAACGTTTAGTGTTTAAGAGTTTTCCAGGCTTAATTTTTCGCTAAATCCTTATACATAAATCTATCAGCGCACACATTTTGCGCTGAATTCAGCTGGTTTTTTAGACCACCGATCAGCACAGTGATGCCAGATCTACACATCAAATTCGGACTATATTTTAAAACATGCTATTAAAGTAATTTGAGTAATTTGTCGGAATTTTTAGCGATAAGAAAAATGATCTCTGTTAATTGTAGGAATTATTTTTCGATTAAAGTAGTACTTTTCAGAAATTTGTGATTGAAACATTAAACGCTAAACGATAATCACTGTATACCAAACGTTAAATGTCTTATAAACCCAGCATAAAAATTAGCTATAAACAGGTGTTTACAGCAGATTACGTTTAAGAGAATATGAAGGGGGGTGAGTGAAAATTATCCTAACCTCCAAACAGAATAATCTCTGAATTGTTCATGAAATTTAGGCTTTAATTTATTAATTAGTTAATTTGTAGAAACTCTCGATTACGTTTTACTGGTTTGGTTGTAAAATGGGGCATATCAGTTTAACATAACCTATAAACATCTGTTTTATTCAATGTAATAACTGTAGGGATTGATTTGTTATATTGTACTTCAATATAATTCATTTAAGTATTGCATGTACACTCACGCAATTATATTGAATTTAATAAATTGTTAAAAAAATGCATAAAAGTGTTCATATTCAATTCTTAAGAACCAATATGTACGATTCACAAAGGGAAAACAATTAATCAATGTATCAATGAATGTCAAGTTTCTACCTTTACAAATCAAAGTCAGTTTACTCCTCCGATAAATTAAATTTTTCACGTGTGAAATATGTGAAAACACGTTATTTTCAAAGAATAACATTTGAAAAAATTCGGCGATTTTTTGAGGCATTAAAAAAATTCAACTTTGCATTGCGCTAGCGATGCGTAAATATCACCTTTTTCTGACGGATACTGAAAAATAGTTATTTGTTTAACAAGGCAATAAAGTGACAACATATCGCAGATAGCTCTGTAAAAATTTTGTGGTACCCGAGTAAAATTGACATTTATAATAGATATTGTGGTGACCGCATTTTGACGGTGTGTACGATGTAATCATTTATAATCATAATGATCATGATTTCGTAAGTGACATGCTTTGTGATACATTTTGATTCAGGAATTCAGGAACCTTTCAACAAAATGCACTTTGTTGGTATCGCACACATTTCTTTACGATTAAAAATACTAAAGTCATTATCTTCATATTATTATTGTTCAATGATTAAATTGAAATAAAACTTTTAGGTAACTCATTTCCAGGCGGTTTCTATTGGTCGACGCGGTGTCTCATCTGATTGAAGTAGTCTCAACTGATTGGCTCATTACCTTTACAGCCTAGGCATAAATAAACATTTTTAAAGCTTAAAGCAAAAGTGATATTTCACAGCCTAAAAGCAGTCCGAAAAATCTTTCATTTCATATCAATGCGCGAAAAAAAAATGTTTAGGATCGACACACCGGCAGTCAAAGATGTACCTATTAAAATAAAAACTTATTTAATGCTATTATATTTCTCGAAGATAAGAAAATAGTCTTTATTAAAATAAGCCAAGAGTATTAATGAAACCGCAATATAAAAACTGTAAAGTATTAAATATGAGACGATATCTTTATTCATTTTTCTGTAGGTTCTGATTGACCAATATAGGAGGCAGTGTTACAATAGCGAGTTTGTGGTATTACTATAGGAACTGATATTGCTATGGTATTTGTCACCGAAGAAACACAAATTAGAAATTACAGTTGTAGGTATCTTTATTATACATTAATTACAAGAGCGAACGGTATTTTATTTAATGCGTTCCTGACTTAGGTCTCAAAAGGGCAGGTAAATTGCGTATGGCAAATTCAATAATCGTTTGGGAAAAAGGAGTTCAAGGAAAATTAGATAAAATCAAATTTAAAATGACACGTCTTTTTGGATCGCCCAGAAAAACATACTTGTAACAGGGCTTTAATTGATAATTGATTTCAGATATCATTAAAGGAAGGGGGACTTCCGTTAAATATAGCCTGTCAATTTTTTGTAATTTTTTAGGAGGAAACTTAACGATTTATACACCTTAGGGTTCTTTCGTCGCTTTTAATGTAATTTTGTTTACATTCGCTATTTTTTTAGCTACCAGAGCCAATTGTATACTCCGTACCGTACATGAAAATCTGCAAAGCATGGGCCTGATTGACAGGATAAACCCAGCCTGAACGGTCGATTTGAAATTGAAATCTAGATTTACAATGTATATGAAATTTATTAAAGGTTAACGTTGAAAATCCATAAAATGTGTTATTTTTAAAAAATGGCGTCTTCTCAAAGAAACACATTCAATTTTCCACCTTCTGTTTAAGGTTTGAAGTGCTGCAAAATATACCGAAATCAAACTTTTTATTGATTGTTGTACCTCCAATGAACGGGTTTGTCTTTAAGAGGTTTAAATAACAAGATTGCACGTTAATTAATGCGTCGCTATCCTACACGTCAATTCAGAAGACAGTTTTCAGAAAAACGCAGTTAAAGATTAGCGTTAATTTAATTGTTCAGTGGTGTTTTTATACTTACAGATAAGCAGCCATTCAAACACTATTTAATAAATCCTCCTCTCCTTCAAGCAGTTGATTTTGTTTCTTTCTTCCTCTGTTTCTTTCATCCTGGTCTTCTTGTCAACTATTTTCATATTCGCGAAAGGGTGCAGCTAAAGTTTTATATTGTTATTTCCCACAAAACTAATTCGAATTTCGAAAAATTGTTTGAGGGGCATATTCTAGACCAGGCATGGACAGCCCACAGCCTGCGGGCCACATGCGGTTCTCAGGTAATCCCGCCTGCCAAAAAAAAATTCCCATACATACCACCACGGCCCGCCGAATTTGCGAAGGTAGAATCCGAATAATTCCCGTAACACGACAGCGATCGACGAGAAGGCGCTATTAAATTCAGGAATATTCAAGATGCTAAAGAGAAGCAGATATGGTTGTCGCCAACCTGCCTTGAGATCACTTTGGAGCGCCAAAGTTAGATTATTGGGGTTAACAGTGTTTATTTAATTATTTCTCAAATATGTCGGAACCTTCAAGTAGTAAATACAGAAAGGTTGCCTTCTAGGAGAAGTGGACCCAACAATATCTGTTTATTACAAGCCAATTTGTCTGATATGTAATCATTGAATCCGATTTAAAAAGACATTATACCACCAAACATTTGCAAAAATACGAAAGTTTAGCAGGCCAACTAAGAATTGACAGAATCGAGATCATTGTAAAACGCAGCGAAGAAGTTGAACATATCTTTCGGGCAAGCGATATTATTAATGTTAGAAAGTGGCGAAGAATTCAAAAAGCCGTTCTCTGAACGAGAATTTGTAAAAGAGCGCTAAATAGAATTGGTAAATATCTTGGGATCAGAAAAATGGAAAAAGTTCGCAGAAGTTAGTTTATCACACGACGAATTGATGCACTGGCCAAAAACGTAAAAGTCGCTCTTAAAGAACTAGTAAAAAAGGGTGTTGCATTTTCCATAGCATTGGACAAAAGCGCCGCTGTTATTGATTCAACCCAACTAGAAATTTGTATTTGCGCAGTCGGCAAAAATTTGTAAATAACAGAAGATATGCTCGTGCTTCGAACCATGAAAGACACTACAAGGGAAGAAGACATTTTTGAAGAAATTCTTAATGTTTTTTAATGCTTTTAAACTGAACTGAGCTATTCAGCAGTGTCACTACAGATGGAGCTCCGGCGATGATTGGAAAAAGTGTGGGAATGGTGCCTAAAAGAAAATAAGAATAATAACGAGTAAATATTGACATTGGGCAGAATGACCTAATGTTGATAGCCCAGACAGGTACATACTAACACCTTATTGTAAATTGATTGTATTGTTCTGTATCAAAATGTGTTTGTATTTAAGTGGTATATACAGTGCGTGCCTGAAGTATGGACTATACGTAGTAAAACCGAAATAAAATATTTTTGGAAAAATTCTTCGAACTGGTCGATTTTCTTTTATAAAAATACACATTTTTGCATCAAAGTCGATTTTGAAATGACGGTTTTTAAGTAATGACGTCAGACATTTTGTTTTTAAATGACAACCCCCTATTTTGTTCTCGATTTTGACAGATCTTTTTATTGTCGAACTGGCAGTATAAAAATATTGCCATCTTACACAGGAAATTTCTGGAGTAAATGACCATTGAAGGTGAGAGCCAGACATTTAGAGTTTTTGCAAAATGACCTTGTTCCAGCGCTTGTAGGAATTTTTCCAAACAAAAATTATCTTGACCTTCCATATAATACAATTGCGATTTCAGCAAGACTTTCAAGGAAATTAATGGCATACCCGAGTTAGTCCAACCTTTGGGAGATAATGCATGGTTATCTAATTTGCATTTTTGTCATCAGTTACTCCAACTAACTAAATACAAATTTGCAGAAATAAGGACAATCGATGAGCTATTAACCCATGCAAAGATTTTTCTAAGTGAACTTCGGTTGCGGGAAAACTGGCTGCTCATGAAAGAAATGATAAGAATGCCGAATGCCCTAGCACAGAAACTAAATTCATGAGGTACAGAATTTACATTCAGATTTCAGAATTTCCGTACACGTGTACTACAATTCTAAATATTCATGACTCCTTTCGAGGTGGACGTGAAGCAAGTGTAAATTTGCTTTTAATAGAATTAGAAAAACTCCTGGCAGATGATATTCTAAAAAAAATGGTTACGAGAGTCGCCTCTGGTAGACTTTTACGTGAGATTTATTTCCAAAGGTAAATATAGGGTATCCCACGAAAAAGTTGCATTTTAAAATTGCTATAAAAACAAAGACGGGTGGATATTTTTCAGTTTTTTTTTATTGAATAGCCCCGACATTGCGGTTTAATAGTGGAAGATCACTTCATTCATATGGCTGCCCCAGCTGGCTTTGCAGTAGCCCATTCTGTCGACACAATTTTTCATGGCATTTTCGATGGTGTGGCCCTCAATGGCTGCAATGGCGACTTTAATCTTGTGCTTTATGTTGTCAATCGTCTCTGGATGGTTGGCGTAGCACTTATCCTTGATGGCTCCCCACAAAAAAATAGTCCAACGGGGTCAAATCGCAGCTGCGAGGCGGCCAGTTGACATCGCCGTTTCGGCTAATTATGCGATTTTCGAACGTAACGCGCAAAAGTACGACCAAATGCCGCCGATGTCTTCCTCTTCCATTCGGGGAAAGAAGGAAAGAAAAAAACATGCCGCGATAGCGCTCACCATTGACGGTTACGGCGGCTGCTGCTTCGTTTTCCAAGAAAAACGGACCAATGATGCCGCCGGACCAGATACCGCACCAAACAGTCACTCGTTGTGGGTGCAGTGACTTTTCCATGACTACGTGTGGATTTTCTGAACCCCAAATGCGGCAGTTTTCCTTATTGACATAACCACCCAGGTGGAAATGAGCTTCATCTGAAAAGATGATTGTTCGATAAAAATGCTCATCTTCAACAAGCGTTCTTCGGCCCATTGGGCGAACCGAAATCGCATCGGATGGTCGTGCAGCTTCAGCTCTTGCACCAATTGAATTTTGTACGGCTTCAAACCGAGGTCTTTCGTACGTAGAAATGTGCAATTCCTGCGAGCGGTGTCGAGTTGATGTTAATGGATTGTCATTTACACTTTCGGCAACAGCAGCAATATTTTCGATTGCTTTGTCCATTAACGAGCCACTTTCATGCACACGCTTCACAAATTTATCCACAAACTGCCTGGCAGGCGCTTTATTTTTCCCGAATTTTGTGCGCATTTTTCTTGCAGTTTCGGTTGAAGACTCACTATTTTGGAGGTAAGTTTTCAATATTTCCCAATTTTCTTTGAGCGTAAACTTAACAATTTCGTAAACCGCAAACCTTTTATAAAAATATTTGACACATTGGCAAAGTCATTCGAGCTGTCCAAGCCAAAATAATCGATTGTTAAAAATTCAACCGATGGTTGGGCCACCCTGTATTATATGTAAAATAAAGTCTCTCATTGCTATGAGCATTTTTATTCAAAAATGAATAACACGAAATCAAAAAACGGATCAAGGATTATCGAAACTCCAATTCCAAGTTTCTCATTAGTTGTAGCACTTTGTGACTGTGAGACGGTATTAAATCATTTCTTTGTTGAAGTTAATCAGTTTATGTTTTATTTTTATTATTTTATTGCGATAAATACTTATTTATCTGTACCTTCTCTTTTTTGAATAAATAACATGTAAAATTAAATATTTGTAATTATTAGCTCCCCTATTCATTTTGGAGAAAAATGGTAAAAGAATATTTTTTAGAGAATTAAAAATTGTAAATGCATCATCCATTTAATTTACGTTTGTAATAGAATTCACCTCAGAAATAATAAAAATAAGTTTAACCATTTACCATTTAATAAAAACCCTTGCCATGACCTTGACAAATGTCATGTTATGGTGAGAATAATTTTTCTAGTAAAATATCAATTCACGCATTGTAATTAATATGAACAATAACGTTGGGCTCGTTGTTAAGTGTGAACTAACTTTCATCTGCAAAAAGTTTCGGTCTGTTTGATCGATCCTGCATTATTTCACAGAATACACGCCTAGTTTCATTATCCACTAGCAGTATCTTCTCATGGCATTGATGCACTCACGAGCTAGTTGTTGGTTCAGCATTTATCAAACCCAAAACTGTTTCTTCCAATTGATCGTTGTTTCTGCTGTTCCGTTTTCATGTAATGTTAATGTTTTTAAAATAATATTTGTTGAAATTGGACTATTAAAATACGCTTTGAATCAACTGCCACCATATTTGCTGTATTTTCAAACTTTTTCACAAACTTGGTAATTGTTGATAGACGGAATTGGTCGATTGTTAAATTTAACTGAAAATGTCACGAACTCTGAGTAAACTGATGCCACAGCAAAATGTTTTGATAATGAATACGCTCTCTTCATAGGAATAACTCAGATTATTGCTCATATTAATTACAATGCGTGAATTGATATTTGACTAACAAAATTATTCTCACCACAACATGACATTTGTCAAAGTCATGGCAAGGGTTTTTATTAAAAGGTAAATGGTTAAGCTTATTTTTATTTTTTCAGAGCCACCCTCATTCTGGTACAAACGTAAATTAAATAGATGATGCATTTACAATTTTTAATTCTCTAAAAAATATTACTTTACGATTTTTCCCTAAAATGAGAATAATTACACATATTTAATTGTACATGTTAAATCCCTATGTTCGCCCCATATCCCAGACACTCGGTATAAATATAATCTCATCATAGTAATGGTTTCGATCCCAGCGGCTCCGCTATAAACTTCGATTGATTTGAATTCGAAAGTTTTATGAGGATAAGATGGTGTATTATTATAATTCACAAGACGACGCCCGCATTTTGATGTATACCTAGACCCAACTCCATTGGGGACCCTTATGGAGGTGTTAGCGCGGGACCCTAATCTCACAAAAAAAAACTTAGTATAAAAGATAAAAATTGCCATAAACTTGACGAAGTTGTTGCAAAATCGATATTTCTTGCAATTCTGTTTATAACACAGTTTAGTACACGCAAAAACATTTTAAAGCCTGTTAAATTCGTTAAATGCATCTAATTGTGTAAGCATGTACAATCGTCTGATTTTATTTAACCTATGCGTCTTTTGCTTTGTTTGCAAGTTTTAATGCTTTAAAGTTAATTATACATGATTCTCATTATAAATAATTGAAAAGTTTTATTACAACAGTTACAACAACAATTTAAACTTATTTTCCGTGCTCGTTGGTTAATGGCTAACTTTAATGTACCCAAATGTATCAAAAATCGTTCATTAGTGACCCCTTTTAATGAACGATTTTTCATTAATGAACGATTTTTAGGGTCGCGGTAGTCTAGTGGGCAGAGGTCCGGTCCTAGACCTCGCTGGTGCGGGTTCGAGTCCCGTCCGGGCGGTCACTTTTTTAACGCGAAAAATGACCGTGCGGGTCCCAGGATAAGTCTAGTCTTTGTCCTCATTTTATTTAAATGAATTATTAAATACTATACATCGGTTGTGGCTGGCTAAGCCAATTCCCTATCATCCTCGAGTCCCTAACCCGAATTCCTATCAATCAAATTTCCTAAAAAAAGAAAGAATTCTAGATAAGCATTAAATAGCTAATTCATGAATGGCTAATTACTCATAATTACTGGAAATGTAACTAATAATTGCGAGAAAACGATCATTAATTTGTTTCACATGTAAATGCAAAAGTATATCAATTCTCTGCGCTAGAAACAAATTAGCGGTGAACCGCCTTCGATTTTGTAATACCATAATGTCAAAGTGTGAAACGTAAAATTTATAAAACGCGTGTATCAAGTGAATGTCTGCTACTTTGGATAGTGTCGAGTTTAAATTAACACCGCCAAAGATTTAGATTAGATTTAGATTAGACGGGGTCGATTGGCTGTGGTGAGCCTTACAGCACTGCGACCTGTTTAGATCTTTTGTACTAGTACCCTACTGCTATTTGATTCCCAAAAATTCAACTTCCCTGACAAGGTCAATTAACTTTCTGGGAGGTAATGCCCTGATCCGTTCTGGCGTTACCGCCATACCTCCGGTTAGGGCCTGCCTAGTGGTAGCTAGAGCTACACACTCGCATAATATGTGTTCGGCCGTTTCTTCTGCCGATTCACATAATCTGCATGTGGTGTCATCCACTTTGCCCATATTGTGAAGATGGTACTTCACTGGGCAGTGTCCTGTGAGGAGACCGGTGATTAGTCTGATCTCGGTTTTAGTGAGGCGTAAGAGCTGTTTGGCTCTATTTGGCGAGAAGTCAATAAACATTTTGGATTGCCTTTGACCTGGTGCATTTTTCCAATAGTCGATTTTGCACTTTTTTTCCCATTCTTGGATCACGCCTTTTTTATGTGCTTTCGGTAGCCCACAGGTCGGTTTTGGTCCAATGATGGTAGTTGAGGCTCCTTCCTTAGCAAGTATATCGGCATGCTCATTGCCTTTTATGCTTGCGTGGCCGGGTACCCACATTAGGGTGAGCTTGTTGCCCTTTGCCAGTTGGTTCAGAGCCTGTTTACAGTTCCAAGTAGTCTTGGAGTAAAAGCTGTACGCTTTAAGGCTCTTTAGGGCAGCCTGGCTATCCGTGATTAGATATATGCGTGCCCCTTTGTAGCCCTTTTTTGTGCACACCTGAGCACATCTTTCTAAAGCTATTATTTCAGCCTATAGGACAGAAGGGCCATGTCCGAGGGGAACTGATTCCCTATGCTTAGGCCCATATATGCCTATGCCGGTGCCCACCTCTGTCTTCGATGCATCTGTGTACCAGAGTACAGAGTTATGTTTTAGTTCTGTGACTCGTTTCAGACTGTTTTGGCGACTATCAATAGTCACATCAAATCTTGATTCGAAGTCATAATTGATCGGCATTATATCCGATGGTGTTTGTAAGAACTCGCTTCTGACGAGGTCCAGAATTTCTGAGTGTCCGGTTATGTGGACTGTACTGGTCCAGTTTAGTCTCAGTGCACTCATTAGACCTTCCTTTCTGATTTGTTCGTGCAAAGGAAGTAGGTCTAGTAAAGCTTCCATTGCTGCAGAGGGAGTGCTATGCCCAACTCCCGTGATGCCAAGGCAGGCCAGTCTTTGAAGAACTTGGAGCTTTTTTTGTGCCGTTACTTGTTTTATTTTGGTCCACCATATTAGTGAGCCATATGTGATAATGGGTCTGACCACCATGATGTACAACCAGTGTATCATTTTAGGTTTCAGCCCACATGATCTGCCAAAGAGCCGGCGGCCTATCCAGAGTGCCGCCGTTGCTTTGCTGATCGTTTTTTCCAGATGCGCGTTCCAGTTAAGCTTCCTATCAAGCACTAAGCCTAAATATTTCACTTGGTCGGAAAGCGCAATTTCTTGTCCTTTTACTTTGGGAGCTTTGATTGAAAGTTTCCTGCGATTAGTAAAAGGTACAATCACAGTTTTGTTCGGGTTGACATTGAAACCCTCCTTCAGAGACCATTTTGTTATGGTGTTAAGGGCCTCTTGGGCTAGGGACGATACGATGCTATCGTATTTACCCCTTATGACGACCGCAATATCGTCGGCGTAGCCTTGCGTACTATAGCCCTTATCTGTCAGGGTCGTGAGGAGCTCATCCACCACGATGCACCAGAGCAAGGGTGATAGAACCCCGCCTTGCGGGCACCCTTTCGCCGTGGTTACCGTTTCAGACTCACTCCCCATACCTGCCGTGATTTTACGGTTTTCAAGTACAGCTTTTATCCATCTGATAGTGGGTATATCAAAGCCCTTCCTGATGGTTCCCTTTTCCACGGTTTTGAAGGTCGTATTGTCAAACACCCCTTCAATATCCACGAAAATACCTAGAGCAATCTCCTTGTATTGAAGCGATGCCTCTATGCCTGTTGTAAGGCTGTGTAAGGCATCTACAGTAGATTTGCCAGATTAATAGGCAAATTGTTGCCTATGTAGCGGGTTCGCTTTTAGGGTGCCGCACCTAATATCGTTGTCCACGATTTTCTCCATAATTATGAGAAGGAAAGAGGTGTGGCTGATTGGGCGGTAGGACCTAGCCTCATCAGGTGGCCTACGGCCCGCTTTGGGGATGAAAATCGCCCTGGCCTCCTTCCATTCCATTGGAATATAGCCCAGCGTGAAGCTGGCTTTGTATATTGCTTGCAGGTATGGGGCTAGTATGTCTAGCCCATATTGCAGCAATGCAGGGAATATGCCATCTGGCCCTGGAGTTTTGTAGGGTTTGAAGCTTTTGACTGCCCATTCAATTTTTCCTCTGGTAATTAGTTTACCAGCCTTTCTTTTGCTCTCTCTGGTTGATAGGAATGTGCTTCCTTCCATAGATTGAGCAGTTGTTGCGAGTGAGTCCACAGATGTTGAGCCCGGAAAGTGTGTCTTCAGGAGCACACTGAGACTTTCTTTGAGGCTCTCTGCATGACTCCCATCAGGTTTTTTTAATTAAACCAATGCCATTAGAGTGGTCTTTCGATAGAACCTTTTGGAGTCTTGCTATCGGGGCTGTGTCGTTCACTCCCTCACAGAAAGCTCTCCAAGTTTTCCTTTTCGACTTCCTCAGCTCCTTGTTGTATTCTGATAGTGCCTGTCTGTAGGCATCCCAGTTGCCCGTCTTCTTTGCACTATTGAAGGTTTTTCTGGTTTGCGTCTTCAGGCGGTCTAAATCCTTATTCCACCAGGGCACATCTCTGGAATGAGATCTCCTCTTATGTGGACAGCTGGATTCGTATGCCTTTAAGATGCAATTTTTAAGGAGAGCCGCAGCTATTTCCAGCTCCCCTGTAGTTTGGATGTCGAGGCATAGATCTTCGGTTCCCAGACCTAGGCACTCTCTGTAGAGGCCCCAGTCTGTGTTCCTCGGATTCCTGCACTCTAAAACAGCTTCCTTAGTGACCTCAATATCAAACCCAATCTGCTGATGGTCTGATAAAGAGGGTTCTGCTAGAACTTGCCAATTTTTAATTGTACTTGTTGTGAAGGCATCAGCCAGGGTGATATCTAGTACCTCCTGTCTGATTGCATTCACAAAGGTAGGCTCGCTACCTCTATTAACAATGTCTAGATTCTTAGAGATAATAAACTCAAGTAGATCCTTACCTCTACTATTGGTGTCCGTGCTGCCCCATAGGATGTTGTGTGCGTTGGCATCACAGCACAGGAGTAGGTGTTTATTGCCTTTCCTACACCATTCCACAAGTCTTCTTACCTCCTCTGGTGGTGGTGTATCCTTGTCACCCGGAAAGTAGGCCGAGGCCATAACTATGTGCCTTTTTCCTTTCTTCGTGGGGACCTCTACCAGCACAGCCGCGAGGTCCCCTGTGGTGAATTCTGGAATGTAAGTAAAATTAATGTCTTTTCTGAGCATGAGGACTGCTCTTGGTTTAGTGCAGTCTGCTTTGTATACTAACCTGCAACTTTCTTCGGGTAGACTCCTTACCTGCCCGTTGTTAATCCAGGGCTCTTGTAGGAAGCCTATCCCAAATTTGGATTTCTTGAACCTCCAGTGCACGGCACTTGTTGCCGCTTTGGAGTGGTGAAGGTTCAGTTGTAGGCAGCGTAGGCCCGCCATTGAGATGCCTAGACCCCAGAGGCACCAGCCTTTGGCTCATTGGCCTTTCAGGGTGTTGATCTCCCTTACCTTACCTAGTACGGTGGGTCCCTTATCGGCACCTGTTTCCGCTAGTGGCGGAGAAGTGCCAACGGGTCCGCTGGTAGGCTCCTTTGAGCAAGAAGGGCCCGGACAGGCCCTTGTTGGCCCCTCGCCCTTTGGTGCTTTTTTGCCCTTGGGTCTTAGCTCTACCCAGCCAAACCCGTAGCAAATCTTGTTGCCCAGCTTCTCCAGGCTGTCGGCGGAATGTGAGTTCACCGACAGCGTGACCTCCAGCTTGGGTCCCTTCGGATCTCTCCTGAGAACCCTCCAGCTGGAGGCCTTTAGATTGTTCTGGGCCTCGATTAGCGAAATTACTTTCGCGTTGGTGTAGTCCAGGCTGTTTGGGAAGTAGCCTATCAGGATCTTAGAATGAGGCATTTCTGCCTCATCCAGCACCCTTAGCTTGGCTCCCTCCCACAGCCTGAGATGGGCAGCTGCGCCCTTTAGCCAGTTGGCTGTGGCACTGTCTACACACGTCAGTGCGAGCCATCCTGGCCTCTGATGAAGCTGATGGAATCTGGGCTTCACGGTTCCCTCCTTACCATCCTCGATTATTTTCTCCAGAATGGCCTCACGTACGGCATCAATTTGTTCCGTCGACATGAGGTTTTCTGGAAAACCTTCTAGGCATACGCCTACCTTTACTCCCGTCGTAGCCTGGCTATAGGACATAGCCTTGGCCTCGGCGCTAGGCACAGGCTGCCTTTTCGTCCGTTTGACCATGGTTGAGTCCGGCGTGCTACCTGTTGACCGAGGTCTCTTGGTAGCAGCCGTGGGGTTGCTCTTGAAGG
Organism: Ocypus olens; assembly: GCA_910593695.2. Lineage (NCBI taxonomy): Eukaryota > Metazoa > Arthropoda > Insecta > Coleoptera > Staphylinidae > Ocypus > Ocypus olens. The sequence goes on along the minus strand of OU343062.1, from coordinate 27,411,473 downwards.
GCACTAATGCCTTTACTCGAGCTTCCCTTGGTTCCATGCCGTTCTTGATGAGGAACTTCATCCTCTTTCTTGCGGCACCGCTCATTTTGACCTTTTGGTCTTTTGTATTCAGACCTTTAAGGCTGCCAACGAGCTCCTCATCGCTTTTTCAGCAGCTCCTCCTCACCTGTTCTGCTGCTAGTTTCCATAGGCTCTACACCTTTTGGCTCCTTTGCAGCAACATCGGACGTTAGGGAGTCGTCCACTCCTTTGTTTATTTGGAAAACTTGGTTCATTTGAGTCCCACGAGTAGCTAGGGAAAGGGAAAAGTCCATTACAGCAGAGCCCCGCATGCCATAGAGTACACATTTTTACGAAATAATACGTAGAATTTATTTCCTGGTGCGAGGAGTAACAGGTAAGACGTCATTCGGAATCTGCGCTATTCGCATATTTTGCCGATATTGCTGCAAAGGGCTTAATAGCAAGTTTACTTGTTTGTTTTGTTTGGATTTTAATCTAATTAATTTCTAATTTTGATCCTAAGTTACGATCAACGGAAAAATCTTGTATGTAACCAACTCATGTGTTAATTGGCGATTAATGATCTCAACAATTGTTTCGATCATTATTCGCTATCATTAACACACTTGCTGGTTAAATAACTATTATAACATGGTCAGTATCTTCTTAAACTATCTGTGCTAGTTGTTCATAGTTATTTATTTGTATCTAATAAACTATTTGCTTTATATCCTACTGATTTAGTCAGTAGATGGTGGTGGTTAGGATATCAGGTTGATTTCCGGGCCATTTATTTTGGGTATGTGTATTCAACCAATGAGTCACTTGTTTTCCAACGAACCACATATTCCATATAATATTAAGGGTCGCATCTTCTGAAATAGAGTTGAGTTATGTGGTTAATTCTTCCGGCCTCTGAGTTTTGATAGCAAAAATGTCGATGCAATTTTAACTACCAAAGAATATGCGCGAAGTTCGACGGTTCGTAGGATTCGCTGGTTGGTACTGGCGTTTAATTCACTATTATTTAATTCATATTGCACTCTGTCGTTGGGCAAAAATACATCGTGGATTTGGAATGAGAAAGCTAGTGCAGCTTTTAACTTTTATTGAAAAGTGTTTAGTTTTTTATCATGCCCTAATTTAAATGATTCAAATACATTAAAATCTTTCACCTGTAGTAAATTGGCACTTGTATTGCATAATGTATTGATCACAATTTTTTTATAATTTGTTCCTACAAAGTTTTTACAGATGGCTCCATTAAAAATGATACAGACACAGCTAAAAGAAAATATCTACCTCAATATAAATGAACAATACCATTGATAGTACATAAACCCTTCAATGGAATCTGAATGTTTCAACAAATAATCTTAGTTTTGATTGATATCAATTCTATTCCTGCAATTAACTTAACAACGTTTTTAAATATCACTGTATTGTATCAAATTAATGTTAAAAATAAACACTATTCGTCAGTGTAAATCGCAAAGTGCTTAATTCCTCTTGACCATATTTTACAGGAGAGCAAAAAAACTGGATATAGATGCCATTATATCAATTAAAAGGACAAATTAAGTTAGTCTTTACAGAAGAAAGGTTTTAAAATAGGTTTCTAATATTAAATTTTAAAATTTCGTATTACTAATGATATAAAATGGAGTTACGTCAAATTCCTTGTAGCTATAAAAATTGTTTTGGGAGTTACGCACTTTTCATCGCAAGTAACGACATTATAATAACATCGAATAAAAGTTTTTCTTTATTTAATCAATTTACATGAGGAATATTATAGGGGGTAATACCACAAGAGGTTTAATTTGGCCGGATAAATTTTATTTGTTTGCACGAGCCATTGAATCGATACAAATTTCGAGAATGAATTGAGATGGAAAAATTTTGCCTAATCTCAATTCATTCAAGAAATTTGCGATCAAATGACGAGTGCTTAAAATAAAATTTATCCTGCCGAAATTATAACCGCGAGTGGTATTTGTTGAGATAATTTTACGAATAAGAACTATATATATTAGTAATTTATATTAATTAAAAGTACAATGGGCGAAAGAGCATTGTTTATTTATAATGGAATTGGATAAAGCACCAGTCGTCAAAATCGTTTGTGGGTAAAATGAAAACGGTTGAGTGCCACGGGACTAATGAAATTCGCACCTGCGCGTTTGCGAGTGGTACAAACACTGAGATCTAGCCGTTAAAATGAAATTTTTAATTATTGCTTTGTATAAGTAAATATTATTACTTACATTTAGTATACATTCCGTACATTTCTGGCGTTTCTTATATTATATTATAGGTTATAATTTTTACTCACACACACTACAAGCGACACAGTTAGGAGACCAATAACGGCTGATCGTTTAGTCGCCGGTGCACTTATTTCCGACACACATAAAAGAGAAGACGCCAAGTGCACAAATATAAAAATGTTTATTTTATACTATTAGAACATGGTAGAACAAGATGGATATTAAATGCAATCCAATTCTGTATTTTACGCATTTTGGCAGCGCTACCGTACACTTACGACATCTCACGACACTAGGTCGAAGTACGAAATCTGTGTCAGGCTTAAATTGCAAATGTACGTAACTAAATGTGTATTATTGGTGAACGGGCAATACTTACTCAACTTATACATGGATCGGAATGAAAATCGAGAAATAATTTTCACGTGGAAGCGTGTCCGAAACGAATTTCAATTATATTTCACCGCAGAGGTATTCAGAACCGACATGAACTGCCAGAGTACAACTGAAGTCAGCTGTTTACTAAAATTGTTAATATAAGGATCGTTGTCAAGGTGAAGGTAAATAAATTTTTAACCATTTGCAATTTTTTTTGTCCGCCGTTTTAAATGCACCTTTTTATACATGAGTTGAATTATCATAATATGAGTTTCTTGCCTGCCATATTGGCTCCAGATATAATTTTGATGACGAGGCCCGGCAGTAATGCGACTTCCCAACTTTGGGAAATTGTCCAAAAAAGCATTTAAATTTTTAATTTCTTCTGATGTTTTAGGAGTTAACGTTTTTTTTTTTTAATTACTGGTAGGGCACCTAGTCCACTTTTTTATTGCTATATCCCCAATACATAAGGTATTAAGGAACATTGTTTTTACAAACACGAATTAGTTCTCCATTAATTTTTAAATAAAATTCTGTGGTTGTAGTTCGTCTGGATCCTGCTTCAGTTCCTCGTTTTCTAGCCGTGTTTTTAACAATCACCAGTGTTTTTACCAAGAACTTTTTTTCGGGCCCCGTCAAGTTCCAAAATTTCTCAAATTCAGCTTTTCTGTCACTTTCTTTTACCAATTTACATTTTAGCTTGCAACTTTCTTTCTCACTAAGTTTACAGTGACAAGGTGGTTTTAATCGTTTTTCACTTTTTTTTACGCCATAGATCCATCTTTCGTCAGTTTTCTTTTTCCCATTATATACAAGTCCTTGTTCCCTCATTCTGTAATTTTTATTGGCTGCCCATTTGTTAATATCCGTTGCGTTTCTTTTTGATCGTTTCCGTTTACCTTTGTTAACCAATTTATTTTCACTTTCTTCTGCATTCCCACATACACCATCTCCGTTATAATAACTCTCTTGTTCCCTATTAATTCCATCTTCATTGACATCTTCATTTTCCTGCTCATGATCATTCTCTGGAAAATAATCGAGTTCTCCTTCAAGAAATAACATTGATTCACTGTCATTTGTATTATGTAAGCTATCACTTCCAAAAATAATATCCTCGTTTGCCGCATTTGTGATAAACACGTCAAAATCCACTGCTGTATTGGTATTTGTATTTTCTAAGCACTCACCCACCAAAGTTTTATTTAAAAAAAAATATTTTGTAATTTTCAAATATTTTCTTATTAACACTAGGTTTACGGGCGTTTCTTATATACCTATCTCTACGAGCATCCGTCAAATTGACGGGTGGATGAAAATACGTATTTACTTAAAAAAACAATTTATTCAAACCAAATCTGAGTTTAACAATATAATGCTTCACGTAAAAATAAAAATATAAAAAAAGTAAACAGTTTTTTTTAAGTTATTACGGAAATGATAATAATATAAACGCTACATAATCATATTTATCGAGAACATTTTTCACATACGTATTGAATTCCTTTTGTGCATTTTCCGCACACGATCCCCTTTACAATACATACAGCAATTACTGCATTTATTTTTATTACAGTAGCCCACTTGGCAACTTTTTCGTACTCCTGATGTTGAAGGTGACTGATCTGAAACGTCTGAACTGTGACGAATGTTCTCCTTATTTTCTCCAGCTAATTCATCGGCTAACGAAAATATAAACTCCTTTCTGGATATTTTCGATCCGGTACACTCTTTGTACAATATCCAAGCATTTATTGCTGCAAAATCTAAAATATTGTAAAAAACGTGAAGAGGCCATCGAAAACACCCTACTTTCACACTATATTTGCGTGCCATCTGGTCCGCGACATCGACACCAAACTTTGTTTTATTATAAAACGTAATAAATAACGTCGTCTAAAACGGGCTTAAGGATTATTTATGAAATTGGGTAGCCCGTCAATTTGACGGGTTTCGTAGATGGGTATACTACATACAAATTTTAAAAATTGGAAGCCTTAGGAAAAAAACAATTGTGTGAAAAAATTCTTTAGATGAAATTATTAATTTACAGTACAAAATGATGAAAATTCATGCAATGTTTTTTTCGGTATTTTTTTTTGAAGTTTAAAATCCGTCAAATTGACGGGTCCCGTAAACCTAGTGTTAAGAGACTTATCGGTTTATACGATGGCGTAGATAGAGTGAGAGTATGGGGGTTCTCGTAAAAGCAACATTTTACTAACATTTCAACTTAAATATGAAAAAAATCACAATTTTACAATATAAAACCCCCATCAAAATCTAACCTCGCCAAAAATTATTTCTGTCAACGCGCCTTGTTGTACACGAGAGTATTAAATTTAACATAAATAAATGTTACATTAAGTTTTATTTACCTTCAATATTTTTCATGTCTATTGAACTAAAGACACCTTTATTCTTGACCATACCCAGTATTTTTAACGTTCTTGATGACACATTGAACCTTCAACGTGAACATTATTATTTTAAATAAGATCTGTTTGTTGATTGTTAGTCGTTACCATGAAAACACATATTTTTTTGTATGAATGAAACAAATAACTACTGTAAAATTGTGTATGTCCTTCTGGGACATGAAATCTTGCTTTTGGAATAATGCGTATCTCCATGCTAACGTTTAATATCGTAACTATAAGTTGTTGAAGAGATACCCCTTTTAACGAGCGAATAGTAATAACAATCAACGTTTTACCTACCTTAAATACTGCACGTTTACGCAATAAAATATCTTCAATCCACTAATAATTGAGTATAACGTAACGTGTATACATATCCACTAAAACACCGGCTCAAATATGCAGAGTAATGGGAGTTACGCAATTTGCTGTATCAGAAATGGCTCTGTGGACTTACGACTTTTTCTTAATTGCATTTAAATATCCGTATACAAATTTCTGGCGTTTTCCTAGCATATCTGTTGCCATTCTCCCCAAAAAATGGTGCAAAAATTTAATTTTCGCCCGAATGTGGAGTTACGCACTTTGCGATTTACACAGACGTATTCCTATTTATATAATATAGAAAAAAGACAAAGGTTTTAAATTGTCGTGGACAAGGTATAGTGTACAACTCGCATATAATGGCTATTAATCACCCTAACTTTCAGAATCGTAAATTAATCATACACGTTGCTCACTTGTACTACAAATAGCTATTATCCAAAATCGTCTGTAATTGCATTAAATATTGAAATAACGTTTAAAATTTGTTGACAAGAACTTCTTCGCCCCAAGAACACACATTTTTTCTCTTACGCGCCGGAAGAAAAATAATCATTAGACATGCGACTTGTGTGTATATTATGAGTTTCTGGTTACCAGAATGCTGTTATCTTTCTGCAAACATTGATACATTTTCAGAAAACCTTGGTCACGAACAAGGTGTGTTTCTAACAGGACCTAATGATCATGGAAGACCGCTATCAAGAGCGATGGGAGTATCTAATAAAATTGCCCTGACCAAGTGCACAAACGTAAGAGCTACATCGCAAATCGAACATAACTGAACTGTAAGGTATTAACCGTCATTCTGTGCTCTTAAAGTGGCCATATTTTTACGCTCATGTGTGATTTATGACTCGTTATGACCTGTGAATGCATGTAAAACTAAACAAATTTTGCAAAATGTTCATTGTTGAATTGCATAAAAACGGTAGCTTAGAAAAATCATATTTGGATTCAGCACACCCAAATTAGATTAGAACAAGTGCTTTTATCAATGCGACAAAAATTTTGTTGCTCAGTGTTATCTGAGGCAGGCGGCACCAAATTTGGAATATTACGTCAACTATTGCAAATGTGAGTAAAAAAATAAAATATTTTTTACCTATTGTTTCTTTCAAAATTTTAAGTTAGTCAGTCGATTACTAAAAATGGTTTTCAATTTTATAAACAAATTAATAATAGTTTAATAGTAATTTACGTAACAAGTTCCGGAAGTGATATTTTAGGAGATGAGTAGGAAGTTTTCATGGAATTATGCGTCCCGTGGAATCACTTTCGGAACGTGTTACGTACAATATTTGTTCTGCAGCCGTTTTGTATGTTAAAAAAACAAAAACACGCACGAATAGTTTATGACAAGCGATGTCATAATTAATTACAAAAATGATGTTATTGTCAAGGCCGCCTTGATATATACCCAAAATCGCCCCAAAAGTAACAAAAAGCGTTCCGAAAGTAAATAAATCGTTCCGAAAGTGAAACAAAATCGTCCCGAAAATAACTACTGTACGATTTATGTAAAGTGGCACAGTCATGCTCACATAAATCTAGTACAAGCAATTTAGATCTAGTTACCCAATTATCTAAAATTGTTTATTGTACAACGGACTTTTTATTAAGTACAAAATAAAAGAAATAAAGGCAACTAATATTTGATTGCTCCACTGTTTGCGTCAATTACAGCCCTTAATCTCCTCGGCATCAACAACATAAGATTTCGAAAGTAGTCTGTTCTATTAAAGTTTCCCATGTTTCTTCAATTACTCCCCACAGTTCATTTACGTTGCTGAACCTCATACGTGGCATACGCTTCGCCATCTCAGCCCATATGTTTTCTATAGGGTTCATGTCTGCGCTTTTGGAAACCCACTGCAAAACTTCTACATTATTTTGTTGAAACCAGTCGGTAACTATGTGTGCTGTATGAATAGGGGAATAATCATGTTGAAAAATGAAATTATTTTTGGGATATACTTGTTGCACAGTCGGTAACATCACATTATCTAAAATATTAACATAGTTTATTGAATTAAACCTTCCGTCAATTTTCCAACACATTCCAGTATTATGATAACTGATCCACCCCCATATGTTCATTGAAAATCTCCCTTGCCTATCACTATTATTTAAATATCGTTCTTCATATCTTGTATTTGGTGGTCTATAAACGCAAATCCCCCTATTATTTGTCGATTGAAAGGTTCTTTCATCAGAAAAGACCACATTTTACCAAAAATCTGGATAATAATGATTATGATTTAAGGCATACAGTAATCTCGCTTGCTTCCTTTCTTCACACGATTTAATTTTTTCGCTGCAACCCGGCATCTTAATTCGCTTTCTTTTATTCTTCGATTTGCCGTTTGCCGGGAACCCGGAAAATACGTTTCTAGAACAGCTTTTTTCGCAGACTCGAATGGATGTACTCTCAAATATTCCACTAAATTGTTATCTTGCTCCTGCGTGGTAATCCTTACAAAGCCAGTCCCCCGTTTCCGATCCACACTTCCTTCATTTTCCCACCTTTTCTTTACGTTCAATACCGTGGATTTATTTATATGCATCACTTCTGCCACTTGCCTGATGGTGTACCCTTCTTCCAGCTTGGCTACAATGCGCATTTTTTTAGATATTATTAAGTTTTCTTGCCATACTACGTATATTTTTGAAATAATTCGAAAATGCTACCTGACGTATTGACAACTGTCAATTTGACTGAATCAGTATGAATCTAGACACCTTGTCTACAGAGGTGGGTAAAAATTACACAAATCTAATATGTTTGTACTAGATTTATGTGAGCATGACTGTACATTTGATTTAATTAATTATACCGAAAGTTTTCTTTTCGGGACGGCTGCAGAAATATTAAACGCAAATTGTAAATATCTCACTACATACAAAGACTCAAGATCTTAAAAATAAATCGGATGAATTGTCTTGTACGACTAATGTGTTCGACGATGCAGTTTGAATGTTCGCACGATCGACGTTTTCACTGATTTCTTGCAATTTACAATCGTGCGTATCTTCTTTCAAGAAAATCATGTTTTTATTTGCGAAACATAACTTCTATTATTTCATGTGTAGAATGCGTCTGCAAAATTGAGCAATAAGTACGTATAATTGTTATTTATTGTTTTTTATTAAATTGGTCATGTTACCGATGATTCTCCCTCAATTGTGTTGTGTTAAAAAAGCGCCATTTTTCAGTCAGGTTGGGTTTTCACGTTCAAATCGAGCATACGCTAATTTTAGAAAAATCTTGCTTTTAATTGAGCACAGACTTGTCTCTTTGGCTGTAAGCTACACTTAAACACCCTAGGATAGATCTACTGCACCTCAAATGAAGTGGTGATATTTTTACTAATTATGCATTTAACGTTTTTTGTTTTGTTGTGTTGTTAACAATAAATAATAATATCTGATTGTGTTTTGAACAAAAGTTGTTTATTTTATTTTTATTGTTTATTTTGTTATATTTCTAAAATAAAATATATACTTAAACGGAGTTAATTTTATCAGCAACATGTAGCAGCACTAAAACAACAATTTTTTGTTTCGAACGAATTTAATATTTTAATATTAAATCACAAATATCACTTACACACCTCTAGAAACAAGGGATGTTGAAACCAATTTAAGTTTATAATATGCTACGTATTTGCTTAAATGTGTATAGATATGTAGGGTTATGTTTACATTCGTTTCTAGTTTCTCGTGTATTAATTGGCGTTGATGCCTGATCGATGCTAATTAAAAATCCACACCTAATTAAAACACCAATAGAAGCGGCTCTTTTTCGCGTCGAATAAAAGATACTTTGTGCCCTTGCAATTTCTTCTGTACTATTCGTTTTGCAAACAAAGTGATGAAATAATAAATTACAAACTTTTAGCCAGTGTATGAAATGAAAGCCGTGAAACGTCGACGAGCACTGAATTCAAGCGCCTACCCGTTCGATTATCACCGACTTCCTATGTTTTCCACGCCGGTAAAAATTTACTGATGGCATACTCCCCAGTATGCATTATCGAACATTTTCCGTATGTATGTCGACACCTTTTAACACCTGTCACAGTTAAGTACTGCCAATCACGACAACTAAAATTTAATAATTATAATAATAATAATAACAATAATAATAATAAATGACTTTATTTCTTGCACACAAATATATTACAGCGCATAATTTATTATACAGGGTCTTCATTTCAAAAGGAGCCACCCTGAATAACTTTGGATCTGAAGTAGTTACGGTTTTAAGAAAAAATACGTCAATTTTGTTTTCGAGGGGGAACTTAGAAAACACTGTTTTTATAATTTTATCTTTCACCCCCTCACCCCCAGCCACCCCATCTTTATAATTTCAAATGGCACCCCCTATTGTGCGATACCTCATTTTAAAGGGCATAAAAAATGCTATCCAGCAAAGCAAAAATAATTGAAATCAGTTCATTTGTTTTAGAGAGAGAGGGTATTCATTTCAAAATAAACCACCCTGAATAACCATGGTTCTGAAGTAGTCACGGTGACAGGAAAAAAATATGTCATTTTTTTTTGAGGTGGAACTTGAAAACACTGTTTTTATAATTTTATCTTTTACCCCCTCACCCCCAGCCACCCCATCTTTATAATTTCAAATGGCACCTCCTATTGCGCGATACCTCATTTTAAAGGGCATAAAAAATACTATCCAGTAAAGCAAAAATAATTGATATCAGTTCATTTGTTTTAGAGAGAGGGGGTATTAATCTCCAAATACTCACCCCCAGCCACCCCATCTTTATAATTCCAAATAGCATCCCCCATTGTGCGATACCTTATTTTAAAGAGCTTAAAAAAACTATCCAGAAATGCAAAAATAATTGGAATCAGTTCATTTGTTTTAGAGAGGGTATTCAATTCAAAATACGTCACCCTGAATAACTCTGGTTGTGAAGTAGTTACGGTTTAAAAAAAAAACGTCAATTTTGTTTTTGAGGGGGAACTTAAAAAAACAATGTTCTTAGAATTCTATCTTTCACCCCCTCACCCCCAACCATCCCGACTTTAAAATTTCAAATGGCACGATACCTCATTTTAATGGCAATACAAAATATTATCCATCCAGCAAATGAAAAATATTTGTAATCAGTTCATTTGTTTAGAAACTTTGGATCTGAAGTAGTTACTGTTTTAAGCAAAAATACGTCAATTTTATTTTAGAGGGTGGAACTTGAAAAACACTGTTTCTATAATTTTTTCTTTCACCCCCAGCCACACAATTTTAGGTGTGGCATATTTTGATATGAATATCTCTAAAACAAATGAACTGATTTAAATTAATTTTTATTAAAAACAGTGTTTTCAAGTTCCACCTCAAAAACAAAATTGACATATTTTTTCCTGTAACCGTGACTACTTCAGAACCAGGGTTATTCAGGGTGGCTTATTTTGAAATGAATACCCTCTCTCTCTAAAACAAATGAACCGATTTCAATTATTTTTGCTTTGCTGGATAGTATTTTTTATGCCCTTTAAAATGAGGTATCGCACAATAGGGGGTGCCATTTGAAATTATAAAAATATGGTGGCTGGGGGTGAGGGGGTGAAAGATAAAATTATAAAAACAGTGTTTTTGAAGTTCCCCCTCGAAAACAAAATTGACGTATTTTTTCTTGAAACCGTAACTACTTCAGATCCAAAGTTATTCAGGGTGGCTCCTTTTGAAATGAAGACCCTGTATATACTAACAACAAGAAAAGGGCGAGGTTCAGTTTTGAGTATCAAAATTTGATACTCACTGTTCTTCCACCTAGCCTATATAACATTATGAACTAAATTTATAACTATACATGTTAATCTATGTATTAGACATTAAAATTGAGTATCGGTATACATAAAAGTGTTTATAGTACGTCTATTGAGATGATAGCAAATAAGCCCTATACAACTGTGGGAGGTTGCATTTTCTTAATTTTTGCAGTAAATGATTGTACATATTTGCTATTTGGTATTAGAACGAAGTTTTAAATTTTTAAATTATATATTCCTTAATACATATCAAGTTCTTTTGTCTTGTATCGCATTGGTGTACATTGCTTCTAAACAATATTTTGTCATATAAATCGAATGGTGTTCCTGATAGAAGTATTCTCATATATAACATTTCACTATGTAATAATCTGCAATTGTACATATTTAGCTATCCGTTTCCAGTTATTTTTAATTTATATGATATGTTTTCAAATTTCTTGATTCCATTAAACCTTAAGCACGGGTTTTGAATTCTTTGAAGTCTATTTTTCTCCATTATATTTAAGCAAGGTCCAAATAAAGAATTACACAAGTTTTGATGTGGTAAAACCAGGGTTTCACAGCAGCATTTTGCAAAGCATTGTTTTTTTTTTACTTTAGGGCTTAATATATGTCTCTGCGGGTATAAAACTTTCAAGGCAGAATACGACAATCTCGTTATTTTTTATATTTGCTCACAAAATTTTAAGTTACTGTTAAGATAGATACCCAAGTTGTTTACGCAATTCTCAAAGTTAACTTTGTGATTTCCTACAAAAACATGCATCAATTCCCAAACCATGCTCACTTTCTTAGTAGGTCCAAATAAAATACCAGTTGTTTTTAGCGGGTTTATTACTCTGATTGCTCGCAAATATAATCGAGGTCCATATTTAATTGACTGGAGGCTGTATCTAATGCATTCTCTGGAAACGAAAGATATATTTGTGTGCACCTTACTAAATTGTACCCCTCTAAAAATGTTGCTAGTATATATAGTATACAGTAAGTGACCCAGAATTGACCCCTGCGGTGCACCATTTTTTAGAGTAATTGGTGTCGAAAGTTGTTCATCTACTCTAATTTGCTGCTTTCGTTCTGTCACATATGATTTTAACATTTCAATAGAAAAGTCGCTAAATCCAATAAATTTTAAGATGCTAAGAAGAGTCGCATGGTTCAGTATATCGAAAGCTTTACTATAGTCTAATAGTACCACGGCGGTAAATTTATTTTTGTCCGTTTCACGCAAAATATCATCTGCTAGATCCAGGAGAGCTGTCTCACTACTGTGACCTTTGCAAAAACCTGATTGTTCTTCCGGAAGGATCTTGTTTGTACTTAAGAAGTATTTGATTTGAAATGACATGACTTTTTCGAGTATCTTAGATACGACAGGCAATATACTTATCGGTCGTAGGTCTCGCAGGCTAGAAGGTTGATCCACTTTTGGTGATGGGATTACTATTACTTTTTTCCAAATGCTCGATAAATATGATTTCAATAAGACATCAATTTATGATGTGTAGTAGAAATGGTAATACATGAGGATAACATAGTTTAATAATTCGGACTGATATATCATCACATCCAATGGCATTATTTTTTATTTCTTTAAGGAATTTACCAATTGTGAGCTCATCTACAAATTTAAAACTAAAATTTTCAGTAACACCTGGTACATGATTATTGTTGTAATAATTGTTTATTTCTGATTAAATTTAATGTTGGTATAGAACTTACAAAGTAATCGTTAATCGCCTCTGCATCCTTTAGTGAATTAGGTATTTCTATCTTATTTTTTTTTTGTGGATATCATATTGCTTAAGTTTTTTCCAGAACAAATTGGTGTTAGTAATCCTGAATCCATTTTCAAAGAATGCCTTTTTCTCATGTTTTATTGACTGAGTGACATAATTCCTTAGTTCTTTGTAATGATTAAAATGGGATACTTGTATTGTTTTTTTAAATAATTTGAGAGCCTTATTACACAAATGCATCATATATTTTATAATATCTGTTATCCAAGGAGAATTTGGTCTAGTGAATTTAGAGGTGATATGGGGAGCATAAAAATTAAATATTGATAATATACATTAAAAAACTCGATCTTTGCATCAATATCTGTAATATGGAGCATTTGATGAAAGGCAATTTTTTGCAAATCGTCGTAAAAATTATTATCATTAAAATATTTAAATGATCTATACCTTCTTGTATTAAAAATTTTCGATCGATCTCTGATATAAGTTCAGATACAATAATATCTAGCTCATCAAAAAAAAATCACAATTAGTATCAGGTGGTTTATAGATAACCCCAAAAATGTGTTCAGTTTGTTCGATGATTATTTCAATCCACAGCTGTTGTATTCTTGTAGATTATGGTATTTTTTCATACTTTCTCATAATTTTGTAGAAATATAACCGCTACCTCTTCGATTTTCCCGATCCTGTCGAACAATATTGTAACCCCGGATACCCACCGCAGCATCACTTCATTATTTCACCAATAATAGTTGAATATTGGGCAGAAACTGTAAAATTAAAATCTGATTATTTTACTGTTTTTGATATAACAATAAGTCGATTATTTATCCAAGGTAGAAAAACAATATTAATCATCTTTTAAAAATTTCAGTAGACACCAACAACCACAGAACTGTTGTTTATTTATGTGCCCAATAAATTTGCGTTTTTAATATTACCATAAATAATGTCCAAGACAAGGCATTTAAAACTTATAATTTGTAAACATGTCTATATTGTATAACGTTGAGCATGTGCATTAGCGCAAACATATACTTTAATGAAGAGTTTGCAAATTCATAAATTAGTTTGCTTTCGTCCGCCAACTTCTGTTTGCGAGCTACCGGCTGTGTTTTGGTTTCTATTTGCTCAGGATGTTAAATTGCAAGGGCCGCACACCGCACTAAGTACCAACACTCTAAAGTTTTACAATCATAAACAGGAAGAAACCAAAGAAACAATTCTTTAAAAAAAATTCTAAACATGCCCTTGATGTATATAAGATAATTGCCGCATATTACATTATACATTGTATAAAAATATATACAATCAGGGCACATATCCGTGAAGATATAGAAACCCACATGTATGGCCCACATTAAGAGATACATTCGCATTTTGGTGCGCTCTTAAAAGTGATGTTATTCATACCAGATTATCAAACAAAACTTCATATCTAAGTGTTCTTTGACAATACCATAAACTAATAACCTTTTGATGGAGTTTTTAAAACAGGGAGTGGGTGTTTGCTCTCAGTGATTGTTTTTTCAATATTAATTACACAGGCGCATTGGAAATTATTGGCAACAAGATTGCGCAATTAGAGCAAATAGAGCAAAGTCGAATTGTTTGGCAAAAGGCCCGCGCCCACAAGTGCTGTTGCCTAAAAAAGTGTAAACTTGTGATAATTTACAATGCACGAGAGCAATTTATCAGACTATATTCCAATAAAAATATGACTATAAAATAGAATAGATATTTATGCATTAAGGGAGATACGGAATGTTTTTCTCCCGAGGTTGACAGCGTTACAAACCGATGGCCTCTGGCCCGAGGTTTATAAGTCAACCGAGGGCAAAGAACATGAATATCTCCCGTGGTGCATACAATATTTAATTTTTTAGTTAAATATTAGTAATTTGTAAAAATATTCAGTATATCGATCTGCAATATGTATTTGCATGATTGCTAGGAGTTTGTTTTAAATTGAACCGCCCGCATTTCATGAACTGACGTTTATTTAATATGATTTGATTTGACGTTAATGCTTTAACAACAAATGTACGGTTGTGAATAAAATAGTGAACACACCTGGGAGAAAAGTCTAATTCCTGTCTCGCTATAAAGTTGGTCGTGAGCAGACGCAAGATTCTATCTTCAACCATCATCTTGAGAAGAGAATTTGGAAATTATACATACTATTTGTCAGTTAAACAGGAGCAGACTTCATAACTGCCTCGGGAGATATAACTCATATTTCCCGAGGGAGTTATGAGTACGTTTTCGTGCCTTGTATCCATAGCGATAATAGTAATTATTATACTATTAAAAAATAAAGACATTTATTTTTTAGTAGTATATTTACTATTATCGTCGTGGATACAAGGCATGAAAGCGTACTCATAACTCCCACGGGGGATATGAGTTATATCTCCCTTGGGAGATATGAGGTCTGCTCCTGTTTACCTGACAAATAGTATGTACAATTTTCAAATTCTCCGCTCAAGATGATGGTTGAAGATAGACAATCTTGCGTCTGCTTGCGACCAATTTTATAGCGAGACAGGAATTAAACTTTTCTCCCAGGTTTGTTCACTATTTTATTCACAACTGTACGTTTGTTGTTAAAGCATTGATGTCAAATCAAATCAAAATAAATAAACGTCAGTTCATGAAATGCGGGAGATTTGATTTAAAACGAACTCATAGTAACCATGCAAATACATATTGCAGATCGATATACTGAATATTTTTACGAATTACTAAAAAATAAAATATTGTATGCACTGCGGGAGATATTCATGTTCTTCGCCCTCGGTTAACTTACAAACCTCGGGCCAGAGGCCCTCAGTTTGTAACCCTGTCAACCTTGGGAAAAAAACATTCCATATCTCCCTTGATGCATAAATATCTATTATAGGCATCGCGGGCGTATCGTGCCGGTTTGAATATTAAATATTTAAACGGATCAAACATAATTTAAAAATGGGAAATGTACTTCTCTTGCACTAACTTAGAAGTGGTATTTCACATGGACTTTACTAGATTTTCTTTACAGTATGTACCGTTCCTCTTTCTAACGTTATATGCCCTGATTTCTAATATTGTAGAAATGTTTTCGCGAGTGCTAAGGTGATTTAGTGTGATCCTTTTTCTACGCATAACTCAAAACTCCTTGAAGTGTTTCAAAATATATTTTTCCTACGATTGCTTCTACAAGCAGGCTTTGGGCCTTATATACAAACGTCAAAAATAATTCATTTTGGTTATATATCTTCTAAAATTAAATTTACAGGGTGTTTCAGAGCTCTGGGAACGGTCAATCACGTGCTTATCTGTCAAAATTTTGAAAAATGTTTTATATAAAACTTGTGCAGAATAGTGAGCTGCACGCTCTAAAAATATTTAAATTTATACAGGGTGTCTCATAACAAAGTTACAGACCAAACTTATGTTTTTTTTTAAATAGAACACCCTGTATATTTTAGCATTTTTGGATTCCTCGTTACTTGGAGATTAAAATGACCTGGGTTGTGGGGGTTGAAACCGGGCCGTTTTCGTGTTATTCAGTTGTTTATACAAAAATTTGAACAAAATTGTTAAAGTGCTCCCCTGAAACTAATAAAGATAATTCATTCTAATTTAGTAATAAAGTTTAGTTGAACTTTAGTCTTCAAAATTACTCTATCAACCAAAACATAACTCAGCGTATTATACTGGGTGATAGCCATTTGCAAACTGCACAATTTCTATTTTTTTTCAAATGGCACACCCTATATATTATTTCATAATTTGAAAGTTCATTAAGTAAGCTTTCATTTCATATAAAGTTTAGTATATCTGAAGTTAATGGTTACTCTAATATTTCAAAATTCGTCGTGATTTGCATGTTTTTATTATTAGTTAGTTAGTTAGTAGTTAATAACACGAAAACAGCCCGGTTTTAATCGCCGAAACCTAAGTCATTTTAATCTTCGAGTAACAAGGAATCCAAAAATGATAAAATATACAGGGAGTTCCATTTAAGAAAAAACATAAGTTTGGTCTGTAACTTTGTTACGAGACACCCTGTATAAATTTAAATATTTTTAGGGCGTGCAGCTCACTATTCTGCACATCTTTTGTATAAAACGTTTTTCGAAATTTTGTAAAATAAGCACGTGATTCACCGTTCCCAGAGCTCTGAAACACCCTGTATAATCAAAAAGTACGAAATGTCATAGTAACGTAATGTATATAACCAACATTTGCCACTATTGATTATATTCTTAAAATCGATAGATTTATAAATCGCAGCAATCTCGCGTAAGTTAATGTAACATTTATACAATTTAAACGTTTCGTGATTTTGTGTTCGCAAAGGAGTGCACTGGAAATTGAAGTTTCTGAAGAAGAACTAGCTTGCACACCACCGGATATCCGTGAAGAGGCTACTAACGCTTCTTTAAACCTGCTCCCTAAGAAATCCAAAGAACTCTACGAAAAACGTAATCAAGAATTTGTCAATTGGTGTATTTCAAAGAAAGTTACGAAATATTCTGAAAATGCCTTATTGGCATTCTTTTCGGAAAAATCGAACAAAATCAAGCCGACAAGTCTTTGGTCCCTGTACTCGATGTTGAAAACTACCCTTCTAATAAAAGAAAATGTGGATATTTCCAAATACAGTAAACTCATCGGATTCATAAAACAAGGGGCGGTTAGTTATGAGCCGAAGAAATCGAAAACATTGTCAAGAGATGAAGTAATACGTTTTATAAAGGATGCACTAGATGAAAAATTCTTAATGATAAAGGTAAATTAACAGTTTTAATTTAATATTTGTAACTAATGAGTAAACATTTAAAGGTGGCCCTAATTTTTGAAATTTCGGGTGCTTGCCGCCGACATGAATTATATAAACTGCAAGATCATAATATCCAAGACATGGGCTCCTATTTATTAATAAATATTCCTGACACTGAAACCAACACACCCAGAACATTTACCGTTATTAATAATAATAACTGTGGGATTGATTTTCTCAATCTGTATCACAAATATTCCATTTTGAGAAAAGGAAAATCAGCAGCGTCGAAAAACTTTTTTTTTTAAATATGAAAATGGCAAATGTACCAATCAAGTTATTGGATCAATCACAATTGGTCGCTTTCCGCAAATAACTGCCAAGTATTTAAATCTGGAAAATCCAAATTTGTTTACGGGGCATTGTTTTCGACGATCGTTGGCAACTCTTCTGGCTAACACTGGTGCAGATTTAACCAATATAAAGAGACTGGAAGTGGATGGCTGGAAGTCATCGACAGTAGCCAAAGGCTATATTGATGATTCGATTTCCAATAAACTAAAAAATACATCAAACATTTTAACCTTCGTGTTCTACAACTTGTACGAGTCAACAGGAAATTAATATCGATACTCCTAATGTGCAAAATACTGAAAATACTACACTCTCCACTCTAGGGAAACACGGATTAACAATCCAAAATTGTACAAATATAACAGTCAATCTTAATGCTAACAATTATTATAAATCTGATTAAACAAGTTATTATAAATAAAGATTTTGTTCTCTGAAATTGCTGAGTTTTAATTTTGTACTTGAGAAATAATGAAATGATAGATCTATGAATCTCTCCTGTCAGATGTGACATTAGAAATTTGGGGAACGTCACATTTTCTAAGCATATTTTCTTCAAATTTTGCAAACGGAGGAAAAGTTTTGTATGTATTACGGGCGAAAATCGTATTAGGCGTTCGGTCGAGTCGTTTCATGTTTTAATACATAAATAACTGTTTTGAATTTCATTTCATTTCATTTCATTTATTTCAGGTCTGCCATAGTATACAAATCATACATAAGATGCAAAAAATTTGTTGCTGATGTGTTTGTCAATTAAAAGTTACATTAAAAATTAAAATTAAATATTACAATGTCAGTTTCGTAAAAATTACTACAATGTCAAGTTAATAAAATAATGACACAATTTACATCTATACATATTAAAATAAACGATACAGATTAAAAAGTTTAAAACAGATATTTGTTGATATCTAGGCCAATATAACACAGACTACACTTTCTTATCACAATCATTTATAAAATCTGAAAATTTGTAATAGCACTTATGCACAAGAATATTATCTTGTATAATGAGCATGGAATGACATACATTTCTCGCGACTATGAAGTTTGCTACAATTCATAAGAGCGAGAATAGTATATTCTGTAACAAGGTTAGAATGGAAATTCGATGCGAGTGGAATATTTCGAGCGCGAGCCGCGAGGCGAGCGCGAGGAACCACGAGCATCTAAATTTCCATTCTTACCGAGTATCAGACTATACTTTCTCCTCGACCAGATAAAATAGACTAATAAAATAATGAACACAAAGAACTTACGTTTTATCACGTTTGTGGTTATGTTTATAGTATTTTGACAATTGTGATATCCAAGGCTAATTGTTTTATTCGGAACGATGTGAGAATATTCATTCTCTCCCTTGTTATGGAATGAATTACATGTAAAACGTATAAGCGCATAGTGTTTTGTTCCATAACAAGAGTGAGAATGTGTACGTTCTATAATCAAAATTGATTTCAGAATGCTTAAATTCTATGGTGGTCGTGGAGAAATAGTCATTCCATGCGAGTTGTACACTATGCTTTACCTACGACAACTTTATTGAGCTTCATTGTGATAGTTAAGATAATTCAAAACCGAGAGCGGACAATTCGTACGCGATAACTTTTATCAGAGGCACGTGCTTAACGTTACCGCGGAAACAAATGTCAGTCAAAAACAAGCCGCCAGCCGCAACTTTATTTATGGTTCATATCATTTCTCGAGTTTATACATTCTTAGTGTTTAAAAGTATATACAGGGTGTCCCACGAGGTAGTGGACAGCCGATATCTCGAAAACGGTTAGTAGTACGAAAATGAAATTTGGAGGTTATAAATGGTTTGAAATGATGCCCCTTTCTGCATACATAAATTTCATTTCCGTTTCTCCATTTCCGAGAAAATAACATCAACTTCAGAATTACAAATGGGACACGCTGTATATTTATGGATTTTTGGAAAGGTGATTGAAAGACAAATACAGCAATACCATATTATTAGGGAGTTTTATTGTAAGGTGAGGGAGTATTGTTGAAGTAATAATCGAAATAGATAATCGCGGTGGCATGGATTAATAAAAAAAAAGCGTAAAAAAATTGAAAACGCTTCATGTCAAATGTTCGATGTCAAGTTGACAATACATTCTGATTACGTGTAAGTAATGCCTCCCAGTTTTACGTATGACGAGTATGTCGACATGCTCCTTATCTATGGAGAATGTCGCAAAAACAGTAGACGCTCTCGAGATTTGTACAGAGTTAGATATCCAAATCGTCGAACTCCGAGCAAAAATACCTTCGTGAAGTTAGAAGAAAGATTGCGCAGACGTTCTTTCCCGGTTGGAAAGCATGAAACACCCTGAAAAAGATCAGTTCTAACAGAAGATAACGTTATAAATATTTTGGCATATGCACAAGCGAACCCGCATGCATCTACTAGACTTCTTTTTCAAGATTTAGGAGTTAGCAAATCATCAGTCCACAGAGCGTTGAAATTTAATAAATACCACCCATTCAAAGTGCATCTAGCGCAAGGATTAACACCAGAAGATCCTGGACGAAGATTAACTTTCATTGCTGAAATATTAATCAAACTTGAATACGATCCAAGTTTTTTGAATAAAATATTATGGAGTGACGAAAGTCGATTTCACAACAATGGCACTGTTAACCGACATAACTGCCATTACTGGTCTCCTGACAATCCGCGTTGGATAGAAGAAACTCATTTTCAGCACATTTGGGGAGTAAATGTATGGTGTGCTTTATTTAATGGTCGTGTGATTGGTCCTTACTTTTATCAAGGTACACTGACTGACGCTGTATATTTAAATTTCCTCCAAAATGAACTTCCAGAATTGTTAGAAGAAATTCCGCTAAATGAGAGAGCAATGATGTGGTGGTAACATGACGGTGAACCCCCTCACTATTCTCGACGAGTGAGTGAGCATATTGATACTACTTTCCAAGGACGCTGTATCGGACGAAATGGTACGATACATTGGTTAGCGCGATCTCCAGATATTACACCTTTGGATTTTTTCCTTTGGGGATATTTAAAAGATGTCGTATATACCGCACCACCTACAGATCTGGAAGACTTGCAGAATCGAATCGTAGCAGCATGCCGAACAATTACTGCAGATATGGTGAGAGCAACTTGCACAAGAAACCTTATGGCAAGACTTGAATTTTGTGTTAACGAATCTGGAAATCAATTTGAACATCTTATAGCCTGAGTTCTTGTCGCACAACTTTAATTAATTAGTTTGTTATTTTTGTTTGTTAATTTGTTCGTTGTTTTTATATACAGTGTTCTTTTGTTTTCTAAAAACAATATATGAAGAATATGGTATTGCTGTATTTGTCTTTCAATCACCTTTCCAAAAATCCATAAATATACAGGGTGTCCCATTAGAAATTATGAAGTTGATGTAATTTTCTCGGAAATAGAGTAACGGAAATGTTACTATGTATGCAGAAAGGGGTATCATTTCAGACCATTTAAAGCCACAAAATTTCATTTTCGTACTACTAACCGTTTTCGAGATATCGGCTGTCCACTACCTCGTGGGACACCCTGTATAAATAGTATGGAAACAAACATCGAAAACAACAAATTTACCGAGGTACTATAACTAACGCCCCATGTATGTAGAGCGGCGAAGCAAACGTCTTTAAATCTACTCCGTCATTTTGACACATTGAAGGTTAGGCTTCATGGCTGACAGTACAGTTTGGAATATATTCTCGCACAGATAATCGATGCGAGAATGAAATGCATGAGTAATGCGCTACATATACTAATCATTAACAAGCATGTAATGAGCATATATCCAAGTTGTCGTAGGTAAAATTATTTAGTTTTGTCTTAAATGTCTTGATGTTATTGTACAGTTAGTTTGTTAAATACCACCGAACACATGAATAGCGCCGTTTTCTCGTACATAGTGGTATTGTGCGAAGTTGAGTGTATATCAGTACCATGCCGCGTTTGATAACTGTGCGTGTTATTATTTTTCACAAATAAATGTTCATTTCTTTTTACATATAACGCACACTTATATATAAAGAGACTAGTCAGCGTGAGTATCTGGCGATTGATAAAGGCAGTACGGCAGGTCTCAGTTTTTTGGAGACCGATAATAAGACGTAGAATTCGCTTTTGTGCAATAAACACACGTGTTGTATTGGCCCCTACCCACACTAGAATGTTGTATGCCAAGTGTGGGTAAGCTATTGCATAGTATGTCTCTATCAATGCTTTCGTGTTGAATTTAGATCTCGGCGTCATAATTGCATAATAAGCACTGTTTAATTTAGAGAGTACATGGTCAATCTGTTTACTCCAGGACAGCTTAGCATCTATATGGATCCCCAAATATGTAACAGATTCACAATTATTTTCAAAACAATACTCTGGGGATTTTCTTTTATGAAATTGTACAACGGTTGTTTTGTTTGCATTTAGTAATATATTATTTTTGTTGCACCATTGCCTCAATTCTTCATTCGTTTTATTTTTATGGAATTGCAATTCATCTGGAGTTTTCGCCGATACTATAATTGCCGTGTCATCTGCAAAATTGACCATGTACCCTGAGCTGATATGATCGCTTACATCGTTAATAAAAACGACTGGATAAGTTCTGACACTTTGCCGCGCATCCCAAGTGAATTTAACTTGTCCCGCACAAACTGCACTTCCATGGTGTCAAACGCTCGCGAAAAGTCATAGAAAAGACCAGACACGCACATCCCCTTGTCCACATTTTTTGCAATTTCCTGGACTAATATTACGCTGGCAGTTTCCGTCGAAAGATTGGCCCGAAATCCATGATGTGTATCACTTTAGATTAGATTAGATTAGACGGGGTCGATTGGCTGTGGTGAGCCTTACAGCACTGCGACCTGTTTAGATCTTTTGTACTAGTACCCTACTGCTATTTGATTCCCAGAAATTCAACTTCCTTGACAAGGTCAATTAATTTTCTGGGAGGTAATGCCCTGATCCGTTCTGGCGTTACCGCCATACCTCCGGTTAGGGCCTGCCTAGTGGTAGCTAGAGCTACACACTCGCATAATATGTGTTCGGCCGTTTCTTCTGCCGATTCACATAATCTGCATGTGGTGTTATCCACTTTGCCCATATTGTAAAGATGGTACTTCACTGGGCAGTGTCCTGTGAGGAGACCGGTGATTAGTCTGATCTCGCTTTTAGTGAGACGTAAGAGCTGTTTGGCTCTATTTGTCGAGAAGTCAATAAACACTTTGGATTGCCTTTGACCTGGTGCATTTTTTCCAATAGTCTATTTTGCACTTTTTTTCCCATTCTTGGATCACGCCTTTTTTATGTGCTTTCGGTAGCCCGCAGGTCGGTTTTGGTCCAATGATGGTAGTTGAGGCTCCTTCCTTAGCAAGTATATCGGCATGCTCATTGCCTTTTATGCTTGCGTGGCCGGGTACCCATATTAGGGTGAGCTTGTTGCCCTTTGCCAGTTGGTTCAGAGCCTGTTTACAGTTCCAAGTAGTCTTGGAGTTAAAGCTGTACGCTTTAAGGCTCTTTAGGGCAGCCTGGCTATCCGTGATTAGTAGTAGGCCTTTTTTGTGCACACCTGAGCACATCTTTCTAAAGCTATTATTTCAGCCTGTAGGACAGAAGGGCCATGTCTGAGGGGAACTGATTCCCTATGCTTAGGCCCATATATGCCTATGCCGGTGCCCACCTCTGTCTTGGATGCATCTGTGTACCAGAGTACAGAGTTATGTTTTAGTTCTGTGACTCGTTTCAGACTGTTTTGGCGACTATCAATAGTCACATCAAATCTTGATTCGAAGTCATAATTGATCGGCATTATATCCGATGGTGTTTGTAAGAACTCGCTTGCGACGAGGTCCAGAATTTCTGAGTGTCTGGTTCTGTGGTCTGTACTGGTCCAGTTTAGTCTCAGTGCACTCATTAGACCTTCCTTTCTGATTTGTTCGTGCAAAGGAAGTAGGTCTAGTAAAGCTTCCATTGCTGCAGAGGGAGTGATATGTGCAGCTCCCGTGATGCCAAGGCAGGCCAGTCTTTGAAGAACTTGGAGCTTCTTTTGTGCCGTTACTTGTTTTATTTTGGTCCACTATATTACTGAGCCATATGTGATAATGGGTCTGACCACCATGATGTACAACCAGTGTATCATTTTAGGTTTCAGCCCCCATGATCTGCCAAAGAGCCGGCGGCCTATCCAGAGTGCCGCCGTTGATTTGCTGATCGTTTTTTCCAGATGCGCGTTCCAGTTAAGCTAACTATCAAGCACTAAGCCTAAATATTTCACTTGGTCGGAAAGCGCAATTTCTTGTCCTTTTACTTTGGGAGCTTTGATTGAAAGTTCCCTGCGATTAGTAAAAGGTACAATCACAGTTTTGTTCGGGTTGACATTGAAACCCTCCCTCAGACACCATTTTGATATAGTGTTACTATAGCCCTTATCTGCCAGGGTTATGAGGAGCTCATCCACCACGATGCACCAGAGCAAGGGTGATAGAACCCTGCCTTGCGGGCACCCTTTCGCCGTGGTTACTCACTCCCCGTACCTGCCGCGATTTGACGGTTTTCAAGTACAGCTTTTATCCATCTGATAGTGGGTATATCAATGCCCTTCCTGATGGCTCCCTTTTCTGCGGTTTTGAAGGTCGTATTGTCAAACGCCCCTTCAATATCCACGAAAATACCTAGTGCAATCTCCTTGTATTGAAGCGATGCCTCTATGCCTGTTGTAAGGCTGTGCAAGGCATCTACAGTAGATTTGCCAGGTTGATAGGCAAATTGTTGCCTATGTAGCGGGTTCGCTTTTAGGGCGCCGCACCTAATATCATTGTCCACGATTTTCTCCATAATTTTGAGGAGGAAAGAGGTGAGGCTGATTGGGCGGTAGGACTTAGTCTGATCAGGTAGCCTACGGCCCGCTTTGGGGATGAAAATCGCCCTGGCCTCCTTCCATTCCATTGGAATATAGCCCAGCGTGAAGCTGGCTTTGTATATTGCTGGCAGGTATAGGGCTAGTATGTCTAGCCCATATTACAGCTATGCAGGAAATATGCCATCTGGCCCTGGGATTTTTAAGGGTTTGAAGCTTTTGACTGCCCATTCAATTTTTTCTCTAGTAATTAGTTTACCAGCCTTTCTTTTGCTCTCTCTGGTTGGTAGGAATGTGCTTCCTTCCGTAGATTGAGCAGTTGTTGCGAGTGAGTCCACAGATGTTGAGCCCGGAAAGTGTGTCTTCAGGAGCACACTGAGACTTTCTTTGAGGCTCTCTGCATGACTCCCATCAGGTTTTTTAATTAAACCAATGCCATTGGAGTGGTCGTTCGATAGGACCTTTTGGAGTCTAGCTGTTGGGGCTGTGTCGTTCACTCCCTCACAGAATGCTCTCCAAGTTTTCCTTGATGCCTGTCTGTAGGCATCCCAGTTGCCCGTCTTCTTTGCACTATTGAAGGTTTTTCTGGTTTGCGTCTTCAGGCGGTCTAAATCCTTATTCCACCATAAGTTCCGATTGCGTTTCGATCATTAGTGTGAAAGTCGTTTTTTTAATTTTGACTTGAAGTTCTTATTTCATTATTGACCCACTTTTTCTTTATCGTCGAGCACCGTTTTCTTATTATTGGACACGACATATTGTAGTAGTGAAAGAATTCTTTTATTAACAATTCAAAAGATGTATCTACGTCATCAGATTTGATAAACGCCCAGTTCTTCGTTCGCAGGTAATTTTGTAACTCATTTAAATTAGTATCTCGAAGTTGCCTAACATTTTTGAATTGATTTGCTTGTGTGTTTTCACTACCTTTAGTGCTAAAACATAGTTTCATAATTTGAGCATGGTGATCTGATAGGTGTAGATTCACGTTAGACCACTTTCAGTTATGATTCTGTATATTAGTGACCATATAATCGATCTGCATTTTCGCAACCCATCTGTCAGTTATTTGTATTCTGCTTGGTTCATTTAATGTACATATTAATTTAAATGCGCATAATACATCATGTAATAGTACCCTATCTGGACTATTTGACAGATAATCTATATTTAAGTCGCCACACATAATAATCTGGTGATGGGTTTTATTTATGTCAGTTAAAAGTTCGGTCAGATTCTTCAAGAATGTATTCATGTTCCCTGAAGGTGGTCGATATACACTTACTCTCGCAGTTTTGGTTTCGTCTATTACTAATGAGCAGCCTGCACATTCTATGTCACATTCTTTGCAATATTTAGAAACATTTTTAAGTTTTGCGTATTTCTAAAAGCTATCCACTAACATCATACGTCCACCATATTGGCTTTGCTTGCGTGTAAAATCAGCTATTTTTGTAAATCCTGCTATATGTACGTAATTTACGTTATTTGTGTTACACCATGTCTCGGTGAAGCAGAGTACATTGGCTTTATGATGGTCTATTGCAGCTACTATTTCGTCGGTTTTATTTAAAATGCTTCTAATATTCTGATGTATAATTTTTAATTGACTCTCATTTTTAGTTCTAGGTGATAAATTTGAATCGATTATTTCTGCTGTTATTTTTGTATTTATTGCTTGGTCGAAACGTTGTTTTTCGAAAAAACTTATATTCAGATATATTAATTCCTTCTGGCCATAGGTTGGGATCTACTAAAAGTTTACTAGACTCTTCGGGGACACCGATTTTGAAACATTTATATTTATCGTTTGTATCTCGGTCAACACGTTCAATCGTTTCAATTGTAAATTTTATTCCAGGTAATTTTTTGGCCAATAATGAGTTGAGAGTATCTTCTGTGTATTCCGCATTATATTTGCCAATGTGCAACCATTTTTGATTAGTGGCCTGTATACAACTCCCTCTTTATCTGTTTTCTTTCCGGCAATAGTGATGTTATTATCTGTCCTGTTTTGTACTTTATTGATTGAGGCATTCGAATTATTGTCCGTCTTCGCCCATGAATTGCTTTTTTTTTCCCTATTTCTGGTATCGTTCGTTGACCTCTCATTCTTTCCATCCATTATTATTGTTTTATTTTGAGGCAATTTTTCCGCTCGATTTTCTGCGCTCGTTTTTTTTATACTGTCTCGC
This sequence comes from Ocypus olens, assembly GCA_910593695.2. Taxonomy (NCBI): domain Eukaryota; kingdom Metazoa; phylum Arthropoda; class Insecta; order Coleoptera; family Staphylinidae; genus Ocypus; species Ocypus olens. The sequence goes on along the minus strand of OU343062.1, from coordinate 27,384,327 downwards.
CGGACTATATCTCGTCGACCTTTGTACTGATATGTTTATTCACAGAATTGTTGCTAATGCTATCTATTGTGGTAGTTGGTGAATGGCAAACAGTATTCCGTATTATTATTATTTGGTTTAAAGACCTTATTTTTTCTTGTAAGAAGGACACATTACTAAGTTACAGATAAGTGCCTCTTTAGATTTTAATAAGTATCTAAGATATTTTACCTCCATTTCTGCGCTATTTTGATATAACCGTATCTCCGCTATTGAAGGATGCATCGGGATCGTCTACGCCGTCCATGTCGTCGATGTCACTCTGCATCTCTTTTTCGGAACAACAGATTATGTTATCCTTGTCCACTTGCACAATGTTCTTTAAGTACTTCACGCATCCGGGATGTATTTGCACATAACACACTTTACATTTGGGTCCACTTCGGGCTGTATTATGGCACTATTTGCACTTGCTATTGAGAGCCTTTTTACTAACGTCCACACTGTTCGCCATTTGGTGGTTTTTGATATTTTGATATTATATTTTTGGGTTGGGCTTCTTTTTATTGAATTACTTCAAGATAAACACGTTCAATGCGGTTTTCTCTAATTTTAATAGCGTTCAGATCAGTGGAATTTATGGAAGTCCTAAGGATTCTATTATTCCCGTTTTCGTAATTTTGTGAACCTCAATGAGACGCTGCAATTTCATTTAGAAAATATGTATGTGTGCCGAAAAGAAGATCAAAATACTGCGGATGAAGATGAATAATAAATTTTATATTTATACTACTTTAATTTTGTATATAAGTTTCAAATGAAATCCACTATATTTACGTTTAATTTTCAAATTTTATTATTTTTTGATCTTTTGAACTAATTGTTCTTCATTTTGCTCTAAATTTTTATTTAGTTTGTTAAAATTTTCGATTTTTTGGCCGGCATTTTTTATTTTTAGGCCCGAATATTTTACTTCTTGCTCTATATTTCAACCTAAATTCATTTTCATGCGCAATTTGTTTGCCCGTATTTTCGAGTTTTTGATTTTTTGATTTTTTGTCCTATCTTTTTTTAAACATTTTCGCGTTTCTGGTTGGCAATTTATTTTGAGCCAGAGTTATTTTTGGGACTGAAAAATTACAAATTATTTTTCTTTTGCTTGATTTTTCAATTTTTTGGTCTGCTTAATTTTATTTTTTAGACTAGGAACCTTTTTTTTACTTATGGTTTAGATGTAGGGTCTGCATTTTTGATTTCTTTGTTTTTAGAGTTTTTGTTGTTTTTTTTAGCTTTTTTATCTAACTTATTAATTTTACCGAGTAAATTTTTGATTGGCCTACACTTTAAATTTTGTACATGAATTGTTGATTATGGGCGTTTTTTTTTTGTTTTGAGGGTATTTTCCAGTTTTTTTATACCATGTTTTTGATTGTAGATACATTTTAAATTTTTTCAGCCTGAATTATTGTTTTCATAGGCGAGTTTTTTAAATTGATTTAGAGTTTCAGCAATTTATTTTGGGATAAAGTTATTTTTGGGGCTGAAAACGGCAAATTATTTTTCTTTTGCTTGAATTTTCAATTTTTTAGTCTGCATTTTCTATTTTTACATCAGGATATTTGATTATTTGTCTATATTTTAGATGTTTGGTCTGTGTTTTTGGCCTATAAACCAACATTTTCGAATATTTAGTTGAAATTTTCGTTTTTTTTTCTGGTCTTCATTTTTTATTTTTGCCTAGAGTTTACGATTTATGGTCTAAATTTTTGATTTATTGCCTATATTCTTAGTTTTTTTTTACCTTGATTAATAATTTTAAGGAGCGAATTTTTGATTGGTCTATACTTAATCTGAATTATTGATTTTTGTGTGCGAACTTCTGACTGGTATTTTCCGAGTTTAAGAAAATGTTTGATTTTTTGCCTGTCATTTTAGATGTTATAACTTGAATTATTATTTTTATGGGCAAATTTTGTAAATTATTTTTGAGTTTAGAGTTTCGGCAATTTACATTGAGGTAAAGAGTTATTTTTGGGACTGAAAATGGCAAATTATTTTTCTTTTGCTTGAATTTTCAAGTTTTAGTGTGCATTTTTCTTTTTAAACCACGGTTTTTGATTTTTTGGCCCATATTTTAATGTTTTAGGCATCTAAAGCAAAATGTTTTAATATTTAGTTGAATTGCTTTTACTGTTTTTTTATTTTTGCCAAGTTTTTAATTTTTTACCAATGTTTTTAGTTCTGTTACCTTCATTATTAATTTTAATGAGCAAATTTTTAAGTGGTCTTTACTTTAGATTTTTATGAGCGAAGTTTTGGCCGATATTTTCGAGTTTTTTGGTTTTTCTCCCTATAGTTTAGATTTTGCAGACTAAATTTTTGATATGTTTCGACTGTACTTGTTTTTGTATTCATTTTAGGTTATTTATTTAATTTGAAACTTTTTGTTTTAGTGTTTTTAATTTAATTATAGTGGTCGTTTTAAGATAAAACTAATTTACTTTGATATTTAGCTAGAAAATACAGCCTGCGTGATATGTGTTTAAGGAATTATTTAATTTTCAAATATTTCGATTCGATTTTTGATTTTTTCAAGTTTAAATTAATATTTTGGCGTGTATTTTGGGGAACTTCAATCGTTGGCTTTTTTTTAGGGTGGATATTTTATGCGAGGGGTAATTTTGGGGTTTTTATGAAATATTTGGGGAAAATTAAAAATTACTCCTGGCAACACTGAACAAAAAAATTAGAAGTTGATAAAAATTTATTTATCTTCACCATGACAACAATATATAATAATACTGTTGGCAAACAGCTAACTTCAGTTTAATAGTGGCAGTTCATGTCAATTATGAATACCCCTGCGGTATTTAAAACTGTTTCGGACACGCTTCCTTGAAAAATTTTACGATGGGCATCCCGTACCATGTTAGTAAAGTTTTACCAAGTATACATTTAGCTACGAACGTTTGTAATTAAAGCCGGCGACCGCTGAAGGTGATTCGCTATGATGATTGTCAAACCGATCCATGTACCAGTTAAGTAAATATTGTCCTCTCACCAATTACAGATTTAGTTACGTACATTTGAAATTAAAACGTGACATTTCGTACTTCGGCCTAATGACGTGAGATGTTGCAAGCGTGCAATTAGCACAGCTACGAGCGATTCACAAGTCACGCGTGTATTGTAGACTTATATCAACAGCGTATAAGAATTATATAGATATAATCTCTTCCAATGTACTAGTAATAACGCAAATTTCTTTTGTATCATTCAATATCCGGCGTGGCACTAGCCAGGGAAGTAGTTGTTTCAATCAGTTATTTGTTTATAGTCTTGGTAAAGACTTAATTTGCTTGGAGAGGAACGAACAGGTTGAATATTCATTTATTCAGGCTATATTTTTTTTTTTTTATTTACCTTTCCAATGTTTCTACAGATCCGAAACAGTTTTGGACATTTATAAACAATAAAAAGAAAACTACTCGAATTCCTGGTGTTATGCACTACAATGGTTTGGATTTGGTCTCTCCGGAATCAATTGTCAACGCGTTTGCTGACTTTTTTCAAAATGCTTATACAAGGAGCTTAGGTTTTAATGACATTAGAGATACTTATAATAATCTACCAACCATTAACATAACATCTATTAGCCCTGCTGATATTCTAAATGCCATAAATAGATTGAGTAGTTCCATGTCTTGTGGTATAGATGGTGCTCCAAATTTCATTATAGAAGGTTGTGCACATATCCTGGTTAAACCCCTAGAAACAATTTTCAATCTCATTCTAAAAAACTCCGAGTTCCCTTTAATTTGGAAACAAACAAAAATCTGTGCAGTATTCAAATCAGGCGATCCTAGTGACATTGCCGAATATAGGCCTATTGCCTTGTTGCCTAATTTTGCTAAAGTTTTTGAAATGACAGTCTACGATTCCATTTACCCGAATGTCAAAAACCTTATTTCTCCATGTCAGCATGGTTTTATGGAAAAACGATCCACGGTAACTAATCTCAGCTGCTTTAGGGAATTTGTATGTAGCGAACTTGACCGTAAAGGTCAAGTCGATTGTATTTACACAGACTTCAGCAAGGCCTTTGATCGTGTAGACCATGGTATTTTACTTAAAAAACTCACAGAATTCGGCTTTCACGTTAATCTAATTACTTTAATTAAATCATATTTATCCAACCGTCGCCTTTAAGTATCTGTAAAAGGGCACTCTTCAACTACATTTCTTACCTATTCTGGTGCACCCCAAGGATAAAATCTGGGACCATTACTTTTCCTTCCCTCGTTAATGATTTAAGTACCTCCTTACATCATCCCCAACTGTTTTCCGCAGACGATCTCAAAATATTTTCACCGATTTTAGATATATCGTCTTGTCTGTCTCTACAGAGTGCACTTAATACCGTATCTGATTTGTGTCGTATCAATAAATTATATCTTAATGTTACTAAGTGCAAGACAGTTACCTTTTCACGGAAAAATAATCCGCTTCTATTTGATTACAACATTAATGCTCAAACTTTAGAGAGATGTTCTATCTCAAAAGATTTAGGAATAGTTTTTGATTCACAATTCACTTTTAAGGAACATATCGTCTCTATCACTTCGAAAGCTAGCCGAGCACTTGGCTTTATCATTCGTAATAGTAAATTATTCACAAATCAAAAGGCTTTGATTTCCCTGTACGATGCATTTGTGCGTCCTATTCTGGAATACGGGGCAATTGTTTGGGATCCGTTTTAATAAAATCATATCAAATCAGTGGAAAACATTCAGCGTAAATTTTACAAAACAGTCTGGTTCAGGAAATTTGGAGTATATCCACCTCAGGGTTTTAACCATGATGCACTTTTGGAGGAATTTAATGGAGTTCCACTTGCTAAACGCAGACAAATACAGGGGCAAATATTTCTCTTTAAAATCATTCACAACTTAATTGATTGTCCAGAACTGTTAATTAATGTAAACTTTCACACTCCTAGGTTGTCTATTAGAAATTTTAATTGTTTTTATTTTTCCCGTGCAAATTCTAATATTATTGAAAAATCCCCTGTTTATAGAATATGTAAATTTTATAACGGGATTGCATCTGAGTGCGACATATTTAATTGTAGCTTGAACCAATTTAAAATGTTTTTTAACAATATATAATTTCTGATGTATATGATCACTGTAGCTTTGTTTATTTGTTGTGTGTGTATATTAACTTGTCTATGTATGTATATATACCGGGTGACCCAGGGTTCTGTAAAAGCCCCATAACTTATTTGCTTTTTGAGATATCGACTTCTAGTTTTCTTGAACTGGTACCCACACTTATTCTGCATATTTTAAAAATATGTATGTTTTTGTACAGGGTGTCCCAATATACATAACAGATCAAAGTTATGTTTTTTTAAATGGAACACCCTATATTTTATACTTTATTTTCAACCCTCTTGAGAAGCTGATAAAAATAGTATAAGATAGTATAGGTCTATTATGGACGATTGGTTAGTTATGGGCAAACTTGTGGCAAAAACAAGGACACTTGAAAAAATTGCAGAAGCGCTCCTAGCAAAGCTAGCGTCATTTTTTATACACTAAAGAATTTTCCACATCATGAAGAATAATACAAATCGGCTTCGGTTCTTTTTTGTTCATACTGCTATACAGGGTGTCAACATACGCAAAATATTGGATAACTATTTTTTTTCAAATGGAACACCCTATATATCTTGCCACCAATGCATGGAATTTTTAATAAGCTTTCCAATGATGTACAATTTGTATAAGGAAATATTAAGGATTCTTGAGATTTATCCATAAAAATATTTTTGTTTTGTCACCTCCTGCTCATTTTTGGATTTTCAGTCAAAACTATGCGTTTTCTGAAAAAATTATAAGAGACCAAAGTTGTAAAGCGGAAAATTTTCAATCGACATGGGTCTTTCAACTTTTCCAATAATGCGTGTATTGTCCGCCAGAGTACACAAAATCGCGACCGTATATGCATTTTAGCGTTTTTCTCAATTTTTTTGTTAATGAATTGCACTATACTTTATTTTCCACGCCCTCTAGCAGAAAAACGGATAATTATAGAATTATTTAAATGACCTACATCGATTGAAAATATTCCGCTCTACAACTCTTAAAAGAAGCAATTTTTGCCCAAAATGCATAGTTTCCGCTAAAAATGCAAAAAATCATTAAAAAACGCAAAAATTGATACATACATTTTCAATTTGCATTTTCAGGGAAAACTATGCATTTTTGGCAAAAATTGCTTCTATTAAGAATTGTAGAGCGGAACATTGTCAATCGACATGGGCCATTTTAATTTCCCTATAATTTCCCGTTTTTTCGCTAGAGGGTGCGGAAAATAAAGTAAGTGCAATTTATTAATAAAAAATTTGAAAAGATGACGCTAAAATGCATATACGGTCACGATTTTGCGCGCTTTGGCGGGCAATGCACGCATTATCTTAAAAGTTGAAACACCTATATCAATCGGAAATTTTTCGCTCTACAACTTTGGTCTCTTATAATTTTTCCTGAAAATGCATAGTTTTGGCTGAAAATCCAAAAATCAGCAGAAGGTGGCAAAAGAAATATGTTTTTATTGATAAATCTCAAGAATCCTTAATATTTTGTTATACAAACTGTATATCATTAGAAAGCTTATTAAAAATGCCATAGATTGGTGGCAACTTATATAGGGTGTTCCATTTGAAAAAAAATAGTTATCCATTGTTTTGCGTATGTTGACACCCTGTATAGCACTATGAATAAAAGAAAACCAAAGCCGATGTGTATTTTTCTTTATGATGTGGGAAATTTTCTAGTGTATAAATAATAATGCTATCTTTGCTAGGAACGCTTCTGCAATGTGTTCAATGTGTACATGTTTTTGCCATAAATTTGCCTATAACTAACCAACCGTCCATAATAGACCCATAGTATCTTATACTATTTTTATCAGCTTCTCAAGAGGGTTGAAAATAAAGTATAAAATATAGGGTGTTCCATTTAAAAAAAAATAACTTTGTTCTGTTATGTATATTGGGACACCCTGTACAAAAACATACATATTTTTAAAATATGTAGAATAAGTGTGGGTACCAGTTCAAGAAAACTAGAAGTCGATATCTCAAATAGCAAATAAGTTATGGGGCTTTTACAGATCGCTGGGTCACCCGGTATGTGCGTGTATACATATGTACATATATGCAAGTATACTTATTATTTCTAGTTGAATTCCTTAGTTTTATTTAATTTGTAATCATTTTGTTTTCTTTTCTGACTGTAATTACTCTGTAATTGGGCTTTTGTCTGTTGGGTAATAAAGATTATTATTATTATTATTATATTGCATTTATAATCCATCTTGTTCCATGTTCTAATCGTATGAAATAAACTTATATATGTATTACTGTACATGGTGCCTTCTCTTTTCGGTTTGTCGGAAATAAGTGTACCGGGGATTAATAATGAGTTGTTCTCTAACATTCTTATTGGTTGGTGCCAGGAATCAACGCAAGCTCCAAAAAATCGCACACGCTAGATGTTGCTAATTTAGTTGATGTGGCTATCTAAATAACGAAACGTCGTATTTGAAAAACAAAATTATTTTCTAGAAGAGCTTAAAAAAGTGCTCCTAGTCTTTCAAAATAACTAGCAATAAAGTCGTGACAAAATAAAAACTAGAATTATTGTTTTATCGAATATGTCCGGAAGTAGTGTTATTATTTTAAATTTCTTTAAAGCAAATTATTCACAATTACAATTACCTCATTTTGACTCTCTATCCCTTATATTTGCCGAGATGGCAATGCTTATGTATCAAATTTGTAACACCTTGAATATATACAAGGTGTCACTCGAGAAATCGTGGGTCAAATGGGGTAAGGATTTATTTGTCATAGTCATTTATTACGGATGGCCAGTACAGTGCAATAACATAACAATTAAAATACATAATAAAAAAAAATACAAAGATGTACAAAATAATGTATAACCTTGGCGTAAAGGTATTGGTGCGGTCTTGCAGCAGAAGGGGAGTTCTGGCTTTCTCCGACCGCTCGCATTCTTTTCAAAATCTTTTTCTAAGACAGAACTCAAATACAGTACGTTCGGCCGTGAACTACCAGCCGTACATTTGGCCATAAATAAGTTCAAATATTACCTGGAAGGTCCCGAATTTATAGTTTTCACAGATCATAAACCTCTGATCGCTGCTATAAACTCTAATTCAGATCGATGTTCAGGACGTGAGCACAGACACTTGAACTACATCGCGCAATTCACCGCTGACATTCGGCACATCCCCGGAAAGGACAACAACGTGGCTGACACACTGCAGAGAGTCGAAATTAATACTTTAGACCTCACCAACCTAGTAAAATTACAATTTGAAGATGTGGAATTACAATCTCTTCTTGGTAGCACTACAACAGCACTCAAACTGAAAAAGTTCACCCCAACCGGCTCTAACAGGTTAATCTATGTGGACACTCTTGCATCACGACGACCCTACGTTGCCCCTGCCTTGCGGCATGAGGTTATAAGTTATTTACAGTAACTCACGCATCCGAGCGCCCGCGCAATGAGACATCTCGTGGCAGCATGCTACGTTTGGCCGCGGATGAACCATGACATTGCACAGTTTGAAATGCCAGAAGATTAAAATCCACCGACATACAGCATCACCCGTGGCGAAATTTTCAGACCCGGATGACCAATTCACAGATGTCCACATCGACATTATCGGCCCTTTGCCTATTTGCAACACATTCAGATACCTTCTGGTCTGCATCTTTACGTGTTGGCAAGAAGCAATACCTCTTACCGAGACAACTACAGATTTTGGTTCCAGAGCATTTCTGGCATATTGGATTGCACGTTTTGGAACGCCGTCGACAGCCATCACTGGCCGAGGCCGGCACACAAAACCACAACCGCCTATCGTCGTCAATGTAATAGTTTGGTAGAGCGGCTCAATAAACAAATTACAGGCTCGATCCGATTGAGCAACGATCCGAAGAACTGGGTAACTTACCTCCCACTAATTCTTTTATGCATTCGAACGACTTTTAAATCATACCTTTCGGCAGCAGAGTACGTCTGCGGTAAGACATTACGCTTGCCGGGCGATTTTCTGTTTCCAAATTGCGCATCAAAAAACTTTTCAAAATTTCTTCAGGCTCAAAATTAATCGATAGCCTGAGGGACACTTGGTCCTGCTGTTGATCGCACAACTACTCGCGCAACATATATACACCCCAATGTCATCCTGTACTCACGTTTTCGTTCGAAGGGACGGTGCAAAGAACCCCTCGCGTACTGCTTACTATTAACGGGAAGATTATCATGGTTTCCATTGACCGCCTTAAACCTGCAAATCTTCCTAAAATTTCAAACATCTCATTTCGTCGACCTTGATTTTCTGCTCCTCCAGAGAGCAAAACAAAAACAAAACTCCGAAAGAGTTACCTTTTCCTCTTCTCTTTCTTTTTCTTCCTGTTTCTAGGTGGAGGGTGGTGTGGCGCCGCCCTGACCGCAGTACAGGCGTCGGCAACGTTTTATCGGGGCAACGTGGAAATTGGAGAAATCTGGGATCATTACCAAGGAGACATATAAATAAACAGAATTATATAATGGTATATTGTACAACAATAGTGGATATGATTCCCATATCTCACGAAGGCAAGTTTGCCGAGTGAGATATGGGTTTTCATATCCATTCGCGTTATACAGATAACTTTTTCTATGACTGAAATCCCTTTCACTTTTCATAATGAATACCGAATAATTTTCACATTTCGGGTACGACATCATTTAGCAAAAAACGGGATGTAAAGTGTAAAACAGGATGCAGTATACTCGGCGCACCGAATCCGTGATATATTGGATGTGCGTGATGTTCGCTGATTGGTCAGCGCAAACGCATGTGAAGCGCGTATCACGCAGCCGAAATGTAGTGATTACGTTATATCCATAAATCAGACTTTTTCAATTACAATTAAATAAATAGGAAGTGGTAAATAGTTAAAAGAAAAAAAAAATTGTATATTCTCGTGTTGTGTTTGAAGTGTCTGTTATATTTCCGGCACAGAACTAAAATATGGCAAGGCAGTGTGAATCAGGCTTTTCATATCGTCTCGCCGAACTATCACGAGGACGAGGAGTGAACGCATCGTGACCAAACCACCGATTCGATGCGCCGAGTTTAGTGCAGTTTACTTTACCTTGTTTATGGTAAAGACGGCCAGATGTTCGCTCACGCAGTAAAACAGTGGATTACGCACTTATATTGTAAATATAAATTATCTGACGTTTGATGAGTGACTTTTCGCATCGGCGCACAGTGTTCCGAAACCGTTGAAACGCGGTTAAAATACCGAAAAATGAAACTACAAATGATTTATTATATTTTGCTTTTATTTAAAGATTGTCATTGAAATGAAGCGAGAAACTGAAAAGAGCACATACATTACCTTTACTGGAAAAACATTGTAAAAGCTTAAATTATAGGATTTGACATTAAAAAATGTTTTTAAAGGCATTCTTAAGGTTATTGCCAGGAAAACTGACAAAACGCTGAATACTGAATTAAATTATAATTAAATTATACAGTTTAAGCCAATAGCGATTAATACTTTGAGTTACAAAAAGTTCCCTTTAACTCCCCGTGCTCTATCTTGGTACATATAATTAAGGACACTCTTACTTTACATACAGAAAATTCCACCGCGCGGAACTGAGCGGTTTGTAAATGGGAGACATAATTGTTTATCGCGCCAATTGTATCTCGTAAACAATAAGTCAGCGCATTATGTCCAATGTCTTAAAATGTTAGCAATGAATGAGGTTTTATATAAAAAAATCAGTAATTACATTCATTATGACTTACTTAACCTGCCTTATGAGAGCTTATAATTAGAGGAGGACTGGGCATTCATAGTTTTGTCTGTTGTTTTTGGTAAACTAACCATCATAATCGACTTACAATAATATAAAATTACGATTTAATGAGTGAAAATGCGAATTTTATACATTTTTTCTTCACGGACATAACACACTTGAGTACCAGTCGATTTAAGCCACTGCGAGTAAAAAGACCTCTATTATAAAATATACAGAGTGTTTCTAAATTGATGCAAAAGATTTTAAAGGGTGATTTCTCAGCAAAAATTAAAGGAGGTCTTTTATATAATTTTTTGTTCTTCAAGTTACAGCTCTACAAAGTTAAGGGGAAAAATTTTTTATTTCATATATCCACTATGGAGGAATTTAAAATAATGAAATTTGGCAGATAACTGTTCCTAATAAAATGGCACTTAATTTTGCTTAACAAATAATAACCAATCTGTGATTGTATGTCAAATGGCTCTAAACATTATTTTATTTTTTTGTGATCAAACTAACAGTTTTAGGAAAAAATGCCAAGAGACAAAGAAGTTGAGTATTGAATGCCTCCATTCAAATAAAGTTTTGAAGAAGAAAAAAGTAAAGGCATTAAAAAGTGCCGATGCAAACTATCATAGGGGTTGATTTTCTCACCCCTTTGTGATAACTTTCTAGGGTTACATAAATCGTCAAAAAGTGCCATTTTATTAGGAAAAGTTATCTGCCAAATTTCATTGTTCTAAATTCTTTCATAGTGGATATATGAAATAATAGCGAGTCTCGTAATAGTAATTTACGTAACAAGTTTCGAAAGTGATATTTTACGGGATGAGTAGGAAGTTTGGAATCCTGCGAGTCCCGTAAAATCACTTTTGGAACGCGTTACGTACAATATTTTTTCTGCAGTCGTTTTTTATGTTAAAAAACCTAAAACACATACGAATGTTATATGACATGCGCTGTCATAATTAAATATGATGTTCATGTTTTTGTCAAGGCCGCCTACATACCGGGTGACCCAGGGTTCTGTAAAAGCCCCATAACTTATTTGCTATTTGAGATATCGACTTCTAGTTTTCTTGAACTGGTACCCACACTTATTCTGCATATTTTAAAAATATGTATGTTTTTGTACAGGGTGTCCCAATATACATAACAGATCAAAATTATGTTTTTTTAAATGGAACACCCTATATTTTATACTTTATTTTCAACCCTCTTGAGAAGCTGATAAAAATAGTATAAGATAGTATAGGTCTATTATGGACGATTGGTTAGTTATGGGCAAACTTATGGCAAAAACAAGGACACTTGAAAAAATTGCAGAAGCGCTCCTAGCAAAGCTAGCGTCATTTTTTATACACTAAAGAATTTTTCACATCATGAAGCATAATACAAATCGGCTTCGGTTCTTTTTTGTTCATACTGCTATACAGTGTGTCAACATTCGCAAAATATTGGATAACTTTTTTTTTTCAAATGGGACACCCTATATATCTTGCCACCAATGCATGGAATTTTTAATAAGCTTTCCAATGATGTACAATTTGTATAATGAAATATTAAGGATTCTTGAGATTTATCCATAAAAATATTTTTGTTTTATCACCTCCTGCTCATTTTTGGATTTTCAGCCAAAACTATGCGTTTTCTGAAAAAATTATAAGAGACCAAAGTTGTAAAGCGGAAAATTTTCGATCGACATAGGTCTTTCAACTTTTCCAATAATGCGTGTATTGTCCGCCAGACTGCACAAAATCGCGACCGTATATGCATTTTAGCGTTTTTCTCAATTTTTTTGTTAATGAATTGCACTATACTTTATTTTCCACGCCCTCTAGCAGAAAAACGGATAATTATAGAATTATTTAAATGACCTACATCGATTGAAAATATTCCGCTCTACAACTCTTAAAAGAAGCAATTTTTGCCCAAAATGCATAGTTTCCGCTAAAAATGCAAAAAACCATTAAAAAACGCAAAAATTGATACATACATTTTCAATTTGCATTTTGAGGGAAAACTATGCATTTTTGGCAAAAATTGCTTCTATTAAGAATTGTAGAGCGGAACATTTTCAATCGACATGGGCCATTTTAATTTCCCTATAGTTTCCCGTTTTTCCGCTAGAGGGTGCGGAAAATAAAGTAAGTGCAATTTATTAATAAAAAATTTGAAAAGAAAACGCTAAAATGCTTATGCGGTCACGATTTTGCGCGCTCTGGCGAGTAATGCACGCATTATCTTAAAAGTTGAAAAACCTATATCGATCGGAAATTTTTCGCTCTACAACTTTGGTCTCTTATAGTTTTTCCTGAAAATGCATAGTTTTGGCTGAAAATCCAAAAATCAGCAGAAGGTGGCAAAAGAAATATGTTTTATTGATAAATCTCAAGAATCCTTAATATTTTGTCATACAAACTGTATATCATTGGAAAGTTTATTAAAAATTCCATATATTGGTGTCAACTTATATAGGGTGTTCCATTTGAAAAAAAATAGTTATCCATTATTTTGCGTATGTTGACACCCTGTATAGTACTATGAATAAAAGAGAACCAAAGCCGATGTGTATTATTCTTTATGATGTGGGAAATTTTCTAGTGTACAAAAAATGATGCTATCTTTGCAAGGAACGCTTCTGCAATGTTTTCAATGTGTACATGTTTTTGCCACAAATTTGGCCATAACTAACCAATCGTCCATAATAGACCCATGCTATTTTATACTATTTTTATCAGTTTCTCAAGAGGGTTGAAAATAAAGTATAAAATATAGGGTGTTCCATATTAAAAAACATAACTTTTTTCTGTTATGTATATTGGGACACCCTGTATAAAAACATACATATTTTTAAAATATGTAGAATAAGTGTGGGTACCTGCTCAAGAAAACTAGAAGTCGATATCTCAAATAGCAAATAAGTTATGGGGCTTTTACAGATCCTTGGGTCACCCGGTATATACGCAAAAATCGTCCCGAAAGTAACAAAAAGCGTCCCGAAAGTAACAAAAAGCGTCCCGAAAGTAAAGAAATCGTTCCGAAAGTGAAACAAAATCATCCCGAAAATAACTACTTTCGGTACGATTTATGTAAAGTGGCACTTTCGATTTAATAAATCGTACCGAAAGTTTTATTTTCGGGACGGCTGCAGAAAAAGACTTTTTTTCATTAACTTAATTTTTGCTAAAAAATCACCCTTTCAAATGTTATGCCTCAATTCAGTAACACCCTATTTAAAATGATGAGCCAGTACTCGATTGGAATGAGGTTGTAGTACGCTGTTAATAATACGAGAAAGAAATATTCCTAAACTTATTGAGAGCCTGTGGCACAGCTCATATAGAATAGAAAATTTCGATGCAAAAATGTTGCATCATGCCTCACAGGCCATCGAGAGCCATTTAAAAGAAATGTACATTTGGTAACAGCATTCATAGTTAACAACTTTGAAATCTTAAATGAGAACTCCTATTTTTTTATTGCAGATTTGGATTCTATGTTAAAAAAATATGAGGCTTTTATCCGAAAAATTTTTTTAGATGAGCGACAGATGGCGTTATATTCGGCAAAAACATAAATTTATTTCTCGCATCAAATGACAGATCATGACATTGTTTTCGTAGTCATCTTTTAAATAAGGCGTTAATTGAAGTCATTCGTAATTTTATGTCATAAATAAGTTTAAAAAAATATTATTTGTAAAAAAAACCGTAGAAACGAATAAAAATGAATTTGACTATCATTCGATTTCATTCGATTCTTTTCTATTGTGATGATGTATGAATGTGTGTAACAACAATCTGTTTTTTTTTTAATTAAAAAAAAAAATATTAAAAAAAAATATTTTTTTTGCTAATCGAAAAAAAAAAATTTCAATTAAAACCTAATATATTTTCGAGTAGAATCCAAATCTGCAATAAAAAATAGGGGTACCTATTTAGAATTTCAAAGTTACCCCCACCCCGACCCAGCGGGGAAGGGTGGTGATTTACATTTCACGCAACATGATAGAGCTCAAAAAACAAATTTAGACTTATTTTTTTTGTATGTCAATCCGATTTGTATTTCGCGAGTTATTTGGAGTGTACGGGTGGTCTGTAACACCCGGTATACCGGGTCACCCAGCGATCTGTAAAAGCCCCATAACTTATTTGCTATTTGAGATATCGACTTCTAGTTTTCTTGAACTGGTACCCACACTTATTCTACATATTTTAAAAATATATATGTTTTTGTACAGGGTGTCCAAGTACACATAACAGAACAAAGTTATGTTTTTCAAATGGAACACCCTATATTTTATACTTTATTTTCAACCCTCTTGAGAAGCTGATAAAAATAGTATAAGATACCATGGGTCTATTATAGACGGTTGGTTAGTTATGGCCAAATTTGTAGCAAAAACAAGGAATCATTGAAAAAATTGCGGAAGCGCTCCTGGCAAAGATAGCGTCATTTTTTATACACTAAAAAAATTTCCACATCATGGAGAATAATACAAATCGGCTTTGGTTCCTTTTTGTTCATCTCGCTATACAGGGTGTCAACATACGCAAAACAATGGATAACTATTTTTTTTCAAATGGAATACCCTATATATCTTGCCACCAATGCTTGGAATTTTTGATAAGCTTTCTAATGATGTACAATTTGTATAATGAAATATTAAGGATTCTTGAGATTTATCTATAAAAAAACATTTTTCTTATGTCACCTCCTGCCTATTTTTGGATTTTCAGCCCAAACTATCCATTTTATAAAAAAATAATGTGAGACCAAAGTTGTAGAGCGGAAAATTTTCAATCGATATTGGACTTTTCCAATAATGCGTGCATTGCCTGCCAGAATGCGCAAAATCGTGACCGTATTTTAGCGTTTTTTTTTCAAATTGTTTATTAATTAATTGCACTATACTTTGTTTTCCACGCCCTCTAGCGGAAAAACGGGGCATTGTCGCATAATTCAAATGACCTACATCGATTGAAAATGTTCCGCTCTACAATTCTTAATAGAAGCAATTTTAGCTCTAAATGCATAGTTTTCGCTGAAAATTCAAAAAATCATTCAAAAACACGAAAATTGATACACACATTTTCAATTTGCATTTTTAGGGAAAACTATGCATTTTGGGCAAAAATTGCTTCTACTAAGAGTTGTAGAGCAGAACATTTTAAATCGATATTGGTCATTTGAATTTTCCCATAATTTTCCGTTTTTCTGCTAGAGGGGTGCGAAAAATAAAGTGAATTTTTTACAATTTATTAATAAAAATGGTGATGTGGCCATCATGTTACTTTCTCCGACTTGATGGTATCATTTATATTCACGCTTTCATGGTTTATTTTTAAATGAAATCATATTTTAAATGTACATCGAGCGTTGCGCAAACTCGGATGAAACTGATGTTTAAAACGTCAAAATTATGAAACGGAAAAATTATAATTCAAATTCAAAAACTCGGCTTACTCAAAAACTAACGAGTTTTCGAAAAAAACTTAATCTTTAGAAGTTGTTAATTTTGGTATTCTCTACAATTATTATTCACACAAATTTGCTGTAACTATTATCGTTTCATACTTATAAACCAAAATTTGAGAAAAAGTTAATAAATTTTTTTCTCGAATAGCAATGATTTTATGAAAAATATTTTTAAGCAAAATTTGTTTATTTCTTTGTTATCTTCAATGTTTGTTTAAATATTTTTGTGATATTTTTCATATTTAAGAAAATATTGGCAAAAAACAAAAAACAGTTAAGGTAAACACCCACTTCCGGTGTACGAAATTTTACCAAAAGCTTTTCAGTTCTTCAGATTATCAGATAAGACGTATGTTGAAAGTTTCATATCAATTGCTCTATTAATTTTTGAGGTACAGCGCACACAGATAGACACACACACATACACACACACACACACACACACAGACAGACACACACACACACACACACATACACACACACACAGACACAAATTTTTTTTTCTAGAAATTGTTGAAATGGCATCTAGGGACCCCAAAACGGATATTTCCGTAAAAAAAAATTTTGAAAAAAAAATCACGATCACAATACTTTCTCGTACTTCGTAACGGAGAAAGTAAAAATTGTAAAAAAACGCTAAAATGCATATATAGTCACGATTTTACGCGCTCTGGCGGGCAATGCACCCATTATCCGAAAAGTTGAAAGACTTATATCGATCGGAAATGTTTCGCTCTATAACTTTGGTCTCTTATAGTTTTTCCAGAAAATACATAGTTTTGGCTGAAAATCCATAAACCATCAGAAGGTAACAAAAGAAATATGTTTTTATTGATAAATCTCAAGGATTCTTAATATTTTGTTATACAAACTGTATATCATTGGAAAGCTTATCAAAAATACCATTGATTGGTGCCAACGTATATAGGGTGTTCCATTTGAAAAAAAAAATTATCCATTGTTTTGCGTATGTTGACACCCTGTATAGCAGTATGAACAAAAAAGGTCCAAAGCCGATGTGTATTATTCTTCATGATGTGGAAAATTTTCTAGTGTATAAAAAATGATGCAATCTTTGCTGGGAACGCTTCTGCAATGTTTTCAATGTGTACATGTTTTTGCTACAAATTTGCCCATAACTAACCAAGCGTCCATAATAGACCCATAGTATATTATACTATTTTTATCAGCTTCTTAAGAGGATTAAAGTATAAAATATGATTAAGTATAAAATATGGGGTGTTCTATTTAAAAAAACAAAACTTTGATCTGTTACTTATACTGGGACACCCTGTACAAAAACATATATATTTTTAAAATATGTAGAATGGGTGTAGGTACCAGTTTATGAAAACTATAAGTCGATAGTCGATAAAGGTTGGTGTTGGAATGATAACTATTTACAAAAATTCCAAAGGACTGCGCATTCCTTTGGCGGTGGGGCATCTTGTACTGTGGGGGTGGTGCAACCGCGAAGAGTTCTGGTTGACCTGGTAGACCGCGGTTTCTCCTTCTTCGACCCTGTACGAGAGGTGACCTTCAAAACAGAAAATAACCACTTCTGGGTATTTTCTTAAAAACTGCAAAATCTGCATTCCTTGCAGTTTATGGTACCTCCATAAAAGTGATTGATGGGCTTAACTAAATCCTTGAACTAACGACGTATTACACTAGTAAATATTAATAAATATAATGGTATTCCTTTGTGCACACAACTACCCTACGTGAATTTGTCTTTTAATGTGGCCAACAATATTCTAACCTCTTGTAGTAATACCCCCGAATATTTGCTCACTATTTTTAAGCTATATGTCTTAAAAAACTAAAGAGAAAACAAGAATGAAACTTCAAAAATAATGCTGGCAGCTAAAGGAAGTATTCCAATTTTACTCTGACCTTTTAAATTAATTAATATAGATACAAAACTGAAATTGAAAATTTTACATGGGAATTCCCTGTGATGCGTCTTGAAACGAGTCGCACATTATACTAAATAGATTAGTTAAAAACTGATGATATTTGAATAAAATTTGCAGTGGGTATAGTAGAAGAAATTCTAAGATCAAACTCGCCGAAACGGTTTTTTTTAAATAAACTTCACCTCCTTTGAACCCCCTGAAAGTAGTTTCTCAAAAAAAAAAAATTCCGGCAAAATTTTGAGGGCGGAATAATTGTCCCCCGCCACGGAGCCTCCGGAAAAAATCGGTGACCTTGAACCGCGCCTTTCGCAACGGACACTCTTCAGGTAAACTCGGAAACAAAAAAATTCTTTCGAAATTTCGGAAAATAACAGTAGTGCCGAATGCGCCGGCCACCCCGGTTGGCGACCTTCATGCGGCGGCGGGGGTGATATATTTTCCGAACCGATGCACAATCGCTAGTCCCATCGATAACGCTCTGAGTTCGTTTAATTTCTTTTAAGAACATATTTTTTACTTTTAAAGTCGAGAAGTTAAAATTTTTAGGAATCGCAGAAGTTATAACTGGTTTTTATTTGTATTTTTTCAAAAAATTTGGAACTACCCTAACCCGTCATTTGCACCGCCCGTGGGTTCGTTGTTCTTGTTTTAAGAACGTATTTTTTTCTTTTCAAGTCGAAAAGCTGAAACGTTCAGGGATCGCAGAGCATACAACTTAAATGAAAATAAAATTAAAATAAAATTAAAACAAAATTTCAAATTTTTTTATAGAAATTTTTAAAAATTGACGGCACATAGCAACGGTTTTAGAAGCAAATAAATAGTATTAGATTGGATTAAAATTTTTAAAAAAATTGAAAAAATTACAAATTTAGAAAAAAATTAAAAATATTATTTAAAATTGACGGCGCAGAGCAGCGGAGTCTTTAATAGCTTTGCTTAATTTATTATTATAGAATTGATATAAATATAAAAAAAATAAGAAAAAATCATAAATCGGCGGCGCAGCGCAGCGGAGCCGTCGTTCGTCAGCAATTACTTTGTTTATTTCATTAATATAGTTCGTATTAGACGTAAATAAACATCAGTAGGCGGCTAAAATGTTGTTTTAATTGGCCACGCACGGACAATGGCACAGCGCAGAGGAGCCGTCGTCCGTGCTCAATTTATTATTTATTAATCTATTATTATGAAATCGAACTCAGTAAGACGGCATAAAAATAAAATGAAAAAGAAAATAATATTTTTTTAAGTATAGTTTTTTATATAAATAAATTTTCACATAAATTCACTTAAGCTTGGATAAACAAGTTGAATACATGCTAAATATTTTAGGGTAAGGGGAGTTAGCTGTCGATAGTTGTTCGTGAATTTTGACTATCATGTTGAGCGAGCCTAAAAAGTGGTGAAACCATTTGATGGGTTTGCTCATCAGGGATGTTTAAAAAAAAAATCTGACACCTTTTCTGCAATTATGTAAAAATTTGAGATTATCTGAGTCTAAACAATGGTTTGAGAATTAATTGGAATTTTGAGAAAAAACGAAAATGTTCTGAGAAACGTGTTAAAACACTGACCTGTCTGACCCACATTTAGAACAATTTATTCCATAAACACCAGATTATTTAAGGGATTTTATACATAAGTAAATTTGATATTTTTTAAGAAGATTTAAATGCGACTTTAAGAGTTAAAAAATATTGAGCGAAATATCGCCTGAAAACGTATTATCAGAAAAGAGTATTATTGCAAATTATACTTAGAATGCACTCTAGTAATAAACATTATAAAATAAGTCTTACTAAGACTATAAAACAAAGTATTCATTGCAGGCTGATTCTCTTGATACCAACATAACGGAAGCATATAACAAAGGTATAGAATGAAATTTAATACTCCACTATTATTTCTGCAGGATGGTGCATCACCCCGCAAAGAAGGGTGGCGGTGTCGAGTTCGTGTCTATGCACCCTGCTTTCAGTCGGTGCGTAACAAGTTCTCGAAGCGACGCCGTTGTCAGAATCGCATTTACATAACAAACGGGCAACTCACGCCCTTAATTGTGACTCGAGTTTCGGCGCTCCTTTAATCAATGCGAACTTTCAATTAACATGGAGACAACTACGATCTATGTCAATGGATGATGGAAAATATGGGAATCTGCTTTTTCCATCAAAGTATAAGCCCTGCAGTTAATTAATTAATTGAACCATAGGTATTAATTAAGAGAACCAAAAGTTGTATTGTGCTCTCCCCTGTCACAATGACGCTTTATTGGTTATTAATTTATTCCATGTTACCTTCATTCTGTTTTTCCTTTAATATACCAAACACTAAATTATCTTACAAAGCGTCGGAGGATAGTACATATACTTCTTCATAATATGCGTTTGTTTCGGGAATCCGTTAAAAGGGTCAAAATTTGACACTTATATATTCTGGCTAACGGTTGGAAATTATACACTTGTTTTGTTTCACAATTTTAGTAGCAGTTTCTTGATACATGTTTTGGCAATTTCACGCTATTCTCAAAGGAGTAAAAATATAAGTACAATGATATAATACATTTTTTCCACTTTGGTTGAATAATCGACCATTTGTTATATCAAAAATAGTTTAATAATGAGATTTTTTATTTTACAGTTTTTGCTCCTCATTAAACTATTTAGTTGTCGCGATTGGCAGTACTTGAACGTGATGTGTCAACATCAAAATGTAAAATTGCCGTTAATTCATAGGATAATTGGAACCCTCCAATGCGTTACATACTGAGTATGTTCCATAATGTATATTCGGGAGTTCGCCGCCAGTGCCACTAAGGTTAAAGAAAACAGAGGGGTAATTTTGTTCACTTTCTACCGGCATGGAAAATATAGGCACTCGGTGACAGAATGGCCGGACGTATGAATTCATTACGCGCTCGGTGACATTTTAGTCAACACAACATATACAAAGGAAAGGTTGTAATTTATTATATTCCCTAGTAGCACAAAATATTTCTTAAATATTGAAAAACACATATTTCTGTGATATTGATTATGACAGATTTTTATATGTTTTAGCAATATTTGTATGAAATATTAAGGAAATATTACTATGTATATATTTTTGCAATATTTGTAAAAAAATGTTGAGGAAATATCATGATATATGAGGTTGTGGTGCGGATCCCAAAACGCATGTACAGTATTATCGAGCACTCGAGATGTGTGAGGGCAAAGTTTGCGCGGAGTGAGAAAGTATTGAGAGAACACGATAACAAATCTCCGGAGCCAATTGACTTTAAGGCGGTCACTGCCCGACACGTCTGGAGTGCTTAGTACTCTACTTACAGTCAAATATCACCATTTGAAGTTTGCAAATAAATTATACACTGGTTGAGAGAATAGACAGGAGTATATAACGAAATAGCCACTAGCACAGACGTTTGCGTGTAAAACAGTTCAAACAGTGGCAGAATTGACAGAGACAGTAGTACAGTGTTGCCTTTTTCTGTCATCCATATATTTTTTTGGATATATTTATAAAATGTTACTTACTAAATATATGGATTGAAATATATAGAACATGTTTATATAATAATTTTATTTCAATATTTCCATAGATATATTATATAAATATTTACTTTGGCCTTTTAATATTTCCGAAACATAAAAATGTAAAATCAATATTTGTAAAATATTTCCGACATATATTGTGCTACCAGGGTTATCACTTTGTTTGCAAAACGAATATCACGGAAGAAACGGCGAGAATATAATGTATGTTTTATTCGCGGCGAAAAAGAGCCGCTTTAGTCGGTGTGCTAATTCGGTGTGGATTTTTAATTAGCGTCGATCGATGAATGACACGAGGAACGAGAGACAAATCTAAACATAACCTTATATTTCGATTAACATTTAGGCAAGTACGTTGATTTATTCTGTAAGGTTAAATTGGTTACAACTTACTTGGAAGTAGTTTGTTTATCGCACCCTTAGCAACTTCCCTTATTTTTGGAAGTGTGTAAGTAATTTTCTTGATTTAATATGTTTTAAAATTAACTATTGAAATCGCCGTAGAAATACGTATGTCAAATATTAAATTCGTTCAAAAGGATCAAATATTTTTAGTGCTGCCACATGCTAAAAGGTAAAACTCCCCATGTTTAAGTATATATTTTATTTTAGAAATAAATCCTTAAGGTCTCCTTTTTTTGAAAGATGGGTTGCCTAATTTTTTTTTAATTTAAAACATAATCAACTCATTTAATACGAAATAAAAAAATTTAAATTTTTGCTAATATTAGTTTATCAATTTATTATCTAGTTTTATATGTTGCCCTTTTTTTCTGTAACTACAGTTTTTTTTGCTAATTCAGTAAATAATGACAATTTCAAGAAAAACGCTTCATATAAAAATCACAAAAATAACATTTTATTGACCCGAGTATTTGGATATTATGGAAAAGAAATAATAAAAAAACGGGGTATGCAAAAGAGAAATTTTAATAAATGAGACATAACCTAGAAAAATTTGAATTTAACCAACAAAAGTGCAAGCAGAAATAAGTAGCTCTAAGTTACAAAAATTCAGCTGTTTTTGGTAAGATGGCGCCAGTCGTGTTCAACTTAGAGTGTTGGCGTATTAATAATTACCATTACAATATTGATATTGCAAAATTAGTCGAATTTTTAATGTTGGCTGTCATTTTATTCACATTATCATTAAAAATAAAGGATTACAAGCTGATTTTATTATTTTATTGTTGGTATTGCACCCTCTTTTTCTTAGTTGAGTTACTTATCCATGATAACTTTTCTATTTTTCTGCAAAGTGACCGACAAATATTTAACCTACTATGTGAAGTTACCTAAAACTTTTATAAATATTACTGTAGTGCTTTTCTTCATACTAAATACCATTAATGCGAATTATAAAAACCATGTGTATTGCTTCAGTATTCTAAAATTGGTCCAATATAGTATATAGTATATCAAGGGCCAAAAATAGGCTTTAGCTGCTTTTAGCAACATGAGCGAGCCTTAAGTAAAAACAGTGTTTCAGGAAATTTTATATCGTGCACCATTGAACTGTCACTGTCAGATTTTTTCATAGCCTACTTATATTCCGCGGAAGGTCGTCTAGAATATGCATTTTATTTTTTCGGCCCTAGATGCGCTAAATCGTTGTTTCGGCCCGATTTTTATGGCCGAAATATATGGTTTCGGTAGAGGCAGGCGAAAAATAGTTTTATTGACCTCTCTAATCAACATAACCTTAAAATACTGATTGTATTCTATTCAATTCATATGGAATTATTCCTTACTCCCAAACTTGGGATGTAAAATTGTGGTTTGGTGCTATGCATATAACAATTATTTAGCCTTAAGTATTAACCCGCAATTTTGTAATAAAATCGGCTTGCAATAGGGAAAAGTTTCAGATGCCCAACTTAAAATAACAGGTTTATATTCCTTGTGTTATTATCATTCTAACCACTTGTACTTTGGTGTAATCCAAAGACATAGTCAATACGCCAGTATGGCAAATTTATTATGTTATCAATCTTTGTCATATTATTATATATACTAATTAATTATAAGTATTCTACGCGTTTTTACCTGTGAAAGAATAATAAGAAAACATAAATTTAAAACTTTTCTTCAAATTTAGTGTGGGCACACTATATCGTGCGTCTGGGATAAGGAGCGAACATAGGAATTTAACATGTAAAATTAAATATGTGTAATTATCAGCTCCCCTATTTATTTTAGAGAAAAATCCTGAAGGAATATTTTTTAGACAATTACAAATTATAAATGTCATCCATTTAGTTTACATTTGTACCAGAATACACCTCAGAAATAAGAAAAATACGTTGAACAATGTACCATTTAATAAAAACCCTTGCCTTGAGTTTGATAAATGTCATGTCATAGTGAAAATAATTTTGCTAGTCAGATATCAATTCATGACTTGTAATTACTATGAACAATAACATTGGGCTCGTTGTTAAGTGTGAACTAGCATTCATCTGCAAAAACTTTCGGTCTGTATTTGATTAATCCTCTGCATTATTTCACAGAATACACCCCTAGTTTCTTCATCCACTGGCAGTATCTCCTGATGGCATTGGTACTTAAATGATAACCATGCTTTTCCAGAATTTTCTGTACAGAGAATTTAGACACGTTGCACTCACGAGCAATGCATCGTATGCTAGTTGATGGTTCAGCATTTATCAAACCTAAAACTCTTTCTTTCAATTCATCGTTGCTTCTTCTCTTCCGTTTGCCTGTTATGTTACTGTTTTTGAAATAATATTTTTTTGAAATTCGAATATTAAAATACATTTTAAATCAGCTGCCGCCACATTTGCTGTATTTTCTAACTTATTCACAAATTTAGTAATTGTTGATTGACGGAATTGGTAGTTTGTTAAACTTGGTAATTGTTGATTGGCGGAATTGGTAGACTGTTCAATTTAACCGAAAATGTCACGAGCTCTGAGTAAACTAACGCCACTGTAAAATGTTTTGATAATGAATAATATCTCTTCATAGGAATAATTTAGATTATTGTTCAAAGCAATTATAATGCGTGAATTGATATTTGACTAGTAAAATTATTCTCCATAACATGACATTTGTCAAACTCATGGCAAGGGTTTTCATTAAATAGTATATTGTTCAACTTATTTTTATTATTTGTGAGGTGGATTCAGGTATAAACGTAAATTAAATATATGATACATTTACAGTTTTTAATTCTCTAAAAAATATTCCTTTTCGATTTTTCTCTAAAATAAATAGGGGAGCTAATATTTACACATATTTAATTTTACATGTTAAATTCCTATGTTCGCCACTTATCCCAGACACTCTGTATAATATATGACGATATTCTTTCAAAAATTCTAAGCAGCCTATCTTAATTCTAAAATGTTTTACCATGCTTCCTGGGTCTTCACGAGGTCCTTGAAGTTTGTGCTATCTTTTATCTCAAACTTGTATTTCTAACACTTCTTAATTAGCTTATTTTTATTTAAAAAAAAATACGTTCGGCAACGTGCCACCCGCTTATGTCACTTTGACGCTAATAATTCATTCAAACTTGCTAGTTCCAAGTTTGTTCCAATTCTGCTTTTCTCATTATTATCAGTTTTTATTAGCGCCCGCGCTTCAGTGTATTTGTGTTTTTGTGTTAGTTTCGTTTTGTTTTGTTCAATTACAATGGATTTTACTATTTACTCATAATCTGTATTGCATCTGTATATAAACCCCGCTCTATCTATCTATTACCTTCTACTCTGAACCATGAGATTATTGATAAACAGGGCAGCTCGTGAATGCTGTTGCCAAATGTACATTTTGTTTAAATGGCTCCTGGTGGCTTATGAAGCATGGCAGAATATTTTTTCACCAACATTTTCTATTCAGAATTTTATGAAGAACATCGCCACGTGTAGATTATCCGCCAATTTATACACACCCGATATACATATAGCTCAAGTTCTGTTCGGATTACTTCTAATGGCTTATTAATAATTAGGATAGGCATGCGGGCGGCAGAGTATTTTTATTTATTTTAATATATAAACTGACCGGCAAAAAAAACTGCCACTTCAAAAAGTTTGAGAAAATGTTTGAAATAATCATTATTTCAACAACGACGGTATTGGGTTAGTAAACCATTTATTGGTGAAACAGGCTATAAATATTAGAAGAACAAAGACGAAGTAACACAAAATCAGGTAATTCAATTAAAGAAAATTAGAGAAGCACAACAAATACGTTCTTTGATAGTTTTTCCACCGTCGCACAGTGCGGCGTGTTTATGGGAATACGGGACAAAAATCATCACTCTAATATTTATAGTTTTAATTATCCGTGACTCTTATGAAATGTTAAATGGCACATTATGACATATAGGTATAGACAATGAAAAATGTACAAATAGTAGTTAATTAAAATTATAAATATGGGATGATTAAAAATGAGTATAGTAATTCCAATGTAATTAAAAAACGATTTCCATGGATTGAATTCAAATTTATTTATAACTACATACAAACTTACATTACTACGAACTAATATAATCATCTTCACTTTCTCTTTCAGAATCACTTAAAGTAAGAACCAATTCAATGGTAATTAAATATGCTAACATTTCTTTGTCGGGTTGGGTCGGTAACAATAATTTATGAAGACTACTGGGCATCTAATATCCGTGTAAATACATGTCTTTTGCTTCTTTTAGTAACATCTTAAAACTATGTACTTTAACAGGTAGTTTGCAGGAGACGATTCTTAAAATGAGATGAAGCTTTTCGATTAATTCTATATTAATATTCGTAATTTCAGATGATAATTCACTATTTTGAAAAACCTTCTTGTCGTATTGCCATCATTACAGGTTTTGGTTTGTCCACTATTAGCCCAAGTTTTTCTTTGAACATTCTTTGGATATCTTTTTTCTTTCTGCAAATTGTGACTGCTTATCTTTTCCCCTAACCTGCCAAGTTTTAAATGGTAACCTACACGATATGTGAAGAAGACGTTCAAATGTTCGAATCCAGCAATGTAAAGTGGACAAACCAAAAGGATAGTGCTCTGGATTTGGCTGATTTTCTTCAATACCGACAGTTTTCATTTCTGTGGGTTTTACACCACATACCGGGTGACCCAGGGTTCTGTAAAAGCCCCATAACTTATTTGCTATTTGAGATATCGACTTCTAGTTTTCTTGATCTGGTGCCCACACTTATTCTACGTATTTTAAAAATATGTATATTTTTGTACAGGGTGTCCCTATATACAAAGCAGAACAAAGTTATGTTTTTTTAAATGGAACACCCTATATTTTATACTTTATTTTCAACCCTCTTGAGTATCTGATAAAACTAATATAAGATAGTATGAGTCTATTATGGACGATTGGTTAGTTATGGGCAAATTTGTGGCAAAAACAAGGACACATTGAAAAAATTGCAGAAGCGCTCCTAGCAAAGCTAGCGTCATTTTTTATACACTAAAGAATTTTCCACGTCATGAAGAATAATACAAATCTGCTTTGGTTCTTTTTTGTTCATACTGCTATACAGGGTGTCAACATACGCAAAATAATGGATAACTATTTTTTTTCAAATGGAACACCCTATATATCTTGCCACCAGTACATGGAATTTTTAATAAGCTCTAAAATGATGTACAATTTGTATCATGAAATATTAAGGATTCTTGAGATTTATCCATAAAAACATTTTTCTTTTGTCACCTCCTGCTCATTTTTGGATTTACAGCCAAAACTATGCATTTTCTAAAAAAATAATAAGAGACCAAAGTTGTAGAGCGGAAAATTTTCGATCGATATAGGTCTTTCGATTTTTCCAATAATGCGTGCATTGCTCGCCAGAGTGCGCAAAATCTTGACCGTATATGCATTTTAGCGTTTTTCTCAAATTTTTTGTTAATTAATTGCACTATACTTTATTTTCCACGTCCTCTAGCAGAAAACCGGGTAATTATATAATTATTCAAATGACCCACATCGATTGAAAAAATTCCGCCCTACAACTCTTAAAAGAAGCAATTTTTGCCCAAAATGTATAGTTTTCGCTAAAAATACAAAAAACCATTGAAAAACGCAAAAATTGATATATACATTTTCAATTTGCATTTTTAGAAAAAACTATGCATTTTTGGCAAAAATTTCTTCTATTAAGAGTTGTAGAGCGGAACATTTTCAATCGATATGGGCCATTTTAATTTCCCTATAATTTCCCGTTTTTCCGCTATAGGGTGCGGAAAAAAAGTATAATGCAATTTATTAATAAAAAACGCTAAAATGCATATACGGTCACGATTTTGCGCGCTCTGGCGTGTAATGCACGCATTATCCTAAAAGTTCAAAGACCCACATCGATCGGAAATTTTTCGCTCTACAACTTTGGTCTTTTATAATTTTTCATGAAAATGTATAATTTTGGCTGAAAATCCAAAAATCTGCAGAAGGTGGCAAAAGAAATATGTTTTTATTGATAAATCTCAAGAATCCTTAATATTTTGTTATACAAACTGTATATCATTGGAAAGCTTATTAAAAATGCCATAGATTGGTGGCAACTTATATAGGGTGTTCCATTTGAAAAAAATAGTTATCCATTGTTTTGCGTATGTTGACACCCTGTATACCACTATGATTAAAAGAGAACCAAAGCCGATGTGTATTATTCTTTATGATGTGGGAAATTTTCTAGTGTATAAATAACGATGCTATCTTTGCTAGGAACGCTTCTGCAATGTTTTTAATGTGTACATGTTTTTGCCACAAATTTGCCCATAACTAGCCAACCGTCCATAATGGACCCATACTATCTGATACTATTTTCATCAGCTTCTCAAGAGGGTTAAAAATAAAATATAAAATATAGGGTGTTCCATTTAAAAAAACATAACTTTGTTCTGTTATGTATATTGGGACACCCTGTACAAAAACATACATATTTTTAAAATATGTAAAAAAAGTGTGGGTACCAGTTCAAGAAAACTAGAAGTCAAAATTTCAAATAGCAAATAAGTTATGGGGCTTTTACAGATCCCTGGGTCACCCGGTATATAACATTTAGAAGCTGCATTGGTTTTCGAAAGGACATTGCATACACTACCATCTAACATGGTAAATAATAATTCAAACTTGATATTTATGGCATTTCCATTATTTTCAATTTTAAGGTTCTCTACGTTTCCGATTTGAGTATTTTTTGAGCTTCCTCAGCCCTTATTAAATTGGGACATTCTTTCATAAATACAAATTTGATTGGTCTACAATATAAGGTGGAGCCAGGGCGCGGGTTAGCCCAAAATGCTTCTCTCGATTCTAAACAAATAAATTTTATGGGCACAAAAGCAACAAAAAACATGTACTCGTCGGTATTTTTTACATTTGAAAATCTTTGCTTGTAAATACTATGTCCTGAGCTTCCATCGAATCTCCACTTGCAAATCAATTTTGCTTTAACTGGCTTATTAAAATTTAATGTTTTGATTAAACTTTCCGCCGTTTTATTTAAAATGACTTGAAATGGTACCGACGCATATAACTCAGAAACATTTATTTTTTTAGAAAATATTGTTTCTTGATCTGTCTAAAAACTTGCAACGACGCAGCCCTCATTAGCTGAATTGATAGTCGACCGCAATATATTATATTTGTTTTCAGACAAACCAAAATCAAAATACAATGCCAAAGCTTCAATGGGTTTTAAACTGTTTTATTTCATAAGGGATTTCGTACTGCTACCTGCTTGTTGCGCTGCTAATGTTAATTCTTCTGCAGAGACCTGCACACGACGAACTTTAGTCTTCCTAGTACATTCGCTGAAAACCTCTTGTGGTCTACCTCTAGAAGTACTGGCTTCGTTATCTTCAACAGCAGGTGAAATTAATTGTTGTAAATCTTCGGGTAATTCAACTCTTGAATGCAACCATATGCCATGCCTTTTAAGAAATGAAGCTCTGTTTCTGCTGTCCACAATGTTTTAATTTATAGGCATCGCAAACGACTTAATTTTTGTAAGCCATCGCAAATTGTATCTTCGCAGCCGCCTAGACTCAAATTTCTTATAATAAAAGAGAAAACTTCATCTTCCTTCTTTTATTTACTGCTAGCAAGCCAAACCTCGAAAACGTCCAAATTTGACAAGACCACAAAAATTATAACTGTGAAAATCGCAAATTATCGCCGGGTTTTTATGCTTATCATTAAAAGCATAGCTGAGGCTAAAATCATCGAATCGTTTTTTTTACGTATTTTTTGAAATTAAAGTCAAAGTATAAATTTTGATTTGAATTTAGCAATCACTTTAATGCCCTATTTTTCTCTACTTACGGTTAATATGATCAAATGTGTAATTAAAATAGATAATACATACCTTGAGAAAGACGATCTATGACAAATAAAATATATAAAATAGATTTTCAATTATTTACCACGGCACTCTATTTTGCGTAGACACACTAATATTTTTCGATACTACCGAAGCGATCACTCTAATGGTGCAAATATAAATGAAGGGATTTGCTTATACCTTTGCTAATGAGTTTACCTGATGGATTAGGTATCCTACTTGACGATGGTGGTAACTGCAGCTATTAAATAATTTCTTCGAATATTTATTTTTGTCTATAGGCTGACCCACAGTGCGTCGGGGCATTGAGTTAAGGCTGTACTCCCGGTTGGGCTTGTGTTCGATTTGAAATGGGCGTTCACATACTTCTTGCCTTATTTAAGAAAACACAAACGTGAAATGATCTGGATATTTATTTATGTGCAAAGGAAGAGGATAGAGAATGAATCGTCGTCGAAATATTTCAACTTGTAATTTTTCTCGTCTCCGATTGGCGTTTGACGATCCCGACATGCGTGCTTTCTAGTCCACGTGGACTCACCGGCCTCGCCGCTATCATGATAAACGAACAAACAAAGAAATGCAATACTCTGGTTTCGGAGCCGATATTCGGGAATGGAAATATATACATTATTATTTATTTGATTAATTAAAACACTTGGTTTTGTTTCACTGATTTTATTTTTCTCTCCGACTAGTTTCGACCTTGGGTCATTCTCAAGGAGATATGTGGGCGATTCCATGTCAACTGTCGCACGCTCGGTGCATCATGTTTTTTTTCCGCAACCAAAATTATTTCATTCTATTCTAGGTTCAAATACAAGTATTTTCCCAAATTTTCAGCCAGGGATACCACTCCTAGAGTTTTTTACGGCCAATTTTCGATTTTTTCGCGTTTTTGGTTTTGGGTGACAAATTTTCTTTAGAACGTTACCAGAAACGCCTGGCAGGCTGGAAAAATTCTAGAAAACCTATAATCGATGTAAAATTTTCCAAGGAATCCATTCCCGCCCTCAGAATCGCGTAAAAATTCTTCCATTCGCCAGGAATCGCAAAAAACCAATTTTTTTTAAATTCACTGTATCTCGCGAGTGGAAATTTTTGAATTTTTCTGCGTGATCGCAAAATGTTCGTTTTTTAGTGTACTTTTAGGCGCTTTTAACTTTCCCGTGTGTATTTTGGTTTTAAGGGTCCAAACACGTGAAAAACGGCAGAAAATACGCAAATCAGTCTGAAACGATGCATTCAGTGGGAGAATCAGGTGGCAAAAGTTGAAAATAGTCTCGTGGGTTCAAAGCTTAAGCCCTGACGAAGACGTCAGATCATTTTCATCGAATACCAGATCATCGAGTGGTGTAATATTGTTAGAGGCGCTTAAAAATTTCAAGGTGTATCTTAAAAAAAAATACTCATTGTTCCTCTAATGAGTTTTTAGGATCGGGTTGAGGATTGGAACTTGAAATAACTTATAAATCGTACAACTCTTTTGGACGGTATAAAAAGAAATGTGACTTTTATTGAAAATACGAAACTTGACTGTTTCTTTCGTATATTAGTGACGCCTAACTGCCTTACGCAATACATTTTATTTCCCAAATTTGGGAGAGGAAAAGTATATCACCATCCCTCCCTCCTAGTATAAATCAAAATAATACGGCGCGCGCTTCAATAAATAAAAAGACATAAATACAATATCTGAAAATAATACAGTTCAACTTGTCTGAGTGAACACTCCTAGATACTAGAAAAAACAATACAATTAAATATAATTTATTACAAAGTTCTGGTTCTATAAAATAATATGAAGCATTAAGTTTTCGGGTAATTTTCTTCATTACTGTTTCGAATTGTGCTCGTCTTTAGACTACACCCGCCATGAATTTCTCAAAGTTTTTCACAATTTTTTCTTGCTGAGCACTGGTCAACTTAAATGTATTCGGGGTCTTCTTCATCTCGTTGAGCTTAACTTGGCAGAGTATTTGGGGAAACGAAACGGTCAAGCATACTGGTGGATCCGAGAATGAATATGTTTGGCTCACTTTACTTGAGGAGAGTACTGAGAACTCTGCTTCCAAATTCACTTCATCCGAAACCATTATTACCCCTACATGCCACATGTTATCAAAGGTAAACGCTGCGTATCGGCCACATCGCCAAGATCTCATAACTTTCCCGGTCAAGTCAAAAGCTAAAGCACACTTGTCATCCAAACTGGTATGTTTGCATTTGATTATACGATCATTATGCAAAAAGAATTGGTGGAAACCTCTAGTTCCAGGAATAGTCTTACTCGTTCTCGTATACGTTTCTCGTAGCAAGGCGACTTCTTGACTGGGCACTTCCTGACAAAAGACAGATTTTATATTTTCTCTGCAAAATTTTAAGAGTTCGCTGAGTGAAATAATCTGGTTGTTATAGGGCCGCTTCAAACTTTCAGTGGCTGCTAGACGCTTTATCATCCCACCAATCCCATCACAAGCGGACTTTCCATGTGACGTGGCGAAAAAATTCCATTTCAACTCGAAACCGAATGTCGCTTGACAAGCTGGCAAATAGGCAAACAGTTCTGAATTTTTGTACTGCCCACCACAACCGTCACTGAAGAACTCGATGTCTGTGATATCAGGAAATTCTTTTTTTACGTGTTCGAGAATTTTTTCCACAAACAATTTGACGACGACTACGTCATGTTTCAGGTCATCGGTAAAATAACAGAAATTCTTATTAACCACGGTATTATTTTCCTTCACATATATCACAATTGGATGGATGGTCACAGCCGTTTGATGCCAATAACGTTGCTGGATGTCATCTTGAACAACATACTTGTAATTCTCACTGAAATCTAATAGTATAAGGCACTCTCGACCTGTTAACCTTTCTTTCTTCATTTTCAAGTATTGAGATTGAGCGTGTGCAATGAACGAATGGCGTAAGAAAACGTGCAACTTATCTTGAATCAACCCGATCAACTCTGATTTGGAACATTTCTTTGTCATCATCTCCGCTCTGTCCGTAGAAGACCATTCTTTGTATTCGAATTCCTCATCTTCGTCGTCATCTTGGGGATCCTCATCGGGAAAGAGGAACTTCTTGATTATTGAGGGCAAATCAGCATCCTTCGGACATTCAGCACATAGACCAAACATACAATTCTTATTTTCTGGACTACAAACCAATAGAGGGACGAGATCCTTAGAGGTCAATTTTGTGCCAGAACAATTTAGGAGAAGTTTGAAATTTTGGTGGATCTGACAAACACAAATTGAATGGGTCCCGCTCGCGCCAGGTAACACGCATTGTTTGGGCCGCAATTCACAAAATTTGGAGAATCCTACTTTGTCCTCCGGGTAAGTCGTTTTGAATTCCGCATACAATTCTCGGAGATTGACTAGCATCAATCGTTTTTGAGCGTACACATTCTTGCCTACTTTTACGCGATCTTTAACGCCTGGCATAATCCTGGAGTGGGCGCTCACGTCGTCACAATAAAAATCAACAACATGTTGAGCGATAATCTCATCGAGAGGCTTACCTGCTTTGGATTTAGGTTCAAGTAGTATGCCATGCTCATTTTTTAATTGCTTCGCTTGTCTCACAAGTCGCTCGGAAACACTGAAATGATCCTGGATTTCAATTCTCTTCATTTCATTAGGTATTACTGTTAGCAGCTGAATTTTCTGTGATCTAGAAGACACGGCCATTTGATTCTTTAAGTCTTGAATTAGAGTATCAAACATTCCCGATTTCTTTATTACTTCTGGAGGAATCCCCAATGTAGATGTGCTTGGAAGCTCCAATGCTTTTTTCAGTTTTTCTCCACATGATTCCTTGAGCTGTAGCATTGTTTTCTGGGCGTATGCAAGTTCTCTACCTGCTGTTCTACCACGGAATTTAATTGGGGATACTCCACATTTTTGGAAAACTTCATTGCAGAATTCTATGGCATCCTCTTGTGGCGTACATGTTGGTGTTTCTTCGTCAGATGTAGAGTGAGATATATCCTGTGATTGAGGTTCTTCGGGTGGATGGCCAGGTTGAGATTCAGGCCTTTCGAGGTTATTGAAGTATTTTATACAATTTGTACAGATTTTTTGACCGGGTATTGTTTTGAACCCTTTTTCAAGTATCCGACGATATTGCTCTATCGATATTTGGCGAAGGTTAGTGCTTATCGCGCTTTTGTGTCTCTCCCTAGGATCGCAGCAAGATTTGTAGTTATTTGGGTAGAGGACGAGTAAATATTTCTTATGAGAGCTACAGATGCGAGACTCTGTGGATACAGGTATGTTGCTTCTGAGTTTGAGTAATTCTTTCTCCTTATCCGATAAAGAACTCAATGATGTCAATTCTGAGCCCGTACAGGAAACAGTTGATGAAATGTGTCTGAAGTCGCACGCCATGTCTCGTGGCCCTGTGAAAGAAATGTTACCAAACCAGTGAGTTGGGCTTCCTATGCAAACATGAATTGAAGATTGGGTGAACCTCAAGGGCCTAAGATGCCATAGCATTCATCTTTCATTCATAGCTTATGTTCAGTGTTTCCCTGAATCTAGTTTCATGATTGGTTCATCCAAAACACCAGGACAAGGAACAAAACCACTTTGAGGGCTTGCGCACAAACGCGAGTAAAAAAAGATGAATATTATGTCATTCTAGACTTGCAGGGGTTGAAGAGTTTATATATTTCATTCTACCCCATAAAGATTTGGCAAAAGCAGAGGGAAATGTGATTTTTTAACGAAGTTCGATCAAAATCGTTCGCATTTGGAACATCTAACCTCAAAAAAAACACTTGTCCCAATTTCTCACTATACACAAACTTGTTTTTACAGTGCTTACCTTGATATTGCTCGGTGAATCACAAGATTATGTTCAAATTAGGTTGTCAGGGTGACGAATGGTTCGTTTGAAATAAAGAACAACGGGTTGAAGTTGTACAAAACGGCGAGTCCCGTTGAACGAAGAGCTTGGACCGATCGAGTCCCCACAGTTGTGGGTCGAAGGCAAGTGTGGCGTTAGATTGAGGAGCTGAAGGGGTCGTCCTTGGTGGATCCCCAACTCGCTTTATTCCTCAAACTAACCTGCTTGAACTCGAGAGCGTAAGCTGAAAGGGTCGTCACTGGTGGATCCCAAACTAGCTCGTTGCTCTGGTAAGCAGAACTGAACTTTGAAGGCGATGAGCGGCCTTTTTATAGCGGGCCGCTCACGAAAAATGTTTCGAAGGTCATGCGCAGAGACCTTGGACAGAAAAGTGAAAGTTTACAAAAATGTGGAAGTATGTTTCAGAAATTCTACAAGAATTTTTGTGTGTTATTTTACTTTATACTTGCGTGTCGGTGCTGTCGCACCTGTCAAAAATTAGAAAGGCGTTTGCCTCGTCACCGGAATTCTATGAATAGTCAATTCAGGAGGGGAGGTGCTGTTGGAGAGAAGTGAAAGTACGTTTCAGAAAAGTATACAAGAATTTTTGTGTCTTATTTTGAATACTATTTTGAATGTCATTTTGGAGAGGCCACAATTTTTTTTGGTATCTGGGCACTGATAACTCAAATTATAATCCGTATCAATTCAGAATAGGATGATTACAAATTCGATTAAACCTTTGTAACAACCTTACTTCCATGATTCTGTACGTCCCGGCGGTGAATTCACATAATTCACGGCCGCGTGATTTAGGCCAAAATCTGTAAACTTGCATGCAATGCTCTTAGGCGCGGACACCTTACATTCTTGAGCGGCTGTAACAATATTACACCACTCGATGATCTGGTATTCGATGAAAATGATCTGACTTCTTCGTCAGGGCTTAAGCTTTGAACCCACGAGACTATTTTCAACTTTTGCCACCTGATTCTCCCACTGAATGCATCGTTTCAGGCTGATTTGCGTATTTTCTGCCGTTTTTCGCGTGTTTGGACCCTTAAAACCAAAATACACACGGGAAAGTTAAAAGCGCCTAAAAGTACACTAAAAAACGAACATTTTGCGATCACGCAGAAAAATTCAAAAATTTCCACTCGCGAGATACAGTGAATTTAAAAAAAATTGTAAAAGAATTTTTACGCGATTCTGAGGGCGGGAATGGATTCCTTGGAAAATTTTACATCGATTATAGGTTTTCTAGAATTTTTCCAGCCTGCCAGGCGTTTCTGGTAACGTTCTAAAGAAAATTTGTCACCCAAAACCAAAAACGCGAAAAAATCGAAAATTGACCGTAAAAAACTCTAGGAGTGGTATCCCTGGCTGAAAATTTGGGAAAATACTTGTATTTGAACCTAGAATAGAATGAAATAATTTTGGTTGCGGAAAAAAAACATGATGCACCGAGCGTGCGACAGTTGACATGGAATCGCCCATGTACAAAATTAACATCGACTGGTTACATACAGGAATTGAAAAATCGGGTAATAATGGCCGTCGAAATGGGGGAGTTCCAGATATCTTCGACGTTATTAAGCGTGTTTTTTCCACGTTTTATTGCTTTGTTAATTTCGAGGCCCTCTCGCAAATTCAAATCCCGTCCCTTATTACCTGAATACAAAATTCGGAAATTATTGTCACTAAAAAAAGGTTACATTCAATACAATGTTGTGACAGACCTGTAGAAATAAAAAGTGTTTTAATTAATCAAATAAATAATTATGTTTCACCACGGGTTAAGTGAGAAATTAATTATTCATATACATTATTATTATTTCGAAAAAAAATGTTTTTGCAATTTTCATATACGAAAAATTATAGGAAAACCCAAAAAAGGTAAACAGCACTTTCGATATGGGAAATTGGTTTTTGAGATACAGCACGCACAAATAGACACACAGACGCACACACACACACAGTAAGGGAAAGTATTGTGTTCGTGAAAAATATTTCCATTTTTACTTTCTGCGTTACGAAGTACGAGACAGTATTGAGATCGTGAATTTTTTTTACGGAAATATCCATTTTGGGGTCCCTAATGCCATTTCAACAATATCTGGAAAAAGAATTGTTTCAGTGTGTGTATGTGTAACTGTGTGTATGTGTAACTGTGTGTATGTGTATCTGTGTCCGTGTCTGTGCGCGCTGTATCTCAAAAACTAATAAAGCAATTGATATGAACCTTTGGATATAAGTCTCATTTGATAATCCGAAGAACTGAAAAGCTTTTGGTAACATTTTGCCAACCGGAAGTGGGTGCTTACCTTAACTGTTTTTGGTTTTTTTCCAATATTTTTCTAAATATAAAAAATATCACAAAAACATTTATACAAATATTGAAGACAACAAAGAAATGAACATATTTTCTTTGAAAATATTTTTCATAAAATCATTCGTTATTCGAGAAAAAAAATTATTATTTTTTTTTCATTTTTGGTTTATAATTATGAAACGATAATAGTTACAGCAAATTTATTATAATAATTATAGAGAATGCCAAAATGAAAAAAAGTCAAAAAAGAATAAGTTTTTTTAGAAATCTCTTTGGTTTTTGAGTAAACTGACTATTAGGATTTAAAGTAATCATCTTTCCTAATTTTGACGTTTTAAACGTCAGTTTCATCTGATTCTATAAAACCCTTGATGTACATTTAAAATATGATTTAAATTGAAAATAACCAATGAATGTATGAATATTATACGATCAAATCGGGGAAAGTAACTTGATTGCCACAATAGGCATTTTTGTAGGGACCAACTTTATTTGTTGATATTTTTTTTTAAACTCATTTTTTTTGTTGGAGTTGACAACTGCAATATGTGTGTCACAGGCCGATTTTTTTTATTTTTTATTTAATTTATTATTTATTATTTAAATATCCACACTACATACCTGAAAACGTTTTTTTAATAATTTTAACGTGAAAATCGAAAGTTCATGTTCAAAAATGGGGCTTAAAACTTAAAAACAAATATATCGACGCGGGCGTATAGCCTTAATAACATTTGCTGAGCACATAATGATGTTATTAAAAAGATAATTTAGGCTGTTAAAATTAATGTTAGATGTAAGTATGAGTGAAACAAGCATTTCAATTCATTGGTTATGAAGAAAAATCAAATAGGTTCTCGATTTATATATGTACTTTGCAGATGTGGGAACTTATATGAAATATTTCAGGGTGGTCGTTTTTTTTTTGTTTAGGCGGTCAGTATATATTCTGAGTAACCATTTACTATTTGAGTTCAATAGATCTGTATTATTGCTGTGTGTTCTAATTTTAATGACGCGTTCCGTAAAAGGATATTCCCCCTGTATATACTGTTATTAAGGAATAAATTACTTTCTAATCCTAATTCTAAAACTAATTTACTTCAGATCAGAACAATGATATTGACAGCGTTCTTGGAAAAAAATTGGCGAAATTTGTTCACTATGTCAATTCACATAACGTTGTGAAATATTTACCGGAAGTAAGTGCAATAGACGGTAAATCAACCCTATAAGGTGTGAAAATGATATTCGTTTAGAATATAGAAATTATGTCAGCAATAATTGTAATAGCTATTTATGTAAGAAGTCCACAATATAGTACTTTCTTGGACGAGACGTTTCGAGCGAGCAAAGCGAGAGAGGCTAATAATGGAGGCGAATCCATGAACTGCTATTGTGGATGAGTTACATAAAAAGCTTTATGTTCGACTGCTTTTAGCATTTTTGGAATACTTTTAAAATACAAGGTGAATCAATTTATTTATATATATTTTAATCATAGTGTGCATTTGCTGCCACACTAATGTCAGTCATTGTAAATTCCATAGAGAATGGATGATTAGGTTAAACAATCTAACTCGCACAATAAACGTCCAAACATTGCAAACTTCTTCAGGAGTAAGTGTAATGAATAATAGTAAGTACTATCGCTATAAACCACTACCATAGTTGATCTACAATGTGTATTGTATTTATTAGGTGTTCTAACCAAAATTAAAATCTGTCATTTCTGACACTGACATAAGAGTCCAATTTACTTTATCAATTATGGTACTAGTACGAAATGGTGTACATTTAGGTCTAAAAACAAACCGCCAAAGTTACTATTTACGTACACTCGAACATAAAGGTATTTTTAAATTCATCATAAATAATGAGAACGTTAGGAAATTCTTGCTGAAACTCTGCCATTGGTGCGTCGAATGAATACACCCACTTTCCGTCCAATTTAGTCCCATTTTGGAAATACCTTTCAACAAGAAACGTTTTTGCTGGTTGCTGTAAACCATTGTGACCATGGAATAATCGTGACTTTTAGAACGATCTGACGTTTTGTATGTCAATTCCTAACATGTGTGCCAACTTAAATTTTTTAACGTAAAAAATCATGGCACACTTGAGGTTTTTTCTTAATGAACATACGATATTTTCGTACAGTCGAACATAGAATAAATTATGATCTCGATTAAGTACAAATAATATGAACATATTTGTATTATTTTGAAAATTTAATAATGTATCCTTTAATTAATGTAATGAGTCTCTTAGACGCCACGCGATCGCCTGCGTAATGAAAAGCACGCGGGAATCGAAAGGCTAATCAAGAATGTTGCAACCGAAGTATCGATTATACCCTTTATATAACTTCGTCGGCCCATACACGAAAAGTGCACCTGGTAGGAGAATTACACTACATTGATCAACAAATTACAGGGCATTTCTAAGTTATCTGAAAAATAACTTTCGATATCTTACCATCGTAATTCTAAAAGAAGAAATTGTAACTAATTTATTTATAAGAAATTGATTTGATTACTACAAATAATTATAATATAATTTTTTTTTTATTATAAAATATTTTCGCAAATCTAAAACTATACAAGGGTCTTGTTCGCAGACTATAAAGTGAATGATCTATTGTGTAGTCTCATCAAAGATTAACGAATAAATTACTCTACGGATTATATTATCAAATTGTACTTTTTTCATAACATAATATTTGTGATGTGCTAATAAAATGTATACATATATTTACTTGCTCCGTATGTATTTTGTGGGTTTCTTCGTATTCGTAAATAACCATTTATTTCATTCTTTATATTCCTAGACTTGTTTCAGTACAGTAAGTGGGATATAGCAATCTTAGAGTCAGTAAAACTTAACTAGCTGTAATTTTTTAGACAAAATAAAATGTTATCGCCAGCTTATATGACAATATTTATTGAAAAATTAATAACAACTTCGTTGGTTTTATCAACTATTTTTTTTCATTCACAAAAAAAAAACTTAGTACTCCTTGTCCTTTCAGAAAGTTTCTTGGGAATACATTTTCTCGTTGCTTCAGCAGTTTTTAATCAAATTTCATTAGAAACATAGAAATTTGGTTTATTTTTCAATTTTAACATTTCAAATATCAGATTTAAATATACGTGTAAATAGTCGTGTACTAAACCAGGAAGAATTAAATTGCGGAATATCGAAAGGATGGTCATTTCAGCCACGGTTCCTGCGTCACTACCTTTATCCGTAAGTTTGAGGGTGGGAGAGGGCTCACCCACCCACCCCTTATTCCACTCAGCTTTAAACTAAAAAAATATCCTTTCAACTTTTCCAATTGTTTGCGATATAAGTTCCTTTAACCCAACAGGATTTGTTTGTTAAAATAAAATGGATGCGATGGATGGTGGGTCGGCCCTATCCTATAATGCAACCTGTTGCCCACGCTCCAATATTTCTAGCAATAAATAAGTGAATCACAAAAACAAAAAGTCTTAAATGTATTTCTTACTCTTGTGTTATTAATTCTTTTCGGCATGTAAACTCTTGTTTATCATCCGTAAAGGATCACCTCAGCTTTAAAGGGTAAGGCCACCATGCAACTTTAAAAAATTCGATTTTTTTATTAGCTTAAAACCTCCCTCGAACCCTCAACAATAAGAAAAAACAATTTCCGCGCGCTCGTGTCTTGACTTGTCCGACCTGTCAAATCATGTCTGAACATTACTATTCGGCAATTCGGATATCAATCTTATGCGAGATCAGTCTAGCTGTTAGACAGATACCGCTTGCACGCATTTTGCTCCTTGTTCCATTAGCTATCTTTTACTGAAATAAGTAAATAATATGGGAGATAGATCGAAAAATAAAGGCCGTAAAGGCAAACGAGGTGGAAGAAAAGCGACCTGTCAACCGATATGAAATGGAGGCATTCGATCCTGCCGAAAGTGTCGGCACGTCTGCAAGGAAATTGAATCTGAGTCACGATGCTCGTGATGTTGAAGCTGATGCATCTTTTGGTTACCGGTTCATCAATTTTGCGACTGTGTTCTCAGCGATTTCAGCAATAGTGAAGTGTAAAGAGTGCGACTCAGACGTGACATTCACCGAAAGCGGTATACGCGGACTTGGTTTCAAGATAGTCGCATCTTGTAAAA
Source organism: Ocypus olens (assembly GCA_910593695.2). Classification (NCBI taxonomy): domain Eukaryota; kingdom Metazoa; phylum Arthropoda; class Insecta; order Coleoptera; family Staphylinidae; genus Ocypus; species Ocypus olens. The sequence goes on along the minus strand of OU343062.1, from coordinate 27,342,802 downwards.
AATGTGCGCAAACTGAAATTCCAAATAGTCCACTTATAAACAACAAAGCGTATGATATTAATAGAAGGATTATAATAGCCCTGCGACTGCTAGGAATAGGTTTGCACGGTATAAAAAAAATCTGGGCTTTCATGGAACTTCCTCGGCCTGTATTTCACTCTTTTTAGGATAGAGTCATCAAGATTATATGTGATGCTACCGAACGCGTTTGCAAAGCCAGCATGGAGAATGATTATGATTATGGAGAGAGAAGAAAATGCGTGGAAAGGCTTACCCAGTGAATTGATAGTATCGGGAGACGGTTCGTGGAGAAATCTAGGATTTTCATCATTTTTGGTTTAGTTTCTTTGATCGGGTGGAACACTGGCAAAGTAATTGATATAATGATAAAATCCAAATACTGCAAGGATTGTGAGTTTTGGAATACAAAAATTGGTACTGCAGAGTACGATGAGTGGCTCGAAAACCATTAAAATGATTGTCAAATAAATCACACAGGATCGTCTGGCAAAATGGAGGTAGATGCTGTTATCGACATGTTTCGGCGCTCTGAAAGTTTATATGGAGTAAAATATGGCAGCTTATTGGAGATGGCGATAGCAAAACCTTTACGGGTCTTCTGAAGGCAGAACCATATGAAAACTTCGCAATGCAAAAAAAGAATGCATTGACCATGTTCAGAAAAGAATGGGTACTAGGCTTAGAAATGAAAAAAAGGTACGTGGTCTCGGCGGACCAGGAAAATTGACGAATAAGCTTATTGATGAGCTTACAATTTATTAAGGTTTGGCTATTCGCAGAAATTACGATTCTGTAGAAAAAATGAAGAGTGAAATTTGGGCGACATTATATTACAAGCTGTCAACGAATGAGAATCCTCAACACGGCAAGTGTCCAGCTGGTGAAAATTGTTCGTGGCAAAGGGCAAGAGCCACTAACACATTAAGTTCTTTCACAGATAAGCCGGCTCTACAGAAAGCAATCTTCGAAGCGATTGAGCCGATCTATAAAGAGTTGAGCAGCGACGATCTTCTAACTCGTTGCTTAGGTGGTTTTACCCAAAATAGCAACGAAAATTTGAATGCAACAGTATGGTCAATGGCCCCCAAATCTACATCAAGTGGAAAAACTGTTTTAGATATTGCTGGGAATCTTGCCGTTTGCATATTCAACGATGGAATTTCTGGTGTAATGCAAGTTATAAGACAATTACACATGATAGTTGGAAGCAATTGCTACAATTTATGCGTTGAGGCAGATAATATCCGCGTCGATTTTTCGAACCGGCCGCCGAGTGAGGCTGCAAAAACAGCTCGAATCGCTTCAAGATCAACAAGAAAAGAAGAAGAAGAACTAAACGTTGATAAAGAAGGCCAACTATACGGTGCAGGCATCGCAGATTAAAGGTATACTAAAATTTATCACCGTAAAATGTTACTCAAAACTTTGAACGCATTTTTCTCGGATTACCATTTTTTAAATCGGGCGAACCGATAATGGCTACAAATCTTCATCGATTGTCTTCAAATTTTGGAGATATCTTTGAGCGTATATAATCTAGTTGACTACGTAGGGATTTTAGATGCGTTGTGAACTTCTTCTTTATGAACAATTGAACATGTAATTTTTACGTGAAAACATGAATTTTCTGTTCGTATGCTCACTATTTTTCGGCAAATTGATATTTTCAAAATCCCTTACGTAGTCCAGTAGTTTATGACATACCGGGTGACCCAGGGATCTGTAAAAGCCCCATAACTTATTTGCTATTTGAGATATCGACTTCTAGTTTTCTTAAACTGGTACCCACACTTATTCTACATATTTTAAAAATATGTATGTTTTTGTACAGGGTGTCCCAATATACATAACAGAACAAAGTTATGTTTTTTTTTAAATGGAACCCCCTATATTTTATACTTTATTTTTAACCCTCTTAAGAAGCTGATAAAAATAGTATAAGATGGTATGGGTCTATTATGGACGGTTGGCTAGTTATGGGCAAATTTGTGGCAAAAACATGTACACATTAGAAACATTGCAGAAGCGTTCCTAGCAAAGATAGCATCATTATCTATACACTAGAAAATTTCCCACATCACAAAGAATAATACACATCGGCTTTGGTTCTCTTTTAATCATAGTGATATACAGGGTGTCAACAGACGCAAAACAATGGATAACTATTTTTTTTCAAATGGAACACCCTATATAAGTTGCCACCAATCTATGGCATTTTTAATAAGCTTTCCATTGATATACAGCTTGTATAACAAAATATTAAGGATTCTTGAGATTTATCAATAAAAACATATTTCTTTTGCCACCTTCCGCAGATTTTTGGATTTTCAGCCAAAACTATACATTTTCAGGAAAAATTATAAGAGACTAAAGTTGTAGAGCGAAAAATTTCTGATCGATGTGGATCTTTCAACTTTTAAGATAATCCGTGCATTACCCGCCAGAGCGCGCAAAATTGTGACCGTATATGCATTTTTGCGTTTTTTATTAATAAATTGCATTATACTTTTTTTCCGCACCCTCTAGCGGAAAAACGGGAAATTATAGGGAAATTAAAATGGCCCATATCGATTGAAAATGTTCCGCTCTACAACTCTTAATAAAAGCAATTTTTGCCAAAAATGCATAGTTTTCCCTAAAATGCAAATTGAAAATGTATGTATCAATTTTTGCGTTTTTTAATGGTTTTTTGTATTTTTAGCGAAAACTATGCATTTTGGGCAAAAATTGCTTTTTTTTAAGAGTTGTAGGGCGGAATTTTTTCAATCGATGTAGGTCATTTGAATAATTCTATAATTACCCGGTTTTCTGCTAGAGGACGTGGAAAATAAAGTATAGTGCAATTAATTTACAAAAAATTTGAGAAAAACGCTAAAATGCATATACGGTCAAGATTTTGCGCACTCTGGCGGGCAATGCACGCATTATTGAAAAAGTCGAAAGACCTATGTCGATCGAAAATTTTCTGCTCTACAACTTTAGTCTCCAATTATTTTTTCAGAAAATGCATAGTTTTGGCTGAAAATCCAAAAATGAGCAGGAGGTGACAAAAGAAAAATGTTTTTATGGATAAATCTCAAGAATCCTTAATATTTCATTATACAAATTGTACATCATTGGAAAGCTTATTAAAAATTCCATGTACTGGTGGCAAGATATATAGGGTGTTCCATTTGAAAAAAAATAGTTATCCAATATTTTGCGTATGTTGACACCCTGTATAGCAGTATGAACAAAAAAGAACCAAAGCCGATTTGTATTATTCTTCATGTTATGGAAAATTCTTTAGTGTATAAAAAATGACGATAGCTTTGCTAGGAGCGCTTCTGCAATTTGTTCAATGTGTCCTTGTTTTTGCCACAAATTTGCCCATAACTAACCAATCGTCCATAATAGACCCATAGTATCTTATACTATTTTTATCAGCTTCTCAAGAGGGTTAAAAGTAAAGTATAAAATATAAGGTGTTCCATTTAAAAAAAAACATAACTTTGTTCTGTTATGTATATTGGGACACCCTGTACAAAAATATATATATTTTTTAAATATGTAGAATAAGTGTGGGTACCAGTTCAAGAAAACTAGAAGTCGATATCTCAAATAGCAAATAAGTTATGGGGCTTTTACAGATCCCTGGGTCACCCGGTATATTGAATACAAATTCTTGGATTTTCGTTCTAGGTTCACATTTGGGGGTACAGTCGGTTCGCCCGTTCGTACTTATTAAGGTACTTCATAAAAAAACTGCAGAAGAAAATTCGACAGGTTATACCGTTCTTCTGAAAAAAAATTCCTAAAATAGTCCTTCCAGTTTGACGCGCGTGGTGGCCTTACCCCTTTCTACAAAATCGCCATTTGTATATTTTCAACTTTTCCAATTATTTGCTCTAGAGGTTCCTTTAACCCAACAGCGTTTGTTTGTTAAAATAAAGTTGATAAGATGGGTGGAAGTTGAGCCTTATCCTACAATCCAGCATGTTGCCTACGCTCCGATATTTCCGCCAATAAATATGTCCTAAATGTCTTTCTTCTCTTGTGTTATTAATTCTTTTCGGCATATAAACTCTTGTTTAGCATCCGTTAGTTAGGAGGTGTGACAAGTTTATCGTGTACTTTTTCGCATAACTTACCGGAGTAGTGACGTAAATAACTATTTAAGTCCCCCGAGACTGCCAATTTTGAAAACTGTCTGCATCTGTCTGCTATGACTGTCACTGATCTCAAAAACAGTATAACAATACGGATTTTTAATTCCATTAGAAATCACTCTTACCACATTGCTCAACATTTTTGATTTTCCTATTTTTTACCGGTTACTGCCAATACTAGGTGAGTTCAAAATTATTGAACATTATTTTTAGGCCTAAAACAAGTTCATTTTGCAAAAATTCTAAATGTCTGGCACTCACCTTCAATTGTCATTTACTCGAAAAATTTCCTATGTAAGATGGCAATATTTTTATACCACCAGTTCGACAATGAAAAGATCTGTCAAAATCAGATATCAAGACAAAATAATTCTCTAGATTTTTGTCCTTATAATTATTATAATTATCTAAGTAGAGTCGTGAAAAGAAAATTCACAATTATAAATTGTAAATTAACTTGAAACGGGGGTTTTAGTGGTGCAAAATGAATGTGCCCAGATAAATGTAGGCCACTTTGAGTGCACAACTGAGCACATCTCTGTTTCGGATTAATCTTTATACCGGAACACTGAATTCTGTTATAGTGTTTCTGATTTTGACACCATTCTGACTATTATGGCAACGGTCAATAAACACTTGAAAGAGTACGATTCGAATTCAAATTTGATCAGCATTAAGTTCTACGGTGTTTGTAAGAACGCTGGTTAGTGATGCTCAATTCTGTGGGCTATTCTGGCTCATTTTAGTCTCAGTATACTCATTAGACTTTCTTTCTGCTATGGAGTTAGATGTAACAATTTGTCCATTATTATATCAAAAACGAAATTTCAGGTTATACAAATGCGTTAAAATAGAACTTATGTGTACAGAAGATGTGAATAAAAAACAAAGACACATTATAAACAAGCTATCACAATATGACATATTAAAATTTGACCACAAACGTGGATGTTGATAGAATAAAATTTTACATAAAGACGATGTTTGCTCGCCGAACATTTGACATGAGATAGGTGGGTTAAATTGTTCAGGTGTAACAATGTGACCAACTGAAAAAGTGGTGTACAAATGTTGTAACACTACACTTTCATGGCCCTAGTGGGGTAATTTGAAATTTAATCATGAGAGCAAAAAGCGCAAACTGTCGTTTTAACTTTTTACAAGGATAGGTTATAATATTGACGATAATTAAATTATTGTAATAATTTAATTAAATGTAGTGGTTATGATTCATAAATGAGTTATTCATATATTTATAATAGTCAGATGGTCAGCGATGAAATTTAAGAAATTTTTAAGTGCGAAAACAAATTCAATAAAGTGTGGGGGTGAAAAATATCAAACAAACCTGTGATAATTGGTCGTATAGCCGGCATGAATAATTAATTTGACAAAAACAAAAAATTAGGGAGGTGAGTTTAAAGAATTATGTGACCGAATGAATCAGAATTACATTTAAATAAACAGGTGTAGATATTACTTAAATGATCCGTGTCTGATTTCCAAGAATTAATCTTCTATATGTTTTACATTAATCACGGATTTGGACATAACATTAGCATGTATATTGCTATATAATTGGGTATTCTTAAAAAATGTACCGTTCTTTCTACTAATTTGAATTTAAAGCAATTAATGTATTCTTATGAGTAGGTTAGGTGGAGGTAATAGTTTCATAACTAACTTAACTACGCCCACTTTTGTAAATTTTCCATTCTTCATAATTGATTGATATAATAAAGACAATTTATTTGTATTATTATTATATACTCGAAAATTGCAAAGAATTCCACATAAAACTTATGCCACTTATAGAAAATACAAATTTTTTGATATCCTTATGGTTAAAAGACATATCGATAAACATACAAAATGTCAGAAAAATCCCATTTATACCTTCAAATCGGTGAATGTAACATAATGGCCACATCAACATTTGCAAGTAAAGATACGTGGTAATGTTTGTATACAGGCAGATAAAATGTAATGAATACTATATCCGAAATGAAGACATTCGCATTCAACGAGTTACAGCAGCCACTGGCGGTGATATGTTTATGCGAGAGAATTTTGGTTCATAATATTTTGCATTATTTCATGCTTTATTTTCCATATTTATGTGTCTTGTGGATGTAAAGTGCAGAATGTCGGGGCCGGCATGAGGCAGCGTTAAGAATTTGAGTGCGCCTCAGTAATATTTTTCGCCTATGGTACGAGCCGTATAACGTTGAAAACTACATTTATTTTCTTGTTTGATTAACGTTCCGCAAGCCTGGAAAGATATTAAAAAAGTGTAGAGTGTGCCTGTAAGGCATTGAAGGACATTCTTTATATTTCATTCGGAAAGCCAGCGCGGAAGGAATATGAAATGGGAAAATATGAATGTGAAATGTGGTCAATTTTGATTGCGAAAATACGCTGGCGCACGTGAAGCCAAGAACACATTCATGCCTTTGGAATGTATTGATCTCTATATTATTAGGCCACAGCCTAGGCGACAACATGGCTAATATTCCACATACGAATACGACTTTAGTTAGTTGCATGATCATATAATTTCTTAGAAGTTCAAGTTAATAGAAATGTTTAGTACAAGTGCATCATTTAATCACGAGTCTGAAAGTTGGGCGCCCGAACCACGCAGCGGCGGGCCCCTAATTAGATGAGTGATTAAGACACTTTGCTCGCGTGTGCTAAACCAGTTTTTTCCCCATTTTCGACTTACATCCAAAATTATGTTTCCTAATTCATATGCTCTGATCGCAATTTATTCTCGTAGCAGTCGGGGTGTTTTTGTCGTTTGATATTGGCATGTTCTATTTTTGACAAAAATGTCTTTGGCGAGAATAAAATGTGAACAGAGTATACCTATATCAGTTGAGAGTTGAACATTTAACGTTAGTACTTTAGTTACTTATTTAAATTTAATAATAGCAAGATTTATTCGCGAAAATAGAAAATTAAAATTAAATTAAAATCACTCGCCTGCGGCTCGTCGATTTTATTCGAGTGTTTTATTGCCATTATATGCGAGTTAAATACAATAGTTTATCTACAACTTTTAAAAATAGTCAAGAAGAAGTCATCAAACCACAGAAACATCATTACATCAATAAAAGTTTGTTGTTTCTATGAAATTGGCATTTATGGAAACAGTTGAATTATTTTCGATATTCAACAACATAATTCAGAACTGTTGGAATATAAAATATGTGTTTAAAGTTGCCTAATGTGTAGGCGAAATATATAAAAATGCAGAAAGAGAAATCAAATTGAACATTTATTTAAACACTTCATTTTATGGATGTAATTACTTATTTATATTAATAGTAACATTGGTATAATGGTCTAAACTTATTCTGGGGATTTTATTGTGATGATCAATATTACTAACATTATCATCGCTTGAAATTAATATAATAATAAGCTGCTGAAAATCTCCGTAGGCAATGTCCAGTGTATTGGTCGGGTGTTGGAAGTATTAAAGATGTGGCGATTTCTTTACCCATTTTCCCAAATTTATTGATACCAATTACTTGAGCTGTGCACTTGCCTTTTTGGAAGTTCAGAGGCTTGCAGATTTATATTTTATGGACATTTCTTTTAAGTAGTATCTTCAGAATATGACTCCGCTTTATGCGTGGATTGCCAGTCGTTAGAGGTTTTATACGCGGTTTCATATTGATTTGTTGACTTACTCAGTAACAAGGCAAGTGTTGCTTCCTAAGCAGCCTGGCGTATTTCAGGGGCAGTTAAATATACAGGGTCACTACAAAGTATGGAAACATGGCTCTCATGTAAACCACCAAAATTGGGATTTCTAAATGGGGTAATTTATCGAACAATTTGGCGTGAAAAAATAAAAAAAATATTCTCTGCGTCTCTGCCATCTTGAAATTTTTTAAAAGGAATTCGATTTTTTTTATTTTACAACTTTTATAGACCTTATAATTCTGATTACAACCATATACTTTTGTTTGAAAATTCTTGTCTTTTTATCGATAAACCGGACTGAAAAAGTATGGAAACAGCGAAATATTTTGAGAACGGTTTATCGAAATGTCCTGAAATTTTGCAAAGGTTTAAAGTACGTTAAGGCCTTCAACTTGCATTTTTTTATTTTTTATATTCATTTGTTTTTTTAAACACAAGGGTAACTTGATTTTTTTAATGGCACGATAGGTTAAATGTTATATTTTAAAAAAGAGTATTATTCTATGATTGCTGCAATATAATACATACATATTCTATTTTTGGTCGAAACTTAAAAATAAAAATAAACAATTTCAACTTAAAAAAGAAAAAGTTGCCTTTGAAAACTGTTTTCATTAGCCTGTCAAACTTGTAAAAAAACATTAGTAACTGGTTGCTGCAAAAATGCCACATTTGAGTGAAACGGATCGCATCGAGATTCATTCTCATGATGATCGGGTGTGGGGATAAAAAACGAAGCTATGCCGAAGCTGCTAATCGTTTCAACGTAAATCATCCAGATAGAGCACCTATTTCCAGGTCAGTTGCATTTAAAACATGGAATGGGTTTAATGAAACTGGAACTGTTAAAAATCGTCCAAAAGTTGGACGACCAAAAACTGTTACAAATGAAGAAAATTCATTTAATTTTATGATAAATGTAGTTGAAAATCTCGCTCGCTAACCTGGATGTTATGAATGGTTGGATTACAGGAATTGGAATATAGGACACAACCATAGTCAAGTAATGGGCGGCAAATCATTTTATAAATTTTTACAGCCGTTTTGATGGCAATGCCATTATTTTTATATGTTAAATTTCTGAAATACCTTGCCCTCGTTGCTATTTTAGTTTTAATTGCCGCGGTATGTTTTTTGAACTTGAGTTTTATGCCCAGGTAATTAATGGAAGCTGATGAAGGAATCGCAGTTTGGGAAATTAAAATATTATGAGGGGAGTTATTGTTACGATGATAGGGAATCAGGAGTTGTGATTTATGAGGAGGATTAATTTTAATGCGCCATTTCGCAAACCAGCACTGAAGGGAGTCAATCAGCTCTTGCAGAATTGGAGGGGTTTCGGTAGCGTAGGGGCATGGTAAATAAGGGCAGTATCATCGGAAAATTGTAGGAGGTATTTAGAGGGATTAAAGTGATCAGGATCGGGATTATAAATGTCAAAACAGAAGATGTATAACAGTGATGAGAGAGAAGAGAATTGGGGAAGACCTTGCTCTGGGGTAAAAGGAGATGAGAGGGAATTGTCGATTTCGACTTTTAAGGATCTATTGGATAGAAATTGTTTGGCAATGGAAGTAATGTAAGAAGGAATATTGAGGAGGTGACACTTGTATAACAAGGCTGGATGTCAGACAGAGTCGAAAGCTTTTTGGATATCCATAAATAGGGCTGCAGAAGCTATGCCTTCGAGGTGCGTTGTTTGTAGATTTGAGGTAAGGATGGTGAGTGGGAGGGTGGTTGATCGTTGAGGAAGAAATCCAAATTGATATTTAGAGATGCGGTTAGAGATAAGGGTTAGGATTCTGTTTTTGAGGAGAGCTTCGTATATCTTACCCAGAACAGGTAGAAGTGTGATAGAACGGTAGCAGGATATTAAGAAGGTTGGCCACGTTTGGGAATGTAAATTATGATTCCTAGCTTCCACTCCGAAGGAAAATATGGTTTTTGGTAGAGGAAGTTGATTATATTAAGTATATGATCATGTATGTGGGATGGAAGAGATTTTAGGATATGTCTATGTATATAAAAACCTTGAAATATTCGTCAAGTGTAAAAATGTCCGTCGGTTCTAAACAGTAATTTGTTTCGAAAAAATGATTATACCAGTTGTTTACTGTTTCAAAAGTTGTCAAATTAAAGTTTGGGTCCTCTGTCATTGAATAGATCGAATTGAGAGAGTCGGAAAATTTTTAAGCAATTACGTTAGGGTCAGTAAAGGTCTCGTGAGTCACCAGGTCGATCAGTTTGTGAAGTTTGTCTGTCTTTTTGTATTTACTTAGTTTTTTTATTTCCGACTAGAACTTTTTTGCCTTTAAGTCATTAATTTTCCTGCAGGTATTTATCCAGGTGTCCGTCTTGTAATCTGTAATAAGTTTTTTTAATGTCTTTGTTGAGTTTGGAATTGGGATTGATGTTAGGATTATGGGTGATAAATTGTGCCAAATCTGCTTCAACTCTGTCTACGTTGCATTTATTAAAGTTGTAAATTAAGTTGGGGATTTGTTGAGGAAGGCGATGAGGGATTTTTATTTGAAAATTGATGGCTAGGTGGTCGGAACACAAATCGGGAACAAGGTTGACAGAGTGGATCAGGTTTTGAATATTCTGGGTGCAGAGAAATACATCGGGAGTAGTGGAATTGGCTAGAACTGAAGATAAATGACGGGATTTGGATTTGTTGATGTTACAATCTCCTATGATAATGGCGTTGTCGAATAGGGATGCCTTTATAAATACTGAATCATCAATTGGTAATTGGGGGTGAATGTATACTAGGAAAAGGTTAATTTGAAAAGAGGGAAATGATAAAGTGAAGTGAAGGCATTCATTGAGAGGATGGTTAATTTTCAGGGGATTCGCTTTTCTGATTTTAACAGAGGGATGAGATGCTGCTATTGACCCCCCTCTGATATTTTGGGTATGAATTGTTGCAGGAATTTGGCGAAATGGCCAATTCTGAAATGAAAAGGGACTTTTAGATTTGGTTTCGAAAATCATACAAACATGTGTGGGATTATTTGAGAGGTAGTTATTAAGGATATAGGATTTATTAGCGAGCGAGTTTATGTTGCAATATACAGGGTATTTCAGAGCTCTGGGAACGATCAATCACGTGCTTATTTTTCAAAATTTTGAAAAATGTTTTATACAAAAGTTGTGTATAATAGTGAGCTGCACGCCCTAAAAATATTTAAATTTATACAGGGTGTCTCATAACAAGGTTACAGACAAAACTTATGTTTTTTTTAAATGGAACACCCTGTATTTTTGTCATTTTTGAATTAAATGGACCAAATAAAGGTGAGTTACTTTAATACTCCCAAACCTATTGTTTGCCGTTTTCGAAATATTTGAAGATTTGTTGAAATGCATGGTCTGGGTGAAATTTTATTTTTGCCCCAGTGATTGGCGTTGAACGATTAAAATCATTTCTATTATTTGGCTGAAGGTTCAAACTATAGAGCCAACCATGATTTTATGCAAAAAATTATACAGGGTGATAAAAAAAATGCGGTAGAAAAACCCAACTTTTAAAGTTGAATAACTTCGTTTTTTCAAATGGCGCACCCAATATTTAGTAACGTATAATCCAATTATCTTTCAGATTGTATAAGGGTTCCCTGTTCCTAATCTCAATAGTTTTCTTGTATTCGGCGATTATCATATCAGGAATAATTATTATAGAACTCTGAAACACCCTGTATAAAATTTAAGCTATTGAACATGAATAAATGAATGAGCTGTGTGAACGCCTTCTATGAGGACGGTGGGAATTATACTATTACGGGCAGTCGTGTCGAACATAACCACAAACATTCGATTTCCTAAGAATGATGCGTGTGTATCTGTATTGTATGAGTTCATAAAGCGGTCGCGTAGTTATTTTATTAATGCTTGTCTGTCGGTATTAGAAGGGTTGTTAATTTCTGTAATGTAAGTGTCGAGAATGTGGTCATGAAGGGTGAATGATTTATGTAAACGTGATTTTTTAATGTGCTCGTCCTCTATCTCGGATGATTTTTTGTTAGTGCAATAAATTTTAATATTGGAAATTCCTTGAATTGGCTGCATCGGGCGATTGGCCAACCAGGTGCCGTGATCTTTGCCGCAGGATGTGCACTTGGCCGAAAGTTGTATCTGGCAACCGGAGGTGAAATGTTCGCCAGTGCACTTGGCACAGCGGATTTTGTCCCTGCATTCGGCTGTAACGTGGTCAAATTTTGAACATTTGTTGCAGGGTGTGGGTGGCGGTTGTGGTGCCATGCTTTCTTCTACCGGATAGCTCTTACACAGGAACTTAAATTGTTGTTGAAGCAGTTTTGTGTACGAATTATGCGAGGCCGTGATAATTCGCACCATTCTCGTTTTTTGTGCCGTGGCTTTAGAAATAATTCTGCGGCAGTATCAATGCTCTATTCCGAGCGTGTTTAAGTGCGCGCTGATGGCCGCGTCTTCGATTTCGGGCTCGAGCGATCGGATCACGCATGAGTACGATGGCGCGAACGGACAACGTTTTTTCCCTGGAGCATTTTTAGCTTATTTTCGCATGCTGTTTTATTTAAATTGGATTTTATGATAAATCCTTGTTTGGTTTTAATAATAACATCGTTAATATTGTTGATCCACATCCGAACCATTTAAAGCCGTATATATTCGGAGGTTGAATATGTTGTATTGTTGTTGTGCATGTTGCGTGGGTATTGTTAATGATGTGGTCGGTTGTGGGAGAGTGGTTGATGTTGGTTGTGGAAAAGTGGTTGATGTGTTGGTTGTGGGCGCATGGTTGTTATATGTGTGCTCTTACTTGTTGATTGAGACTGCTGGAAGTGATTGCTGGTTGTTTCCATTTCCGAGCAGCCGCAAGCGTCGACCTCGCAGGCCGTCGAGCTCTGTCGCTTTTTGCTGGCTTGGCCGGTGTTGCTCTTCTTAGGCCGGCCTCTCTTCCTCTTCTTAGAGGTTTTATATGTCTCTGCCTTGGCTTCTGAAGTGGACTTATTTACCATTACGCTCCTTGGAGCGAATGCAGTTAACACTGATAACTTGCAATGCTTGTATTAACGACTGCATAAAATAAAACGCAAAATATCTGCGCAGCACGTGTGCACGGCTTGGCAGTTCGTTCGCCAGTTGAAATTTTAGGATTTTTTTGCAGGAGCGCAAAATGTTCGTTTTTAGTGTACTTTTGGGTACTTTTAACATTCCCGTGTGTATTTTGGTTTTAAGAAAGAAGTGGCAAAAGTTGGAAATATTTGTGTGGATCTCAAGCTTAAGCCTCGACGATGAAGTCAGATCATTTTCATTGAATACCAGACCATCTGGAGGTCCAATATTGTGAGATTCATGCAAAAATTCAATTTTAACGAAATATTTTGGATTGCTGAATGCAATGATAGGTTTATATGAACTTTGGACTTTGGTATCCAGGAACTTTGAAGGCAAATGACATTGAATAACGATAAATCAAATGATTAGGATATAATATGACAACACCGAACCTTTCTTTTTTACTTTCTCCGTTACGAAGTACGAGAAAGTATTGTGATCGTGATTTTTTTTTCAAAATTTTTTTTTACGGAAATATCCGTTTTGGGGTCCCTAGATGCCATTTCAACAATTTCTGGAAAAAAAAAATTTGTGTCTGTGTGTGTGTGTGTGTGTGTGTCTGTCTGTGTGTGTGTGTGTGTGTGTGTGTCTGTCTGTGTGCGCTGTATCTCAAAAACTAACAAAGCAATTGATATGAAACTTTAAACATACGTCTTATTTGATAATCCGAAGAACTGAAAAGCTTTTGGTAAAATTTCGTACACCGGAAGTGGGTGTTTACCTTAACTGTTTTTTGTTTTTTGCCAATATTTTCTTAAATATGAAAAATATTACAAAACATTTAAACAAACATCAAAGACAACAAAGAAATGAACATCTTTTGCTTGAAAATATTTTTCATAAAATCATTGCTATTCGAGAAAAAAATTTATTATTTTTTTTTAATTTTTGGTTTATAATTATGAAACGATAATTGTTACAGCAAATTTATGTGAATAATAATTGTAGAGAATGTCAAAATGAACAACTTCTAAAGAATAAGTTTTTTTCGAAATCTCATTAGTTTTTGAGTAAACCGAGTTTTTGAATTTGAAGTATAATTTTTCCATATTTCATGATTTTGACGTTTTAAACGTCAGTTTCATCCGCTCGATGTACATTTAAAATATGATTTCAATTGAAAATGAACCCATGAAAACGTAAATATAAAGTCGGAGAAAGTAACATGATGGCCACATCACCATTTTTTTAGGGTATAAATACATATTTAAAAAATACTACTGAAATATGGTTTATTTCAAAGGTGCAGATCTATAATAGTATATTACGTAACAAGAGTTGTAAATAGCAAATTACGCGCAATTTCACGAGCGCGTAATTGCTTTACAACTCGCGTTATGTATATACTTTATCTACGACCACTCTCACCTTAATTTATATAAGAGAATGTGCGGAATAGCGAAGTGACAGCTTCGGGGTGCGTGATGTGACGTTTAACAATCGCGGACTACTATATTTAATAAAAACGAACAAACGCGCAACTCTCAACCAATCAAAAGTTCATAAACGAAACTCACTAGTACCTTTAATTTACAAGCGGGCTCTAACATACGTGGGTGTTTTGGTGTATTTACGCAGTACGCGCATTGTACGATAATGGGCATTTACAGTAGTGGTCGTAGATAAAATTATATAAGCATTAATTTATCGAAGAACTTTCCTCATTACTTTATTATGAATAGCTTTCGTATTTAGACTATACCCGATGTAAATTTCTCAAAATATTTCATAATTTTTTCGTGCTGAGTCACTGCTCTACCTGAATGTGTTCGGGGCCTTCTTTATCTCATTACGCTTCACTTCGGAGAGTATTTGTGGGTAACGAAACGGTCAAGCATATAGGCGGATCCGGGAGGCGGTAAATTTATTTTACCTTTCACTTTGTATTTTCTTAAAATATCTAAAATGAAAAAAAAACTAAATTAATTCAAATTTAATAAAGACGGAATATAGCCTGAATATGTGAATATTCGACCTGACGTGACTGCAAAATTAGGTCTTACTAAGACTATAAACAAATAACTTACTGAAACCACTACTTCACCGGCTACCACGCCTGATATTAAATGATACCAAAAAATTTGCATGTTTTTACTATTACAACTAGACAGATAAATATAATTGGTTTAAGATCGTACAGGACTAACTTGAAAATGAAACTAAATTAAATTTGAAAGTTTTAAACTTTAAAACTGAACCATAACCGTTTTAACTAATTTAAGTTCCGAAAAGTTCGCATTCTTAAAATTAGTTGAAATAACTGAACAACTCGCCCCAGTATCAAGCTCAAATTCTAGCTCAGTCTAGCTCTTTATAATTACTTTCTCCGTTACGAAGTAAGAGAAAGTATTGTGATCGTGATTTTTTTTTCAAAAATTTTTTTTACGGAAATTTCCGTTTTGGGGTTAAATAATTTCTCGAAAAAAATGGTGATGTGGCCATCATGTTACTTTCTCCGACTTGATGGTATCATTTATATTTACGCTTTCATGGTTTATTTTCAATTTAAATCATATTTTAAATGCACATCGAACGTTTTGTAAACTCGGATGAAACTGACGTTTAAAACGTCACAATTATAAAAGATGTAAAAATTACCCTGCAAATTCGAAACCTCAGTATACTCGAAAACTAAAGCGATTAAAAAAAAAAACTTATTCTTTATAAGTTGTTCATTTTAGCATTCTCTACAATTATTATTAACATAAATTTGTTGTAACTATTATCGTTTCATAATTATAAACCAGAAATGAAAGAAAAAATTAATAATTTTTTTTCTGCAGCCGTCCCGAAAATAAAACTTTCGGTATGATTAATTAAATCGAAAGTACCACTTTACATAAATCGTACCGAAAGTAGTTATTTTCGGGACAATTTTGTTTCACTTTCGGAACGATTTCTATACTTTCGGGACGCTTTTTGTTACTTTCGGGACGATTTTGCGTATAAATGTAGGCGGCCTTGACAAAAACATCAACTTCGTATTTAATTATGACAGCGCTTGTCATATAAAATTCGTGTGTGACTTTGCTTTTTTAACATAAAAAACGGCTGCAGAAAAAATATTGTACGTAACTCGTTCCAAAAGTGATTTTACGGGACTCGCAGGATTCCAGGACTCGCCTACGGCTCGTCCTGGAAACTTCCTACTCATGCCGTAAAATATCACTTTCGGAACTTGTTACGTAAATTACTATTCTCGAATTCTCGGAAAAAAAAATTGTGTCTGGCTGTGTGTGTGTGTGTCTGCTGTGCGCGCTGTATCTCAAAAACTAATAGAGAAATTGATATGAAACTTTGAATATCCGTCTTATTTGATAATCTGAAGAAATGAAAAGCTTTTGGTAAAATTTCGTACACCGGAAGTGGACGTTTACCTTAACTGTTTTTTGTTTTTTGCCAATATTTTCTTAAATATGAAAAATATCACAAAAATATTTAAACAAACTTTGAAGACAACAAAGAAATTAACATCTTTTGCTTGAAAACATTTTTCATAAAATCATTTTTATTCGAGAAAAAAATGTATTATTATTTTTTTAATTTTTGGTTTATAATTATAAAACGATAACAGTTACAGCAAATTTATGTGAATAATAATTGTAGAGAATACTAAAATGAACAACTTATAAAGAATCAGTTTTTTTCGAAATCTTTTTAGTTTTTGAGTAAACTGAGTTTTTGAATTTGAAGTATAATTTTTCCATCTTTCATAATTTTGACGTTTTAAACGTCAGTTTCGTCCCAGTTTACGCAACGCTCGATGTACATTTAAAATATGATTTCAATTGAAAATAAACCTTGAAAACGTAAATATAAATAGCTATGATACCATCAAGTCGGAGAAAGTAACATGATGGCCACATCACCATTTTTGAGATGTGTGCGCGTGTCTGCTGTGCGCGCTGTATCTCAAAAACTAATAAAGCAATTAATATAAAACTTTGAACATTCATCTTATTTGATAATCTGAAGAGCTGAAAAGCTTTTGGTAAAATTTCGTACACCGGAAGTGAGTGTTTACCTTAACTGTTTTTTGTTTTTTGCCAATATTTTCTTAAATATAAAAAATATCGCAAAAACATTTAAGCAAGCTTTGAATACAACAAAGAAATGAACATCTTTTGCTTGAAAATCATATTTATTTTGGTTTATAATTATAAAACGATAATAGTTACAGCAAATTTATGTTATGTTAATAATTGTAGAGAATGTTAAAATAAACAACTTATAAAGAATAAGTTTTTTTCGAAATCTCTTTAGTTTTTGAGTAAACTGAGTTTTTGAATTTAAAGTATAATCTTTCATAATTTTGACGTTTTAAACGTCAGTTTCGTCCGAGTTTACACAACACTGTATGTACATTTAAATATAAATGGTTATGATACTATCAAACGGGAGAAAGTAACATGATGGCCACATCACAACTTTTTTTCTTTTTCCAAACCTACGGTAAGTGTCCTTTAACTTAGCAAACGTTGCAAACATAACTCTCGTACCTGAATACATTTTCCAAAAGTCAATATTTACCATATAAAAAACATTTTGAGTTGGAGCTGGAATCTTGTGTTCCCGTTGATGATTTTGCTGTCCATTATCATTCTGCTCGCGCCGATGATCTCCATTTCCGTTCTCCATTCTCGCTCTAACTAAATTTGAATTTCGCGCGCCGCCTTGATACTGCTGATTTTTCTGCGACATGTGGAATACTTCCTGCTTGAACGCCATCTTGCCCTGCGAACTGCCATAATTGCAATGGACTGCTTCCTTTTTAATCGCAATTTCAATGGATCTGGGTACTTCTAATGTTTCAGCATCCTCTTCAAATAAGCTATCGATCGTAGGTCTTTTCTCGAGACCCATAATTAAACGATCACGCACTATTACATTTAAATGTTTTTTGAGGCCACTCATTTAACACGTGCAGCCCACTCTGCTACAGGCTCATCGGAATATTTTAGCGCATTGTAAAATTTATAACGTTCTTCAAATGCATTTTTAGCCGAAGAAAAATGTACATCAGATAACTGGATAAGTTAATCGTAACTTTTACTGACTGGACTATGAGGCACAGACAAATCATGCATCAATTTAAATGTTTCTTCACTTAAACCATTTAAAGCACGTTTAATTTCGTGTTTATAAATTTTGTCCGCCACAAAGAATTTTTTTTTTTTTTTTTTTTAAGAGAGGAGAGAAGATCTTTTATAGACACCCCTATAGTGGGGTAGTGTTGGAGTCCTCCCCCTGAAGGACAAGAGTATACCAACTAAAAACTCTCCTCAGAATAGAGCGGAAGGAGACCGAACCTTGACCATGGTCAACCGCAGGGGAACAGAATGAAATGTCTGAATTGCTGTTTATGGGTCCGTTCGGCTGCACCTTCCTCGCGCTTTCGCGCGATTATGGTGCAGGCGCCCGGCCCCGTCGCAGTGGAGTGAAGAAGCTAATTTAATAAATTAAATTAGTACTCCTCTAGGTCGGTTATGTCTGCGTGAAACAGGGACGTCGTATTTGGGAAAAGGAATTTTGGTGGGTGGGTGGTTGTCCAGTCTGTCGAAAAATTTAGTTGCGAGCTCTTTGATGTGCTCCGACACACTCGGCGTTTTAGTGTCGCGATGTATTTGCGTATTCCGCATATACAGCGAGGCGTTGAGTACGCGTCTAAGCGAGAGGTTTTGCTGCCGTTGGAGCGCATCGATTCGCGAGCTAATACAGTAACCAAACACGACCGAGCCGTAGGTCATTTGTGGTCTTATAACCATCTTATAAAGATTAATTCTGTTTTTAATTGACAGTTTGGATCGCGTGTTAATGATCGGCCATAGATGATTAAGCGTGGCTTTAGCTTTGTTGACCGCGAGCTTGATGTGTTTGGCCCAGTTTAGGTGGTTGTCGAGGACGACGCCCAGGTATGTGACGTGATCGAGAAGCGGGATTTGAGTGTTCGCGAATTTAAGTGGCTGCATGCCAGGGCGCCTAAAATGCACGGCCTTACTTTTATCAGGGTTAATTGCAATGCGCCATTTGATTGCCCATGCCTCGAAGGAATCAATGGCGTTTTGCATTCTTTTTTCTAGGTGTTTTTTAGTTTTAGGCGTGTTTGCGCGGCCGCGGAAAAGAAGCGCCGTATCGTCAGCGGCCACAAAGAATTGACTAAGTTTTGCCTTAAATACTGTCCAATCACAATGTGGTGTAAATTTACGGATTTTTCCGATATACATCGTCGCCATTTTCCAACGCACGAAAAATATCTATCTTACTAATACCCGTGTTCACATTCACGTAATGTTTTTTTTAATCCTCATCGCCACTTGTTACGTTTGTGACCGGTGGTTGAAATAATTTACTAACGTAACTTCCAAAAAAAATAAATGTTTATTCTATAATCTCGAATAATACAACATAAACATATGTACATATCTACAAGATCGCAAAACTAACTGGCTAAAAATAGATCGGCGCGCGAAGATAAAAACCTATAACAAAAACTGCAATGTGTCTCCACAGCCGAATAAAATATTTGTATTTGTAAATACATTACAACCAGTAATAACATGAACATTCTTTAATATAATTTAATATCCGGCGTGGCACTAGCCAGGGAAGTAGTTATTTCAATAAGTGATTTGTTTATTAAGACTTAATTTTGCAAAGCCACGATAGGTATTCATTCTCTATTTCGTCTTTATTAAATTTATTTAATGATTCTGCAACAAGTGAGGTTGTCTCAAATTTATGTGAAAGTCCTGGAAGGTGACGTCCTGGTGTCGTTTAACCTCCTTCCTGGAAGTGTAGGTGAAAGTCTGTGAGGTGCCCAGAGTTGGCAGTGTTGAACAGTTTAGAGACCCAAAGCGCGGGCAAACAGAGGCCATTTCCTAGAATCGGTGCAATAAGACTGATCTTCATGGTTGAAAGTCTGGTGTAGGCTGCGAGCCTGTTCAGAATGGGGTCAAGCAATTGATTGATGGCATAAACAAAAACAGGACGGTTGCACCATTGGGGCAGGCAGCCTGGTGTTGTGAAAACAGTGAAACTTCGTGTCTCGTTCTCCGGTTCTTTTGACCAGTGAATTATTTTGGATGTCCAGAGCTGTTATTTTTAAACTGTGGCCTAGCTCCATCAGATTAATACCGCACAGCTACCAGGTAATTGGGGCCGAAGAGTGTGTTTGTAATATTTGTAGTTACGGGTTTAGGTCCGGGTATGACAACCAAGAGTAAAACTGTCACTGGGCCTGCAGGTTATGTGCTTGTTGTAGCTCTCTGGCACTGACAGTGAACTGACGTAAATTCTTCTATTGAGCGGTAGTTTAAACCAGGGTTGGCATGTTTAAA
This sequence comes from Ocypus olens, assembly GCA_910593695.2. Classification (NCBI taxonomy): domain Eukaryota; kingdom Metazoa; phylum Arthropoda; class Insecta; order Coleoptera; family Staphylinidae; genus Ocypus; species Ocypus olens. The sequence continues at coordinate 27,322,479 of OU343062.1, read as the reverse complement.
ACATTTTGTTTAAAACAGTTGTTTTAAACACGTTTTAAACATTGACTTATGTTTAAAACAGTTTTGTTTTAAACACGTTTTAAACATGTGTTTAAAACATGTTTTAAAGAAAAGTGTTTTAAACAGTTTTTAGGCTTTTAAACAAAAAAACAAAATAATAAAAAATGAATTTTATTAAATTATAAATAAGTTTCATAACAATAAAAATATAAAATAAAAAAGTTCAAAAAATTTAACAAAATTATAATTATTATAGTTAACAAACTTATAAATTTTCTATAATTAAAAAATGTAAAAATATAATAATCTAAATAATACTTAAAGAAAGAAACAAATTAAATTCCTCTAGAAATAACATTAACAATTCTCATCTTCAATCAAATTTTTATTAGAATTTAAGGTTCGCATAATGGTTACAAGTTTTGCTGCTTTTTCTGTGCCTAATCTGTTACGCAATTTGCTGTGTATTAAACCAAACGAAGAAAATAATCTTTCGATGCCTGCAGAAGAAGCAACTGCTGTATGAAGCTGAATAGATAGTTCAAATATCGATTGGTTAATATTTTGGTGAAGAGCCCGCCACCATGAAATTGGACTTACATTTTCTATGTTTTGACTTGAGAATAAATATTCCCTGAAGGGCGAAGTTTGCGCCTGGTATTTTATAATAAACGGCATAGCTTCCGGATAAAATGATGCTGCATATTCCAATGCCTCCTCCAATTGTTCTTGGCTTAGCTTGTGGCCTCTAAAGCGATGGTCTAATAAATTAGCAAGATAATGGGCAGGTGTTATGGCCATATTGAAACGATTACCTAAACAACTTTTTTCAAAATCTGACAGCTGCCCCTCTTGCATACTTTCTATTAGATTTAGCCATATTTCCGTAGCCTTGCCTAAATTACAATTTTCACTTTGAACCACGTCCAGAGCAACAGAAATTTTCTTCAGTTTAATCAGGTACTTTTCGACTTGAGTTTTTAAATCGAGGTCTTGAATTTTGTTTGTTATACTCGTGTCGAATGCGACTCGATTTTCTGTGCACACTTTTACCAGAATGTGCCAGTTCTTTTGGTACGACTCTAAACAATCACACAATGTGTTCCAACGAACGTCTATGGGCAAATTAAGTGATGTCCCCCCAGCCTGTTTGTATTTAGCAGCAGGAAAATGAGAATTTCTGAAATACTTTATAATTGTTTTAATGTCGTCTTTTAGACCTGGCACATTTATATCTTTCGCTAATAAATTTAACACATGTGCGGAACAACCATATGTTAAAATGTCGGGCATACCTATATCGTCGCCTTCTGCAAGTTCGCTACGCATTTTTACCATGTTACTGGCATTGTCGGTCACAACACTTTTAACGTAACAACCAAATTTTTGGCATGTTTTTATTGCTTCCGCAGCTAAATCTTGCAAATATTCTGCAGTATGCCTTTTTTCTGCAGTATCAACTGTGTCTATTAAATAAAAGTTACCTTCTACAAGATCGGTTACCGAGATGCATACAATTGGTTCGTTATGAATGTCACTCCAGCCATCAATTGCCATTGAAACCATTTTGCCTTTTAAATTGTTTTCTATTGTCTGTTTGACTGAACAATACACTTCGTCTAATAATTCGTTCGCAATTTGACGGCGATTTGATGGTTGATAACGAGGGCGTAAGAGATTCATTAGATTTTTTAAATTCTTCGTGTTCAACCAAACGAAATGCTGAATTGGTGCTATAAACAAATTTGGCAACCTGTAGATCAATATTTTTCTTGAGTGTATTCGTTGTTCTAATGACAAAAGATGACAGAGATGATGTTGATGTCGATGGAGATGATAGGTCCGTGGAGTGCTTTTCACGAATACTCGTAGTATGGTATTCAAATGCGGACGAAGTACTTGCTACTGCAACATTTGTAGATGGCGTAGAATCTGTAAAGTTAAATAAAACAAAATTTAATCGTAGTAGTGATTGTATTATTTACAAGAATACAACATTTATAATTAATAATAATACTTTTTATTCATTTTACATTCAACCTAAATAATTGATTCAAAATTTGAAATGTTTAGTTTTGAAAACATCAACTTTTCTTTTCAGTTTCATTTATAGAACTTGCTTAATTTTAAGCTCTCCTATTTTGTCCTGATGCTACACTCAATTGAATTTCTATTTTCAACATTTTGGGGTACTAACTAGTAACTACTAAATAATTTGTTAAATTTCCACTCAAAATTCATAATTCGGTTATTATATCATTAATTCATCATATCATTCTGAAAGCTCAAAAAGTGATCAGTTTAATTTTTACTTTGTCAAACATTACAAAACTGTTTCCCCATATTTTTGAAAAATGAAAAATAATAAATAATTTTATTTATTTTATTCTTTCACAAAAATTGTGCAATTTTATTCGTTATGGTAGAGGCGTTTACTTCGTGATACATGTTTTAAATATAAATAAAACACTTTTTACTTTGTTATATCACACGGAATATTCCATTTAATATAAAGTGTTTTATTTATGTTCAATTTTATTTCAACTTGTTAAACATATAACCGACAAAATAAATATATTAGTAATATTTGATGCAGTTGATCTATTAAATCATTAGTTCGTCTAGAATAAAGATATTGTTTGGTCAAAGTAAACAAATAATAATTAAAATTACTAAACATAATTATTCAATGTCACAAAAGAAAATTCAATTTTTAGGATCAAAATTTTTATCCATGAATCCGGGTTTACATGCTGTTCTAAATTGTTCATGTTGAAAATGAACGAAACAATTTTTATTTCGGATTCTTTTGTAAAACATAAACATAAAACATAAAATTAAACAACGTTTGTGATTAAAATATTACACAAATACAGGGTGTTTGATAAAAAACGCCGCAAGCCATAACTCCATTAAATATTACACGATTTTAAAAATTAAAAAAAGGAAATTTATGGTTTGACAAATACTATAAAATGACACTAATTAAATATTTTTTAAACATAATCTTTAAGGACAAGTGATAGTCAACTTTTTTCTCAAATGGCATCATATATTTTTTTATATTTTTCCTGAGACTTTTTTTCTGAATCCAGTGATGTATAAAAAAGTTGACATTGATGCAATAGTTACTAAAAAATAAAATTTTTAGTAACGTTAATTATATATTTTTTTAGCATCAAGGATACCATGGAACATAGTCAAATGCTACTAATAATGTTTTATTGAGTAAATAAGAAATAGTTTAAGACGTTAATGTTACAGTGAGTCTCAGTTTTACTCGTATATTTACGATTTTTGCGGTTAAATTAATTAAATAAAACTACCCAATGGACAACAATGATCTAATAGACATATTGCAAGAATATTTTGAATGTAACCGAAACTGTGGCCAAGCAGTACGTCTTTACAGTGATCGCTTTCTTACCAGAGAGGTTCTAGACCCTCTCTACACTTGAATAAAATGTAAGAAATTATGGAGCTTTCAAGAAACCTATACGAATGGAGTCTACATTTCAGGAAAATACTGAATTAGACGTTCTACTTAGTGTGGAAGAAAATCCAAATACTTCTACTGGGGAAATTGCATGTAACATTGGTGTATCAAATCATTCAATACTAAAAAAGCACAAATTAAAGCCATTCATTTGGCAAAAAGTGCAACGATTAGAAGAAAATGATGAGACCAACGACAGAAATTTAGCCATCAATGTCAACTTTCTTATACATCACTGGATTCAGAAAAACATTCTCTACCAAAAAAAATATAAAAAAATATATGGTGCCATTTGAAAAAAAAAGTTGACTATCGCTTGATCTTAAAGATTATGTTTAAAAAATATTTAATTAGTGTTATTTTCTAGTATTTATCGAACCATAAATTTCCTTTTTTTAATTTTTAAAATCGTCTAATATTTAACGGAGTTATGGCTTGCGGCGTTTTTTATTAAACACCTTGTATAAGGTTTTATAAATTTTTGAAAAATTTATATTTATTTAATAAAAACTAATCTAGCTTAGCCCGGGTCGCAAAAATGTAATATTTATATATATTCTAACTCGAAATGTCATCCTGAATACGAATCTATATTTTTTTTCATGAAGAAATGAATGATTCATTTTTTAAAAATGTATATTTAATTAATGATTTTTATCGAGAATTAGGTTGGGTTAGGTTAGGTCAGGTTTGGTTAGGTTGGGTTAGGTCAGGTTAGGTTAGTATATATACATATTATACTTTTGCGACCGCGTCTAAGCTAGGTTGTTTTATTAATATGTTTTCAAAAATTTATAAAAATTTTATTTTTCATTTCGCGATAAAACAAATTACAGATTCGTGTTCAGGATCGCATTCCGAGTGAGAATATGAAATATTATACTTTACCGGAGCTAAACTAGATTTTTAGCAATAGTATTGTTATAGTACTTGTCAGGTCTCAACACGAACATTGTTTTCTAAATTTATACAGAGCAACGTATTAGTGGCTCTCTAAAAAGTTAATGACTCAAGTTCATTTACATAAATCACACGATCTTCCACATATATAAACCACTAAATTAAATTTAAATAATTGAATTGAATACTCGCCATTATTATCACTAATATCAGCATCATCCTCACTTAAATCGGCGACGTCCGCGTCCTTTCTTTGTTGTCTCTTTCTAAGGTCACTTTTGCATTTTATAATATGTTGGTTCATTCTTGCCACTAATGCAGATAATACTTTGCCACATTTGAGGCATTTGGCTTTACTTAACTTTCCTCCCTTCACTTTTGAAAAATGTTGCCAAATGGGGTCTAATTTTCTACCGGTCATGTTTTTAAATAGGAACGCACTGTGTGGTTGTGTACGACCAGAGTAAAAGACAGAATGAAATAAAATTATATTAGGGCTCAGCTAATCATCAAATTTCTACAGAGAAGGGAAAATAAATATACATTGTGAGGCTTGAGTTTCAGACATATAAGTTAATGACCCCATTTCAATAGGTTAATGAAATCATTTCATAATGTATATTTATTTTATTCCAAAACAAACATAGAACGACGATAACTGAAGCTTGCTGGTAAATATTCTTTCAGGGCATTATAATAATTAGAAGAAAGATCGTATTTGATTGGAATTACTAAAAAATTAAAACTTTACTTAAAATATGAAAAAAACAGTTTTTTTGTTTTAAACATGTTTTTTTTAGTTTAAAACATGTTTTTTTTGTTGGTAAAAAAAACATGTTTTAAACATTAAAAAACAGTTTAAAACAAAAAAAAACTGTTTTTTTTGTTTTAAACAAAATAAACTGTTTTTTTTCCAACCCTGGTTTAAACCACACTCACATGGTGTCTTTTTGTGTCATATCAGTAAGAATCTTCTAACTTGACTCCCCGAGCAGGATGGTGTTAAATTCACCTAAAATTTATGTCAAGCCACTAAACTCACTCATTCCTACCTGACATGTGGTCAATCAAGGGCCATCATAGGGGCAGCGTCTTCTAGCGGGTTATTAGGTGCACAAAGGTACGGCGTGTCAGTCGCGCTCATGTGTCTGACTGAACCTCTTCTATAAGGGAGAAATTATAGAAAGTGATTGGGTAGTACTTTGGATAAACGGTTTTGGTCGCTTCTTATAACTAAGGCTATTTTACGAAAGTAACGTAGTGGGATACTTGTATTATTTTCACTTCCCGATGGAAGGTGCCTATTAACTACGGTCACTTATCCCACCGAGTCTGTTGCTGTGATATGAGCGAGGGCATCTCCATAACGATGCTGCCGATCTTCGCAAAGTCAAGTTCTAAACATGAAGCGGTGTTTGCTGGTATGGCATTGCAGCGATTGTGCATGTGCCTTAGCTCCTGGCTGCGTTAACGCTCTTAATGGCCACCGACATGCTTTTTGTACTCGAGTCCCAGGATCTTCTTAATGACGAAGATGCATCTAACTTCTTCATAGCTAGACGTAGTTCATCTAGAGGAGACAATTCTCACCAGTCTGATTATCTTGCCAAGTCACCCTCTTGAGCTGCTGCGTGATGGGATCCTGCAGGACAATAGCCTCGGTCTATTCTGGGGCAAAATTTCCAAGTACCTCCCACTTTGTCGGAATTTGCCGAGAGTCCAGGAAGACAAATAGCATTCGCCAATTCTAGAAAGATCAGCCGCGCTTTTGTTGCGTATCTGGCATTGATGAATTTGATATTATGCGCATACCAGATCGGTGGTCTTCTTAGACATTTGAATGATCTTTGATTTTTAATTCCAGATTGGTTGTCTTTGATAAAGGCGTGGCCAAATCAGTGTTCAGATTTTTGTCCGACGCTCAGACCTTGTTCCGAGTCTTGGCTCCCTTCGTCGTCTTTAACGCTGATGTTTGTGCCATGACATCATCTATATATAATTGTATCCATGGCTAGACAAGCAAGTCTATTTTCCTTTGCTTCGAAGGTCGAGGTACGAGCTGGTTTCGCCATTATCAAGGAGTAGGATGATGCTCTGGATATTCTGGAGATGATTTCTTTCATCTTTTCTATTTCTTTCTCCAGCATGGTCCTCTGTAAACTATCTACCATAAGTGCGGATAACCGGCAGAAGTTCCAAGTGCTTTCGGCCTTGAGGTCTACGCGATCCGTGTCCATGTTAACGGCGATAATAGAGTCCGAGTTCTTTAATTGAGACTGAAACTGGCAAGCCGTAGAGTTCCCTATTTCCGAACATGAAACATTGAAGAAAGGTGTGTAGCGATTGGAAGCGAGACGATTTTGCGCACCTACACCTTGCTACCAATCTATGGTGGTAAAACACCTGTAGGCCTCAAGAGTGTGGATGGGTGGCCGGAAAAATGGTGCTGCCAAGCACCTGTGTACTAAGCGTCAGGATCAGGTGTGTTGAGCAAGTTTGCAGTTTGGTCACCTTGAATGGCCGCGTCAAGCTCCAACGGACGAGGGTGAGTCCTCGGATCTCAAAACAGTCCGGGTCGCAATTAAAATATAAGTCGTTTCCTATATAGCTCGAGAGTTAACGAGCATTAATCCGGAGTTTGTTCATAGTAAACCAAGTTTAGTCACAAATTGAATTAAAACTTCAGCCAGACTTCTCGGAGAGACTAGCAGCAGCAACCAAGAATTTTTTACAACTTTCGGCGCAAACTGAATAATGATTTCAACCAAGCTCGAAAGATGAGAGGAGGTGCGTCCGAAAATTTCTGTTCATTTCCGATTCACTTCAAAAGCGTTTCTCAATATCTTTTTATAAATGCTGCCGATGGTTGAAATGGTTAATTGACACATTTAAAAATTTAGATAAGCGGTGCAGGTGGGTTTCCGGCAAGTCTGATACCGCTTATAAAATTGAGATTCAGTTTTCTAGCTACGCTTTTTTTTCATTTCGGTTTCTCTTTCGGTTTTACTAAAAAATCTGTTAATTTCGATTTTCGAACCGGTTCCAGTTCTATCTTCTATAATAATAATAATAATATTTATTTGTGCTAATAACATAGTTTACACACGTCGGAAATAATTGTATAATATAACTTAACTATAAACAGACAGTTAAGATAATTAAAATTAAAAATAAGAAATGGGGTTAATAAAATATAATAATCTATGTAAACTATTACTAACATTGTGTAAGGTAAAAAAAAATAAATGTTTGAGTATATCGTAACTATTACGAGTGTAGTTAAATTTGCACAAATAACGTGTAATTAAAAGTTTTTTTTTATAGTGGTTATCACACTTAAAATAAGGCAATAAATAAATTAACATGTTAAAAATTGGTTTATAAATGACATAACAAACATATTAAAATTGTGTATATATGTGAAAATGCAGTATGTAAAATTTAAAAGAATAAATAAGTTAACATGGTAAAAATAGATTTATATATGACACAACAAACATATTAAAATTGTGTATATGTGATAGTACATTATGTAAAATTTAAAAAATAAATAATATGACATAACAACGAATATAAAAGAGAAAATGATATAAAGTAATACAACATACATTAAAAAAAAGTCCTATTGGTAATTGGTAATATCAGCAAACCCACCAGACAAACATTTTTGAATGCTGTAGAAAGCTTTATGAATGAGATAGTTTTTGATTACATTGCGAAATTGATCTTCCCCGAGTGATTTTATTTCAGAAGGTAAAACATTAAATAATTTAGGGCCATAGTAGTTGACTCCGTTTTGAGACTTGGTGAGTCGAAAATAATTTAATTTTATAGATAATGCAGACTTGGTTTCATATCCATGGCTCTCTTGGTGCATCCTATATTGGTGCAAATTTTTGAGAACATACATTAAACATTCCAGAATGTACAGGCATGGTAAAGTCAAAATGCGTAATTGTTTAAACCATTCACGACAATCCTCTCTGTAGTTTATTGACTCTACGATTCTAATTGCCCTTCTCTGCAGACAAAATAACCTGGACATTACACCCGAGTGTCCCCATATTAGTAATGCGTAGGTAAGGTGACTCTGGCATAAACTAAAATAAATAGTTCGCAAGGTATTGAAAGGCAGAAATTGTTTAATTGGCCGCATCAGGTATATACTGCTATTAACCTTTTTTGAGATATCATCCCCATGTTTATGCCATGATAGCTTATTATCTATAGTAACCCCTAAGAATTTAGCATGACTATCTAAGTTATTCGTTTTTAGGGTAAACATGATGCTATTTGATTTATCTGCATTTACACACAATTTGTTTGCTGAAAACCAGTTGGATGCTCTGTTAACAGATGCAGCATTCCTGTTAAGAGCTTGTTCAGGTGATTTATAAGAGTCCATTACTGTTGTGTCGTCTGCAAATAGCGTTACGGATGAATTATTAACTTGACATGGAAGGTCGTTGACATACAGCAGGAATAATAATGGTCCAAGAATAGACCCTTGTGGAACCCCATGATTATTCTTAACCTCGGATGATTTTATTTGATTAAAGTACACACTTTGCATCCGATTACTTAAATATGAACTGAGAACGCGAATGCTCTTTGGATGGAAGTTATAAAAATATAGTTTCCTTAACAGTAGGTCATGCGAGACACAATCGAACGCTTTACTAAGATCCATGAAGGTGGCAGCTGAATATAACTAAGTAACCACAATTTTTATTACAAAATATAAATGAGTATCGCATCCTTTAACCACGTGACATTTATAAACCAATACTGTTGTCAAATTTTTGAAATTTGAACCAATCAGCCCACTATTTTGTGGTGGTTATGCAACATGAAAATGGCCGGATATATAGACTAGTGCAAATTTCTACTTCTGTCAAAGCATAGAAAAGTTTATTTTAATATGATTCCAATTGATAACACTGTTCTGCAAAAAAAAAAACGTTTTTCGCTGAATTAAGAAATTTTGCTTGATTCAAGTATCCTGAGTCCGAACCGGAAGTCGGGAAAAATTCGTCAGGCACCATTTTTGAGAAAAACGGGGTTGAATTTAGAAAACCAAAAGTTTGAAAATCTGGGTTGGTTTTTAATTTGAAGGTAAAATAATTTGTTTATTTGTAATACATGTAATTGTTTTTTGAACTTAATTACATTTGAACAAAAGATGAATGTGTATAGTTTGTTTTCTTTTATACTTTTCTTCAGTTGCCTCCCGCTGCAATGTCTAACGCAGGGGTGTCAAACTCAATTGAAACACGGGCCATTTGGTGCACAGGCCAGATTTACGCGGGCCACATCACATTTTCAAATTTTGTGAAATTTATATTTGGAATTGAGGATTCAGGAATATGAATATCGATAGGATAATTAAAATATAATATAATTGCTTTCAGATCAATAGATTAATTAAATATTTTACAGGTACAAAAATGTGCACGTGTTTACTCGTCTATCGCGCTATCTTCTTCATAACAATATTTTCTATTTTCATTTATTCTCAAAGCATCGAGGGCCACAAAAATTATTCCGAGGGCCGCATGTGGCCCGCAGGCCGCTTGTTTGGCAACCCTGGTCTAACGGTAATCCGCCAACATCTTCTCGTTCCATTTGTCACTATATCTTTTCTCAATTTGGGCTAAATCTTGATGGAAACGTTCCCTGTGTTCATAAAAAACTGCTTCCAGATTATAAGGAAAAAATCCAAACGGAAGTGCATAAAATTAATGTTTGATGACATATTGCAGCCCAGTGCCTTATGTGAAGAAAGTAAAACTTCAAACAACTTTTTCATAGTGTCTTGATTTATTGTTGCCCAAAAATTTGTGACGGTCATTTTCAAATGCAGTCCAAGCTTTATTTTCTATTTTATTTAACTATTTTTACTTTCTCCGTAACGAAGTACGAGAAAGTATTGTGATCGTGATTTTTTTTCAAAAATTTTTTTTACGGAAATATCTGTTTTGGGGTCCCTAGATGCCATTTCAACAATTTCTGGAAAAAAAAATTGTGTCTGTGTGTGTGTGTGTGTGTGTCTGTGCGCGAGTTAAGGCAGACATTCGAGGTCACACACCTGCACTTCACCCGACTCAGCATTTCCCAGCAATATAAAATGTATTCTTATCTCATAATAAAGCAGTCTTGAATCATATGTGTAAGTCGCACGTCGCAAATGTGAAAAGCACTCGTGCTCTTGAAAAAATAAAGTTTTTTAAAAACTAAATCGGTAGTATCAAACACAAAACTGGCGCAGTCGTACGGATAGTCGAAACGGCAAAAGACAAACATAGCTTGACCCGGTCCGAATCATCGGTTTATTCGACAACGATCCAAAAGAAAACTATCGAGGAGAGCACCCAGAAGAAGACCTGGAAAACAGACACACATCGCTGGATTCTATAGGCATTAGGATTAGGAAGACCTGGAAAACGGACACACATCGCTGGATTCTATAGGCACTAGGATTAAGGAATCAACAAGAAAACAAATACCCAATACGACAAAAATGCAGAAACACGCTCTAACCTTAATGTAAGTTCTTTCCAAACTTTATCCTTAATTTTATCGCACCTTTACACCGCTTGATTTTGATTTTCTTTAATTCGTTTAATATTAAAAATAGTTAAACTAAGTAAATTTATGTCTGACCTTGAAGACATAATCGATCAACTTGACGCGATTAATTTAGATCCAATCGAAAACAATAATTTAAATAACCCCGAAGAAATGGCTTTGAACGTTCCACCTATGCGTTACCAAGCAGATAATATTCCAACGTTTGACGGAAACCCCAAACAGTTAAATAGATTCATAAATTCCTGTGAACATTTTTTACAAGCTTTCCAAAATGTAAATAATGTAAATGATCGCATTAACATCTGTTTCCTTGATACAATTCTAAGTAAATTACGCGATCGTGCAGCTGATTTAATTGGCACTAGAACCGAACTAAATTCTTGGCAATTAATTAAAAATGCATTAAACCAAACATTTTCTGATCAAAGAGGCACTGATTGTCTGATTCAAGATTTAATTTCAATTAAACCTTACAAAAATGAAACACCAATTCAATTCGGAATGGGAATTCAAGACACTAGGAGTTTACTGTTTGCTAAATTAAATACAACAATTCAAGACCCCAATGAAAAATTAATTAAAATTCGTCACTATGATGATTTTGCATTAAAAACATTTATTAATGGCTTACAATATAATATGCAATTAGTAGTTTGACTTAGAAATCCAAATACACTAGAACAGGCATTAGCATTTGTAACAGAAGAAGAAAATTTTAAATACATTAATAATGGACAAAACCCCAATCTTTTGTAAACTCAAATTACACACGACAACCACCTAAACCAATTAATTTTACTCCAAAACCAAATTTTAATCCACCAAGATATCCACAGCAAAATTATTCTCAACAACCTGTTTTTAATTATCAACAACCAAGACCTACATTTTCAAACCCTACGTTTATTCCACGCCCAACATCAAATTTTCAACCTCAAACAAATCAATTCCACAGACCTAATTTCAATCAATTCCCAAATAATTCAAACAATCGATTTGGCAACCAAAAACCATTCCCTTTTAACCCTAAATTAAGTACAATGACCCGAAATAATTCCCAACGAAAATTCACTCCTGAACCAATGGACACAACATCAGGACATAACACATTTAGACCAAAACCGAATTATATCGCGGAAGAATTATTTGCTCATAAAGTAAATAATAACGAAAATTTTAATAATTATACTGAACTTGACCCATACCAACACGAAAATAATTCTGAAACAACTTACGATCATTCATTCGAATCAAACCTTAATTTTGACCACAACGATCCCAATTATGAATTTTATAATAATGAACCTATCGATTATAATCAATATGTTAATGGTAATGATCAATTACCAAACAATTACACTAATAATGAGAACCCGGTAGAAAACCAAAATGAAAATTTTCATTTACCCTGCCTGAACCAGAACCAAACATAATAAATATAAATAATATTCACGCAAAATTACCGTACATTAATATTCCCGAATTAAATGCAAAATTTCTCCTTGACACTGGAAGTACCAGAAGTTTAATAAATCCTAAATTTGTTCATACATTTTATAACAATTTTATTACGAATGAATTATTTCAAATTGAAACGGCACATGCAATGACAGAACACAACGAAGTTGCAATAATTCCCATTTTTAACTCTTTTAAAACTGACGGTTATCACAAATTCTATTTATTCGATTTTTCTCGAAATTATGACGGACTTATTGGCGTACCTTCTAAATCAATTACGAGCTAATATAAATATACAGACAAGACAACTAACCACACCAGATGTTCAGATACCAATAATTTACGAAAGCCCAATAAAACAAACCATGAGTTTTACATCCTTTAATGAACGTACTTGAATTATTCCACCCCGTACACAACAAGTAACACAAATACCAGTTAATTTAGACAATGGAATAGGAATTTTAGATTACACAAATTTTGGTATGAAAACAGAAATGCCCAAAGCACTAGTAAACGTAAAAAATCATCTTGCAATTACCACAATCACAAACTCAGGTGAAAATCCTATAAAAATAAAAATAAATACACCTCTTGAAATTGAAAAATTAAATATATGCGAAGTAAATTTTATTGAAAAAATGGAAACTGATGAATTACCTTTCGATACTAATTATGATAATACCTTAAAATCAAATTTAAAAAATTTACGACTCAATCATTGTAATTTAGAAGAACGTGATGCAATTAGAAAATTATGTGTCGAATTTAGAGATATATTTTATTCAGATAAAATTTCATTAACGTTTACAAATCAAATTCAGCATAAAATCAACTTTAAAAATGACACCCCAACACGAAGAGTTACCGTTACCCGGAAATACACAGATCCGAAGTCAAATACCAAATCTCAAAAATGTTAGACCAAAAAAATATTCAAAATTCAACATCACCCTGGTCCAGCCCCATCTGGATTGTACCCAAAAAACTCGACGCATCAGGAAAAAGAAAATGGCGCTTAGTAATTGATTACAGAAAACTTAACGAACGTACAATTGACGATAAATACCCTCTCCCGAATATTACTGACATTCTCGACAAATCAGGAAAAAGCCAATACTTCACGACATTAGACCTTGCGAACGGTTTTCATCAAATAGAAATGAACCCCGACGATATTCAAAAAACTGGTTTTTCAACAGAAAATGGACATTACGAATTTCGTAGAATGCCCTTTGGACTAAAAAATGCACCCAGTACATTCCAACGTACTATGGACAATATATTACGAGGATTACAAAATGAAATTTGCCTAGTTTATCTTGACGACATTGTTATTTTTAGTACATCCCTTCAGGAACACATTTCACGATTAAGACAAATTTTTATTAGACTTAAAGAATCAAACTTTAAAGTCCAATTGGACAAATCCGAATTTTTATGCAAAGAAGTTGAAGAATATTTAGGACATATTGTAACCCCTAATGGTGTTAAACCAAATCCTGAAAAAGTTTCGGCAATACAAAAATTCTCTATACCCAAGACACAAAAAGAAATAAAATCATTTCTAGGACTTGTAGGCTACTACAGACGATTCATAAAAAATTTCGCTAAAATCACTAAACCAATGACGACATGTTTGAAAAAAGATTCGAAAGTTACACATAGCCTCGAATCTATAGCTGCTTTCGAACACTGTAAACAACTTCTTAGTAATCCACCCATCTTACAATATCCAGACTTCGAAAAACAATTTATATTAACAACAGACGCTAGCAATTTTGCTATCGGCGCTGTACTATCACAAGGTAGTATTCCTAATGACAAACCAATGGCATATGCGTCTCGCACCCTTAACGAAAGTGAATCACGATATTCGACAATAGAAAAAGAACTTTTAGCCATAGTATGGGCATGTAAATACTTACCCTATCTTTTCGGAAGAAAATTCCAAATTTATACGGATCATAGACCATTAACCTGGCTATTCAATTTAAAAGAACCTAACCGCAAATTAATACGATGGAGGCTTAAACTTAAAGAATTTGACTATGATATAATATTTAAAAAAGGTAAACAAAATATAATCGCCGACGCTCTGTCTAGAATAAATTTAAATGCACTCGAAACTGAAAGTATAATTAACAACCCCGGTGAAATTAACGACGAAATATTTGAATACATACGACAATTAGCAGAAGAACCTTTACAAAACGACCCACAATCAAATCAACCCACTCAAAATCCAAAAATCCAAATTCTAGAGGACATCTTAATCAAACCCGCTGACAATTTACAAAATGACATGAATCAATTATCTCTCCAGTCCACTCCTTACTCAGTAATAATACTAGTTTAAATGAAGGAATTTCAATTTTAGACGAAATCATAAATAATAAACCTAATCAAATATTAATAACTAAAAATCCATATAACAAATTAGAAGTTACCAAAGAAAATTTCGGACACCTTAAAATTATTCATGCTAAAATCCCAAAATCAGATAAAAAAATAATTCTCGAATTATTCAAAGATTACACAACCGATGAACAAACACATTACCTATATTTTTACGACGATTCCTTGTATTCACATTTTAACGAAGTTTATTTAGAACATTTCTATGAAAAAGGTTTAAAATTAATCAAATGCACAAAATTAGTAAATTCAATTAAAGATGAAGAAGAAAGAGTAATGTTAATTAAATTTCAACACGAAGGAAAATGTAATCATCGAGGTATAAACGAAACACTCGAAAGACTTAAAAGAAATTATTATTGGCCATCCATGAAAAGTGATTTAACAAATTTTATAAATAATTGCAATATTTGCCAAACTTCAAAATATTCCCGTAAACCCCCATACGTCCCAATGGTATTAACCGAGACAGTTAGCAAACCTTTTCAACTTTTACATATTGACATTTTCACATTCGATAAACAAGACTTTTTGACTATAATCGACGCATTCTCAAAATTAGGACAAGCTATTCCTATTCAAGGTAAAACTGGAATACAAATCTGTAACGCTTTAATTAATTATTTTTCTTTTTACGGAATACCCGAAAAAATCATAATGGACAACGGCGCAGAATTCAAAAATGAAACTGTCAAAGAACTTTTAAATCTACACAAAATTACAATACACTTTACAACCCCACTCCACCATGAATCTAATGCACCTGTCGAACGATTTCACTCTTCACTGATCGAACACTTAAGAATTTTAAGACAAACCCACAAAAACAGTAATATTGAAATGTTAACAAAATATGCCATAATCGCTTATAATAATTCGATTCACTCATCTACAAATTTTACTCCTTTGGAACTCACACTCGGACATACAAATACACGTGACCCTTCTGACTTAACGGGGGGAGACCACTCAGATGTTGCTAAGAATGGCCCACAGAGTGCGCCATATTCGACCGCCTTGGACTTTTCGTCATAAAGACTAACTATAAACTCGGTGTTACGGTGACTGGTGCGCCGCACGTGTCTGCGAGCTTTATTAATTCAAGGCCAACTAATAACCGGAACAGATGTTCCATTGATTCGAAGCATCTCGACGAAGACCTTATCTATAACGTGGCCACTTGTCTAAGATAAGAAGCATGCCCGGCGTTAGAATGTTTACATTATGGTGTTGTCATGTATACAAACGATTAAGCGCCCAATGTTAATTGAATTTCTAAATTTCAATACCGGGTTCATATTCAGAAATAAGAATATTTGATGCTACTTGCCCATTCGTTAATATTTCATATATTTTCTAATGTATTTATTTTAATAGTTATTAAATAGGTTATGCTTTTGAATTTCCTGATTGAATTTTAACTTTCTCCGAGTGGTTTTCTGTTCTGATAAAAGTTATTTATATTTTTGAATAATTGAATAAGAAGTCGATGCCAAAAAATGCAAGTGAAAGATATTGCGTAATCTTCACGAGCGCGTAATTGCGTTACAACTCGCGTTATGTACTAAACTTTACCTTCGACCTTACATTTATTCGCTTAAACTAAAGACATGTTGAAACCGAATCTTGTCAGGGTGACGTTTAAATTTGTATTAAATTAGCTGGTAAACAATTTTCCATCGAATAGATTTGATTGAACAAATTTAAGGATACGGATCGTTGTACTCACTCTGAAGTGTTAATCTACTAAGATACCATTGCGATGGAAGTACCAATAAGGCATGGCGTGAAGTTTATTGTGTCGGTTATTGTGTTCACCAATAAGTTGTAATCTGACGTTTAAATGTCACTGTCACTTTTGATATTTAAAGACGAACAGACGAATGCAGAAGGACTCGGCACACGTTAATTGTAATTGGCTAATAAGTATATAATATAGCCAGGTACATAAGTGGTCATAGTACATGTTACACATTTATGTACGACATTTAACATTTATATATGCTCTATATATCCGTAATGGGTCACTTACGATTGGTGGAAACAGTTCGGTAATTCATCAATTACAAAGTGGGAGTAGGTAAAATATTTTATATTGTATATTTTATATGAACTCTGCTGTCCGTGTGTTATTAATATATACTTTTCTTAAATTATTTATAAATGAATTGTTACTTCAAGCAGAATTGTGTTAATCGGTACGAAAAACTTTTAGTTTAGTCAAAGTACGACGAAGCTACAACCTCCCGCCCGTAGGAAAGTTCTATCCTCCAAATACGGTAGCGCGCGACGGGACATACATGACGCCCCGTAACGCAGTCAATTTAAATGTTTTGCCTCATTTAAATTTTGGAATGAAATGGTACTGCAGGTGAGGAGCCCAATGTTATCGAATGCAGCGACCAACCAGCCTGGACGCCAGTTCGTTGCACTACTAGACTAAAAATCCACAAAAATCGACACCGAATGGGTAGGCAACAAAACTACCATATACCTCGGAAACCACCAGTGATAAAAAGCAATCAAACTTCTACAGTTTTCATCCCATTGACTTGGGACGCAAATTAATATAATCAGAGTAATTCCATCTACAGTGTGACAAAATGTGAACAATATCCAACATACCGTTTTTTTAATATTGCGAGAGGCGCAAAACTTACAACATTATTGCAATTAAAAACAGTTTAATTTAGCCGTTTACATGAACCAATTTTACTCAAATTTTGTCAGAATATGTAATAATATTGTTGTTTTAGCAGGGCAAAATTTCATTATATTTCGTCCTAAATTAGGGCCGACTGATTGCAATAATCTATTTTCTTTGTTATTAAATATTTAAAAAAAATTACTGTCAAAATGGCATTCGCCTGTAAATAGAAGTCATATTACACCAAAAAAAATTAACTTTTACTTGAATAACGGTTTAAATCACATTAATACATCTCTAAAAAAGCATGGGTACCCTGCCCTTAATTAATACAGAATTTTACTCTGACTATGTTATCACTCATAAAGATAAAATCAAACACATATATAAGGACTTGACAGACAAACTAAAAGAATCTAAAAGGAAAGTAATAAGAAAACGCAATATTAAAGGTCCCGATCAATATCAATTCACAATCGGTCAAACTGTATTTAAAACAAAAAATAGACGAATTAAAAAAGAAAATAAATTTGCCGGTCCTTACAAAATTATTGAAATCACCAACAAAGTAAAAATACAAAATAAATCAAACAATAAAATCGAAACGATTCACATGAAGGAATTAAAAGCCCCATTTGTTACAGAGTCTGCACATTCTTCTACACTGAATCAATAACACTAAAATTTCATGACTTGAACGACAACCCCGGACTATTACCGTTAAAATTAGGCACCGCCCAAAACATCGTTGACTATTGGCCCTTTATACAAGTTTTTGACATAACTAATATAATCACCGAATTTCAATCTCTTCAAAAACAATTTCACAGACTCAAAAATATAATAGAAAACTCAACAGAACACAAAAGAGAACTCCATAACTCATACAATGTAATCACTAATATTGAAAAATTAATAATCCAAGAAATAAGCCAAATTAATCCAACAAATAAAAGAATAAAGCGAGGTTTAATTGACAGTTTAGGATCAATTATCAAAATCCTAACAGGAAATCTTGACCAGAACGATGCTCAAAAGTATGATACTGCAATATCTGCTGTGATCGAAAATCAAGGCAAAATGAAAACCATAATTAAAGACCAAATTACAATCTTACATTCAACAATCGAAAATTTTAAATCCACTACACAAAAGCTAGCACATAATCAAATAAAATTAGAATATCGTATTATGCAAATGGAACAAGCCATCAAAACTAAAACCCTAAAAAATACAGATATGTATAAATTTATTTTATTCAATACGATATTATCCCAAATTACAACGTCATTACAATTAATACACGACATACTTGAAAAACTGGAAATTATGATCACCTTTTCAAAATTAAATATCATGCATAACTCAATAGTGGAACCCAAAGAATTATTGGAAGAATTGGAACTAATAAATAAACAGATTAATAGCAACAAATTACCATTTGAACCTAAAATGGAAAATATACTAACGTTTGAAAAAGTAATGAGAATTAAAAGTTACATTAAAGAAAATCAAATTGTATTCATAATCCAAATTCCAATCGTTGAACCTGCAAATTATAACTATTTCCATTTGTACCCTTTGCCGACACCATCCAATAAAGAATTTAAAATAATATTTCCCTTCTTATCAATGAGCATTCGTATTTGCATTCCAACGACCCATGTGAAGAAATGCACCCTGAAGAATTTCTGTGCTATAAATCAAACCATGAAGAAATAAACGACGACTCTCCATGTGAAATTCAAATGATAAAACTCGCGAAAAATACCAGCAATTGCCATCAAATCCTAACGAACATTCGAACTACGAAAATCCAAAATTTAGAAGACAAGTGGTTATTAATAATACCAACCGAAAAAATAGCAATTAAAAAGTGTGAAAAACAAAAGGACAACGTTTTACTAAAAGGAACATACCTACTAGAACTCAATATATCCTGTGAAGTTAGTGCGGAGAAAACAAAAATTAAATCATATAAAAATGCAAAATCAAATTTTAAAGCCATTGAACTTCCTAAACTAAATTTCGAGCATCAACAAAAATTAAACAAACAACTAAGCATGAAACCATTCAAATTGGAAACAATTAACTTGGACGAAATCAATCACATTCAACATGGACTAGATCTACAAAAATATGAACTAAATAAAATTTTGAGTGAACCAGTGTTAACCCATAAACTCAGTGTTTGGACAATAATCCTCTCCATAATGGCAACAGCAATGATCGGCTACCTAATCTACAGACTTCTCAAGAAACTACGTCGCAGACCTATCGGAAATCTGGAAACTCAGAAGATGGAAAACATCATCATATAATCTCGCATTCCTGCTACACCTACATGCTCGAACTTCGCCACGGAGGAGTTAAGGCAGACATCCGAGGTCACACACCTGCACTTCGCCCGACTCAGCATTTCCCAGCAATATAAAATGTATTCTTATCTCATAATAAAGCAGTCTTGAATCATATGTGTAAGTCGCACGTCGCAAATGTGAAAAGCACTCGTGCTCTTGAAAAAATAAAGTTTTTTAAAAACTAAATCGGTAGTTTCAAACCCAAAACTCGCGCTGTATCTCAAAAACTAATAGACCAATTGAAAGGAAACTTTAAACATAAGTTTTATTTGACAATCCTAAGAACTGTAAAGCTTTTGGTAAAATTTCGAACACTGGAAGTTTTGACTGTTTTTTGTTTTTTTGCCAATATTTTTTTAAATATGAAAAATATCACAAAAACATTACACAAATATTGAAGACAATAAAGAAATGCAATTATTTTGTTGGAAAACATTTTTCATAAAATCATTGTTATTCGAGAAAAAAAATTATTATTTTTTTTTTCATTTTTGGTATACAATTATGAAACGCTAATAGTTACAGCAAATTTATGTTAATAATAATTGCAGAGAATGGCAAAATGAACAATTTATGAACAATAAGTTTTTTCAAAATCTCTTTAGTTTTTGAGTAATTTTGAATTTGAAGTACATTTTTCCATCTTTCATAATTTTGACGTTTTAAACGTCAGTTTTATCCGAGTCTACGAAACGTTCGATGCACACTTAAAATATGAAAATAAATTAAAAATAAACCATGGAAGCGTAAATATAAATAATACCATCAAGTCGGAGAAAGTAACATGATGGCCACATCACCATTTTTTTAATGTAAGGTCCTTGAAAAGAGTTCGGATTTGCGCGCCGACGAAAATCCATTCTTCAATCTTAGCGTCGCTGTATTAATAAAATTTGGGTTAGTGGTGGGAAGAGTAAGGAATGTTTTAGAGGAAATATGTTGGAGAGGGATGTGTGACGACTGGGCAATGAAGTTTTCACAAGAAAAATATACTGAAGGAAAAAGAAAATGAAACACTTGAAATTCGTGAAATTTCGACCATGTTCAAACCGCCATAACTCAACGTATTTTCAATCGATTTTGATGAATCTTCGAGAGAAAAAAACTTTGAAGTGTCTTCTTTAAAACGATCCATGCGAACTTAAGCGTAACCCCTTCCGCCCCCTCCAGTACCCCTGTGAAAAAAAATGTTTTTTCAGGAAACCATTTTCGCGATGTCTAAGGAGTTGGAAAAATTTTGTCGACTGGATCCACCATAAAGGCATTTGATCAATTCCCTATGCAGGACTCAAAGAACGAAGTTCCTATGACGATTGGGCACCAAGTTATGGGTGTTTAAGAAAAGTGCATTTTGAGGCTTTTCGCACATAACACGGCGAATTTTCGACCAAATTTGATGATTCTTTCGGCAAAAACTCCACTTTGGCTCTACTTTAAGGGGGTAAATATTGAAATGATCCCTTTTCGAACCCTTCAACCCACAAATAAAACAACCCGTTTTTGGGCAAAAAACGTCCAAGTTTGGCAACGTGTACCGAGTGGGAAAGATGTGTCGACTCGATCCACCAAAAGGACATTGAAATGTGTTCAATTACCTGTGCAGGACTCAAAAAACTAAGTTCCTACGACGATTTGGCACAAAGTTATGGGTATTTGAAAAAAAAGTCAGCCTTTTTTGACTTAAAATCAAGTTTTTTGTTAATGGGGTTCTAAGGTATAATATGGGATATTCATGATTTCGCGCAAACAATAATTTTCCTGCATACCTCAAAGAACATGCAAAAGAAAATTTCATCGGTGAAAACGAAGACAATTTTGTCGAAAAACTTCGGAGTTATGAGTCAAATAACCACAAAATGCACCTTTTCTCAAACACCATCATTGAAATCTTTATAATGTTCACGTAATTCTTGATTATTAAAATCTTTCTTCAGCATTTCCCTTAACAAATGTAGCCTACTTCGCATTATACATGCATCAAGCCTCGTAGCGTGCGTTGACAACTTTTACACACCATAACTCTTAAATAGATTGCATATTTGGATACCCAAGTCAAAGTTAACATTACAATCCCCTTTCTGTATTTTCTGGATGTGTACGATATATATGAAAATGCGCCTTCAGTTCCTTCTGCAGTTATTTTTCCTGTAGCTTTATTTTTGCGTTGAATAGTAGTCCAACCACTTGTAGACTTGATGTTGTTCCCTTTAGTTTTTAGCGACGTTGTATTTTTTGTAACACGCTGTATATTAGGAGTTATTTTTAAGTGTTTGATTTGTATAGCTTGAGTTTTTGGTGTTACAGTTGTAGCAGTGATATCACCCGTATTGCTTACGGATATTGTAGTTGTAGAACCGCTTGGTATTTGAGATTCATGATTTGGTTATGATGACATAATATCGCTGTAAGTTGTATTCGTTTGATCATTCGTATTTATCTCATTGTCGCTAATATTTATATGTGATGTTCTCTCTGAAACAGCAATATTCATATTGTGGACTATTGGATGATATTAAATCTCTAATATCAATATGGTTAACAGATATTTTATTTTTAATGATTTTTAAAATGATATTCAAACTCTCTTTCAAATCTGCAGCTTCCATTCTTAGCGCTGCTATCTCGGATTCAAATGCGACATGAGAATCAAAATTGAATGAAATCACAGGTGGCTTCTCAAGAATTACAGATGCCATTTCCGCAGTTCGTTGACCACGGGCGGTTCGGGCATTAATCTCGTCAAATGTTTAGCATCCAGGACATTACGAGATGGAAGTGGTACTTAGTTCTATGCTTTTGAATCCCTTGTAATACTTGATACAACCTCAAACCTCGATGGAAGTATTTACCGCAGTAGTCACACTTAATTCCCGATAACACAGGTGCTTTACATTTGTAGCATCCCATGATGACTAACAAATAATATTTTTAATTAATAGGAAGATTTACGTCAGTGTAAATTTCCGATTGAGTGGGGATCGGTACGTCCGCCATTTCTACCAGAATTTTGGACAAGACGGGTACGACTCGTTTACATCAAAATAATCGGCAACTACAATATTATTTTCAACAGTAATTGCACAAGTGCATTGGAAATTATCGGTAACAAGTTTGTGCGATTTTGACAAACGAAGTCGTATTGTTTGACAACAGTCCCGAGCCCGGAAGGGCGAGGGGCTGTGGCCTAAAACAATGCGACTGAGTTTGTTGAAAGAGTGCAAACTTGCGATAATTTACAATGCACGAGAGCAATATATCCCAACAAAAATATTACAACAAAATTGAATGACATTTATTAGCATCGCGGGCGTGTCGTGCCGGTTTGAATTTTACATTTTTAAACGGATCAAACAAAATTTGAAAATCAGAAACGTATTTCTCTTGCACTAACTTAGCACTGGTATTCCATATGGACTTTACATTTTCTTTACAGTACGTACCATTCGCGTTTCGCCTGTTTTCCAATATTGTAGAAATGACTTCCCGAGTACAAGTCATGTTAGTGACTCTGCTCAAACTTTTTGGTTGGGCCTCTTTCCCTTTTTCTTGAATTACTTCAAGAGAAACACTTCCAATGCGGAGTTTTCACTAATTTTAATAGCGTTCTATCCGCAAACTGACGTTTGACATTTAACATTTCTTTTCTTTAAACCAATCATGTGCTAAAACATAATGCGAGTAGAGAACCAATCACAAAGTCGCATTCGAACTCTACATGATATGTTTCCTGAAAATAGAAGTTATATAGAATCTGATTGGTTCTAATTCATTCGAATTTCGGCATGCTACGTTTGGCGGGATATAGTCATAATAATAAAACTCATGTACACATAACCTAGAATTTACACCGACGTAAGAACTGGAGTCGTCCCCACTCAATCGGAAATTTCCGAACTATGACAGCAAGGGCGGGCACCCGCTGCCATATTTGAAGGGCCAGGTAGAATGAACCAATGTATGAATGAACCAAAACGTTCTCCGGAATTTCTAATGCATTTATTAATTTTGATTAATTAAAACACTTGATTTTGTTTCACAAAAAATGACACAAAATGGAAATTTAGTAAGTAAACCATATAAAATATGTAATCTGCATTTATATTATTCGTAGTATTTCTAATCAATCAATTGAAAATTTTAAAAATCTACCGGTGAAATTTCTGCAATCACACTATTAAATTTTCACGTTGGCTAAAAGTAAGAGCTCAATTAAATTGTACATCGACTAAATCAAAGAAGTAGAAGAACAAAGAAATTCAAGTGTTCAATTTTGTAAATAGTAATAATAGTACAAATACTATAATAACTATAATAGTAATAATTGTACCGTGAAAACTTAAAAACTGTTATTAATTTAAACAGTAACTATGAAAATCAATTTTCAAATATTTATTGGGCTGGCAACCTTGGCTTTTATATTTGCCAGATGTTCCCATTCTTCACCCCTAATACCTACGTTCGACCTTCCCTTTAAATTTTAAAAGGAATTCGTTTAAATCAGTGGTTCCCAACCTGGGGGTAATTACCCCCTGAGGGGTAAAATGGGATTTTCTGAGGGGTAAAGAAGACTAGGATTGATCATCATCAGTCACAAAACCAAATTTATTAACGACGCCGCTAAAGCCTTTCCACACTGACAGGTATTTGAACGAAGTGGTTTGAAATTTGCGCTTAGTTGATTAACGCGACCGGTCGCTTAGTGGGTTAGGCCGGCTCCCCATTAGACGCGTAACAAGGAAACGATTTCTATCTAATATACACGGCTTTTATTTTAACTCTGAACATATGATCGCCAACGCCTATGTTCAATCGTTGAACAATCACCTCAACGCATTAATAAGTAGGCAACCATACTTACTCCGTTTTATTTAATTGTCAAAATTGTGTTATTAATAAAAATGCATTACACATTTGCTTGTAATTGTTTATATTGATAACAATGTAAGGTCGGGGTAAAATCAGTTTTCCTAATAGGTCACAGGGGTAACAGTATTTAAAAGGTTAGAACCCACTGGTTTAAATGAATGCTACACAAGTCAATATCCGTTCCAAACTAACATACGCTGAATAAAATAATAATATTTAATTCATATTATACGTTTTTTTAATCTAAACGGCAATTATAAAATTTAAAACTTCTACTTTCAATCAATGAAATAGGGCGGCCCGTTGGTGTAGTGGGTAGAGGCGAGCGCTTGTGCCGGCTGCACCGCGGCCGTGTGGGTTCGATTCCCATCCCAGGCGGAAGATTTTTCGGCGACCGAGAAGTATCCGCTTGGGTCCGTGGTTGTTGTATACGTCTTTCATTGTTCATTTATTCATTTAATCATTTCATTTATAACTTACTACCGTGGACAAAAAAAATGTCACCCCTAATTTGTCATGTGTCTATTATTTCTTATTTTTTAGTGTTGTGAATTTGACTTATGTAACCTTAATATTTGACAGTGACAGTAATAATTAATAAGTTTGTGGAGAGAGGATTCTTCGAATCGTGCATTTCGTGGCCGATATACTTTCATTCTTCCATTATAGGATTATTGAAACATTTTTTATCTGAAAATATCACTTTACTCCAAAAAAAAGCACTACTTCCAGGAAAATTTGTTATGAATGCGGCATTTGTAGCATTTTCAAACGGATTTTCTATTAAATGGTTTATAACAGCATCATTTTATTCATTATTTGAAACTTTTTGGCGGCCCAAACCTTTAATCTGCTCCAATCGCCTTTCATTCCTCCACATTTTTGAATTTTTTTGCACTGTACGTCTACTTACATTCAATTCAGCTGCTACATCATTGATATATTTGCCACATTTGACCTGCATAGCAATTTGTGCCTTCTGTGTGTTACTTAAGTATGGCATATTCAATTTATGTTCATATGTATATCTATATGATTAACACATATCTGACAAGATTGACATTTGCCGGTTTGTCAAATGAAAAGTCATATTTACATTAATAAAATTAGGGGTGTCATTTTTTTTGTCCACGGTAGTATATATATATATATATATATATATATATATATATATATATATATATATATATATATATATATCTATGATGATGGCTAATGGTCATAGAACCAAGGCCAGGCGTAACGCCGAGAAAAAAAAAAAATCAATGAAATTATATTTATGTTCAGTACCTAAACACTTCTAGTAAAATAAGAATGAAAAACAAAACATGAAATGAACATAGATAGATAAATAATTTGTGTATAATTGAAAGCGCTACAAAACAAATTCAAAATGTTAATAAAATCACTACAAATCTAAGTAAATCACAAATCTATAGCTAATACAAGAAATTAAACAATTAGACCTAAATTTTATTTAAAAAAAATTGTTATAATAAAATAAAATCATTGATTTAATCAAAATCTATTCTTTTTAAATTTTAAAGGAATTATGAAAACTATAATAGAAATAAATTCAAAAAAACGAAATATAGCCTGAATATATAAATATTCAACCTGTTCGTAACTCTGCAAGCAAAATTAAGTCTTACTAAGACTATAAACAAATAACTTATTGAAACAACTACTTCCCTGGCTGATGCCACGCCGGATATTGAATGATACAAAAGAAATTTGCATGTTATTACTAGTACTACTAGTGAAATAACATTGGTTTAAGATCCCTTATTTCTACCCACAGGACTAACTTGAAAAATGAAACTAAATTGAATTTGAAAACTTTAAATTATAAAACTGAACCCAAAAGTATGTAAAAATTAAGTAAATAGCCATCTGTACTAGTAATAACATGCAAATTTCTTTTGTATCATTCAATATCCGGCGTGGCATCAGCCAGGGAAGTAGTTGTTTCAATAAGTTATTTGTTTATAGTCTTAGTAAGACTTAATTTTGCTTGCAGAGTTACGAACAGGTTGAATATTTATATATTCAGGCTATATTTCGTTTTTTTGAATTTATTTAATACTCTCTGCAATAAGTAAGGTTGTTTCTATTTTATTCATTATTTAAATCGAGTATTCGGTTTTCCAACTGAAAACAAGATCATTTATTTCTTCACATCTGTACTTTCACTAATCACCTAAATTCAGGTATAAAATCAGTCCAACCCTTCTATAATCTCCTCATTTGTTTACGACTCCTTCACGGTCACGGTCACCTTCACGTAAGTGTATTTTATTCTTTAACATTCAATTTAAATGCGAAGCTGCACTGATGAGAGATAAATCTCGAAACGCGTCTGCAGATGGCTATTTACTTAATTTTTACATACTTTTGGGTTCAGTTTTATAATTTAAAGTTTTCAAATTCAATTTAGTTTCATTTTTCAAGTTAGTCCTGTGGGTAGAAATAAGGGATCTTAAACCAATGTTATTTCACTAGTAGTACTAGTAATAACATGCAAATTTCTTTTGTATCATTCAATATCCGGCGTGGCATCAGCCAGGGAAGTAGTTGTTTCAATAAGTTATTTGTTTATAGTCTTAGTAAGACTTAATTTTGCTTGCAGAGTTACGAACAGGTTGAATATTTATATATTCAGGCTATATTTCGTTTTTTTGAATTTATTTAATACTTTCTGCAATAAGTAAGGTTGTTTCTATTTTATTTATAATAGAAATACATTTTTAAACTTTATTATAACATATTAAATGATAGTATCATATATATTTACGCTTTCATGGTTTATTTTGAATTTAAATCATTTTTTTAATGTACATCGAGCGTTTCGTAGAGTTAAAGCGTCAACATTATACTTTACTCAGTTTACTCAAAAACTAGAGATTTCGAAAAAAGCTTATTCTTTATAAGTTGTTTATTTTCGCATTCTCTACAATTATTATTAACATACATTTGCTGTAACTATTATCGTTTCATAATTATAAACTAAAAATATAAAAAACAAAATAAATGTTTTTCTCGAATAAAAAATATTTACTAATAAAAGATGTTCATTTATTTGTTGTCTTCAATATTTGTTTAAATGTTATTGTGATATATTTCATATTTGAGAAAATATTATCGATGTTCGAAATTTTACCAAAAGCTTTTTAAGTTCTTCGGATTTTCAAATAAGACATATGTTCAAAGTTTCATATCAATTGCTCTGTTAGTTTTTGAGATACAGCGCGCACAGACACACAGGCCCACAAACCCACAGACACACCACACACAGACACAACTTTTTTTTCCAGAAATTGTTGAAATTGCAACTAGGGACCCCAAAACGGAAATTTCCGTAAAAAAAAATTTAAAAAAAAAATCACGATCACAATACTTTCTCGTACTTCGTAACGGAGAAAGTAAAAATATATTGACAAAAAAAAAAACTCTCAACGTGCATTGCTTATATACCAACATTTTTTAAGTTTATAATTCTACCACGAGACATTTAATTTGTTTCTAATATCAGACACCTCGAAAAAATATTAAATTTTCAACTGAACGAGAAAATGTTATAAATATTTCAAGAAGAAATACCAATCACGGATTACAGATAAAACATAGATTAGTAGACTATTTGTATGAAGTCAAAAATATTGTCAACCGTTACCGGTACGAAAAAGTTATTGTATACTTTATATATCTTTTAACAGTTATGAGGGATTTGGCTAATAGAAATTGTATTATTATTATTTCTTGAAAGTTAATAAATACATTTAATAATAAAATTCGTTATAGATCAACCTTGATTCTATTTTTAATTAAATTTCATGCACAGTTGTCACCGAAATCGAAAGACTTCAATTCAAATGCAAACAAAAAAAAAACAATACTAAAATAGGGAAGAATTTGTAAGAAAAATTACCACATATTTGTCTACCTTTTAAAATGTAACAGTATTTTTTTTTCTGAACATTTAATTGATTAACAATGTTTTTTTTGCGTCTACTGCGAGGTAATCTGCCACCACCGTTTGTGTTCATATATCATATATTAATTGAATACAACGTATGCAACAGAATTATATAAATCATTTACTAATGTCATAATTAAAGACTTGTTATACTGTATTATCTTATTGTGTAGTATAACAGTTTATTGTACTCGAGATACATCGATATACAACAGGCCATCGACCGAGGTCTTTCAGCCATATTATCTAAATGTTTAATTTGTTCTTTTTTAAAAAGTTTACTATTTTTAGGTTAATTCTTGAATCATTACGAGCCAGCAGATGTGTAATATTTAATGGCATTTGTATACCAAGATTCTTTAAATTTGTCATAAACAAGTCCCTGTTAGGTATATTACACTCAAATAATATATGATTCAATCCCCGTGCATGCCACATTCACACCGGGGATCGTCTTTAATTTTAATTTTATTTAAATGTGCAGGAAATGAACCGTGATTTATTTCTAAGCGTGTTATTGTTGTTGAGTAATATCTGCTGAGATTAATAATGTTGAAAATTGTGAAATGGTCAATACATTTTCATATAAAAGATTGACACGCAAGTCTGTCCAATTTAGGGCATCAACATAATATATTGCTGGAGGAAAGTAACGATCGTGCTTGTTGGGGAATAGTAAAAAAAAATTCGAAGAAAAATCCTCGGATCAGGGAATCCGACCAAAAAGGGGTGGTTAATAAATCATCTATTTATCATAAAACTGAGCTTTCGTTAATGTTTATTAGCTTTTTCATGGGTAACGCTACAAATTGTTTACAGGAGAAAAATTTATAAGTTAAATGTGTTTGAGGTTATGCATGTGTTTTTTTTGAAAATACAACTTACATGGAAGATGTGAAAAATAAACCGTTGAACATTAAGGATTAATAAAATGGCTCGATAACATTGATAACAGTTAAAAATATTAAAACGTGTTAGAAACGTCGATCGCGCAAGATTAAAATTTACAAACTTTTTTTTCAGGATTGTTTTTGTGGCATTTTTTTAAACTTTTTATACAGGAACTCTTATCAGGACTTTTTGTCGAGAATTGTAATCAGGACTTTTTTAAGATTTCTTTGGAATGTTTTTCAAGATTTTTTAATTTTTTTTACAACAGTATATTTTCATAGTGTTGAATAACAATGAATTCAATTTTTTCTTTTATTTAGTATACCACTATCATATTATAAAAGTAAATGCTCGGGAAGTATCAAGAAATCGCC
The DNA here is from genome assembly GCA_910593695.2 of Ocypus olens. Classification (NCBI taxonomy): domain Eukaryota; kingdom Metazoa; phylum Arthropoda; class Insecta; order Coleoptera; family Staphylinidae; genus Ocypus; species Ocypus olens. The sequence goes on along the minus strand of OU343062.1, from coordinate 27,292,499 downwards.
ATATTTATAGTCACTTTTTATTTGTTATGATTATTGTTACCAATATTTTTTTAATTCAATACATTTTCTTGCATTTTTATAGTAGTAATTTCAATCACAAATGTATAACGAAAGTCTATTACGTAAATGTAATTCAATTCAGAATGTAAACTGGAAATGCATTACTAAATAGAGAGAACATTTTTGTAAAATGAATACATGGAATAAAATTATTTCCTGATTTCGGTCCGAATGTTGATCGGGCCGATGCGGTGTCGATAGAAGAACCGAAGAATACCTTAGCCACGATTGGTGGGCGAACGAGAATATTTTGAGCCATAAATTAAATTGTTTACAGGAGAAACATTTATAAGTTAAATGTGTTTGGGGTTATGCACGTGTTTTTTTTGAAAATACAACTTACATGGAAGATGTGAAAAATAAACCGTTGAACATTAAGGATTAATAAAATGGCTCGATAACATTGATAACAGTTAAACTCGATGAGGGGTAGCGGAAATCTTTGGACCGAACGAAACGCACCCATGTAATCACATACCAAATTTTCGCAAAACGTTGATTTATCACAGCAGTGAGAAAACTAGAATTATTATAAGTTTATAAATAACTTTAAAACACTTTAAAAATGTATTGAACACACAAAAAAACAATGCACAATCAACTGAAGAATTCGTTGCTCAATTTTGAGAAGTTAAACGTCCACTTGTCGCATTCTTATAAACCCCACTTTTTTGTAGTGGATCAGAGTATTCTTTGTGCGTAAGTAACAGTAAATATAGGGTCTTTTGTGTTTTGAAAGCAACATGAATGTTGTTTATGAAATACTTTTCGGATTTCAATGTCACAACATAATACCACATTCCAATCAATAATCACAACAGCACAAATAATACCATCTGCAAATGTTCAATATACCATTACCTCAACATTAATGTACTTCTACAAAATAAATGTAACATGAATAAATATAATAAGTATTTTTATCTTGAGAAAATAGGCCTACAAGCTAGCTGCCATCAGAAATGTGCTGTAAAGTTATTATTGTAAAAAGTTAATAAGTTACAAATATATATTGCAGACGAAATGTACCTACTAAACCCAAGTTATACATTAATGTTAGATGTTTTCGTTTTGTGTTTCGGTATAAACGCGACGTCTTGTGACCTTCCGTCATTATCAAGTTATAACCTGGAATGTACATATGGGATACTCTATTTTACTAGATAGATATGAAACAAGTAGTAGTTTCCAGTAGACAATGAGGAATTTCCTTCTTCTCTTTTACATAAGACTGAGATTGGAAGCGTATAATATGTTCTTTCCTACGTAACCTTTTAGAGGGAAATGCCATTTCAATATCGCTGCGATAATATGAAGGCCGGTAAGGTTAACCCACCAAAATTGGGGCAGGGGAGAAAGGAATGGGTATCAGAGTAACGATTTACATATTTTTAGGTGGATGAAATCTTAAAAGACTTTGTAGCAAGCATTACAATTAAAATTAATGGATTCACTGGGACCCTATTTGTGTCTCATAACTAGGTTTTCTTAAAAACTATTATAGCGTACAGAGAACGTCTTTCTGAATATTTATAGAATACATTTAAAATAAAATTTAAATTTTAAAAAGAATTCGCATCTGCAATGCTTGCTTAAAAATAATAGGCCACAGTACAGTTTAAGATGAAGGGAAGCTTAATATATTATTACAGAATATGTAAAAACTACTTCTTTAATAGTCATAGATGTTTTCCGTAACTTACCTTGCCATCGACCAATTGATCTAATAAATGCTGGCATACCCTGCCTTAATTATTTCGAAGCTGTGTTTCACGCTAACTTAAAAAAAATAACCAAGGAATCAAATCCTAATTATACTCAGTTAAAATAAACTTCGTTAACATAAAAATGTAACTTATATGTTCACAAGTCTATATAATATATAATTACAATATTTAAGTAAGTGGTGATTTCGCTAACTTCCTGCATGCGATCGAGAACTTTACATTTTATTCGTATTAAGGGTAATGGTTAACAATGCGTACCGGCAGATTAAACCTTGTGTGGTCTTGTATACATGATTAGCCTCATGTTAGCTCATATTTAATTTTCTGCGGTATTTGCCTAGATAATTGTATGCATTAGCCCTCTAAGAAATGCAGAGATGCAGCGTCGGGAAATATAATGAAATAATCTTTCGAGGCAGTAAGGTAGCGCCATTAAATATAATTTCTTCGAAATCCGTCGATTTTAAATAATGGGTGTATTATTGGCATATTACTGTCACGGAAAATTATTTGAGTAAAAACTTCTGATACTAGATTGCGTGTTTGGATTTCTTAGAGGTTTAATGATTACAATTGTTAAAAAAAAAGAGCTGATTAAAATTATGGAGCAAATTGTATAAGCTAAATAAACCAGAGCTGTGCATCCAAGATTCTACCCTCCTTTATCTGCTTCTATGCATAGTTAAACGTCTACTTTAATCAAACTAAGAGGTCATGTTTTCGTTCGCATGCAGAAAATTTCCCCACATAGCGATTCAGTGCAATTGCGACGCATTAATTATTATAATTATATTTTAACCAGGGCTGTGATTTATCACATAATAAACTTGTTTAGTATTCAAATTGGTTGTTTCACGGAGTTTATTACATCCATTTTATGCAAGTACCTGATACCATTTTATGATTCATGATGTCTTTCAACTAAACGCCAATCACACCTAGAAATTAAATTACAAATTTCAAATATATCGATAGTGAAAGGCTGTTTTTGAATTTTATTTAGTTGTATAACTACGGAGGGATTATATCGTGTGAGCCATGACATTTTCACTAATTGTTCTGCGAAAACGGTCTTCACGATGCCATCGGTAAATCGGCGCACAGCTCGTAGAGGCTCATCTTTATTGTGTAGTTACTGGCAGTTGTACTTCTTCGAAAATGATCTCGTTTGGAAATTTCAATAATGCGGAATTTATGTTAATATTGAACAAGAGCAATGGTTAGCTCATAAAATGCCAGTTAAGATAATTACGCATTTGTTAAGACGCGTAGATAAACTAAGCGCAGATAACAAACGGCTATGGAAAACGAGAGAATTTTGCGTAGAAAAGTATGTACATATGATCTCTGCCAGTTGGAGTCGTTGTCGCGGGTGTGTCATCACTAGAGTGCGGATTTATAAGCACAAAAAAATAAAAAATAAGCACTTAAAAAAGCATAAAAAAACCTGAAAAATATGCATAAAAAATGGTTCAAAAAATGAAATAAGCACAAAAACGAAAAAGAAGGACTCAAAAAGCACCAAACTTTTGACAAATAGATAAATAATGAATAAGTACAAAAACGATAATAAGGATTGAAAAATAAACAAATGTAGTACTATTCTTTAAACAGCAACAAAATATGAACTTCTATTTGAAAAAAAAACAATATAAAAACATAAAAAGTACAAAAAAATATAAAAGTATAAAACATAAAAGTGTTATTCAGATTTTAAATCAGTTCTCGTTTCTGAAACTGCTGATTATTTAATATTTTTCCAAGTTTTCAATTGAAAATCTCGTTCTTTTATCAGTCAGTACATTTTTAAAATGAGAAAAACTTCGTACAACATCGACGCTTGTAATAGGAGCATATTTAAATTTAGGAACAAGAGGTGCATTAATCAATAAATTTTCGATGACTTCCTTGCAAAACGTTTGTCATGAAATTTCTTGGAAATAATATCAGCTACCGGTCCTTTTTATCTTTAAGACTTCATACTCAAAATCATTAATTACTTGTACAGCTTCAACCAAAGTACTGTTCTTGGTTTCGAGTGTTTTTATAGCTTTGCTTACAAAGCTGTAGTTTGTCTTAATGAATACTAAATCTTGTTGAATTCGTTCATCTTTAATTATATTTTGGCATTCCTTAATTATCTCAGAGGAGGAGGCAGAGAATTCTAACAAAATATCTTTAAATGAGTTAAAGTTTTCTGCGTAATAAAACGCAGCATCCAGCCACTTACCCCATCTAGTCACAATAGGTGCGGGAGGAAGTGGGATATTTGGCATTTTCCTATACATTTGAACTCTCATGGGAGCTTTTAAGAAAACCTTGTTGCCAGTTTTTATCAAACAATTTACTCGAGGAAACTGGGTTCTTATAGTTTCCGCTACACGATTAAGTCTATGTGCTAAACATGTACAATGAATTAATTGTTCATAAAATATTTTTAAATTGGAATATGCCTTCAACATATAAGCAGCAGCATCAGAAAGCATCGTTTGCTTGGTAGAAAAAAAATTGCTAATCCGTCGTGAACAAATTTAATTATGGTATTGCTATTCATTTTTTCTAACTGCTTCGAACTAATTAAAAATGCATTGGTACCGCAATCTTCGCTTAATATTCCGATCATTAAATGTGCAATGTACCGACCACATGAATCCGTAGTTTCATCAACACAAAACCATATATTATTATTTCCTATTGTTTTCCTTATTTCGTTAACAACGTCTGTATATACAAGGTCTACATAGTTTTTGCGAATTGTTGACTCTGCAGGAATGTGTCTACGGCAATATTTTTGTAAAAAACTTTTAAATATACCGTTATTTAGTTTTGTCAATGGGATATTAGAAGATACCATTGTATTACAAAGATCAAAGTAAAATTCTTTCTCCACGACCACCATAGAATTTAAGCATTCTGAAATCAATTTTAATTATAGAACGAACACATTCTCACTCTTGTTATGGAACAAAACACTATGCGCTTATGCGTTTTGCATGTAATTCATTCCATAACAAGGTATAGAATAGTATATTCTGTAACAAGGTTAGAATGGAAATTCGATGCGAGTGTAATATTCAGAGCGCGAGGAACCACGAGCATCAGAATTTCCATTCTTACCGAGTAGCAGACTATACTTTCTCCTCGACCAGATAAAATAGACTAATAACATAATGAACACAAATAACTTACGTTTTATTATCACGTTTGTGGTTATGTTTATAGTATTTTGACAATTGTGATATCCAAGGTTAATTGTTTTATTCGAAACGATGTGAGAATATTCATTCTATCCCTTGTTATGGAATGAATTACATGCAAAACGCATAAGCGCATAGTGTTTTGTTCCATAACAAGAGTGAGAATGTGTACTTTCTATGATCAAAATTGATTTCAGAATGCTTAAATTCTACAATGGTCGTGGAGAATAGTATATTCTGTAACAAGGTTAGAATGGAAATTCGATGCGAGTGGAATATTTCGAGCGCGAGCCGTGAGGCGAGCGCGAGGAACCACGAGCATCTGAATTTCCATTCTTACCGAGTATCAGACTATATTTTCTCCTCGACCAGATAAAATAGACTAATAAAATAATGAACACAAAAAACTTCTAGTTTGTTTTATCACGTTTGTGGTTATGTTTATAGTATTTTGACAATTGTGATATCCAAGGCTAATTGTTTTATTCGAAACAGTGTGAGAATTGTAGGTGATTTTCTGGGCTGGTGTTGTGACGCCTTCGTATTTTGGAACGGTTTTCTACGTGCACACTCAGCTGGTCGGGGGCGGCGTCATGACACGTACCTTGATGGTGCCTGCGTGTCGTCAGGCGGACGTAAATTGTTTGGATATTGTTCATGGCGCACTGAAGCGTTCTCACTTACACTAGTTGCGTCTTTTCGCGGGGCACTAATACAAGTCTAAATTGTCATAGGTCACGGTCGAAGTAATGGTCACTCGGGGGTCCACAATCGTGGTGGTGGTCGCGGTTGTCCGAGTTTGCATTTCGTAGGCGGGGGGGTCGCTGCTTGCGGTATCCGAAGGAGCTGCGGCGTCTCGGGCTCGGACGGCTGATGCGGCATCTTTGGACGCGGTATCTGTGGCCTTCGGGTTGGACTAGTGGGCGGCGCTTCCTCGTTTCCACGAATAGAGGTGTTACTTCTTCGAAATAATCCCCGCCTAGTACACCAGCAGTGGCGGTGCAAACTGCCAGGGCTGGGGCTTGGACGAGTGGCATCATCATCGTCGTGATTGGCAGCGAAGCTCGCTCTGGAATGATGGTCCATATGGCTGTGGTAACCACGCAATAGTCCATGGCCAGGGGCGTTGCGTCCTTGAAACAGACCTCGTCAACCATTCTGGCGGAGGCAGGATTTACCGCAAGAGCTGGCGGCAGGACAATCGGCATCGTGGTCGTGCACGATTCGGACTGTTTTAGCAACCAGTGGAATCGCCTCCTCGTACCCGACTTCGGCTGCGCATTTAGTGGCGGTGCACACTCGCAACGGTGGTAGTGCTGGTTGTGGTGTCGACATCTCCGTGGCGTCATACTTTGGGGAAACCAGCGTCGTAGAAGGTCCTCTGCGTGCTTCCATGGAATGGCTGGAGTGTCCACGACTATGGCAAAGCGCTGTTTCGCTTCCCTGTCCATGTAGTGGTGGGCCCAGGCGAGTTTGTCCCAGGACTTGATTGTCACTGGGCATGTGGCGAAGGCGAAGTTGATCCTCGCAAGTTGTATCTAGCGTCGCTGGTGTGGGTACCGTAGCTGCGGTTCCTGGATGAACGTGTGTAGACTTGAGCTCGGGCCGCCGCTGCATTCCTGTAGACGGCGTCGTAGTCATCATATAGGCTGGTGTAATAACGGTCGTCCGCGCGCTTCCTGTTTCTTCTCCTCCTGCTCATCGTGACCGCGTCACTCGGCTTCGTCTAGGTGCGGTGACCAGATCGGCCCCGTTGGGGTCTGGCATCACGGGGTTGATCCTGGTGTTCCTCTGCATCGCTGGGTCCTTGTAGCTGTCATTCTCCGGGTCGTAGGCTCGGACTCAGCCACGAGTTGGGCGACACTTGTCACGGGGGGGTCGCCGTGTTCGAACCGGCAAATTGCTCTTCCAAGAACAATTTAGGTTCGAACCGATTTTGACACGTAGGCATCGGGAGGTGGATAGACAGCCCATTGTGTTGTCCTGGCAGCTGCATATTTTCACTAATTGTTCTGCGAAAACGGTCTTAACGATGCCCTCGGTAAATCGGCGCACAGCGGGTAGAGGCTCATCTTCATTGTGTAGTTACTAGCAGTTGTACTTCTTCGAAAATTATCTCGTTAGGAAATTTCAATAATGCGGAATTTATGTTAATATTGAAAAAGAGCAATGGTTAGCTCATAAAATGCAAATTAAGATAATTACGCATTTGTTAAGACGCGTAGATAAACTAAGCGCCGATAACAAGCTGTCTGGCTCTGATTCTGCCCACTAAGGGAATAATTCATTTCTTAAGCTAATCTGCTCAGCGGAAATTAATTACAAAACATCGTCTTCAAACTTTTCGAATTGTACAATATTAATTATTGCCTTTTGTGATTGTTGATTTTAAATTCCGGATATGGTCCATAGTGACGTTGTGCTTTTTTCCTAAAATTTAAGGAAATACTTGACATTTGCAATGGCATTATGGAATTTATATAAATTTGGGCAATTTTGAGAATTGTTCTTATTTGATTTGATAAAGACAAATTAAAACTTGCTAAACCAGTATTTCATTTCAATAAACATTTGGCTGATCCCAGTTAGAACTGGACTCGGATTATAACACAGCTGGTCGCTCCCACGACAGATTTGATATACGGTTGGGCCAGTAACATACCTGATAGAATGTCTGCTGGTTTAACCGCAGATTTGACCTAGTGCCGGTGGGGACCGTTCGCCAATTTTATTTACTGCATATAATCTAATTTTAACCAGGCCAATGGAATATTTGAGTCAGAATAATGCTAACACTATTTATCCAAAATCGGGTGTAATGATCCAATTACTGTGGTCATCCGAGCCATTTAATCTTGCTCACTACCCCCTAGTGAGAGAATAACTTAGACTCATGGAATACATAGATCCTTCGTAAGATTTTTAAATAATTTAAATTGACACCAAATACGTCGAAATTTCTTGTCAAAATTTTATATACATTATTTTAATATTTAATGCAATTACAGACAATTTTGGATAAAATTTTATTTTATGCTCGTATGGAATTACTCATTAGTGCTGTAAGTAAACTAAATAACTTTTTATTGCGGGACTAATTACGTACATTCCACATTCGTATAATAAATAACTATGATATATTTTTATTGCTAATAATTTTCGAATTTTATGAACCAATTCGGCTAATAATAAAGCACCGCATAACTCACATAATTTTTGCATATTATTCTCACATAAACACAGGCCCGGCAGCCGTCTTAACCAGGATCTGAAAATCCGTGCAGTTCAATCAAAAATACATGTTCGTTTGATATGATGTGCATACGAATATTAAGTAATTTAATTTGATTAAGATCTCGTCTGAAATGATCTCATTATTAACATATTTATCGGGAACAACTTTTGCCGAGGCTTTTGGATAAATTTTCTACTCTTAATCGGCAGGCTCAAATATCAACGAACAGCCAAAAAGGCTCATAAGAAACTTTGTATGGATATCGTGTTCAATGAAAAGGAGTATCTAATCTTTCTGCATAACTGAACCTCTTAAAAACACGTCGTTAATGAATATCTTATTATCCTTGGAGTGAATGCAACCTACGCACAACAGTTTCCAAAATAATTGAGAGTCAATTAAAATGTCGATATATGCCGCTTTGTTAAACGACGGATCTGCTAAGATGTTATTACGAGGCATTTACTTGCGTTACTTCTTCACCAATTGGTGACTTCTTTAATATTTTCATTTTTCTTATTTGCATGTTTATACATTGTTGATACCCTCTAGGGCAGTGGTTCTTAACCTGGGTTCGATCGAATCCCAGGGGTTCGGTGACTCAGTTTCACGGATTCGGCAGTCGGCGATTCACTCATATGATTCGTGATGACACGTCCCGCTTGTCCATCATTGAGGAGGTGATCACGCAACATCGCTTGGCCTATCTGTACTGCAGGAAATTTGGTGCAGCCAGTAGTCAAACTGTAACTGAGTCAGCGTCCTAACTGCATGATTTGCAATACCAAGTTGAGCAATTCTAGTCTAGCACCGGCAAAACTAAGCGAACACTCCCTTAAGCTGCATGGAGATGGAAAATACAAGAACACTACGCTTGCTGAATTCAAGGTGAAGAGAGCCAGATTTGATGAAAGGGCTACTCTGCCTGTTCTCGGCTTTGTACCCATCAATAAACCGATTCTCACAGCATCGTACGAAGTTGCCTACTTGATCGCAAAGCAGGGCAAACCACACACCATTGGTAAAACCCTCAGGAAACCTGGTGTATTGAAGATGGCGAATATCATGCTGGAAAAGGCGGCTGAAGTTAATTTATCCCAAATTCCTCTTTAAAATGACACCATCGGCAACAGAATAGAGGACATGAGCAAAGACATCTTGGCTCAAGTAGTTGCAGATCTGATTTCAAGCATGGAAAAATTCAGCCTTCAACTCGACGAGACCACAGACGTTTCCAATCTAAGCCAGCTTGCAGTATTCGTGCGCTATGTGTACGACGACGTGATAAAGGAAGATTTTTTATTTTGTAAGCCTCTTACAACAACAACTAAGGCAGCCGATGTGAAGAAACTTGTGGAAAACTTCTTCAAAGACAACAATCTTATGTGCGAAATAGTGCTCTGAGGCACCGAATCTTCAGGGAGAAAGAAATGGTATCTGAATTCGAGGTACTCCTGTACCATTCTAACATTCAGTGGTTATCCCTGAATCATGTTTTTGCCATGCGTGTGGAATTAGCCCTGTTTTTGCCATGCGTGTGGAATTAGCCCTGTTCTTGCAAGAGCACCAATATTGTCATGCTGATTGCTTCAAAAATTCGGAGTTCATTCTCATTTTAGCGTACATGACTGATATCTTCGCAGCTCTCAACCATCTCAATCAACAGATGCAGGGCGGTGCAATCAACATCATCGAAGCCGAAGAAAACCTTAAGGCTTTTCAAAAGAGCCACAGTTATGGAAACGACGAACAGAAAACAATAACTTCGCAAACTTTCCCCTTCTAGATGACTGTGTAAGTAAGATCGAAGATGTATCTGGAATCGGAGACATTTCTGTACTGAACTGAACTGAAGCAAGCAATTTCCACGCACTTAGATGAGCTTGCAGAGTCTCTCTACGGATACTTCCCTACAAGAGAGTGATATCCAGCATGGGTGAGACAGTTGTTCACGTTTAGTGTTGAGACAACAGATGTCAATGATGATTACGTCGATGAAATCATTGAAATTAAGCAGAGCCAGGTTCAACAGCAACTCTTCAGAACAACAACGCTCTCAACGTTTTGGTGTCGACAAATGGTAACGTCCCTGTTATTGCTAAGAAAGCTCTGGAGATTTTCAAACCGTTTGTGACAACATACCTTTGCGAGCAATCCTTTTCGAGGATGCTGGACATAAAAACGAAGAAAAGGAACAGACTTTTGTTACCGGCGTAGCTCAGCGGGGTAGCAAAAGGGGGATGGTATGACTCTGTGAACAAACCAGATATTAATAACTAGCACGTGTGAGGTGGCCCCCGTGACCTCGTTAGCAAGTAAGGAGCGCATGTCGGACTTTCTGGACTACTGAGTGGATAGACGGTTTGGGCAAGGGTGCACCGATTAACATCTGCCGGAGGGGTCCAAGACCAAGTCAAGAGGTGATGTTTTCGGCAGCCACTATAACACTGGGCACTGTGGTGAGCGTTCCTGTGTTATATTCACGAGACACTTAGGCACTGTGAACGGGGCCTGGGTAGAGATGCGCTAATGGCAATGGCATGGCCAAGGCCAAAGTGAGAACAGATCGCTTTCGCATCACGCGCAGTGGCAGTATAATACCGGAGAATGACCGTAGCACCTTCGGCAGATGTTTTACACTGCGCACGATTGGAGGCCGGAAATCTAAAAAACATATGGGCAAAACTGTTCTTACCTGGAAAAGCCTCAACCGTGTATAGCGCATCTACGTATGATGTGCAAGAGGTCCCATCCACTAGTTCTTGCACGGTAACCACTAACGGGTTGTTCGCCACGTCCCATGGAGCAACGGATTGAATTTTGATACCGAGATTCACGCCGTTGCTGATTCACCTAAAGGACACCTATAGAGAGTAATACTCTCAGGGGACTCTGAGTATTACTAGCCCAAGGCGCAAGGCCTTCCCTGGTCTAACATTGGATTTAGTTAGATGCTTCGGGTGATGCCGACAGTCCAATCCCTAGGCTCCGAAGTGGGTAGGGGTCGATAGGGGGTGTGGTTCTATGGATATGATGGGACTAGTTAGCTTGTAAATCACTAGGTTTTCTGTGCCTGCATTGGTTTGGCATTGCGGGAAAGGATTCTCGGTGGCGGATCATTATCCGATCTTTCGTAGAAATTACGAGATAGCTCTTTGGTATACCTAGGATACCCGGCATTTAATTGTCACGGCGCTACTGGGTGTTGCGCATATATATTGGGGCTTTGAGGACCCGCCTTAGCGATTTATTTTTCTGGGTTTGAAGCTTTTTGACAGGTTTTATCGTAACTATATACAGCGGATGCATATATTATTTGAGGTATATACAAGTATTTGTCATTTTATAAAGGTGTTGGTGTGGGAAAGCATAGACTTAGAATTTATTAGTGGCCATAGCTCATTGAATTAAGGGTAGCTTGGTATTTAGCGATATTACGCTTAATTTTTTTCCCCCAGTGCAAGTGTTTGTCAAAGATGACGCCCTAGTACTGAACTTGGTCACGTAAGTTAATAGGTGACTTTAAAAAAAAAACTGAATTTAAATGGTTCGGGGGCGATCTCATGGTTGGCTTTTCAAAAGTAAATTGCAACACTTTTAGTTGGATTAATCGTGATTTTACAACTGTCTGCCCATTCTTCCAATGGCACGTGAAGTACCCGTATGAAACAGAAGCGCAGTATCATCTGCGTACTGAGTTATCATTATCGGAGAAAGATCCGGCATTTCGCTTACATAGATATTGTAAAGCGATATGGGGAGGCATAGCCCTCTGAGAAACTCTCTCTTCGATCTGTCTTTTAGAAACAAGAGCTGCGTTGACCTTCAGGCTAAACTATCGATGTCGGAGTAAATCATCGACGAATCTTACCTGTATTAGGTACTCAGGGTTCTGAAAAAGAATAAGCTTAAATATAAAGCCGCCATGCCAAACCTTGTCAAATGCCTTGGCCGCACCAAAGAATATTGTAGCCGTGGCTTTCGTGAGTGCCAAACCGTCGAAGATGAACCCGGTGATACTCAACAGTTGGTGAGTTATAGAGAGGCCGGCACGGAAACCATGGTAGAAATAAACAATGATTCTACGTCATTGAAATCCCTGAGACATTTGATGACTATTTTCTCTAGTTTACCCAGTGTGCAGAGATTCTTTAAAAAACGTTACAGAATTTAAAAATATAAAAGATGTGTGGATGGTTAGTATGGAATTAGTAAATTTAGAGAGAGTACACAGAAAAATAAATAACATTGTTGGTTGCGACAATACAATTGCAAAATACCTGAAAAATTCAATAATTATTTTGTTAATGTATCCAATGACACCATGTGCAAACTAAAACCTAATGCAATATACGATTGTAAAATATACAGTTTAAATAAGTCTATTTTTTATTACAATTGTTGGATGTGATATTATGTGTATAATTAATCATTTAAATTCCAACAAGGAATCGATGGCATTACAGCAAAAGTTCAAAACCAAAGGACAATGTTAGAAAAACCCGATGTATCCGTAATGCCTATAGATGTAACGTAGGTTAGAGCATGGAAAAGTCTGGGAAAAACTTTTAGGTTCTATCAAAGATACAACATTCACGGTGGATTATATCGATTTTCTCTGAAACTATTAATGGTTCAGAAAAATGTTTCAGATAAAATTTGAATGGTTTGGAGAGGAATATACAGCAGTGACATAATGACCTTGGTTTGACCTAGTGATCTACGTGAGATCAGCTGAAGTTCAAAGTGCGCCCTGTATCTCAAAAACTAATACAGAAATTAACATGAAACTTTGAACATTTGTCTTATTTGATAATCCCAAGAATAGAAAAACATTTGGTAAAATTTCGTACACCGGAAGTGGGTGATTACCTTTACCGTTTTCTGTTTATTTTCGATCATTTTTAAATATGAAAACTATTACGAAAACATTTAAACAAATTTTAAAGACATTAAAGAAATGACCATCTTTTGAAGGAAAATATTTTTCATAAAAAAAATTATTTAAAAAAAATGTTTTAAAATTCAACATGAATATTTATACCACAAAGAAAAAATCCTGATCATAATATAGGAGTTTTGGCGGACATTCTATTTCCGACTTATTTAATATACATTTTGAAACCCGTCTAATGTCAAGTGAATCAATAATTATTGGAATCGTTCAGAAATTTGAGGTGATTGGTCATGTGAACGATCTAACGATATAGAAGTAAAAAGAGGAAATCTGAAAAAAACTATAACAAATGTTTTGTCAAGGATCACAGTAAATCCAACATAAAGTGTAAGAAATTGCTTCAGAATGTGATGACAGCAAATCTAATATCCATAGAATTTTAAAAAGTTGTAGTTATCGACCGTATAAAAGCCAAAGTCAGCAGTTGATTACGATTCGGGATCTGCATTTTGTGAAATTGTAATAGAAAAGTGTAATGAGGACGAGAGGTTGACAAATCGTGCCTGTTTTACAGATGACTTATCAAAGAAACTACAATTTTGAGTATTTTATTTTCGAATATTTGTTCAGTATTTTTAAGCTACATTTCATTTAAAACTAAAGAAAAAACAAAAATAAAACTTCGAACATATGGCTAGTAGGTAAAGGAATGATTTTAATTTTATTCTAACCTTTTAAATTCAATAATATAGATACAAACTGAAATTGAAAATTTTACATAGGAATTCGCTATGTATGTATACGTCTTGAAATGGGACACACAGTATATTAGTTGTGCAATTCTTCGGTAATTCTTCGTAGCTTCGAAGAACTAACAGATGTACCTTTTTTTATTGTATTATCATTTCTACTATATGGATTCTATAATTGTGAGAAAATAACTAAATAAATAAATAAATAGATTTTAACAAATCTTTAAATGACTTTCCGATATTACGTGTTGCTAGGCAAAAACTTTAACTGCACCGACAGCAAATTTAGTTTTATTTGCAAAACTGTAATTAATGTGAAAATCTGTTCTTTAAAGTGTCGTTATATGTTTTCAATTTTGATACATATTCATATTATCATAAAAACCGCAAGCGGTCCCTAAATTTAGCCGCCCTCTGTGTAACTAACCCTACACACTCTCATGCACACCCAAACATTACACACCCAGAGATTTTTCAGAACAATTAACCCAATGATCTTAATCATTTAAATCTACATGCGTATGCATGATAATTGCAGTACTCAATATCATATCTAGGCGGATACATCAAATTTCAATTTTCTGATTTGTGTAAATATGTGTCGGTGGATATTTCGACACATGCCATAACAGAAGACCTACACTGGTGATTTTGACGGCGCGTATGTTCCCGGATTGATTAATGATCCGTGACACAAGAAATATTTGTATATATGTTATTGGGAATTATGTTAATAGGTTTCACGTCATTTCCCAATCTTAACGGTCAATGCTGTTAATTATTTAATTATTTCAATGTTGTGATGAAATATGAAAATATGAGGCGTTGCCGTATATATTGTCTTAATATAACTAACGTAAAATAAAATAAAACTATTGCTGGTGACACTACCAGCCGGTCCGAAGGGGGAACTTAACCTCACTCTTATCTAAGCATAAGCACCAATTGTTTCAACCGCTGAAGATAATCTGGTTTTAAAAGAAATCACACCGATTAGCATAAACTTGCGGAACCATATCCACTGCCTATCATCATTGACCATTACTGGAGGTTATTAAGGATATTTCTCGATCAATAACGTTAATATCAATTGCGATTACCCGGATTTGTTTGTTACTGCCCCATTTAACGTCTTTCCCCTTAACATATAAGGCGCTGAGTTCCAAAACTCGCCACTTGCATCCTAAGTCATTTTTCAGAAAACTCAAAAAACGTTTAGTAAGCTGAATGTTTCCATTTGGGCTATTTCCTTTTTGTTGTTTTATTAAACTAGCATTTAGTTTATCTATGCAAGAGTAAAACTATTTTCCTTTAAAAATGTTACGACAATAATTACTGTTACTTTACAAGGAGCGAGTTTTGGAACTTTCCAGTGCAAGAAAACAGTTTCGGAATTAACTTATCTGCAAGTGAACAGTTTTCTTTCTTGCAAGCTATTGAGTTGTTCGAGGAAAGCAGGATTATCTATCAATTGTTTAATAATTAAAATATTTTATTAGAATAAAATACTACTAACAATAAAATATAAAAACTAAAAATGCATTGAAAAATGATTTAATATAAAATAAAACATTGGAAGACTTGCGAGCAGACAGTCTCACCGTATACACGTGTTCTGCAGCTAGCAGATAGCTATAGTCACCTTTTCAGGAAGCCGCATGTACATCTTAATGTTCGACTTGGAAAATCCAGACCCGATATCCCCTACTTCACCAAACATTGGACACCAAGCAATAATCTCCACGCAAGGTATTCAAAATGTCTAGTTTAAAATTTGTGTACTGCAACATTAATAGCTACAAGAAAAAATCGTATCTATTAAATAACTATATTGCAGCAAATAAAATAGATGGTGTAATGCTAGTCGAAACTAAGTCTTGTAGTGAAATAAAATACCAAAACTGGCACTCCATACAAAAAGATGCGAAAATATTCAACATAAATAAAAGGGGCGGTAGCTTGGCTATGTGTCAACCTGCAATAAAAATGCGCAAAGAAAATGCACCGCCAATACACAATCCACGAAACGAATGCCTCCACTTTTCTATTAAATGGTTAAACAAAGATCTCCATATCTTTGTTGTTTATATACACCCTTATTCAACTGTAGATGACACAATATTCATAAAAGCGTCGTTATACGAATATGCAATTATAATAGGCGATTTTAATATCAATCGTATAAAGCAGCGACATGTGAATCAATTTTTGCAAAATTCTAATTTCGTAAGAATTAAGACGCCCCCTACCTTCATACTTCCCAATAACCCAAGCACTACTCCCGATCTCTTCCTTTGCACATCTAACATTCAACCACATATAAATAATGTACACCTAGACCAAGACCTTGGTTCAGACCATCTAGCAATATCATTTACCCTTGCCACGGATGTAAGTATCGTACAAACACCACAATATTTTATAAATACCTCTAAGTGTAACATGGCCAAGGTGAATCATGATCTAAATGCTTTTGTACAAACTAATCAGGTATTTAATTCCCAAACAATATATAAATTTAATTCACTCCTGAGCAATTTAGTCGAAACTCATTCACCCAAGATTAATAAAAAGCACTTTAAACTACCCTCTACCCCCCTATATTAGGGCTCTAATTAAACACAAGCGCGCACTATACAGAGATTTTAAAAACACCTCAGATGTGACGATTAAACGAGAGTTTAATAAGCTCAATTCGCATATTCATAAACTCATTGCCCACTATAGGTCACAGATATGGATTGATTCGTGCGCCAAAATAAATGAACTCCGCGGCAAAACTTACTGGAGTGAAATTAAAAAACTATCAAGATATACTTGGATCAATGGATCTTTGCGTGCACGTCTCTACCGATAGTTGTCTGGTACAATCAACGCTATGGATTCCACCAGTGACGTAGTCGAAACAAAATGCGCATCAGACAAATGAACAACGAATTGAAATTAGTCTGAGCCCGCGACGTAAACGATTAAAACAACAGTACGAATGAGATGTATACGCAAATATGCCGTTTTAGTGACCGAATACGCAACGCTTGCGTCTGTCGGGCCGCATTTAGCCGGAAGGTAAACAAATCACGTTCATTATGAGCCCAACATTCCTTCATAATTTTGACGTTTTAAACGTCAGTAAATTTCGGTATGCGAGCGAGGAGGGACAGATCTTAACGGAGTTGTTGCGCGAAGCGCAAGCTACACCGTGATCTTAGAAACCTTTTAAGGCGGCTTCATAACCCGGGAACGAAAATATACCCAGCTTTTCGTTCTCGTTACCGTAAATTAGTTATTAGTTGTGTATGTCAACACGCGAATCATATCATTTAACTTTTGGTTCCCGTTCTCGGGTTGTTGTGAAGCGGCCTTTACTTTAAAAGTAATGGAATCTAAAATGTTCGGCTCATAAAGAATTTGATTTGCTTATCTTCCGGCCAAATGCGGCCCGACAGACCAAGCGTTTCGTATTCCGTCACTAAAGGCATATTCGCGTATACATCTCATATTGCTGTTTTAAAGGTAATGGTTTGCGTCGCGGGCTATTATATAATATGAACACTAAATTATATGGGAACAACTCCACTTATCGGTCCCACCTTCTTGAAATTAAATTTAAAAAATGCAAAAAAATATACCTTTTATTCACACTTGTCTACTTTTTAGGTTTGGCGGAAAATAATAATTTCCGATCGTTCGGCGAGATGGCCTTTCGCCGGTTAATGTCACACTTACGAAATTAAAAGACAAATTATCAAATCACTGTGTGACATTATTCCAATTTTGAATCAACTCTGGGCAGATAAGCGGAAGCCCCAAATAAAAAATAAAAGTGACCATACACAAGTTAATTTTGAAAGTCCTCTCTAATATTGTTATAGTTGCATTGTAATTGTGATGTTAACACGTCCGCGAATTGTAAAAATTTCAGTGCGGCTGCATTTTTTTTAAAATTAGTTGTGAAATCCGAAATCTGATTGGACATATTTTATAAGAATAGTCAAAATATATTTTATTTTAGTATGATATTAACTATTATCGTCCTGGATACAAGGCATGAAAACGTACTCATAACTCCGAGGAAGTTATAAGTTATATCTCCCGAGAGAGTTATGAGTTATATTTCCCGAGAGAGTTATGAGGTACAATTTCCAAATTCTCCGCTCAAGATGATGGTTGAAGATAGGCAATCTTGCGTCTGCCCACGACCAACTTTATAGTGAGACAGGAATTACACTTTTCTCCCAAGTTTGTTCACTATTTTATACACAACCGTACATTTGATGTTATAGATATTTATGCATTAAGGGAGATATGGAATGTTTTTTTTCCGAGGTTGACAGGGTTACAAACCAAGGGCCTCTGGCCAGTCAACCGAGGGTGAAGAACAGGAATGTCTCCCGTGGTGCATACAATAGTTTATTTTTTAGTTAAATATTAGTATTTCGTAAAAATATTCAGTATATCGATCTGCAATATGTATTTAGATGATTGCTACGAGCTTGTTTTAAATCAAAACACCTGCATTTCATCAACTGATGTTTATTTAATTTGATTTGACGTTAATGCTTTAACAACAAATGTACAGTTAAAATAAATAGTGAACAAATCTGAGAAAAGTTTAATTCCTGTCTCGCTATAAAGTTGGTCGTGAGCAGACGCAAGATTGTCTATCTTCAACCATCATCTTGAGCGGAGAATTTGGAAATTGTATAAATTGTATAAACTATTTATCAGGTAAACATGAGCAGACCTCATAACTCCCACGGGAGATATCTCATAACTCCCGAGGGAGTTATAAGTACGTTTTCATGCCTTGTAATCATGACAATATAGTAAATATCATATTGGCAGAGGCCCTCGGTTTGCCCCGTCAACCTCGAGAGAAAAACATTCCATATCTCCCTTAATGCATAAATATCTATTAACCGTTATACAATGACTGCTATAGCATCCACGATGTTACAGACCAAATTTTTCAAATAGGATGATGTGAATGCTATAGCAATCACCTCTGCGAACGTGTTAGAGGGGAAATAAACAATTGATATATTTTATTTAAAAAACATGCAATAAATCTGGTGTATAAATAGCCGATAATCTACAAGTGGCGATTATTCTTCTTAAAATTCTGAATAGAAAATGTCGATGAAAAAATGTTCTATTATTCCACATATGCCATCATGAGCCACTTAAAAGGAATATACATTAGGCAACATTGCATTCATGTGCTGTCCTGTTTTTCAATAATCCCATGATTAATTATGTGGGATTAGAGAAGAAGGTAATAGATAGATAGGGGTTTATTTACAGATGTATATGCAAGGTAAAACAGATTATAAGTAAATAGTGTTGAGAGAAGTCCATTTAGGAAGTCATCTGGATGAGCGAGCTGTCCACGAAAGCGTTGGTGAAGCGACTGGATTGTTGTAGTGGAGTGTCCTGTCCCCACAACAGAAAACCTTCTTGAACTCTGCGCAGGTTTTCCCCAGACCAATAGCGATTGTTGTAAATGTTAAAAACTATCTCTGGTAAACATACTATCGTCATTCCAGACAATACATGTCGTGAATCCACCATCACCACAAATTCTATTTAAAATGGTGTTGACAACATTCATTCGGTATATCTTATGATTTTTATAGAGCAGCAGGACCTTCATGAGATGAAATGGATAAATGTTTTCTTGTAGGACCAAATGAGCGGCCTTGTTACTAGGCATATCTAATATAATCGGGTACTGTCGAAGGGATTTGCTCTTCAAGTTGAATTGTGCGACTCTGCTGTGGCCGACCATTGTTTGGATTTTTAGGCACAAATATACCTGTTTCACGCAGCCGTTGAAACACAGAAACACAAATATACTGAAATGCGGATACTAATACAAACCTGATAATAAGAAAAGCAGAATTAGCACAAAATTGGAAATAGCAATTTTGAGTGAATTCATTGTGTCAAATGTAACATAAGCGGGTGTCAAAATTGCCGAGTGTAAAGAAGTGTTAAAAATACACACTTGAGATGAACATATAACACACACACTGACAAATAACTTTTAAACTAATCATACTACTGAAATTGCAGAGTTTTCTGTAAATTAATACAGAATAATAACGCATATTAAACATCTGGACCTCATGAAGTTTCACGAAGAATGGTACAACATTTTCGAATTAAGATAAGCTGCTTAGAATTTTTTGAAGAATATTGTCACATGTAGATTATCCGCCAATTTATGCACACCCGATATAGAAAAACATATCTATGTTGTTTAACAAATAAAAAGTAATCACTTGAACTGAAATCAGTATCACTGTCACTCTTGTCATTGTCTACATGAATAATAATTTCAGGAATATCCTCTATTACTTTGTCTCGATCATACCATTCCTTAATTATTTTTTCGGTATGACAAACATTTGCATGCCACACTTCTGGGGTACATTTTTGTAATGCTTTATTCCACATTTGCACCACTTTCTCATCTCCGAGGCCGATTTTTCCTATGTGTTTGTCGTAATATGATTTTGCATGTGCCCAGATCATTTCGATGGCGTTGAAGTGACAGTGGTAAGAGGGCAATCTTAAAACATCATGTCCATGTTCTCGCAACAGTTGGTCTATTTTATATTTCTTCGGCTTTATGTGAAACTTTGCTAAGTTCAGCAGTTCTACTTTAAACATTGATTTCTCATAATTAATATTATTTTTATCTAACCACTCAGCTATCTGCGCTTTTTTCCATGAAGAAATTGGCTGCATTTCCACTCCTACGCTGTGGTATGATGCGTTGTCCATAATAATTAACGAAGGCTCTTCTAAATTTGGTATTAACTTACTTTCAACACACTTAGTGAATAATTCTGCATTCATATCTCCATGATAATCTAATAATTTTGATTTTGTTGCAAAAACTGAACTTGCATTTTCTATGAAACCACCACTGCATCCAGCATGAAGAACAATGACACGTTTTCCATCATATCCTCCAGGTTTTCTTACACTTTTAGCATTGGCGTCCTGCCACGACTTCCTTTTGAAAAAATCCATGTTTCATCTATGAACACGGGAGTACGACTAAATGTTGAATTTTTGTTTTCCATGTACAATCTTAGAAACGATGCTCTCGTAGATGCTATTATGGGTGTCTCCATCAACGCCCTTCGGTTATCGTCCTTCTCAAATTTAAATCCTAGATCGAAAAGTAACGTTCGTAGCGAACCATAACTAAAATTCAATGCCAATTCTTGACGCAGTTCTTCTTTTAACAAATTAATCGTCACATGTTTTCCTAGAATTAAACAATATCTGCTTAATACTGCCTAAAGCAGAAATAATCATTAGTGTTGCGTAAGTGCGTAACAATTTATTTATAATAATATAATTATACCAAATAATACATTGTGTCGATTCCCTAAATATTCCCACCAATAATAAATTACTTACTTGATGCATATAAATTGTACAACATATTACGAACTGCCATTTTGGCACCCTCGTTTAAATCTTGAGTTTTCGATTTCTTCCGGTGTCTAGATTTTCCAGGGGTAGAAAGCAACTGATTTCTCTCACTCGCAATTTTAATACTGGAGATAGTCCGTAAACTTATTTTTAAAGCATCAGCAACTCTCTATGAAACGATGTAATAATAATAAGCAGGTAATTAGACAACAAAGAAAGAAATTACCTCTTGAACAGCATTCAGTGAAATTAAAGGACCGTTGTTTTCCTTTTCTGCTGTAAAATAGGCCATTAGATTGACCACGAGATTGCGCGACTGAGAATTTAGACGTTTGCCCGGCATTTTGAGGTTAGGCTAAGCGATTTCACTGATTGTTATAAAAGTTCTAAAAAGAACTGTTTTTTATATATCACGAAGCGATGTTTATCACGACGTGTTTATGTTACGACACATAATGTACTGTATACGTTGTAAAATCGAAGAAATATGCAAAAACGAACACAAAACGGAAAACACTGCTTATAGCGCCGCCACTGCATTACGAATCACGAAATGACTTACGGACCAAGGTTTTGTCTTTGTTCAATGCATGGTTTTAACGAGTGCCGGACGTCCTCGCCATGGACGACATACGTACACAAATTATTGTGTCTAATTTAACTTATCATAGAGGGAGTAAACATATGAAAATGTTGTGAGATGAGATAGGTTCGGCTAACTATGACGTGAACGCAAAGATCCTTTGATTCAAGTATATAAAAATACCTTCCAAGTTCCACCAATTCTTAATAATAATTCACCAGTAACTGATCATAACGAAATTGCCAACCATTTTGCTTCTCATTACGAAAATATCTATAAGAACAATCCAAATAACGACTATGATATTTATAACTTCAATCTAGTCAATCAATGGTATGCTAAGTTATCCAAAAGTGAAGATCCCACACCTGAGTTTGACTTACTAGAGGAAGCCGAGTACTTTGAGATCATTTCCAGCGGTAAAAGCAATGCACCGGGATATGACAACGTAACCAAAGCAATAGTAAGAAATCTAAACCTAAACATCCACCAATTTAAGATTAAACTTTTTAATTTCTGCCTACAACATCAAATATTCCCAGAAACGTGGAAACATGGTCTCATTATTTCCTTTCCTAAGTTGAAAACCGACAGCTCCGATGTCCAAAACTCTCGACCTATAACACAACTCCCAGTTCTTGGGAAATTCTTTGAAATGATTATCAAAAAACGCCTTCTCAAACACATTGAAATACATATACCGCAGTATCAATTTGGTTTTATGCCAAATAAATCGACTATGCATCCACTCACTATTGTGTCATCAAATATACAAACCAATCACCTTTCAAACAAAAAATTGGCTCTACTTTTTACAGATATAACTAAAGCATTTGATACAACTTGGCACTTGGGTGTATTGTATAAAATTCATAAATTAAATATTCCCGGCTACTTATTTCAGATAATAAATCAGTTTTTAAGTAATAGAATATTGCAAACTAAAGTTGTTAACTATTTTTCGTATAAATTCACACCTATGCAGGAACTACCGCAAGGGTCGCCGCTATCTCCCTTATTATATAATGTTTTCTGTTTTGACTTATACAATCCTGATCCTAACTACTTCAATCCGTCTGCATACATAATACAATTTACCGATTATAATTGTCTTATTTCACACGGTAATACACTACAGAAAACAATGCACGAACTGCAACAATTAACCGACCACATAACCGACTGGTACCACAAGTGGCGTCTAAGTATAAACCCACTGAAATCACAATTGCTAATTTCACACCACAAAATAACAGACGGGTCACCCACACTGTCACTAAATAACGCTAGAATCAAACTGTCCCAAGTAATTAGGTACTTAGGAATACATTTTGATGGCAGGCTTAGTTTTAGGCAGCATTACACAATCGTTAAAAAGAAAGCAACCTCACGGGCTAACTATTTCAAAAAACTAATAATTAGACGACAGGGTATCAGTACACGCACAGCTACAAATACAGTGTGGAAACTTTAACTGGAATAAAATTCATAACTTCGATATAGGCGATTTTTGCAAAAAATCCCGAAACACGCTAAGTATTGTTTTTTCTTGCCCTCATTTCTATGTATATGCTGCTTGTTTATCTGTTCCCGGAAGAGCCCAGCCACCTCCGACTTTTTTTTTCAAATGGAAAGGTATGTCAAGTGACACCTCGTTTGAAAGGTCTCTTCGCAAGTAATACAACACACTATTTATTTCTTGAATATTTACAAATCCCACGTGATAAAAAAAAAGAAAACCACTTTTATAACTTGAATACTATTTAATGCAACAAATGTTCAAAATGGGCACCGTTTCTTTCTTGGCAAAGTGCAAATCGATGATAACATGCATCTCTAATGTTTTGTAACATTTCTGGTGTGACTTGCCGTATTTCATGCCTAATACGTTGCTTAAGGTCCTCAATGTCGTTTGGTTTGGTTACATAGATCTTACTCTTGAGATATCCCCACAAAAAAAGTCAAGGGGACTAAGATCCGGAGATCTCGTCGGCCATTCAATGTGACCTCTTCTTCCAATCCATCTATTGGGAAAAACTTCGTCTAAATATCTACGAACGATTACAGCATAATGGGGTGGAGCTCCGTCCTGTTGATACCATATTCGTTCATCAGGTAAATCTGGATCTAATGGATTTGGAAATAAAGTGGCTAACGCTGGCATGAGGTCGTCTTGAAGAAACGTAAGATAGGTTGCTCCATTAAGATTACCATCGAAGAATACTGGTCCTACAATCTGATCACCTATTATTCCAGCCCATACATTGACTTTTTGCGGGAACTGAGTATGAGTTTCTCCTATCCAATGAGGGTTATGATCAGCCCAATAACGACAATTTTGATGATTAACGTCACCATGTAAGGTAAAAGTACTTTCATCGGAAAAAATAATTGATGCTAATGAAATCTGGTTATTGTCGATCATGTTCATCATTTGCTCGCAAAATTCGATTCGGCGGTCCGGGTCATCCTCCGTTAATTCTTGGAGTGCCTGCATCTTGTAAGGATGCAGCTTGGCTGATCTAAGAATTTTCAGGACAGTAGTATGACTAATCTCGTTGTCACGGGCCAGTTGCCTGGCTGGAGTCACTGGATTTTCTTGAAGAGTTAATAATACATTTAGCCTGGTATCTGCTTGAACAGTGGGATTTCGCTGTCTGGGCACAACCCTGACATGATCCAAATTGTTGTATTGTGTCTCAATTTTGCTTATGGTACCTTGGCTAATGGGTGATAAATCCGGATGCTCTTCTCGAAATAACTGAGCAACCTCAAACTGACTTCGTCTTCTGTTACCATAACCGATCATCATCAGAATCTCGATTCGGAGATTTTCGGTTAAATACTGCATTTTAGAAATCACTTCGACAACTTGACGAGGGTATATGACTGCTTTGGTGACTATTATTATCACTAGTAACTAAGCAACGCAGTTCCAAAGCATCAAAACACATGTCAAAAACATACAACTTTACGCCGAAACATGTTCAACGTAAAAGTGGTTTTCTTTTTTTTATCACGTGGGATTTGTAAATATTCAAGAAATAAATAGTGTGTTGTATTACTTGCGAAGAGACCTTTCAAACGAGGTGTCACTTGACATACCTTTCCATTTGAAAAAAAAAAGTCGGAGGTGGCTGGGCTCTTCCGGGAACAGATAAACAAGCAGCATATACATAGAAATGAGGGCAAGAAAAAACAATACTTAGCGTGTTTCGGGATTTTTTGCAAAAATTGCCTATATCGAAGTAATGAATTTTATTCCAGTTAAAGTTTCCACACTGTATATACAAATCACTCTGTAGGCCTCTATTGGACTACGGATTTATACTACTACTCAATGCACGTCCAAGTATTATAGACAAAGTAAATATTGCCGAAAGATCTTGCTTGAGAATAGTAATACGTATTAGACACCCTGAAAACCCCATTTTTAACCCTTCAAACGACTACCTATACGATATCCTTAAACTTCCTCCATTTCAAATGCGGCTACAAAAATTAACGATTAAGTATTGTAACAAAAAATCTACCCTAACTGCAATACAAAATCTAGTTATAACCGGAGAAACAACAATTTCCAAATATAAACACCCAGTAAAAACTATTTACGAAGAAATAACCGCTACTAAAAATAACGATTAATATAGAAAGCGATACCTTGATGTTATCGGGTGGGGTTGGAGCTTCTTGTGTTTTTTTTTTAACTTCTGTAGACATAATTTTTTGTTATATGTGGCTGAAAGACTTCGGTCGATGGCCTTTTGAGCTCATGCTTGTGTGCATGTATTTATGTAAAACATTGAACAAAATCACATATACAAATCATGTTTTATGACAAAGATGTGCCTTCTCAGATCTTCATTTTCTGTCTACAAATAGCAATTATTTTGATCATGGTTCTCGTTTTCTTCTTCGGGCGTCACCGTTACCATCCAAAATTTCACGATATGAATTTAATAAAACGAAATATAGCCTGAATATTTGAATATTCAACCTGCTCGTAACTCTGCAAAGCAAAACTAAGTCCTACTAATACTATAAACAAATAACTTATTGCAACCCCTCTTGTTGCAGAATCATTAAATAAATTTAATAAAATTCTAATATTCATGCTATATTTCGTTTCATTAAATTTATTTAATGATTCTGCGACAAGTGAGGTTGCCTCAAATTTATTTATTATTTAAATCGTGTATTCGGTTTTCCAACCGTAAATAAGATCATTCCTTTCTTCACACCTGTACTTTTACTAATCACAAACTTTCCATAATCTCCTCTCTCTTCACGTCCACGTTCACGTAACTGTATTTTATTCTTTAACATTCGATTTAAATGCGAAGCAGCATCGATGACAGATAAATTTCGAAACGCGTCTGCAGATGGCAGTTTACTTAATTTTTACATATTATAGAGTTCAGTTTTATAGCTTAAAGTTTTCAAATTCAATTTAGTTTAATTTTCAAGCTAGTCATGTGGATGGAAATGAGCGATCTTGAACCAATGTTATTTGGCTAGCAGTAACATGCAAATTTATTTTGTATCATTCAATATCCGGCTTGACACTAGGGGAAGTAGTTGTTTTAATAAGTTATTTGTTTATAGTCTTAGTAAGTATTAGTATTTAATGCTTCTGCAACAAGTGAGGTTGCCTAAAATTTATTCACGATTTGACTTCAAACTTTCTATTCCTCGCCACTCTACCAGAAATTTCTTTTGAAGAAGTTTGGCCACGTCAGGCAATTTTTCAGGCTTCGTAACCACAGTATGAGGTAATCGGCCTGGCTTAATCATTGCGAGAGTTTTCGATTTTTTAAATGCCTTTGGGAACACCTTAATTTGACCGTTAGTGCTCCTCCTCTTGTACTGATATAATTCCTCTTTATTCTTTCTTGATAATGATTCGTTTGCTTGGTACAAACTTAGAAAGCAGCACACCTGTTGATTTGAACACAAATTAAACTGCTTTTTTCCCGTCCGCATCAGCAACTTCAGTAACTTTATGGACTCTGAAAAAATGTTCAGGTATTCTTGTGTATCAATCAAAGTATCGATTATCCTATTTTTCATGCGATAAAAGACTCTGTCTGCTGGTAATGCCCAACAACATTATTATCCTCATTACGCCAGTTTCTGTATTTGATAACCACTTGCACAACATACCAGTCACACTTATTTTCTTGTTTTGACCAGGACAACCGTCGCAGAACAGTTTTATCTCCTGTCCATCCGTCAAATCACTTTTCTGGTGAAAGAGAATTAACCTATCTCGTTAGATCCCTTCAAACGCTCATGTTTACTCCACGAGTACATAAAGACAGAGTCTTTATTTTGGGCGATTTGTGAATCCACATATCGTAAAATTGTAAAGATACAATTGCATACTATGGAAGCTGCTTGTTCCGGAACCCGGGGCAGAGCAAGTTTTTTTTTACAGTCCTATAATTTCTTGATAGTTGGTTCGTCTACTTTTTTAACATGTCATAGAAGCACCTTGATTTCATTTTATGAGCATTCAACTACACCATTGGTTCTGTCTTGTTTCTACCTGATTACAGAAATCTTTCATCGGAGACTCATGCAAGTAGAACATGCAGTTGCAAGAAACTTAAAACTGATATTGTAGTCATCATTAACAGAGAGATGATTTTATGCATTATAAAATGCTGAAATATGTGCATATATATATACAGGGTGTTTCAGAGCTCTGGGAACGGTCAATCACTTGCTTATTTGTCAAAATTTTGAAAAATGTTATTTATAAAAGTTGTGCAAAATAGTGAGCTACACGCCCTAAAAATATTTAAATTTCTACAGGGTGTCTCATAACAAAGTTACAGGCCAAACTTATGTTTTTTTTTAAATGGAACACCCTGTATATTTTAGCATGAAAAATGGCTTACAAATGCCTGTTTGGAAAATGTCCTATATGCTAGGAATCTAATGTTTCGGAATAGTTTTTGGTGCTCACGGAGTATTTAATAAGAACTTATGTTAATCTTTTTCCAGTTTGACATTTTTTTGGCAATGTTTGCTGTGTATGCGTACGAATAAAAGCGTCTTGAGCCGATTTAGAGACGTCAGAATGAAATCTTTCATGAAATCTATTAATGAATTGCACACCAAGTTGTTCGAAAACCACGACTTTCTTTTTACCACGATGGCAGTCTGGCATTTGAGAAAGAGCCTTGACCTTACATCTGTTATAATAGAAAACAGTATTTATAATAAATGAGAGAAATGCATTTTCGAACAATATTTTTTAATGCTTGCTCTCACCTGTCAAGAATGGTGATGTTTTTCTTTCACTTTTGAAGCTAGTGTTTTCTTTCTCTTGTACACTTTTTCTATTACAAAAACTTACAAATTACTAATAATTACTAGAAACTGGAGTTAAAACAGAGAGGATACAAACTGTAAACAAAAACTTCGACAAATAGTTACAAGGAGCGAGTTTTGTTCTCTTCCGCGCAAGGACGCAGTTTTGTTACTCACTTGTCAATGTAAGGGAACTCACATATACTTTTAGAGGCTAAAAACAAGCACAATGAGTAATGAGTTTTTAACTGAAAGAACGTGGTGATGCCTGCCAAAAATCACTGCCATCTCGATTAAACAAAAAAAAATGCAAGAAGCAACATTTGGAACTCTGCGATTTATCACTGGTAAGTCCCTTTAGATTGACTTAAATAAATCGTTATGCAGTGTAGAAATTAAGCAACAGATAAAAGCGGCAACTCCGTTAATGCGTATGACAGATACAACTTCTAAAAGGGATTTAGCGATCTAAACAACAGTGGATGTGAAAAATTTTATTTTTTATTTTTCGAAAAAAACTTAAAAAGTTGTGACGTCATTAATGTATTTGTACATATTCAAATGCAGAAAACAGTTAGTAAATGTGCATATAAATAATTGGGATTTTTTTTCGTGCAATTAGTACATGATAACAATTGTTCTTTTAGTAATAAGTATTTTTCAGTTGTTCTTATTTGTCGTTATAATTTTTTGATTTAATCGTTAATTTTATTATAAATTTGGATATATTTTGGCTTGTACAACAAAATTGCCGAATTTTGCCGAAAAACGGCTTTCATGTCATTTTTCTTCAGACATTTTCACATGATTCTTAACATGTTCTAGCTGCGATAACTTGCGATAACTTACGATAACTTGCAAAGTTATGTACGAGTAAGGGAAGTAACTCATGTGTTCCATTCCGATTTTACTGAAATTTAGTGGATTTGTAGAGGGGCCCAAAATATTTGATACGTATTTTTTTTTTCTCGACAAAAACCATGTTTCACCCCTTAACTCACCCCTTAAAAAATCAGCTATATTTTTGTTTTTCGGCTATAACTTCTCAACAAATTATGAAAGCGTAATTTCGTAAATTTACAAAATTAAACCCCTTTTGTATGTTCCACCCTCCCTTGAATAGTATCCTCCTAAATGTCCTATATTTCTATATCTAATCTGTAACTCTCCGTATTCGATCGATGCCAAGGCGATCCTTTGTGTGCTTCCATTAAATAAAGATTTTAAAAAAATTGAAAGTAAACACTTTTTAGCTACAGAAGTTAGTTTTATTTTGAGAGACTTTAACCTTCAAAATAAATCTAGATTTGAGGAGAAATTTCTTTGTTAAATTATAAAATAAAAATTAAGATT
This sequence comes from Ocypus olens, assembly GCA_910593695.2. NCBI lineage: Eukaryota > Metazoa > Arthropoda > Insecta > Coleoptera > Staphylinidae > Ocypus > Ocypus olens. The sequence goes on along the minus strand of OU343062.1, from coordinate 27,262,925 downwards.
TAAAATAAAATAAATAAATTAAATTAAGATGAATAAAATCCGGGCATGACTTAAAAGTTTGAATTTATTATGGTTACATTATTTTGCTAAATAAAATGTAAGTAGTTATTATTTGAAAACCTTCATTAAAAAAATGTAAATTTTAAAGTGTATTTTCCGAATTATAGCCTTTAGATGGGCCCAAATTAAAAAAGTACACTCACATTGGAAATCAGCAGCCGAAAAAATATAGGATCTTACTTTTATTAAAAAAAAACGATCCATTTGACTTTTGTCGCGCTAGGATAGTCATCCGTCTCACAGTGTGTCGCCTACTTAGTGATAATCGGTATAATGTATACGTCAATAAAATTGAAAATAAAATTAAGTATAATTCTAAGTCATTTTGGAACTTAGCCAAACCTATCTCCGACAACATTTTCATATGTTTACTCCCTCTATGATAAATTAGACGCAATAATATGTGTACGACGTACGGCACACGGTAAAACCATGCATTGAACAAAGACAAAACCTTGGTCCGTAAGTCATTTCGTGATTTGTAATGAAGTGGCGGCGCTATAGGCAGTGTTTTCCGTTTTGTGTTCGTGTTTGCATATTTGTTCGATTTTACAGCCTATGCAGTACATTTTGTGTCGTAAACACGTCGTGATAAACATTGCTTCGTGATATATAAAAAAAGTTATTTTTAGAACTTTTATAACAATCAGTGAAATTGCTTGACCTAACCTCAAAATGCCGGGCAAATGTCTAAATTCTCAGTCGCGGAATCTCGTGGTCAATCTAATGGCCTATTTTACAGCAGAAAAGGAAATCAATGGTCCTTTCATTTCACTGAATGCTATTCAAGAGGTGATTTCTTTCTTTGTTGTCTAATTACCTGCTGATTAATATTACATCGTTTCATAGAGTTGCTGATGCTTTAAAAATAAGTTTACGGACTATCTCCAGTATTAAAATTGCGAGTGAGAGAAATCAGTCGCTTTCTACCCCTGGAAAATCTAAACCCCGGAAGAAATCGAAACCCCAAGACTTAGACGAGGGTGCCAAAATGGCAGTTCGTAGTATGTTGTACAATTTATATGCAGCAAGTAAGTAAATTATTATTGGTGGGAATATTTAGGGAATCGACACAATGTATTATATGGTATAATTTTACCATTATAAATGAATTGTTACGCACTTGCGCAACACTAATGATTATTTCTGCTTCAGGCAGTATTAAGCAGATATTGTTTAATTTTAGGAAAACATGTGACGATTAATTTGTTAAAAGAAGAATTTTAGTTATGGTTCGCTACGAACGTTACTTTTCGATCTAGGATTTAAATTTGAGAAGGACGATAACCGAAGGACGTTGATGGAGAAACCCATAATAGCATCGACGAGAGCATCGTTTCTAAGATTGTACATGAAAAAAGAATTCAACATTTAGTCGTACTCCCGTGTTCATAGATAAAACATGGATTTTTTCAAAAGGAAGTCGTGGCAGGATGCCAATGTTAAAAGTGTACGAAAACCTGGAGGATATGATGGAAAACGTTTCATTGTTCTTCATGCTGGATACAGTGGTGGTTTCATAGAAAATGCAAGTTTAGTTTTTGCAACAAAATCGAAATTATTAGATTATCATGGAGATGTGAATGCAGAATTATTCACTAAGTGGGTTGTTAATTATAATGGACAACGCATTATACCACAGCGTAGAAGTGAAAGGCAGCCAACTTCTTCATGGAAAAAAGCGCAGACAGCTGAGTGGTTAGTTAAAAATAATATTAATTATGAGAAATCAATGTTTAAAGTAGAACTGCTGAACTTAGCGAAGTTTCACAGAAAGCCTAAGAAATATAAAATAGACCAACTGAGAAAGTGGTGCAAATGTGGAATAAAGCATTACAAAAATGTACACCAGAAGTGTGGCATGCAAATGTTTGTCATACCGAAAAAATAATTAAGGAATGGTATGATCGAGACAAAGTAATAGAGGATATTCCTGAAATTATTATTCATGTAGACAATGACAAGAGTGGCAGTGATACTGATTTCAGTTCAAGTGATTAGTTTTTATTTGTTAAACAACATAGATATGTTTTTCTATATCGGGTGTGCATAAATTGGCGGATAATCTACATGTGACAATATTCTTCAAAAAATTCTTAGCAGCTTATCCTAATTCTAAAATGTTGTACCATTCTTCGTGAAACTTCTTGAGGTCCTCAAAGTTTGAACATCCAGATGTTTAATATGCGTTATTATTCTATATTAATTTACAGAAAACTCTGCAATTTCAGTAGTATGATTAGTTTAAAAGTTATTTGTCAGTGTGTGTTATATTTTTATCTTAAATGTGTATTTTTAACACTTCTCTACACTTGGCAATTTTGACACCCGTTTATGTCACGTTTGACACAACGAATTCACTCAAACTTGCTATTTCCAATTTTGTGCTAATTCTGCTTTTCTATTTATTATCAAGTTTGTATTAATATCCGCGTTTCAGTAAATTTGTGTTTCTGTGTTTGATTTGTTCAATTACAATGGATTTTTGGTTTAATGAGTACGCCGACATGTACATGATGTAAGGTTTCTGTAATGGAAACGCACATATGGCAAGACTACAGTATTGTGTAGGTTTTCCAAATAGAAGGCATCCTTCTGCCAATGTATTTCGAAGACTAAATCAATGGCTACGTGAAACATGTATGTTTGTGACTAAAAATGGTCGGCCACGGCAGAGTCGCACAATTCAACTTGAAGAGCAAATCCCTTCGACACTATCAGATTATATTAGATATGGCTAGTAACAAGACCGCTCATTTGATCCCACAAGAAAACGTTTATCCATTTCATCTCACGAAGGTCCTGCCGCTCTATGAAAATGATAAGATATACCGAATGAATGTTATCAACACCATTTTAAATAGAATTTGTGGCGATGGTGAATATATGACATGTATTGTCTGAAATAATGAGAGTATGTTTACCAGAGATAGTTTTTAACATTTACAACAATCGCTATTGGTCTGAGGAAAACATGCGCAGAGTTCAAGAAGGTTTTCTGTTGTGGGGACAGGACACCCCACTACAATAATCCAGTCGCTTCACCAACGCTTTCGTGGATAGCTCGCTCATCCAGATGACTTCCAAAATAGACTTCTCTCAACACTATTTACTCATAATCTGTTTTACTTTGCATATACATTTGTAAATAAACCCCGATCTATCAATCTATTATCTTCTACTCTAATCCCACATAATTAATCATGGGATTATTGAAAAACAGGACAGCACATGAATGCGATGTTGCCTAATGTATATTCATTTTAAGTGGCTTCTGATGGCAAATGTGGAATGAACATGAACTAGCGATAATTTAATTTTATTACAATTTCCAAATTCACCTCTCAAGATGATGGTTGAAGATAGACAAACTTGCGTCTGCTCACGACCAACTGTACAGTAAGATGAATTGGACTTTTCTCCCAGGTTATTCACAACCGTACATTTGTTGTTAAAGCATTAACGTCAAATCAAATCAAATTAAATAAACGTCAGTTCATGTAATGCGGACGGTTTGATTTAAACAAACCTATAGTAACTATGCAAATACATATTGCAGATCGATATACTGAATATTTTTACTAATATTTAACTAAAAAATAAAATAATGTATGCACCACGGGAGATATTAATGTTCTTTACCCTCGTTTGACTTAACCTCGGGCCAGAGGCCCTCGTTTTGTAACCCTGTCAACCTCGGGAGAAAAACATTTCATATCTCCCTTAATGCATAAATATCTATTATTCTTTAGTAGTATGATATTTACTATTATCGTCATGGATACAAAGCATGAAAACGTACTCATAACTCTCTCGGGAGATATGAGTTGTATGAGTTATATCTCCCAAGGGAGTCATGAGGTCTGCTCGTGTTTACCTGACATGTACAATTTCCAAATTCTCCGCTCAAGATGATGGTTGAAGATGGACAATCTTGCGTCTGTTCACGACCAACTTTATAGCAAGACAGGAATTAAACTTTTCTTAGGTTTGTTCACTATTTTATTCACAACTGTACATTAGTTGTTAAAGCATTAACGTCAAATCGAATTAAATAAACATCAGTTGATGAAATGCGGGTGGTTTGATTTAAAACAAACTCATGGCAACCATGCAAATACATATTGCAGATCGATATACTGAATATTTTTACGAAATACTAATATTTAACCAAAACATAAACTATTGAATGCACCACGGGAGATATTCCTGTTCTTCACCTTTGGTTGACTTATAAACCTTGGACCAGAGGCCCACGGTTTGTAACCCTGTCAACCTCGTGAAAAAAACATTCGATATCTCCCTTAATGTATAAATATCTTTAACATCAAACGTACAGTTGTGAAGAAAATAGTGAACAAACCTGGGAGAAAAGTGTAATTCCTGTCTCGCTATAAAGTTGGTCGTGAGCAGACGCAAGATTGTCTATCTTAAACTATCATCTTGAGCGGAGAATTTGGAAATTGTACATACCAGTTGTCAGGTAAACACGAGCAGACCTTATAACTCCCTAGGGAGATATAACTCATAACTCCCTCGGGAGATATAACTCATAACTCCCTCAGGAGATATAACTCATAACTCTCTCGGAAGTTATGAGTACGTTTTGATGCCTTGTATCCATGACGATAATAGTAAAGATCATACTAAAATAAAATATATTTTGACTATTCTTACAAAATATATCTAATCAGATTTCAGATTTCACAACGAATTTAAAAAAATTGCAGCTCACTGAAATTTTTACAATCCGCGGACGTGATAACATCACAATTACAATGCAGCTATACCAATATCAGAGAGAATTTCAAAATTAACTTGTATATGGTCACTTTTATTTTTTATTTGGGAATTTCCGCTGATCTGCCCAGAGTTGGTACAAAATTGGCGAATAATGTCACACAATAGTGAATAATTTGTCTTTTAATTTCGAAGTGTGGCATTAGCCGGCGAAAGGCCATCTCGCCGAACGATCATAAATTATTATTTTCTGCCAAACCTAAAGAGTAGACAAATGTGAATAAAAGGTATATTATTTTGCATTTTTAAATTTAATTCCAAGAAGGTGGGTCCGATAAGTGGGACCTATCGATATGTTTGGTGATTTTTATCTACTAGTTTTATTATCGCCGTTTCAGTTGAATTCTTATCTCTGAACTAATGCTGGTTTTCTCCAATCAATTTGTACTTGTTAATAAATTCCCAGTCTGTTTCATATTACTTTTTCCAATATTTTTGAGGTGTTAAATACTGCAATTGCACGACAGTCTTCTACATCTTCTTTATCACCTTTTTTATATGCACTTATCATTAAGCAAATTTACACTTTGGTGTGCCAAATGAATTACAGCAGCTTGTGGCTCTATTAATTGATCTATTACTTCTTTTAATAACAGCGTTGATATCTCGTCTTTTTACGAGCTGGTTGTATTATTTAACGATGTTACGGTATTATCTATCTTTCAAGAAAGGTGCAGGTTTTAAAGACAGTGTAAGTGACATGCAGGGCCGATCCTACCGGAGGGCCAGAGCGTGCATGGCACGCGGGCGGCGGTTAATGGGGCGGCGAAACCGTCGAAGCCCGCGGACCACCAATAGAAGGTCTTGAAATCTGTAAAATTTAGTCGCCGAAATAGCGGCCGGTCGCCTGGACCTCTACCTAAAGTGTATCCGATTTCTAACCGGGTAATGATTTTGCCAAAGAAGCAGAAGTATTGGATCTTCAAATACAATTCGTATAAGAAAAAACCGCGGATGTCCAATTATGAGTCATGCGAAGTGTTTTCGATCCTAGGGAGAAATTTAGAATTGACTTTTATTTTGAAATATTGGACTCGCTAATAATTTGATATCCGAACGTTTTGAACTGTTTGAAAATTGGTGATCCTTGTTTAAATTTTTGCTTGTATTTCATTCTGCAGAGTCCAAATATCTAAGAAAATTACAGGTAACCGAAAACAGAAATGATTGATTGTTGAGGCAGTCAGGAGTTGAAAATCCATATTTAATTTTGCGGTAAACACGTTTGTTTGATTTTCAAAATGTAATTTATTTAAACCACTACATATGTTTCGCCACACTGTGGCTTCTTCAGGTGAAGAAAATATACAAATAAAAAACACAGTACTTCTTAAATATTAAGTGATTGTAGTTGGCGGGGGAGAGAACATTTTTAAGAGGGGGGAGTTTGATAAATCTGTCTGTTCGTTGAGTAGATGGCCGGTTTGAAAATGTCTATTAATTTCCAAATTTTCTAATAAATTTAGTTTTTGTCCTTTTCTTTCGGTGTGTAAAATCTCGAAGTTCGGGTTAAATGAATGCTTCTCTTCCAGAAGGTGGTTTGCATATGTGGATGTGCTTTTTTGATTGATAAAGCATTTCCGGTGTTCTTCAATTCGGTCTTCAAAGGTTCGTCCGGTTTGGCCAACGTAATATTTAGGGCAGTTCATACATCTTAATAAATACACTCCACTGTGTTTATTTTTAACTGTTTTGTCTTTGTTGTTTTTAATTATTTTTGATAGGCTATTTTTGGTTTTAAATGAAATGTTGAAATTTAGTTTTTTAAGATTTTTTGCTATTTTTTCACTTAGAGGTCCGTTGAATGTTATTGAAGAGAAATTGGTTTTTGTTTCTGATTGGTCGGGCATTATTAAGTTTTTAATTATATTGTTTTGTTTTTGTTGTAGTAATTTGTTGATAGTTGTTATGTTGTACCCGTTTTGTATTGCTATGTGGTATATTATATTTAATTCTTTTTGGTAATTTATAGTCGACATTGGAATGGAAACAAGTCGATATGTCATTGATCGGTATGCTGCTAACTTGTGTTGTATTGGATGAAATGATTTGTTATTTATTGTACTATCTGTGTGTGTAGGTTTGTGATAAATTGCAAAGTCATGTTTGTTTTCAATATTTGTGATAGTGAGGTCTAAAAAGTTGATTGATTTATTTATTTCAGTTTCCATTGTAAATTTAATTTTGTTATGTTGTTGATTTATGTTTTTAAAAAAATAGACAATTAAACACTTTTTTAAAAAACATAAATCAACAACATAACAAAATTAAATTTACAATGGAAACTGAAATAAATAAATCAATCAACTTTTTAGACCTCACTATCACAAATATTGAAAACAAACATGACTTTGCAATTTATCACAAACCTACACACACAGATAGTACAATAAATAACAAATCATTTCATCCAATACAACACAAGTTATCAGCATACCGATCAATGACACATCGACTTGTTTCCATTCCAATGTCGACTATAAATTACCAAAAAGAATTAAATATAATATACCACATAGCAATACAAAACGGGTACAACATAACAACTATCAACAAATTACTACAACAAAAACAAAACAATATAATTAAAAACTTAATAATGCCCGACCAATCAGAAACAAAAACCAATTTCTCTTCAATAACATTCAACGGACCTCTAAGTGAAAAAATAGCAAAAAATCTTAAAAAACTAAATTTCAACATTTCATTTAAAACCAAAAATAGCCTATCAAAAATAATTAAAAACAACAAAGACAAAACAGTTAAAAATAAACACAGTGGAGTGTATTTATTAAGATGTATGAACTGCCCTAAATATTACGTTGGCCAAACCGGACGAACCTTTGAAGACCGAATTGAAGAACACCGGAAATGCTTTATCAATCAAAAAAGCACATCCACATATGCAAACCACCTTCTGGAAGAGAAGCATTCATTTAACCCGAAATCGAGATTTTACACACCGAAAGAAAAGGACAAAAACTAAATTTATTAGAAAATTTGGAAATTAATAGACATTTTCAAACCGGCCATCTACTCAACGAACAGACAGATTTATCAAACTCCCCCCTCTTAAAAATGTTCTCTCCCCCGCCAACTACAATCACTTAATATTTAAGAAGTACTGTGTTTTTTATTTGTATATTTTCTTCACCTGAAGAAGCCACAGTGTGGCGAAACATATGTAGTGGTTTAAATAAATTACATTTTGAAAATCAAACAAACGTGTTCACCGCAAAATTAAAACGAAAACAGAAAATTAACAACAGATTTAGATGGAACGTAACTCTTAAAAGAATTTTAGAGAACTATTTTCTTATCATTCCCAATTAAAACCATAAGGAATTTTAAATCATTTAATTAGCCAAGAATTACGAGGAAACTAACCCAAGTGTTTCCCACCGATTTAAATGAAATTTGGTAGATTTGTAGAAGGGGGCAAAATATTCGATATGTATTTTTTTATTTCAGCTGAAAGACATGTTTAAGGGGTAAACCATATTTTTGTTTTTTGGCTATAACTTCTAAACAAATCTTGATAGCGTAATTTTGT